>CM055276.1:27928693-28617878 GCA_029237695.1 Conchocele bisecta | reverse complement strand
ATTTGCCTTATTTTGCAACCATTTCTAAAGCATTATTTTCTCTTAAATTGTTATTAACAATACTCAAGCAAAAAGCACATATCAGCTTCACAATATTGTGTGCACAAAACAGATGGTGTTAAATGATGGTCAAAATGTATTAAATTTCAGGACTTAATGTAACGATTGGCACTCCGCCTTACCGGAATGCCGACATTACATGGTTTGGTCCTTGTGTGCGTTCTGTACTTGAGAGCTAACTCCTGTTATGCCCCATTAAAATGTAGTAGGATTATATATTACTTTTGGGGTTGGAGCTAAGTGACTCTGATGTGGCATGGACCTGGCACCAGGTCAGCATATTCTAATGTCAGGGCTGAATATATAGTTCTGTAAATAATGAGCTCTGATTTTGGGAATATCCCTCATCTTGGACAGGTTGAATACAGAATATTCTAACCTGTTGGCATGGCCTTAAGTGACCTTAGCTGTTGATAGGCCGTTAAACACCAATAGTCAGTTCACATTGGTTTAAAATTGTATTGCTACATGTGTATTAATTTTTGTTTTTACCGATTTAGATCAAATGTCTAAAATAAGCATGAGATAAAATGTTGAATGTGGGTCAGTCCAATCCGTTGGCCGGCCTTAAATGACATTGGCTGTTGATAGGTCGTTAAACACCAATACTCACTCACTCACATTTCATTCATGTTTTTTTAATCCTGATTCTGAATGAAATTGGTTTGTTTTGTACTTGAATTAAAATGCTACGCTAATGGAGAATCAAATATGGTAGTTATTTTGTTACCCCGGCCATGAAGGAGCAGCTTGTGCTTGGGTAAAATCAACTGTTCCAGTTCTGTAGTGGGTGGTTGCCTGGTTGGTTGGGTGCACGCCTACCTGCATGGGTTAGCCCTCAGTTTGATTTGTCGACCTGATACTAGTGAGCTAAAACCAAATGTTATACCATATTTAAATGTATTACTATTAGATTAGAGGTAATTATATAAGCTTTAGGCTAAGTGACTCTGTCGTGGTGTTGCATGTTCCTGGCTCGAGGTCAGGATATTCTAATTGCATGGTTGGTGGTAGGTGGGAGCACGTGAAGGGTAATTTAACGATCAGGGTTCGTCCTTTCCGGAATGCCGACTTACATGGTTTGACCCTCATTTACATTCCCCACCCCCCTGTAACTTGTGAGCTAAATCCTGTTATGCTCCATTAAGAAGTAATAAACTTATAGTTAATCTGATTACTTTGGAGCTAAGTGACCCTGGTGTGGCATTGACCTGGCACCAGGTCAATATATTCTGATTTCAGGACTGAATACAATATATTCTGATTTCAGGACTGAATATATAGTTTCTGTAAATATTGAGGTCTGATTTTGGGAATTTCCGTCATCATGGACAGGTTGAATGCAGGATAGTCCAACCCGTTGGCCCGGCCTTAAATGACCTTAGCTGTTGATAGGCTGTTAAACACAAATACTCACTCCCTCATAATGGACAGGTTGAATGTGGGATTGTCCAACCCATTGGCCCGGTCTTAAATGACCTTAGCTATATGGTCAATCATAGAAATCGATATGGGGCCTATATCGGACCCATCCCAATCGCGTTTTGAAAACCCATCTGGGACCCATAGAAATCGATATGGGATCCATTTGTGGCCTATATGGGTTTTGCAAATGGGATTGACATGGGTCCCATATGGGTCCGATGTAGGTCCCATAATGATTTTTATATGGGTCCGATATAGGTCCCATAATTTAATAATATGGGACCCATATCAATTTCTATATTTGACCCATATGGGTCCGATGTAGTCCCCATGTCATTTTCATATCGGACCCATATGGGTCCCATATAGGTCCCATATCAATTTCTATATGGGACCCATGTCAATTTCTATATAGGACCCATATGATCTTCATCTGGTGAAAAACATGTACATGCAGTGTATACCGAAGTTGGTTACGATCCGTCAAGTAGAACTTGAGTTATTCCGTGGACAAGGATACAGAGAGTGAAAATAAATCAACGGGAGATAAGTCGTCAGGAATTTTGAAAATCAATAGGCTTCTTCGTCTTGACGTGATAAACATGTATACCGACTTTGTTTATGTTTGATCAAGTAGAACCTGACTTATTGCGTGGACAATGATATACGAAGTGCGCCAAGGGGAATAAGTCATTATAAACTTTTGAAAATGAATATGCTTCTTCGTGTTGCCTTGATAAACATGTATACCGAACCTGGTTACGATCGGTCAAGTGGAACTTGAGTTAGTGCGTGTACAAGGATACAGAGTGAGAACATTAACAAGAGTGCCGTAAGTCAAAAAATACGCCCGTCGAATATGGGCCAGACAGCGAAGATGCAGATATGTGAAGCTGTCATGCACCAAGGCAAGAAACATTAATGAGAATTTGAAACTCTATATAATTATGTCTTCCTCTCATTGTGCTAAACAGGTATACTAATTTAGGTAGAGATGTGTAAAGTAGAAATTATATAGAATTGAATACAAAAATGTGGAAAAAAATGGCAAAGTTTAAAAAGTGATATTTTTGTTAAAAAATAAAAAAAAATCGGCATAAAAACACGAAGGTGCACATCTTCAAAATGTGTAGAAGGCGTGTGTATAGTTTCAGATCGAATGACAGAACGGTTTCAGAGGAGTTGTGTACACAAACTCTGAGCCCTATATAGAATTGAATACAACAATGTAGAAAACAATGGCTAAGTTAAAAAGGTGATATTTTGTTAAAAAATATGTTTTCCGCATAAAAACCTCAATTTAAGGTGCACATCTTTAATATGTATAGAAGACATGTGTATAGTTTCAGATCGATCGACTGAACGGTTTCAGAGGAGTTGTGTACACAAACTATGTACCCTATATATAGAATTGTATACACAAATGTAGAAAAAAAAAATGGCTAAGTTAAAAAGATGATATTCGTGTTAGAAAATATTTTTTCGCCATAAAAATACCGAGGTGCATATCTTCAATATGTATAGAAGACGTATATATAGTTTCAGATCGATCGACATAACGGTTTCAGAGGAGTTGTGTACACAAACTATGTACCCTATATAGAATTGTATACACACATGTAGAAGAAATGGCTAAGCTAGAAAGGTGATATTTTTGTTAAAAAATATTTGTTCGGCATCAAAACACCAAGGTGCATATCTTCAATATGTGTAGAAAACGTGTGTATAGTTTCAGATCGATCGACTGAACGGTTTCAGAGGAGTTGTGTTCACAAACTATGCACTTTTTCTGTCCGCCGTCCGCCCGCCCCGCGTTAAAACATAATACGTACTGTTTTCTAAAAACGGTCGTATAAAAATGGCCTCCGATGGGAGATAAGTTATCCGAATTTTTGAAAATGAATAGGGTTGGTTCTTCGTCTTGCCATGATAAACATATGTATGCATACCGCATTAGTTATGGTCCGTCAAGTAGAACGTGAGTTATTGCGTGGACACGGATACAGAGTGCGAAAGTTAAAAATGGCCGCCAAGGTGAGATAGGTCATCGGACATTTCTTAAAATTAGTTAGGCTTCTTCATTGTGCCGTGATACATATGTCTTCCGAATTTGGTTACGATACGTCAAGTAGAACTCCAGTTATTGAGTGGACAACTGTGCCCGCCCGTCTGCCGGACGACGCCCGCACAAGATGAATGCACTCAACGAGCGTATAGAAAGACGTAGTCCGAGAACAGAGCCCTTAGGAACATCGGATGTGACAGGGATTCTGATGAAGTTTCACCATCCAACACAGCAGTTTGAGATCTACCGTTTAGGAAGGATTTAATCCACTGTAAGGTGAACGATGAAATACCATGCTCTTGTAACTTAAACAAGAGTGTCGAAGGTCACAATATACGCCCGTTGAGTCCACAAGGGGAGATAAGTCATTTTTTTTCATTTTTGTCTTGACAAACACGATACTGAATTTTATTACGATCCGTCAAGTAGAACTTAAGTTATTGCGTGGACAAGGATACAAAGTGTGAAAATTAAAAATGGCCGCCAAGGGGAGTAAGTCATTTTAAATTTTGAAAACCAATATATAGGCTTGTTCGTCTTACCGTGATACATGTATACCGAACTTGGTTACGATCGGTCAAGTAGAACTTGAGTTATTGCGTGGACAAGGATACAGAGTGTGAAAATTAAAAATGGACGCCAAGGGGAGTAAGTCATCTCGAATTTTTGAAAACCAGTAGAACTTGAGTTATTGCGGGGACAAGGATACAAAGTCCGGAAATTAAAATGGCCACCAAGGGAAATAAGTCATCGGAATATATTGAAAATCAATAGGCTTCTTCGTCTTGTCGCGATAGACATGTATACCGAATTTGGTTACGATTGGTCAAGTATAATTTGAGTTATTGATAGGACAAGGATACAGAATGTGAAATTTAACAAGAATAACATACACCAAAATAAATATAAAAATTTCCACCAAAGGCAGGTAACTAAGCAGGTATGTTGAAATTACTCATCCTCATGCTCAGCTTCATTCTCTTCTTGTCACAAAAAAACATGTATAGCGAACGTGCATGTGATTTTTGAAAATCATTAGGCTTCTTCATCCTGCCGTGATAAACATGTATACTGAATTCGGTTACGATTGGTTACGTAGAACTTGAGTTATTGCGTGGACAAGGATACAGAGTGCAAAAATTAAAAATGACCGCCAAGGGAAAATAAGTCATCAATACAAAACATGAGGCATCACGGGACGGTTGAAAATAGGCAAAATAGACCGCTTTTCTGAGGGCGGCAGGTGACTTATAAAAATAACCGCATCTCGCAATCAGTTAAGGAGGCTCTTGCGACAAATATTGAAAAAATGAAGTACAAATCGTAATCCACAATAAAAATACAGTAACCGCATCAAATGTGTGTATTTAATTTTTAACAAACTTATCCCACCCACCTATTTTTCCCCAGAAATTTGAACATGATTGTATTTGTTGGAATTGTTTACATGAAAATACGAGGCACAGAGGTTTTGCTATGGCTTGTTCTATCACTTGTAACACCACACCAGTTCCTGTAAATGATTCCAAAACATATAACCACCTCGAATTTTCACCCGACAAATACCTGAAATTCCGACGCTAAACCGTACCGGCGAGATAGCATAGCACGCGCCATTTTCCAAGATGTCAAAATCAACCAGATCTAACATTGAGTTTCGTAGAATTATCACATAAATCTAGTCAGTCAAGAAATTTTCACAAACCTATTCTTCTAGACTTACTGGTGTAACTTACAAGATCTGTAATGAAATATATAGAAAATCGCCCCCCCCCCACCCCCTTTTACCCCTAGCTGTGAACCATCCCGTGAGACCTAGGTCTAAAATGTAAATGCTTTGATTTAACGACGGCACTGGCTCGATGACCTTGCATGTCGGAACCGACTATTTAAGACCCCATCCGATAGGACTAGGCTAGCACGAAGTTGTCTTGCCAAGGACACGCCGAATCGACCCTTTCGCAGCGGTCGAGGTGGGAATCGCACCCGGGGTCTCCCGGTTCACAGTCCGACGCTGTACCTACTGAGCTAATCCGGCCACCAGAGAGAGCCAGACCTAAGTCTCTTCTTCTTTTTTTCTTGTTTTTATCGTATATTTAAGGGTAGGAATTGGCTCGAGGACATTCCAAACCCGGGCATTTTAACCCAAAAGTGGCTGGCCAATGACCGTTGGCCTGTTTGTTTCCGAATTTACTAATATCTGCCATACAGTCGAAATATGTGCATTAAAGGTACATGCCCACGCAGTAGGCACAACATGTTCTTTATAGGAATTAAATAAGTGTATAATTATGTCACTATTCCACCAGTTCTAAAAATTACGAGTGCCCGCTATACAAATATAATCATTTATTAATTATCAATTTACTGTTAGCGACGAGCGGTGGTAACAGTCTATTTTGATAATGTGCGGGGACGACGACTTTTACATCACGGCTTGCGGTGCGCATGCACAGTATACTACGCGCGCCAGTAGGCTTCCCAATATGTAAACAAGAATATCAACATGTCGAAAATATTGGCGACCAGATCACCAAATGGAAAGAGTTACGTGGAGATTTAGATTTGGACTCAAACAGAGATTTTTCTTCTCAACTTCCGATACTTCACTACCCATGTCAAAGATGTGATATGATTGACCGTGTCACGTGACTCGTGTTGGTAAAAATAGCACGAGGTCGGAAAATACCCTTTCTGGTCGCGGCATATAAAATGCGATTTAACACCAATTAACACGCGCAGTAATTAAAAATAACTCGTTAGTGGGTAAACAAATGGCTCATATAAGGCATGACAGAAAATGAAAAGTAGTAGTACAGTGTAACCTGCTGCGTGGGCATGTCCCTTTAGATGAAGGAGGCAATGAGGCGGTTAATTTGACCTAGCTAGTTCATTCTCCTATCGCACGAAGCCGGTATGTAAGACCGTGAAAAAGGCTGAGTGTGAGTGCATGTGATATATGGAGATTCAGCCGTAACAGTGTTATCCTATATAATGATGATATTTGACGGTTGGTCAGGGCATAACACATCAGGCTGGGAATGATCGATATTTGGTTATGCAACGTATGATGTAATATGTTTTCGGGCCCAGCTACTGACATTCCGCGGCTTATCGTTATATACGATTTGCTATTATTCCAGTTCAGGTGCGGCGTTTATCTGTTACTATTTGATTAGATGACAATGTGTTTCACATATACTGAAGACAAACGAAAAAGAGAAGATAATACACGGCGGTATAGCAATTGCCCATATATTAATGAGTGGCTCATACCATACCGCCGGTCATGGTCCAAAATGTTAAATTTAATTTCAAACAATGCATATTACAGTCAATAATGTTTAATATAGTAATGTGGGTGGCCAATTCCGGTCTAAACTGCATTACTCCGTGAGATGAATGGTGGGGAAACCGGAGTAGCCGGGGAAAACCACCTCCTCCGACAAGTAATGGCTCTCAGTAAGTCTGCGTTTTATATTTGCCCTTTTATAAGACCCATTATTAGGCATATACAATATTTACTGTAATGTTTTATTATATTTTGTTTATGTTGCATTACCTGTGCGAACTAATAAGAATAAAACAAATAGCATTTGGCTATAGGCCTATAGTTTATATTTTTGTATTGAGGTAATTAATACTACATGGCTGGCTAATGGACATAACAATTTAATTTCGAAAATGAAGGATCCCTAAATATTGCGTATGACTAAAGTGCGCATTGGAGATTTTTTGGCGCATTGGGCGCATTGAAAATTTCGCGGCGCATTGGAGTTTTATGTTATATATCTTCTTAATAAAAACATTAAATTCAGTTTTTTCTTCTTATAATATATTGTTACATATCTATAATATATATTTAAGTCGAGGTGAATGCCCAATGCGCCAAAAATCTCCAATGCGCACTTTAGTCATACCGCTAAATATTAAAGTTATCTCCCTTACTTCACAACGTGAGTTGCGAAACGATAGCACATTCAACATTGTTAAAACCAAAACAGCTGTCGTTTCTAAATGGCAAAGGTGCAAAAGTCAAGATTTGCTTTACTAAAGGTTGAGGATGACTCTGATAGCGAGCAACAACAAACGCAGCAGCAGAATAAATCTAACCAGCAGTCAAAATCACAGAAAAAAACTAAAAACAAAAAGAAAAAAGTCCAACAGCAGAATGAAAGCTCAGAGGTATTAATCGATTTGTAGGACTCGGATCGTGGTCAGTCCCAGAACGGGGGCTAATCCCAAAATGTATGGGGCTCCGTTTTGGTCTTTAATAACACTTTGTGATGTCGCCTATTTGATCTACCTATTTGAATGGGTGATCTTAGTCAAATCAATAAATTACGGACGAGTTGGACCATGGACAGGTCGGCCCATGTATGTGGACAGGTCGGCCCAAGGGAAGGTCGGATGTGGACGAGTCGGACCATATTTGTGGACTGGTTGGACCATCTGCCGTGGACTGGTTGGACCATCTGCCGTGGACAGGTCGGACCACATAGTGGACGAGTCAGCCCATGAACTATTATTAGGTCAGATCATGGACAGGTCGGCCCACATGTACATGAAGAATTATTAATCCAACGTCGGTTGAAATATCTGACACTTTAATAATGAAACAAGACAAACAATAGACATACATATATAGTATAGAAGAAGGATAATGTCGTATAAGAATGCAAATATACTTATTGGGGGGGATTTCAATTGCGGTGATGTTGATTGGGCAACCATGCACGTACCTCCTGGTGTTCCCAAAGTCAACATTCAGAGACAGTTGGTAGACTTTGCCCAAGAACACAGCCTGTCCCAGGTTATCAATATTCCCACAAGACTTGACAAAACATTAGATATCTTACTTACAAACAATCCTGCCCCAGTCACTCGAGTGAAAGGTATGCCCCCTATAGGCAAATCTGATCATGATATTGTCTTTGCGCAGTATGACATCAAGGCCAAGAGAACTCGTCAATCACCACGAAAAATTCATCTATACAAGCGGGCAGACATGGAAGGCCTCCGGGACTATCTTAGGACATTTAGTGTCAATTTCCATACTTTTTCTCTTGACAAGTCTGTCAATGAAATGTGGTCTGAGTTCAGGGATGAACTAACACTTGCTATAGACAGGTTCATTCCATCCAAAATGACCAAATCCAAATAATATAGTTGTCCCTGGATAGACACATCCATTAAACGTCTAATCCACAAGCGTGAGAAATTGTACCATAAAGTAAAACACTCTACATCCACTGAGCTCAAGACTAAATACAAGAAATTCAGAGCCCATGTTCAAAAATCGATTTGAGATGCCTACTGGCGATACATATCTGGTATTTTTTCTGATGAGCCGAACGACTCGGACAATGAGCACAACAGAACAATAAACAAAATGTTCTGGTCTTTTATCAAAAGCCAAAAAAACGACTCCTCCAATATAGCTTCCCTTAGAGATAATGGTATCTTGAGATCAGACAATAAAACCAAGGCTGACATTTTAAATGCCCAGTTTAAGTCTGTCTTCACTGCCGAACCTGATGGTTCCCTCCCAGATAAAGGACAAAGCCCATATCAGAGCATGGCCGATATAACTGTTGACAAGTATGGCATTGAAAAGCTACTTGGCAAGCTTAACCCTCACAAAGCTACAGGACCGGATAATATCAGTTCTCGTGTCCTGAGTGAATGCCGAAAGGAGATAAGCCCGATACTGGCTTGTATCTTCAACAAATCTATTCAGTCCGGCATAGTTCCTGATGACTGGCGCCAGGCCAATGTTGCACCTATTTTCAAAAAAGGCGAAAAATATGACCCTGCTAACTACCGCCCAGTTTCCCTAACATGCATTTGCTGCAAAACACTAGAGCACGTAATTGTTATCAACATAATGAAACATGCAGAGACAAACAAAATAATAGTAGACTCCCAGCACGGATTTAGAAGTCGCAGGTCATGTGAATCCCAACTTGTACAATTTGTTCATGATCTCTCCTCCAACCTAGACAGGGCAAACAATAAAGGTCACAGGCAAACAGATACCATTATCATGGACTTTGCCAAAGCTTTTGACAAAGTCCCCCATCGCAGACTAGTACACAAACTTGACTTCTATGGGATAAGGGGAACCACAAACAAATGGATTCATTCTTTTCTTTCAGGCCGAACCCAAAAGGTTGTTCTGGATGGTGTTGCTTCAGACCCAGCAGACGTCTTATCAGGTGTCCCCAGGGTTCTGTCCTGGGCCCAGTCTTGTTTCTCCTCTACATTAATGATCTGCCGGATGATGTAAATTCCTCTGTCCGTCTCTTTGCTGACAACTGTGTTCTCTATCGAAACATAAGTAGAGATACAGATTGCCAAGCTCTTCAAGACGACTTTGCCAAACTCGCTAAGTGGGAAACAACATGGCTCATGAAATTTAATGCTTCAAAATGTCACACCCTCAGAGTCAGTAGTCACCTGCCAAATTCTCAACTTGTATACGACTATAGTCTTCATGACCAGATACAGGAAAGCGTACCCTCTGCAAAATATTTAGGACTTACCTTTACTAATAATCTGTCCTGGGGCACACATATCCAAAACGTTACCAGCAAAGCAAACAGAACACTTGGTTTTCTTAGACGAAACCTTGCCCTTGCTCCCAAATGTACAAGACATAGCCTTTCAAAACTATGATCAGGCCTCAACTGGAATTTGCTGCTAGCATTTGGAGCCCATATACAGTTTCAGACATTAGTAAAGTTGAAAAAATTCAGAGAACTGCTGCTAGGTGGTGTTGTAGAAGATGGCGAAACCAAAGCCACGTTGGCGACATGCTAGAAGATCTGTCATGGCCAACTCTAGCCCAACGTAGGGACCAGGCCTGCATCATATTCTTCTACAAAATCCACAATGACCTTGTTGAGATTGACAAAAACACGTACCATATTTACCCTATGTATTGGGACAGTAAAAAAAAAAAAAAATTATACGTGTCCCAATACATAATATAAAATAAATTAAAAAAATTTTTTGGTGTCCCAATTATTAATATTGAAAGTTTGTATCCTCGAAATTGTTAAATTGCTATATCGGTACAATAACAGGTTGAATTTAATTATTTTCCGTTTCTAAGCATGTCGCCCATTTTTATGATCGGAAAATACCCGAACTATATGTTACGGAAATTGCCGAGTGCGCAAATGAAACAATTTAATTTCCAAATTAAAAAAGTATTATCTCGACCAAATTGCGATTGTAGAGTGATTTGATGATTGCAATAAAAAATATCCATATACATCAACGATTAGACGGTGAATTAGTGTTGAAAATGCGTAAAAATATGTTGTAATCGCCAAAATTGTCCTAAATATTACGATCCCGGAAGTGAACCGGAAGTCGAGTTCGATGGGACAAAATCTGGCACCTTGACCACTTAGTACCAAACGCATTTATTAGTCACAATGACATATTTCTTAAGTCTCAATTTCTCGTAAGACTTCACCGATATAATAGAGCATGCCATGACCAGATACATGTCCGTACTTTAAACTTACCTCGTGAATATTGATGAGAGGGCGGGGCGATGTATCAGGAGTATTTCCGTGTGAATCGAAATAATTTTCGCAAATAAATCACATTCCGGCATTGATAGGCGGCATTGTCAATGTATACGGTTTATTGGTAATCTATTTAATCAACAGAGCTCAGATTTACCGTCAGCACTGTATATTGGTTAATCAGCGACGGCCTCTGTTTATAGCGAGACGTGCCAATAGTCGGCATGACCAGTAGCCGGTGAAAAAAAAATAAAAAATTGGAGTGGCGATTTTTTTATTTTCCCCAGCGGAATCCCTGACAGTGTTTAAAAGTATTTAAAAAAAAAAGAGATGTCCCAACACTTAAGGTGCAGAAATTATTGATTTTTTTTTAAAATTGTGATGTGTCCCAAAACTTGTTTCCTTAAAAATAATTATTTCTCCCCAAAACGGGGGTGTCCCAATATAAAGGGTGTCCCAATACATAGGGTAAATACGGTACCTCCATCTGGTTGCTAATCCCAGGTCAACTCGATCCTCTGCCAAACACCCGTCAATACAGTAGACCACTGGCTTACTCGGATTCTTTCAAATTCTCCTTTTTTCCCAAGCTTATACCGTTATGGAACTGTCTACCTATCGATATTATTTCCTCGGAAACCGTATCCAGGTTCAAATCCAAAATCTAAATGGAACAGTCTGCTACATGATGTTGTCTTTTCTCATGTAGCAGACACCCACTTCTTGTAAATAGTTTTAGTGGCAAGTCTATCTTTGGTCTTTTTCAATATCCTTGTGTAAAATATTAGTACCACAAATATATGTTGTTGTTTTGTTTTTTTTTGTTCATATGTACTTGATCAACACAACTTGCCACCATATTTCCTGTCATAATGCTCCGATTGGAGCGTGCACAGTATCGATAGATAGATAGATAGGGTTCTACTAAAATCCGAATTCGCGAATATGACTTTCATTTGGCGAATATGACTGTTTTTCAAAAACTGAATTAGTTACGCTATTTATCGTTATATTTCTTGTGACATACCGGTACATAAAATATTATGATATACAAGCAGAGGCCTTGATAAGCAATAAAAAAATCTGAAAACCCAATTGAAATTGAAAGCCCTGCGTACCAAAACCCAATTAAAACATCGAGTAATCAATTGGCTTGAAAATATATGTGTACTGATAATTTTACAAGGACAGTTTTCAATAAAATTATTGAAAAATGCCGAAGACGTCGATGGCAATATCAGTCACAAAATCACCGCTAGCCTATCTGTCTTATTTGGTTACAATGAGCGTCTATATCGATGATGCAACTATACATATAATAAGCGTCTATGGATGTTTTATAAATAGGATACGCACGGTCACTATTTTTTAGCAGATTACACGGTGACGGTATTTGTGAAAAGCACTTCATATGAATTTCCGGTCGGTCGATTACGATTGATAATGGCGATTCCTTTTTGTAATTCGCCATTTATTACGCACAGTGTTCGCAGGTGACGACGCATAAGTAATTGCTTTGAAATAAGGATATGGCTGACTCGACCCTGGTCCGACACGTTTGTGATGCGAAACGTCCGAGTTCGTGCAAATAGACTAAGTTTCTTTTCATTCGGATATACTTCGGATGTTATTGTTTAAGATTTGACAGACTGCAGTAAATATGTCTTCAACAAAACGTGGAGAAAAAAGATGCAGCAAAGGCCCAATTAAACATAATTCAATGTTTTGTGTAGCCATGTTTATTGCACATTTTGATACCAGAATTGGAAAATACCCTATTCAATTTTACACAATGGGGTAACGGTTGTAAGGTACCCAATTGATAATTGAAAATACCCAATTGAAACAAATATCATGGAGTAAAAATATTCAATGAATAAATCCTTATCTAGAGCCCTGTAGAAGAATATATTGCCATTTTTGTCGCACCTGCTTTAGCAGAAGCGCGACTATAGTCGTTGTATTTTCCGTCGTCGTGCGCGTCGTCCGTTTTTTTTGTAAGGCAAATGCGTTAAAGTTATTGTTTTTTCACAATATCTCTTTAACCCCTTGCCAGACTTTGATAATATTTCACATCGATGTTTGTCTACGGATGATGCTTCATTATGTACACCCCCACATCCAAATTCTCAAGGTCAAGGTAATTTATTTACTTGTAATGTTCACCGGTTTTGTAACAGAAATGCGTTATTTCACAATATCTCTTTAACCCCTTGCCAGACACTGATAATATTTCATATCAATGTTTGTCTAGGGATGATGCTTCATTACGCACACCCCCACATCCAAATTTTGAAGGTCATGGTCATTTATTTCCTTGTAATGTTCACCGGTTTTGTAACAGAAATGCGTTAAAGTTATTGTTTTTTCACAATATCTCTTTAACCCCTTGCCAGACTTTGATAATATTTCACATCAATGTTTGTCTACGGATGATGCTTCATTACGCACACCCCCACATCCAAATTTTGAAGGTCAAGGTCATTTATTTACTTGTAATGTTCACCGGTTTTGTAACAGAAATACGTTAAAGTTATTGTTTTTTCACAATATCTCTTTAACCCTTGCCAGACTTTGATAATATTTCACATCAATGTTTGTCTATGGATGATGCTTCATTACGCACACCCCCACATCCAAATTTTGAAGGTCAAGGTCATTTATTTACTTTTAATGTTCACCTGTTTTGTAACAGAAATGCGTTAAAGTTATTGTTTTTTCACAATATCTCTTTAACCCCTTGCCAGACATTGATAATATTTCATATCAATGTTTGTCTAAGGATGATGCTTCATTACGCACACCCCCACATCCAAAGTCTGAAGGTCAAGGTCATTTATTTACTTGTAATGTTCACCGGTTTTGTAACAAAAATGCGTTAAAGTTATTGTTTTTTCACAATATCTCTTTAACCCCTTGCCAGACTTTGATAATATTTCACATCAATGTTTGTCTACGGATGATGCTTCATTACGCACACCCCCACATCCAAATTTTGAAGGTCAAGGTCATTTATTTACTTGTAATGTTCACCGGTTTTGTAACAGAAATACGTTAAAGTTATTGTTTTTTCACAATATCTCTTTAACCCCTTGCCAGACTTTGATAATATTTCACATCAATGTTTGTCTAGGGATGATGCTTCATTACGCACACCCCCACATCCAAATTTTGAAGGTCAAGGTCATTTATTTACTTCTAATGTTCACCTGTTTTGTAACAGAAATGCGTTAAAGTTATTGTTTTTTCACAATATCTCTTTAACCCCTTGCCAGACATTGATAATATTTCATATCAATGTTTGTCTAAGGATGATGCTTCATTACGCACACCCCCACATCCAAAGTCTGAAGGTCAAGGTCATTTATTTACTTGTAATGTTCACCGGTTTTGTAACAAAAATGCGTTAAAGTTATTGTTTTTTTCACAATATCTCTTTAACCCCTTTCCAGACTTTGATAATATTTCACATCAATGTTTGTCTAGGAATGATGCTTCATTACGCACACCCCCACATCCAAATTTTGATGGTCAAGTTCATTTATTTACTTGTAATGTTCACCGGATTTGTAACAGAAATGCGTTAAAGTTATTGTTTTTTCACAATATCTCTTTAACCCCTTTCCAGACATTGATAATATTTCACATCAATGTTTGTCTACGGATGATGCTTCATTACATACACCATCACATCCAAATTCTGAAGGTCAAGGTAATTTATTTACTTGTAATGTTCACGGTCAAATGCCTCGGAAGGCGCGACACCGCTTCCGTGGCGGAATTCTTGTTTATAAAATAATAGCTTTACAGGTTTAATAGCAAAATACCGGTCCCACTACATGTGTGAACGTGGTCCGCGAGGTGATAAGCGTGTTTGACCCTTGGCATCCAGTGACCACTCCACGGTGGCGAGTCGTTTAATCGGTGTCAAAATTGACAGTTAGGAGAATGTGATAATTAGTCAACAGAATAAATTTAATCCACGTCTCAATAGGAAACCGGTATTATGCCAATAAAACTGTAATTAAAGCTATTAGTTTATGAACTTTGGCAATATATTCTTCTATATCATTCTATACCATAAATAGCATAACTAATTCAGTATTTGAAAAATGGAAGTCATATTCGCCAATCAATAGACCAATCAATTTAATGAACGTGTGAGATGATTAAGGTAATAGTTTGGATTACTTCACTTATCTCACAATCATCATCGTTAATTAAATAACAGCTACGCAAACACCTTCATTATATCATTAGAACGCATTAACCATTAAAGGTTTTCGTTAACTGAAACTCAGTTGAAGTAACAATTTGGTACAAACAAAACAAAGTGTGAGATAATTGCATGTTCACGATCCTATTCAGTTAATCACAACAGACGACTATTTTTCCATTGTTAAAGTAAACTATAAACTGATGTTCTTAGCCAGTACCTATAACTAACAAAATGCTTTATATTTTATATTCCCGATGCTATAAATTCTTCAAATGTTTGCATAACAATGTGGTCCGACCTGACCATATGGTGGTCTGACTTGACTATAACTACGTGGGCCGACTTGACTTCTGTTCGTGGGCCGACTTGACTTCTATTCGTGGGCCGACATGAAAAATGTGGTCCGACTAGTCCATGGTCCGACTCGTCCATACACCAAATCAATACGACGCAAACCGCTACGTACGATGTTACTTCGCTAAGCCGCTAAAGCGTCATATTTCCGTCCGTTATTTCCCCACTGAAAACGAAATGTCCACTACCCCGACATAACAAATTACAATATTTTACATAGTGAACTAATGATGTGTGTACATGTACATACATTTCTCAGCCATTTAGCTGACATATTTATGGATCCATAATACTTGCCTAATTATACCCACTTTTTTGGAGAAAAAAATGGGTATATTGTTTTCGTCACGAGTGTCCATCCGTCCGTATGTCCGTACGTCCGTCACGTTTCTTGTAACTCGAAAAACTTTTTCACCTTCATACCTACGCGCCTGATATTTGGTATGTAGCTTCGTTATCATGTGCAGATGCGCAAAGTGAATTTGGATTTTTGATCCGACCCTCCATCATGGATTATCTCCCCCTTTCGGACTCAGAATTTCCCATTTTTTCCTTGTAACTCGAAATACTTTTTCACCTTCATACCTACGCGCCTCATATTTGCTATGTAGCTTCGTTATCATGTGCAGATGCGCAAATTGAATTCGGATTTTTTATCCGACCCTCCATCATGGATTATCTCCCCCTTTCGGACTCAGAATTTCCCATTTGTAGCCAGGTTTTTTGAAAAAAAATCCAGGCTATTGGATTGGCGAAAGCCGGGCGGGCGGGCGGCGGGCAACGTCCACAATCAATGTTAAGTTTTCGTGTTTGAGTCCATTTCTTTGTTACTGTACCACCTAGGACCACCAAACTTTCACAGCTTCATAATCAAGGGGTGCCCACCACATATCACTATCCAACATGTTACTTTTTTTTTAACTTGACCCATTTTTTCCGCGTAGTCGACTTAGCCATTTTCAATGTTAAGTTTTCGCGTTTACAATGTTAAGTTTTCGTGTTTAAGTCCATTTCTTTGTTACTGTACCACCTAGGACCACCAAACTTTCACAGCTCATAACCAAGGGGTGCCTACCACATACAACTATCCAACATGTGACCATTTTTTTACCTTCACCTATTATTTCTACGTAATTGACATTTTCAACGTTAACTTTTTAACGTACGTCTAGTTAAAGTTTTTTGGTTTTAAAACTTTTTCGTTATACTATATCTCTGCAACTGCTTCGCCCATTACCTTGAAACTTCACATGGGTGTTTATCATCATCCATATTTTCATTCTAACCCCCAACCGTGCGGCCCCTGTGCCCAATGTCAAGGGCAAATTACTTTGAATTTTTTTGTTAAAGTTTTTTCGTGTACTATATCTCTGCAACTGCTTCACCCAATACCTTGATACTTCACATGGGTGTTTATCATCATTGTCACACCTGCTTGCGGAAAGCGCGATATCGTCGGCATTTTGGCATACGTTCGTCCGTGTGTCCGGTTAAAGTTTTTTGGTTAAAGTTTTTCCATCTACTATATCTGTTTTTTTAGTGTCCATGCCTCGCCCCAAGGCGCGACATGCAGGCCACGGCCATCTAGTCTACAAAAAGTGGGTATAATTATGTTATCCAAGTGTCTATGCTTGGAAAAAACCTGGCCTTCGTGGCTTTGCCTCGTTTCTTGTTTCCTTGTAACTCGAAAAACTTTTTCACCTTCATACCTATGCGCCTGATATTTAGTATGTACCTTCGTTATCATGTGCAGATGCGCAAAGTGAATTCCCATTTTTGATCCGACCCTCCATCATCGATTACCTCCCCCTTTCCGATTCAGAATTTCCCATTTTTTTCCTTGTAACTCGAAAAAACTTTTTCACCTTCATACCTACGCGCCTCATATTTGCTATGTAGCTTCGTTATCATGTGCACATGCGCAAAGTGAATTCGGATTTTTCATCCAACCCTCCATCATGGATTATCTCCCCCTTTCGGACTCAGAATTTCCCATTTTTTCCTTGTAACTCGAAAAACTTTTTCACCTTAATACCTACGCGTCTGATATTTGGTTCGTAGCTTCGTTTTGATGTGCGGATGCGCAAAGTGAATTCGGATTTTTTATCCGACCCTCCATCATGGATTACCTCCCCCTTTCGGACTTAGCATTTGAGGAAAGTGGGTATATTGCGATGGCGCGCCATCGACTTTTTCTAGTTTTAAATAGTTTGATCAACTTATTAACCCATTGCTGACTATTTATTTTGACATGTTACACTCAGAAAGGTACATTTCCGCCATTGTTGTTGTTGTGTATGATCTATGCCCTGTGCCCAAGGTCAAGGGATAAAATTTGCGTTTTCAAGTTTTCAGATACAGTCAAACTTCGATGGGTCGAACCCTGGTAAACTCGTCAGCCATGCTTGCCTCGAACTAGCCTTTAGGTCCCGGCAGAATTCCTATATAAATACGTTAAAACTACCCGGCATAGGTCGAACTTGTGAAAGTCGAACAACCCTCAATGCCTCGAATCGCTGTCACGCCCGGTCGTGTATAAGTCCACTATAAACACCACAAAAACTCGAACATGTCAGACGATTGTCTCCAGACTAGTTGATTGACTTTCACACCTATTGTTAACCGGTTGTCAAACAAATCTCAAGTGGTCATTTGAGCGTATACAATAACGGCAGTCGTGACCAGCATACGTGGTAATTATTTAGACGTGTTGTGATCGAGCAGGTGAAGCGGAAGACTACGAAGCAAGGCGAGATAGCAGACTTCTTCAATACCGGACGTGTATAACTTTCATGTATAACTTGTACTGGGTTCCATGTGATAGTAAATTATGATATGCAGTGAATGTGGTTCCGGGTCCGTAGTAGTGATAGGGGCGACTGGGCATGCACTATTGATTTTATCAGTGTATGACGAGCGATGTAATTTTATACCTACAAGCATGCGCATCATTTTATGGCAAATACATATTTGTCATGAAATTACGCAAATGCCAATAGGTACAAACTCAGAGATGCTTTCACATGATCGTATCGGACGGGGCAATCAAGTCCGCCAATTGTATTTCGTAATCATTTTCTGTTGTTCTCATGTTCTGTTGCTGTATAATGGCTATGTAAATAAAAACACACATGAGTTTGCCGCTTTCTTTATTTTATTAAAGCCTGTTTCTGTTAATAAACGACTGTGACAATCGACCGTAAATGCAAATGTAAGCGCATTTATATGAAACAACGTGTCGTAATTACGACTTGTTTCACTTAGTACACTGACCAACTCGTAGTTCTGAAATGGTTACAGTAGAAAATCCCGATGGGTCGAACAACGGATGGGTCGAACTAAAACTTAACTCCGCAGGCTGTTCGACCCATCGAAGTTTGACTGTACCTACTATTACTATCTCTGTAACCTTAAGTCAGATTTGCTTGACACTTTGTATGCTTATTGGGCATCATCCATATATTCATTCTGTGTCCCACTCATGCAGCCACTTTGACCCAAGGTCAAGGCCAAATGACTTAGAAGTTTGCTTATTATATTATCTGCGTTCAAGTTTTTACATACCTTATATCTCAACAATTGTTACTGCCCATGTGGTCCATATGCCCAAGGTCAAATAACTTTGAAATATATGTTAAAGTTTTTACATACCTTATATCTCCACAACACTTACTCCGATTTACTTCAAACTTCCAAATAATTCTTTATTATCATCTATATTTTGAATTTCATTCTATAGCCGACCCATGCAGCCCACATGGCCAAAATCAAGGTCAATTGACTTTAAAATTTGCGTTAAAGCTTTTACATAACTTATATCTCCACAACCCTTAATTCAAACTTCAAATAAATACACTCCGAGACCATCAAATGCCTCGGCGGGCCGCGGCCATCTGGTATTGAGAAATAAGGCAAGATATAAAAGCAACAGCAGACAACAATTGTTGTGAGTAGCGGTGAAAGAGTTCATGTTATTCAGTTGCAGTACCTGGCGTTTGGACAGTCGAGCAGACCACGGCATTTGTCCGAAGGTTCCGATTACACAGGACAGAATGGACAACATGGTGCAGTGCCTGACCGCCAATGGAACGAATGGCAGAAAATGGATGCAGAGGTAGGTAGATGGGGGAGTGGGGGACGAATGGTAGAAAATGGACACAGAATAGTGTTTCACCCAACCTACTGTCTCTTTCACGAAACGAAAATCCAATATTTATGTACCTATTTGGCTGAAAATGGAAACAACCCAGTGGTCCCAGTATCGTCCACAGGTTCTTGAAGAACGGTTCATATTTCAGTGTTTTATGGTTTATTTCGGTATCTCTGCTGGTTTGGGTGCATTGTTACCAATATACAATTTACGTCGCCTCCCACGAGTTACACATATAAGTATGAATTTACAAGGTGAGAAACGGAGCTTCTACCCACGTACGTTTTTAACCAATAAAACCATTATTTGTTAACCGATAACAATAAAACCGGTCCCAAATTGTTTGTTTAGATTAATGTGATGGAGCTGAACTGCCAATGTACCGTAAGTCAAACATTTATATATCGTCTGAAAAAAGTAAAATTTTCTTGGATAGATGATCGAGCTGTGAACGCGGAGAAATTTGGTTACACATTCTTACATAGATGTGTAAACCTCTTTACATAGCGACGCTCATTGGCTGACATCTAATAATAGTGTGACGGGGGTGCTGTCATAGTGGATTTTGACACATAGCTGGAAATGGCTATCCAATAAAATGACACGCCACGCATGTATCTCCGCATTCATGGCTCATTTGAAATTGCACAGTCATATGGCTTTTAATGTCTTAAATGTAGGAACAGATCAATGCAGTTCACATATTCTATCGGCATCAGCAAATTGATATATGTCTCCTGAATCGATAGAACCTGAATTTGGAATATGTGGTTGAAAATAGATGATATAATCGGTCTGAAAGCAACGCATGTTGGAAATATTATTGGCCAAATATGGAAAAAGCTTTCTTTCGTTTGGGTATTTTGACAGTAAGAAAGGGGCCCGAAAATTGTATGCTTTTGTTTCCATAAAAATAATTTTGACTACTTCAGACGTCGTATCTTCGAAAAGCCCAAATAGGAAAGATTTTTCTGTTAGTTCTATTGTTATGTTATTATTTCTTAGCAATTCTGTCAAATTAGTTAGCAATTTTTCTGTTTGGGGACACTGCCAAAAAATATGTCTAATGGTTTCTGTATCCGAGCTACATAGATTACATAAGTTTGACTTAGAATTTGGAAATTTTGCCTTGTAAGTCGTAATAGCTACACACCTGAAACTTGGTATGTAGCTTCCTTATGATGAGTAGATGTGCAAATTTATTTTGATTTTTGATTCGGCCCTGTATCATTGATTATCTCCCCCTTTTCGACTTGTTATTTCACAATTTTTTCTAGTAACTTGTAAAACATGTAGCTTCTTTATGGTGTGTAGATGCACAAAGTGAATTTCTATTTTGCTTTGAAACTGCATGAGCCTTGGAATATCTCCCCCTTTTGGACTTGGAATTTTGCCTTGTTTACTATCAAAGCGATATGTGGGGCATCCGTGTTCTATGAACACATTTTCTAATGATAGTATTTTTTCAAAAAGTCCTGATATGTCCCTTGAAGTCCCCATGGGATTTAACATGGGGAAAATGTTTTTCGTAATAACATCAATATGACCAGATTTCACGAAATAAAAAGAAAGCTCATTCTTAAATTTTGCTATACATATACATGGTCCGGATGGAATTTATTATTATCGAAAAAAGATTGTTTTTGTATTGTTTTTATAGCTGTAAAATTTGGGCAGATTTGTGAAACAGACAGTACATGTAGGTACACAAGTGTGTGGGGAGGGGTAGCTGGGGGCATGGGAGAGTGATGAATGGCAGAAAATTGATGCCGGTGTATACAAGTGGTGGGGTAGGGGGAGGGTGGGGACGGAATAGAAAGGGTGGGGACATGAAAGGCAGAAAATGTGTGCAAAGGTACAAATGTGAGGGTGGGCCAATCGCAGTACATGTAGACGCAGTGGTGGGTACACTGATTAAGGGTGGGAGGAATAGGGCTAGCAGAGCTGCCAACTGCCAATTTTTCCGTATTTGTTCTGGAAAATACGTTAGAAATACGGAAGTACGGACAACTATTAAAAAGTATGATTTTTTAAAAAATCAGCACGGGAATATCGGGAAATACTAATTTTGTTTCCAACTTCTTCAAATAAATCCTATTTTTGATTTACCCGTAATCATACTCCCCTAGACGCTTACCATTTTGATTCTTGTTGTGTAGTAATTGTAGTTTCAAGCGCTCAGCGATATTGATTTCTTCATCGCATAAATTCTTAAAATGTCTGCTCCAAAGAGCGTAGCCAACGAATCTGGGTCTTTTTTATCGAAAGAAGTTAGGAGCAGAGCTCCAGATAAGGTGCGTATTTGTGTAGTGCGTATCAAAAAGCAATGAAAAATTTGTGGTATCTTTATCGTGCTACATGAAACAATAAACAGACCACAAATATAGCATATTTTCTTATTTTTCTATGAAAACACATCTTGGTATTTCATTAGAATTGTCTCCAAGGAGTCAATTCTAATGAAATACCAAGATGTGTTTTCATTTAGAAGCAAACTATTCAATGAGTGCGGTCTGCTGATGTGTAAACAGTTGTGTGATTTTATTTTACACAATTAAACTTTTGAAATACCCAATTGCTTCAGAAATGATGGAGTGACAATACTCATTACAGCGAGACACAATTAAACTTTTGAAATACCCAATTGCTTCAGAAATGATGGAGTGACAATGCTCATTACAGCGAGACACAATTAAACTTTTGAAATACCCAATTGCTTCAGAAATGATGGAGTGACAATACTCATTACAGCGAGACAGCCCCATTTGGCCCTGTCGAAGCGCGGTGATGAATTTGCGTCTTGCAAGCAGTGTAATTGATATTTTTTGGTTGATCATGGTGGCTTTATGCATATAAGTGAGTACTGATTTGTGTTCTGGAAACATGTGGTGTTCCGGAAAATAGCCCCATTTTCTCGCCATGTGACCGACATGGGGGTGGCAGCTCTGTAGCCGATTTCATCAAAATTGCAAAGTATACTTTCCTAGCAAAGTATACTTTGAGGGAGCAATCATTGATTTTTCCGAAATGCATTATTTCATATAGAACTAACGATTGCATATATTTGATAATTAAAACTGCAGAATTATTATACTGAATTTATTACATTATCACAGCCAAAATTGGCTGTGATAATGTAATAAATTCAGTATAATAAAAATTAATAAATTTATCATAAAATTGAAAATTTCTCCCTCAAAGTATACTTTGCTAGGAAAGTATACTTTGCAATGTTGATGAACCAGGCTACTGGGCTAGGGTAGTGAATGGACAGAAGCTGCATGCCAAGGTACATAGTCCTGAGGGGTAGTTGTGGTGCAGTAGTAGCGAAAAATGATACAGGGCTCCAGATAGGTTTTGTATCAAAAGAGTATTATACCCATAGATTTCAAATTCAATGCTTATTTTACTTTTACAAAGTATTATTGATTTTCTTATTAAATAAGGAACTAATGATAAAAATAAAATAAATTTAAAAATTCACTTATTTCAGCTGCAAAAAGCTCAATTAAGTAAATTTTCAACTTTATTACTGTATTTTCACTACTCAATTTTGAAAATCAATGCGATGCAGAGGTATACTCCATTTGAATGGGTGGATCAGGGGTGGGGGGACAAATGGTAGAAAATGTATGTGTAGGTAGACTGGTGGAGGGTTAGGTAAAGGGTAGTGGTGGTGGAGTTGGTGGCAAATGGCAGAAAATGGATGCAGATGTACCCTGGTGGTGGGTTGTGTGCAGGAAATAAAATTGTCGTCTGATGTTGCTTGGAATTTTGTAATTTTTCTCAATAAAAACATGGTTTGGCAGCACCTTAGAATCTTTTCCATTGGAAATGATTCTAAAGTGCTGACAGACTATGTTTTTGATGATAATGGAAAATAAAAAATAAAGATATTGAGAGTTGGAAGGGTATATTTTATTATATACCTACCCATGAAATACAGTTATACGATGTAAATAAAAGTCATATGTTCTCATCGATGAAATAAACAACTTCCGGTGAAAATACGACTACTTCCGCCATCTATATTCATAACGCGCACCTGAAAGAAAACAGCGCAAATAGGCTGCAAATACACATTCATTACTGTATACAGTCTAAATAACTGCTAATTTCCATGGAGCGGTATATAATAAATAGAATATTCATATTTTTGCAACGAATATGACATATATGTTCATATCGTGGTGTGAAATGTCCATATTTCACGAGTGTCGTTAGGCACTCGTGAAATATGGACATTTCACACCACGATATGAACATATACCGTATGTCATATTCGTTGCAAAAATATGAATATCCTCTATGTATTGTATATCCCGTGATGAATATATAATGCTGCACCAAACTGGTACATTCCCATCTGCTTATGACCTGTCTGTAGATTGAACACACAACCTGATTCAGTCAATCAATCAATGACAACTCACTTTATCTAGAGATGAGGGGTGGGCAGGGATTTCGCTGGCGATCGCCACTTTCGCAATTGGCGATAAAAATAAACAATTGGCGATAAAAAATGGGCTGTGACTCGGGGGGGGGGGGGGGGGGGTAGTAATACAGGATTTCAAAACCTACCCGAGGGCATGAAAAATACTTTCATAGTATTTGCATCCCACTGGTCTGTCGGATGAGACGTTACACTGTAGTCCCATCCGTTAACTGTTGCTGGGATGTTAAACCCCATTCATTTAAATTTTTATTGTCTCACCCACGATAGTGGAAAGTGGGTCATAGTGGTCACAATTCCGGCGTCAGTGTCGTCAGAAATTTGGGACTAAATTTTGGACATAGCCAAATTTCGCATATCTCTTTATCTGTTAGTCGGATCATTACCGAACTTCATCAATAGCTTTCTCACATTGACAGCTATCCATCCAGTGTCATTTGGGTGACCTTGATTTTCACCTAGGTGACCTTAACCTTTGTGGGACGTTAATTAGCCAAATTTCCCATATCTCTTGATCCGTTAGTCGGATCATTACCAAAGTTTATCAATAGCTTTCTCACATTGATGGCTATCCACCTACTGCCAATTGAGTGACCTTCACCATGGTGACCCTAACATTTGTGTGACAGAAACAAATTTGGACGTAACCAAATTTCCCATATCTCTTGATTGGATCATTCCCAAATTTCATCGCTTTCATCGCTTTCTCGCAGTGATGGCTATCCACCTACTGTAATTCACGTGACTTTGACCTTCACCTTTGTGACCTTAACCTTTCTGTCAATAATTGTGTACATATGTCCTAAATTTGAATACCTCCTGATCCGTTAATCGGATCCTTTACCAAACTTCATCAATAGCTTCTTTGCATTGATTGCTATCCACCTAATGTCTCTTTTGGGTAACCGTGACCATGGTGACCTTGACCTTCATGTCAATAATTTTGGACGTATGTCCAAACGTTGAATATCTCTTGATCCGTTAGTCGGATCATCTCCAACCTTCATCAATAACTTCTTCACATTGATGGATATCTACCCATGTCATTCAGCTGACCTTCAACATGGTGTCGACAATTTTTTCGACATGAATGTTCAAATGTTGAATATCTCCTGATCCATTAGTCATATCATTACCAAATTTCATAAATACCTTCCTCACATTAATAGCTATTCATTCAGTGTCATTCCGGTGACCTTGACATTTTTTCAATCGTTTTTTATGTACATCCAAATGTTGAATATCTTTTAGTCGGATCGTTACCAAACTTCACCAATGGCTTCCATCCTCACTTTGATGTCTATCCATGCAGTGTCAATTGTGTGTGACCTTGTCCTTGGTGACGGTGACCTTCGTATCAATAATTTTGGACTTCCTCATATTGTGACCTTGACCTTGGTGACTTTGACCTTCGTGAAGATCACCTTGTTCAGTGGGTGAGACACTCCCCGGCCATCGCCTTGTCTAGAGATGATAACGTATACCAGCATACATGTAGATGTTGATCAGATCAGTTAATCAGCATCAAAAGCTCGGAAACATTCAACACAAATTATTAGGTCCATCCACCAAATGCTGACTAATTTTCTTGTGTATTTATTTCAGTACACAGCTGATGCTTTTGAAAAAGACCTACAGCAGGCTTTGTTGATGAGTAAGCTGGAAACGGAGCGGAAGTCAGAGGTAATCTTTCTGAGTAAACCGACAATTGAATGGCCAATCAGAGGTAAGTTTGCATAAACTGCCAATTGAATGAATTGTGCAGAATAAACTGGCAATTGAACGGCCAATCAAAGGTAATTTTACATAAATTACCGATGGAATGGCCAATCAGAGGTAATCTTGCTGAGTAAACTGGCAATTGAATGGCCAATCAGAGGTGATATTCCTGAGTAAACTGACAATTGAATCACCAATCAAAGGTAATCTTGCTGAGTAAACTGGTAATTGAACGGCCAATCAGAGGTAATTTTGCTGAGTAAACTGGCAATTGAATCACCAATCAGAGGTTATTCTTGCTGAGTAAACCGACAACTGAATGGCCAATCAGAGGTAATCTTGTTGAGTAAACTAACAATTGAATGGCCAATCAAAAGTAATCTTGCTGAGTAAACCCACAAGTGAATAACGTGTGGCACTGGATGGTAAAATGGTTAAACATTTCTTAATGTTTAGAAACCAGCAGAAAGTCAGAGAAATAAAATTGCATTGAAAACAAACAAAAAATGCCTCTAATGGTCTATTATCAGAGGAAGGTCAGTAACATGAGTGTGTCAGTCATATTGTTTGGCAATCCAAAATATCGCCCAGAGCTACAGATAAGTTGCGTATTTGCTTAAATACCCAATTAAAATTGACAAAAACCCAATTGAAATCAGAAGTAGCGAGTATCAAAAAGCAATTAAAATTGTGTGGTTTCTTTATCTTGCTGCAGAAAACAGTAAACGGACCACAAATACAATGTATAGCATATTTTTCTTATTTTCCATGAAAACACATCTTGGGGAGACAATTATAATGAAATGCCAATATGTGTTTTCATTTCGAAGAAGCAAACTATTTAATAATTGCTGTCTGTTGTAAACAGTAGTCTGATTTTTATTTTACCCAATTAAAATTTTGAAATACCCATTTGCTTCAGAAATGATGGAGTGACAATACTCAATTGCTAATTCCTTATCTGGAGCCCTGATATCGCCCAAAACCCTATTTATTTAAACCTATAGGCCAATTTCGCAGGTCAGACAAAATGTGTAGACCGAGCTACCGGGCTAAACAGGTTGAGCACGGTTTGATCAATTAAATACGCTAATAAGCAAGTATTAACCATAACTTTTGATTGTTTTTTTTTTGTGTGTGTATTCTTCTTCAGTTACTGATAAGACAAGTTTTAACAATGCATGAAAATCATCTCCACAGGACAAAGAAATTTCTCATGTGCTGCCAAAACATTTTATTTATTTTTTTAAGAAATAATAAAAAAATAAAAGGAGCAAACAGCACTGTTTATTTTCCGCCTTTTAAGGGTTAAGCAACAATCAATCAATCAAATATCCCAGAGCTCCAGATAAGGTGCGTATTGGCGTATTTTGGGCACTTATTTTAGCAGAATAGTGGAATACACATTGATTATTAACAATGGGAGTACAAAATACTCACAGCAATGTGAAAATACGCATTGTTACATGGTTTCCGTTGTTTGCACATACGTAGCGCGTGCTGTTTGCATATGGATTTAGGCAATGCTCATTCCGGGGCCGTGCATAATGGAAATGCCTTCATGACGTTACTAACTTACTACGCGGAAGTGCCTTCATGACGTCACTACTTCATGATGTTCATGACGCGGCCCCGGAATATGCATACCGAAAATTATCTACATGAATGGGACGATTTTATAAAAGTACTGAAAATACTGAATATAATGCTCAAATTACATCATTTTTTTGTTGGAAATGTAACAATAAGGTTTGATCATGTCAAGCCGTGTGCAAACGTTTGCTGTGGCCCAAGGGAACTGTTTGAACCCGCGGCCTGCGGCCTTGGGGTTCAAACAGTTCCCTCGGGCCACAGCAAACGTTTGCACACGGCTGGACATGATCAAACCTTATATTGACTTTCAAATTGAGTAGTGGAAATACTGTAATAAAGTTGAAAATGTATTTAGGTGAGCTGCAAACAGTAACTGTTTGCTTTTTGCAGCTCAACTAAGTACATTTTCAGCTGTATTACAGTATAAACAAGTGAATAAATAATACTACACTCAAAATAAGTGAATGTTTACATTTGTTTTGATCATGTGTTCCCTATTTAATAATGAAAATCCATTTGTAAAAATAAAATATGCATTTAATTTGAAATCCTGTGTGTACAATACTATTTAGACATCCTGTGTGTACAATACTATTTAGACATCCTGTGTGTACAATACTATTTAGACATCCTGTGTGTACAATACTATTTAGACACAAAGATTAGCTGCAGCTCTGTATCCTCTTGCAGAAGAAAAAGCAAACGTCTGCTGGTAGAGTAGACACGGACGGACACACAGGTTCGGGAGATACAAAAGAATCGAAGAAGAAGAAAAAGAAAGATAAACCCAACACGATGAGCCTTGATGAATTCAATAAACAGTCCAATGAAAAGAAAATACAGGGAGATGGTGAGTTCTATTTGAGACACGCCATGCGATTTTGTCCCTCTGCGATATTTCATGAAATATATTTACAGAAAATGGGATATTTTCTGTAAATGACTTCAGAAGTTGGCACAGATTTCAGAGTTTACATAAAGACATTTAGAAAATTTAACAAAATTTCCATAAATGAGGTCAAAAGTTGAGAAAAAAAAATTCAGAATACATGCGGAAATGTATTCCGCATGTATTCTGAATTTTTTTTTCTCAACTTTTGACCTCATTTATGGAAATTTTGTTAAATTTTCTAAATGTATTTCATGAAGTAACGCAGTTGTGAGAATGTACAAAATCTCGTTTATTTTCATGTTTTATTGTCTGGCTGTTTTTTTATCGCATGAAAATCTTGGTATGCCGTGTTTTATCCCATTTCATAAAAAGTTATATGACACACATATAAATGACTGGAATGAATTTGATTGGCGGACCGCATCACCATAGTTACATAGTTATATTATGCACTAAGTTTATGTCATATGAACAATATAAAGACATTCCAAAGGATGTTTTGATGCTGTTGTCATGTTTTAAATGTCAAAAGTTGCAGAAAAGTTGCAGGTATAAGAATAAGATAACTTGGAAACTCATAAGTTAAACTACTGATAACTCAAAAAAATCTAATTCTTGTTCCAAAGTACATTTTTTAGCATGACTATTTGAAGAATAGTTCAAGCTTATGTTGTCACCCCGGCGTCGGCGTCACCGTCACGCCTTGGTTAAGGTTTTTAGTCAACCTTGTACATGGAATACTACTGGCCCTACACCCACCATACTTGCACAACTAACTTCATCTCCTAGTGATGTACATCAATAACCCCTGATCTATATTTGACCTTGACCTACATTTCCTCTTTAATTACTTAGTTAATTCCCCTTGGTTAAGGTTTTTAGTCAAGCTTTTATATGGAATACTACTGGCCCTACACCCACCATACTTGCACAACTTCATATCCTAGTGATGTACATCAATAACCTCTGATCTATATTTGACCTTGACCTACATTTCCTCTTGAATTACTTAGTTAATTCCCCTTGGTTAAGGTTTTTAGTCAACCTTGGTTAAGGTTTTTACTCAAGCTTGTACATGGAATACTATTGTGCATACAGACACCATACTTGGACAACCTTTTCTCATAGTGATGTACATCAATAACCCCTGATCTATATTTGACATTGACCTACATTTCCTCTTGAATTACTTAGTTAATTCTTTGGTTAATGTTTTTAGTCAAGCTTGTAGATGGAATACTCGTCTGGCCCTACACCAACCATACTTGGACAATTTCATCTCCTAGCCATGTACATCAACAACCCCTGACCTATATTTGACCTTGACCTACATTTAACCTTGAATTACTTAGTTAATTCCCCTTGGGTAAGGTTTTTAGTCAACCTTGGTTAAGGTTTTTAGTCAAGCTTGTAGATGGAATACGATTGTGCATACAGACACCATACTTGGATAACTTTTTCTCATAGGGATGTACATCAATAACCCCTGACCTATATTTTACCTTCACCTACATTTAACCTTGAATTACTTACTTATTTCCCCTTGGTTAAGGTTTGTACTCAAACTTGGTTAATGTTTATAGTCAAGCTTGTATATGGAATACTCCTGGGCCTACAGCTACCATACTTGGACAACTACATTTCCTAGTGATGTACATCAATAATCCCTGATCTATATTTGACCTTGACCTACTTTTATCCTTGTATTACTTAGTTATTTCCCCTTGGTTAAGGTATACTCCTGGGCCTACAGCAACCATACTTGGAAAACTTCATCTCCTAGTGATGTACATCAATAACCCCGACCTATATCTGACATTGACCTACATTTAACCTTGAATTACTTACTTAATTTCCCTTGGTTAAGGTTTTTAGTCAACCTTTGTTAAGGTTTTTATGCAGGCTGCAGCCACCTTGTTTGTCAAGCTATGTGTACATCGACAACCCTCGTAGTCGAGCTATGCTGTTCTCCTACAGCTCTTGTTATTATACTGAATTTATTACATTATCAAAGCCATTTTGGCTGTGATAATGTAATAAATTCAGTATAATAATTCTTCATACTTTTAATCATCAAATATATGCAGTCCTTTTGTTCTGTATGAAATAATGCATTTCGTGAAATATAAATGATTACTCCCTCAAAGTATACTTATAGCGATTATTACTATACTTTGCAATTTTGGTGAAATATCGGCAACTTGACTTTTGAGTAAACAAAAGATTTCTATGAATTTGCTTCTCACATTAACGTGTTTCTCTAATGCTACCGGTGGGTGGAAGGTGGGTGCAAGCGATGGGTAATTTAACGATCGGGGTTCATCCTTACCGGAATTCCGACTGGAGACCTGGTTTGGCCCTCACATACGTCTTTGGCATTTTGTATGTGACAGTTGAATCTGGTTATACCCCTTATGTGAGTATTACGATTATTCGTAATCCTATTTTAGGGGAAGGGGCCAAGTGACTTTGGTGTGGTATGGACCTGCCACCAGGTCAGGTTATTCTAATTTCAGGGCTGAATATATTGTTTCTCGATGTAAATATTCCGTTCTGATTTTGGAATTTTCCCCCCAATGCAGCAGGTAAAAACGGGATCGAACCCGTTTGCCCGGCCTTACATGACCTTAGCTGTTGATAGGTCGTTAAACACCAATAAACAAACAAACAAACTCTAATGCTACCACTTTGCACACACGGGTTCATGTCATTAAAAGCAGCAGATCCACAAAAGATTTTCCAAAATCGACTGTCAAATCAAATGTTATTTTGGATTTCAATGTTGCACTTACAAACTTTTTAGTCGTACGAAGTTTAGTGAAACGGGCCCCTGACTTCCAATCCGGAGGTTGTGGGTTCAAACCTTGCCTAAGGCATAAAAAATACTTTCATAGTATTTCCATTTCACTGGTCTGTTGGATGAGACTTTAAACTGTGGTCCCGTCTCTATATGACCATAGCTGTTGCTGGGACGTTAAACCCATTCACGTGGGTGGTTGGTCGGGCGAACGCGATGGCGTATATTAACGGTAGGGGTTCCTCCTTATAGGAATCACGATTTGGCTGGTTTGGCCCTCGGATACGTTTTCATCTTCGGCTCTTTTGTTACCTGGGAGTTGAATTGGGTTATTGCCCATTATAAAAGTAGCAGGATTATTACTGATCCTACTGCATTTGGGAGGGGGCCAAGTGATTCTGGTGTGCCGAGGACCTGGCATCAGATCATGATTATTCTGAATTCAGGGCTGAATATATAGATTTTTATTATAAATAGTCAGTTCTGATTTTGGTATTTTTCCCCCATTTGTACAGGTAATATATGGGATTAAGTACTAAGCCCATTGACCCGGCCTTAAATTACCTTAGCTGTTGATAGGCCGTTAAACACTGATCAATCAATTCACTTTTGCCGACAGACAATGAGAGCCTGCTACCTGAACCGTCACAACACAAAGTGCCTGTCGAGGAACGTGACAGCAAATTCTTCACCAACGTCGACACCGATGTACATAAAATACTACACCAGGAGAAAATGCAAGAAGTGTATAAAAAGGTGTGGTATGGCCTTGGTTCTTAACTGTTTCGCCCTTAAGTAACTGGAATGGATTTTGATATGTTAATTTTCCAACCAATCCAAATATCATAAAACAATTTTCAAACTAGTCCATTTATGATAAGGGGGTGTTTTTGTTCTCAAAAATATGAAAAGTACTTGCAAAAAGTGTAGATCCTGATGAGACGGCTCGTCACGAGCCGGCTCATCTGGATCTACACTGTTTGCCAATACCACTATACAGGCCTGTGATGTTGAAAGGGCTAACGGCAGACCGTGGCCAAGAGGTAACACCGTCGGACTGCCACACTGGCGACCCGCGTTCGATTCTCGGCCAGGGCGTCAGTATTTCTGAGATACTTTGTATTTCCTGCTCTACTAGTCCTTTCGGATGGGGACTTTAAAAGGCGATCCCGTGTATCAGATTCGAAGGAGAGTCTGGGCACGTTAAAGAATCTGAGGGGACTATTCTAATAATAGCTAGGCCTGTTTCCTCGGTGTCCGTCTTATTCCTTTCTCCCATTCTTGGGAGACGACATGCAAGGTCATCGAGCCAGTGCCGTCGTTAAATCCAAGCATTTACATTTGCCTTGGTTCTTACTAGTTTCTCCATGATAAAATCTCGCTCTGACTGTAGAAATGGGGCTTATGGGATTTGTGACCAATGTAGGTCCCGATCAAATAGATTTATACAGATCTATATTGCTTGTTAGAAGCATGATGGGTGTTTCATTGATGTAATGGCGAACAGTGCAAATCCTGATATGGATCTACACTGGTTACAGAACTTGTAAGCCCCATTTCTCCAGTCACAGCCACAAATCAGTTCAAATGTTCATAAAAAGTGTTTAGTTTTGGTAACCAGTGTCATTACATGGCTAACCTTTCCATTGAGGGAAACGAAAATTGTCGTCTGTTGTTGTTTGTCGTCTGTTGTTGTTTCATATTTTTAGCTGTTGATTGGCCGTTAAACCACAACAACCAAACAAACCGATCGTGACCCATAAGGCTACAAAAAATTAATGTTTAGATTCTCATCGCCCCTAATAAAACGGGCCCGCACAAGGGTTTTTTATTTAAAAAAAAAATAAAATTAAAAAAAAAAAAAAATTAAAAAACATTTGGTAAAATTTATGAGAATGATGCGGCCCACGTATTATACCGCTCCCACAGCTTTTTATCCGAGTTCTTTACATAGCGCAATACAGCAACCCCGGAACCCGCCCCCTCGAGATTAGCAATACTTCAATATGAACATGTTATTACAAAACACTATTGCACGCAACTGTGCCTTGCCGTTTAAGACCTCGTTTGCAATAACATTAATAAGTGTGAAAATATGAATCTGGCAAATAATGCAGTCCCGGATCGGATTGCGCAGATATGTAGGATGATCTGGATCAACACTGTTCAAAATCACTATAATTGCCCTTTTTCATAACAAATAATGCCAAATTCGCCCTTTTTACAAGCAATAAGGCCCTAACTACACAATTTGGACCGGATTTCTATAAATACATTCAACGGGAGATAATAAAAAATAAAAGTGTCCCACCCGCCCCATTTTTCCCCAAAATTTGGATGAGAATCTCAACATTAATTTTTTGTAGCCTAATATAATCCCAATCCTGTTGTAGAAATATGCAGCAGAATCCGTAGCAACGGCCAAGTACCAAGAAGAGTCTTCAAAGAAAAACAAGGAAATAGAATTTTTACGAGCAACATTAAAGAAACACGAGGTACGAAGTTGGAGCCATCTAGGCTGACAGTATGATGATTAGAAACTACCGTATTACACCTAAATATTCGGACACAATTTGCTTTGGGAAACCCCTATTAAATAGGGGTTTCCCAAAGAAATTGTATCCAAATACATTGTTATTGTGATTAGACCACTACTGCCATACTAACCATAAATATTGGCACGCTCACTGTTGTGGGGAAACCATACATGTTTATGTTTTTCGCCAAATAAATGGTATATGAATATTTAGGGTTACTAATGTAACAACAATTAGCAGGTAAACCACATGCAGCCCACTTAGTTTACAAATATGATCTCAAGTTTATTTTGGCGGGTCACAAAGAGGGATCGTAGTCAGTTATCTCTCGTTGAATTTATTTATAGAAATCCGGTCCAAATTGTGTAGTTAGGGCCTTATTGCTTGTAAAAAGGGCGAATTTGGCATTATTTGTTATGAAAAAGGGCAATTATAGTGATTTTGAACAGTGTTGATCAAGATCATCCTACATATCTGCGCAATCCGATCTGGGACTGCATTATTTGCCAGATTCATATTTTCACACTTATTAATGTTATTGCAATCAGTGTAGACTCAGATCAGACTGATCCACAGGTGTGCAGTCTGATCTGGGTCTACTCTGTTCGCAATATCAATGGTTGTATTCGGTGTTCAGTAAGAAATAAACGCTAAACTACCACATAGGACTGGATCTCTATAAATAGATTTGCAATGGGAAATAACTAGCTACGATCCCTTCTTGTCCTAAAAATAATAACAGAAGCAAGTTTATGGTTTAATTAAGATCATTTAGGTGGTACATGTCGGGTTATTCTAATTTCAGGGCTGAATATATTTTTTCTCGATGTAAATATTCCGTTCTGATTTTGGGATTTTCCGCCCTTTGCAGCAGGTTAAAACAGGGTCGAACCCGTTTGCCCGGCCTTAACATGACCATAGCTGTTGATGGGCCGTTAAACACCATAAACACACAAACACACCAGAGCTCCAGATAAGCTGCGTATTTGCGTAAATACCCAATTAAAATTGCCAAAAACCCAATTGAAATCAGAAGTAGCTAGTATCAAAAAGCAATAACAAATTTGTGGTACCTTTATCATGCTACGGAAAACAATAAACAGACCACAAATATAGCATAGTTTTTGTCGCGCCTGCTTTAGCAGAGGCGCGACTATAGTCGGCGCTTTTTCCGTCGTCCGTGTCGTCGTCCGCGTCGTTCATTTTTTTTGTAAGGCAAATGCGTTAAAGTTATATTTTTTTTCACAACACGGTCAAATGGCTTGGCAGGCGCGATACCGCTTCCGTGGCGGAATTCTTGTCTTATTTTCCATGAAAACATATCTTGGTATTTCATTAGAATTGTCTCCAAGGAGACAATTCTAATGAAATGCCAATACATATTTTCATTTCGAAGCAAACTATGCAATAATTGCTGTCTGTTGATGTGTAAACACTAGTGTGATTTTATTTTACCGAATTAAAATACAGTCGCACCTGTACTAACGGCCACCTGTATTAAGCGTCTCCCTCCGTTAAGCGGCTTTTTTATTTCTCCCCCAATGAAAATTACTCTAAAATGCATCTGTATTAAGCGTGAACCTGTCTAACGCGGCAAACGGCCATGCAAAATCGTCCATTTTGACTCGAAATCCTCGTTTTAGCGACCATTCTCGGATAATATCGGAAATTCTAAAAAGAAATTTTGAACCAAATTCGTTCAGGTAATCCCCATTTCCCACCCAGTGACCTAAATCTCGCTAATTGCAGGCCTGCCAAACTGTTTACAATACCATTTCAATTTGTTTTATGACACTCAATTGTTTGACCAAATTTTCATCACATCATTACGCGATTCACTAAAATCATGCCTACCCCCGCTGTGACAATAAAAGTCACGGGTCGATAGTTTCAATAATTCCCCTAGCCAAACATTGCTTCTGGCTACTATAGTTGTCAGTTCAAAACACGTGTTATTCTCTTGGCCAAGTTATTTATACAGTACAGCCAATCGCTGATAAGTAAAGGCCGGTATAGTTAACTCCCTCCAAATACTCTCAACCAGACAAACAAACACATGCAAACACGCGTTTATTTCAACCAAATATGGCTAACTGTATTGTCAGAAAGCATGAAAAAGTCTGTAAATATCATGGACAATTTCGGCTATTTCGTACCTATGTAGTTTCGTCCTTTTGCAACTTTTTCCAATCGATGTTAACGTAACCCGATTTTTATGATAATTCAGTTTGGTATTCACTAAATATACAGAATTTATGCACATCCAAGTTCATAAATGATATTTTATGTGAATTTAAACGGATTAATTTGCATGCATCATAATGTGCAAGTTATAGCCAGCGTGGCATGGGGACTGCTGTTATGAGCCGAGCTATAACACTCGATATCATGATGTACATATGAACTTAAGACAAGTTTGACTGTACATTAATTGTACATATAAATCTATATGGAACAAGTTATAAGTCGGTGATATACATACATACTGTGTTAAGCAAGCAATTTTGGACTTTCCCATGGCCTTTTGCTTAAGACAAGTTTGACTGTATTGAAATATCCAATCGCTTCAGATATGATGGAGTGAAAATACTCAATTACTAATTCCTTATCTGGAGCCCTGAATAAACAATAGGTGGTACATGTACATTCAATTACGGATTTGCATACTGGTAGTGATAGATCCATTTCCAAAAAATCTAGCGTTTTTCTCTGTAACTTCAATTCACATGTGAAAGTCACAAATTTCCCCGTGCATCAGCTTTGACACCTGCATTAAAAAAATCCCTCTTCCTACAGCACTAAAGAGATTTGGTCGTTCGTAAAACAAACAATTAAAAAATAAATTCACAAGGACTGAAAAAATCGAACACAATTCATTGTCAATGATGTGATCTTTTTAAAATTACTGTCTATTCCACGTTTTTGAACCGACAAACTTTTGGCTATTAAACACATTAAATCTCTCAAATATTTAAATGTAAGTACTTTTTTGTCAATAACAAAAAAGTCACCCTCCCAAAAAGATTTCCTTATCTGGAGCACTGATGATGTGATATTTAATTACTGTGGTCCATGAATTTGTAGGAATTTTTCGGTTCTTGCCATCTATAAACATGCATGCGACCATTTAGGAACAACAATTTCTAACAAAACATTGTATATTTAAAGGCATTGTTTTAGGATGGACGGAAAATGTGTATGGATAGAAAATCGGTTCCCCTACCAATATGTATTTACTATTTGTCAGCGCAGAATAGATTTTTCACAGTTCCCAATTTGTATATATATATCTTGAATTCTTGATGTTAACATAATTATGTTAACAAGTAACAGTTAATCATAATTATGGAACGCCAAATCAACATAAAATCAAATATGTAATGCTAGCTGTAAATAATTAATGCTAGCTATAATTAATTGAGTTTATGTGGATTTGGCGTTCCAGGAACGCCAACTCCACATAAACTCAAATAATTATAGCTAGCATTAAATATTTAGAGTAGCTCCAAATCATTTGAAGAGCTCTCTAAATCATTTGGAGCTAGCTCTAAATAGTTAATGCTATCTCTAATCATTTAATGCTAGCAATAATTATTTGAGTTTATGTAGATTTGGCGTTCCATACAATCCGCTGATCCGAATTGATCTTCAGTTGATATGAATTGAATTTAATATTTCTACTCCAGGAAGAATTGAAGCAAGTGAAGAAACGAAACAAGCAATTATGTGTTATTCTAGCTCAAGGAGAAAGTAAGCGAACTTCATCCTAGATGTTAAAATAGCCGTTCTTCACATGGTGTACGCCTTATATTTTCTAGAATAATATTTTTGTTAGTCAAAATTTAACCCTTTCACCCCTAAATAACTGGAACGGATTTTGATATGTTGATTTTGCAACCAATGCAACCGTCCCCAAATGATTTTCAGACTAGTCCATTTATGAAATGGGGGTGTTTTTGTTCTCAAAAATATGAAAATTACGTGCAAACAGTGCAGATCCTGATGAGACGGCTCGTTACGAGCCGGCTCATCTGGATCTACACTGTTTGCCAATACCACTATACAGGCATGTGGTGTTGAATGGGTTAAACAATGTTACTTTATTTCACCTTTATGGTCCTTAGCCATTTTGCTTGAACTTGCCCAGGACTGGAATTCACATAAGCGTAAAAGCTTGTTTTTTACTCCTGATTCTGTATGTATGTATATCACTTATCATATTGAAATAAATATTGTTTAACTAAAATGCCTTTTCAACACTACAAAGCTCGATCATTTTTTTATACGCCCGTTTGAAAAAACGGGACGTATTATGTATTCATCTTGTACGGGCGGGTGGCAGGCGTGCACAGCTTGTCCACACACTAACAAGAGTACTACTTGACTGATTGTAACCAAATTCGGTATACATGTTTATCATGGCAAGACCAAGAAGTCTAATTTCCGATGACTTATCTCCCCTTGGCGGCCATTTTCATTTTTAGCACTCTGTATCCTTGTCCACGCAATAACTCAAGTTCTACTTCACCGCTCGTAACCAAATTTGGTATACAAATTCGGTATACATGTTTATCACGGCGAGACGAAGAAGCCTATTGATTTTGAAAATAATTCCGATGACTTATCTCCCCTTGGCGGCTATTTTTAATTTTTGCACTCTGTATCCTTGTAGCAATATGGGACTCCCAATGCCATTAACCAGGCCGAAAATGTCCTTAGCTGTTGGCACGCTATTACACAAAGTGAATATTTGCCCCATCCATCGTACAGGTGAAATATTGGATGTAAATAAATACAGTTCATATTCGTTACCTCAAACTCTCTTATATGTAAGTGAAACTCCTGATAACTCACATTCTTGGTCCCAAGTACATATTTTCCTATATAATCTCTTTGTAACTCAAATTTTCGTTAACTCAAACTAACTAAACGAGTGTAGACTGTACATTAACTAAATGTTGCAGTGAAGGACAAGGCAGAGGTGTTGATGCAGGTGGATCAGCTGACTGAGGTCAAGGATGAACTCACTGACCAGGTAAGGTCACAGGCTAACCGCTGTCAAGGAAAACTCACTGACCAGGTAAGGTCACATGTTGACCGAGGTCAAAGATAAACTCACTGACCAGGTAAGGTCACGAGCTGACCGAGGTCAAAGATGAACTCACTGACCAGGTAAGGTCACAGGCTGACCGCTGTCAAGGACGAACTCACTGACCAGGTAAGGTCACATGTTGACCGAGGTCAAAGATGAACTCACTGACTAGGTAAGGTCACAAGCTGACCGAGGTCAAAGATGAACTCACTGACCAGGTAAGGTCACAGGTTGGCCGAGGTCAAGGATGGACTCACTGACCAGGTAAGGTCACATGTTGACCGAGGTCAAAGATGAACTCACTGACCAGGTAAGGTCCCATGTTGACCGAGGTCAAAGATGAACTCACTGACCAGGTAAGGTCACAGGTTGACCGAGGTCAAGGATGAACTCACTGACCAGGTAAGGTCCCATGTTGACCGAGGTCAAAGATGAACTCGCTGACCAGGTAAGGTCACAGGTTGACCGAGGTCAAGGATGAACTCACTGACCAGGTAAGGACACATGTTGACCGAGGTCAAAGATGAACTCACTGACCAGGTAAGGACATATGTTGACCGAGGTCAAGGATGAACTCACTGACCAGGTAAGGACACATGTTGACCGAGGTCAAAGATGAACTCACTGACCAGCTAAGGACACATGTTGACCGAGGTCAAAGATGAACTCACTGACCAGGTAAGGACACATGTTGACCGAGGTCAAAGATGAACTCACCGAGGCCAAAGATGAACTCACTGACCAGGTAGGTTGACCGAGGTCAAGGATGAACCAATTGCCAGAAGAGGGTAGTATCTTATACATGATTATCACATGAAAACCTCGTTCTTCCGTGCTGTAACCCGTTTCATAAAAGTGATATGACACATGTGTAATAACACCTGCAGCGAATTTGATTGGTTACCCGCATCACCCTAATTACATATGTGTATTATGCGCTAATGTTATGCAAAACAAACAGAATGAAGACAACCCTAATGGCGTGACAAAGCAATGTTGCTTTGACATTGACGTCATCATGTAAACTTGATTAGAACTGTGACTACTGTCTGTTCCACGTTTTGCTGCCGACAAACTTTTGGTTATTAAACACATTAAATCTAAAAACAAATTAAAAGTACTTACTTTTTCATCAATAACAAAAAAGTCACCCTCCCCAAAAAAAATTGTGTGATGAAATTCCATCAAATATTGCTATTATTGCTATTATTGCGAAAAAACGATTTTCCTATGGGAATTTCTCTTCTTTTTTTTTATTTGTGGACCGATTTTCAAAATCTAACTTGTTTTCTTGGTTACATCATTTTCAAGCTATCTCGCCAGGTTTCGGAGCAATCCTTGACCTTAAGTTTAAGGAGAAGAATTCACATAAGCTCTGTGAGCTTGTTTTCTAATCCTTGTTCACCGTTACTTTATATGTATTTTGATGCATAATATATATACATGTATATTATTTGAAATAAATATTGTTTAAACTAATTTCCAAATTTTTTTGTTTTTTGGTCCTTGAGGATCAAAAAACAAAATGTTTTGGAAATTGACTCCCCATGTTAAATTCCCATAGGTAAATCGTTTTTATTCGACCGTTTTTAAAAAAACGTTACGTATTATGTTTTACCGCTGGGCAGTGGGCGGCGGGCGGGCGGCTGACAGAAAAAGTGCATAGTTCGTGTACACAACTCTTACATTTTTCTATACAATTCTATATACGGTACAGAGTTTGTGTACACAACTCCTCCGAAACCGTTCAGTCGATCGTTCTGAAACTATACACACGTCTTCTACACATATTGAAGATGTGCACCTTGGTGTTTTTATGCCGAAAAAATATTTTTTAACAAAAATATCACCTTTTTAACTTAGCCATTTTTTCTACATTATTGTATCCAATTCCCTATCATTTCTACTTTACACTCTACTTTTCTATCTCTGCCTAAATTAGTATACATGTTTAGCACAACGAGATGAAGAAATAATGCTATAGACTTTCAAATTCTCATTAATGTTTCTTGCCTTGGTGACAGCTTCACATTTCTGCATCTTTGCTGTCTGGCCCATATTCGACGGGCGTATTTTGTGACTTGCGGCACTCTTGTTTCGCAATAAAATCAATATTTGATGGAATTTCATCAAATGAAACTTTTTGGGGACGGTGACTTTTTTGTTATTGATGAAAAAGTACTTACTTTTAAATATTTTTTTAGATTTAATGTATTTAATAGCCAAAAGTTTGTCGGCACAAAAACGTGCAACAGACAGTAAGTAAAGTTACTACAGTTGTTAGAATAGACTCCCGTATAGTACCGATATCATGAAGCACTTACACAGAGTGTGAACTTCTATATGACATTTATAGCAGCTTTATTTCCTGTATTAAAACTATTTTTCTCTGTGGAGATTTTCAACTAGGTGCTAAAATCGTCAATGGCGTCTTCTCACTGAAGCATATCTTCGAGTTTTCTGCTATTTGGAGTGTGAAGTCGTGTTATAAACAGAATCTCGTACTCGTTTCTATTTGATATGAGATTTATGAAACAATTTTATGAATTGTACAGGACTCATTTCATATCAAATGGAGATGAGTTTGAGATCCTCTATATCTGAGAATCGGTTACCAGTTTCGCTGAATGTTGGAGGACTAAGAAGTGCAAAATTTAATATTTTGTGGACGTGTTTTCATTTATTGATGCGTACATGTATGTGGAAAGTACGGAACCATCTTTATGTGAGAAATATAGAGAATATTAGTATAGTGTCATGAACGTGAATAAATATCTGTCGAGGCTGAGAAATCAGGATGGGCGAGGCTTGCCGAGCACATCCTGATTTCGAGCCGAGTCAGATATTTATTCACGTTCATGACACTATAATAATATTCTATTTATCCCGTTAACCACATCAAAGTTGTTCAAATGTCTCTAAAAATGCATTTGTGGCCGCATAAGTTTGTCTTCTGAAGCGACAAGATTATCGTGTTACGTCATTCACATAATGACGTAACGTCATACATAATGACGTATCTACTAGACGTGAACGAGAAAAAATACACGTACCTGCTTTTCACGTCTAGTAGCGACATAGTTGACGGGATAAAAATTATAAAAACCTTTGTACCAACTTCTTTATTGTTCAAATATGTGGCTGTGACTGGAGAAATGGGGCTTATGGGTTTTGCGACCAGTACAGATCCAGATCAGCCTGTGCATCTGCACAGTCTGATCAGGATCTGCACTGTTCGCCATTCCATCAATGAAACACCTGTGATGCTTGTAGCAATCAATGTAGATCATTACCAGGCTGTAGGAGTGTGCTATTTTATCAGGAGCTACACTGGTCACAAATCCCATAAGCCTCATTTCTCCAGCCACAGCCACATATTAGTAAAACAGATCCCATTTGTAAGCGGGTCGTCCTATGTGACATACTTTTGTGAAAAAATAAAAATGAAATGCTGGAAATTTTGATAAATGAAACGGGTGACAATAAACTTTCAGGTGTCCACAGGGATGGATTGTGGCCTACTGTCTGTTCCACATTTTGCTGCCGACGAACTTTTGGCCATTAAGCACATTAAATCTAAAACATATTTCAATATAAGCACTTTTTCATCAATAACAAAAAAAGTCACCCACCCGAATTTTGTTTATTTGATTTTATTGCGAAAAAATGATTTTCCTATGGGATACGTGGGGGAAAATGAGGTGGAGGAGCTGCAGGAGTTGTTGAAAAATGAACATTTTTGGAAATTGACTCCAAAACCTGGCTAGATAGCTTGGAAATGATGTAACTAAGAAAACAAAAGTTAGATTTTGAAAATCGGTCCGCAAATTCCAAAATTATTTTTAAAAAATCTATTTTTAGCCGCCATAGGAAAAAAAACGTGGAACAGACAGTAGGGGTTAGAACACCTGACTCCCAATTCGGAGGTTGTGGGTTCAAACCTCGCCTTAGGCATCAAAAATACTAGTATTTCCATCCCAAGGGTATGTTGGATGAGCCTTTAAATTGGTCCCGTCTCTATATGACCCTCGCTTCTGGTGGGACGTTAAAACCCATTCACTTTCACTTTTTTGCAGTTGTCGACGTTAACTGCTGATCTGGAGAAGGAACGATCAAAGGTCCACGCACTGCGCACCGAGCTGGAGAAATACAAGGTAGGTGTTTCAGGTCGATAAAGCCTGGCCAGGATGGTAAAATGGTTAAAAATATCCTACTTGAACGCCCCGCAACGAGTTGGGGGGGGGTATACTGGAGTCAGGTTGTCCGTGCATGCGTCCGTCCGTCACTAAACTGAAAATCAGAGAAATATGTTATAACTTTCATCGAAAATTCTTAATATTTCACGCATGCATTCCTCTAAGAGTCTTAACCCTTAGACCGCTATCTTAATTTTTTTGTCGTCTGCTGTTTATTTTCTATTTTCCATTTTTATCATCAAAAACATGCTTTGACAGCGCTTTAGAATAATTTACAACATGCTTTGACAGCACTTCAGTATCATTATACCCCCACAAACAAAGTTTGAGGGGGTATATAGGAGTCAGCTTGCCGGTCGGTCGGTCGGTCGGTCGGTCTGTTGGAAATTCCCTTCCGCTCTATATCTTCTACACCAATGCATGGATTATCAAATGGCTTGGCACAAATGTTTCTCATGATGAGAAGGTGTGTCGCGATCAATAACCACGCACCTACGTCCAAGGTCAAGGTCACAGTTGAAGGTCGAAGGTCAAACCTATTGAAATTCCCTTCCGCTCTATATCTTCTACACCGATGCATGGATTATCAAATGCCTTGGCACAAATGTTTCTCATGATGAGAAGGTGTGTCGCGATCAATAACCACGCTCCTACGTCCAAGGTCACAGTTGAAGGTCAAAGGTCAAACCTATTGAAATTCCCTTCCGCTCTATATCTTCTACACCGATGCATGGATTATCAAATGCCTTGGCACAAATGTTTCTCAGGATGAGAAGGTGTGTCGCGATCAATAACCACGCACCTACGTCCAAGGTCAAGGTCACAGTTGAAGGTCAAAGGTCAAACTTATTGAAATTCCCTTCCGCTCTATATCTTCTACACCGATGCATGGATTATCACACTATGCCCAGGGTCAAGGTCACAGACTTGATGCGTTTGAAACCTTAACGCTCGGCTAAATGGCTTATGATCAAAAATGCCTCGTTTTCTTTGGCTGCCAGTGGGGGTATTCGTGTCCCGTCGGGCCACATTTCTAGTTTCATTGGAAATGATTCTGAAGTGCTGTCAAACCATGTTTTTATTGAGAAATTAGAGAAATACGTCAAATATTGTGGGTTCAAAAAATACTTTCATAGTATTTCCATCCCACTTTTCTGTCGGATGAGACTTTAAACTGTGATGCCGTCTCTATATGACGTTAAACCCTTTCACTTTTCAGGGCGGCAAACACAAGTAATGGCATCGTTGACACACGACGTCTCTACAACTCACGACAGGCCCCTGCTACAGAGCGGAGAATCTAGTCTCAGGAATACCTTGACGGAAATGTTTGGAACGGGGACGCTTTAGATCCGTGAACGGTGTTCATCCACAGCGATGGCATTTGCTTGTACTATTTTTAGTTTTCTGTAATTGTGGCCGTGACTGGAGAAATGGAGCTTATGGGAGGTGTGACTAGTATAGCTCCTGATTTAATCGCACACTCCTGTAGTTTGGTAAATGATCTATATTGCTTGTTAGAAGCACGACGGGTGTTTCATAGATGGAATGACGAACAGTGCAGATCCAGATCAGGCTGTGCGGATGCACAGCCTGATCTGGATCTACACTGGTCGCACAACCTATAAGTTCCATTTTGACAGTTTCAGCCAGAATGTATCGGCAAGGAATCGTCATATTTCAATTTTATTTAAAATATTGAATTTTGATGGCGTAAATCATAGGAATTGGCACATTTTCAGAGCAAATGCAAAATTATTATTTCCAGCGTGTGTTAGTTGTGAAAAATTACTGTGCAAAATTATCAGCTGCGATAAGATGTACATTCTGTATAGGATCATTTAATATTTTATGTTTTAAAAATTGGATGTTTATATGTTCATAATGGAGAAACTGTTGGTTATTTTTACCATTTAATATAAGACAAGTCCAGGGTTCAAGCTAGCTCTTCAAAATAGGGAGCAATTTTCACTAAAGAAATGAGAATATAGACCATTTTTTTCCAAAATTTCTGTTTTGTATAGTGAAAAACTTCTCCATCGACTCAAAATAGGGAGAATTTCACCCGCTTCACCTTGTAAACTGAACCCTGCAAGTCATGTGATTTTATACCCAAGAAGAAGCGAAATATCATGAAAGCTATTTACAAATTTTCGATAGTTTCCATAATGTTGGCGGAATGTTCAAAGCAAATGCGGAATAGAAATCCTCATTTGCTATTAAAATTTCGTCAACTTTTTGCATAATTTAGGGAAATATCACAGTTTCTGTAAATATTTTTCATAAAAATTTACTGTGCAGATCTTCTTAGGCACAAAATCACGTGGCTTGTCTCATATGTGACTGGTAATGATGAAAAGTGGGCTTGTTTAGTTACACGACGGTGTGGCCCCAGTAGCCTATTTCATCAAAATTACAAAGTATACTTTAGTAACAAAGTATACTTTGAGGGAGAAATTTTCAATTTTATGATAAATTTATTAATTGTTATTATACTGAATTTATTACATTATCACGGTAATAAATTCAGTATAATAATTCTGCATACTTTTAATCATCAAATATATGCAGTTGTTAGTTCTATATGACATAATGCATTTCAGGAAAAATAAATGATTACTCCCTCCAAGTATACTTTGCTAGTAAAGTATACTTTGCAATGTTGATGAAATCGGCTACTGATCAGCCTGCATATCGGTCTGATCAGGGTCTGCATTGTTATCCCCTCGCCGATATTATTATTATCAAGTCTGCCGGTGAGGGGATAAGCTTCGTTTAACAATGCCACTTCTTGTTCATTGTTGATATGTGTAGAAACATTTGTCTATCAGAATTTTAGACCTGTGTCAAGTTGAATAAGCAACTGACGAGTAGTTACGCTTGTCATGATAAGTGTCACATAAGCCAGTGTCTAACAGAGATAAGGACGAAACACGAAAACTTAACATTATGGACTCCGTCCCGCCCGCCCGCGCCGCGCCGCCCGCCCGCCCGCCCGCCGCCCGCCCGCCCGCCCGCCCGCCCGTCTTTCGCCAATCCAATAGCTGGGATATTTTTTTTAAAAACCCGGCTAAAAATATCGCCTATCACAGAAATCATTTACCAGTACAGAAAATCTCATTCACTGGCCAATTTAGTTGTTGTATGTTAGTTAAGTTACATCATGGGGCCACAACGTCTTTCAAACTTCATTGCCGGACTGCCTTCAGTTGATTTCACATCTTTTTAATAGTGCTTCATATTGTATACCAGTAGCCGATTTCATCAACATTGCAAAGTATACTTTGAGGGAGTAATCATTTATTTTTCCTGAAATGCATTATTTCATATAGAACTAACAAATGCATATATTTCATGATTAAAAGTATGCAGAATTATTATACTGAATTTATTACATTATCACAGCCAAATTGGCTGTGATAATGTAATAAATTCAGTATAATAAAAATTAATAAATTTCTCATAAAATTGAAAATTTCTCCCTCGAAGTATACTTTGCTACTAAAGTATACTTTGCAATGTTGATGAAATGGGCTACTGGACATTTCTATAGATCTTTTGTTAATTTATTTATCACATTAAGATGGTTAACTGCTGTCTGTTTCACCCAAATTTTACGGCCATATAAACAATGCAAAAACAGTATTTTTTTTCGATAATATTAAATTTTATCAAAATTTAAGAATGAGCCTTCTTTTCATTACGTGAAATTTGGTCAAATATTTATTTTATTATGAAAAATTGATTTGTCTATGGGAATTTAACATGGGGGAAAAGGAGGTAGAGGAGTTGTGGGAGGAATCAGAAAACTAAAACATTTGGAAATTGACTCTGAAACCTGGCCAGTTAGCTTGGAAATGATATAACCAAGAAAACAAGTTAAATTTTAAAAATCGGTCAAGTATTTCTGAAATTCTTAAAATTTCTTCATGTTAAATCCCTCACTCTGTGAAGATGTCTATGGGGATTTAAGATGGGGGGAAAAAACATTCGCAATAAAATCAATATTTGACCAAATTTCACGAAATAAAAAGAAGGCTCATTCTTAAATTTTCCTTTAATTTAATATTATCGAAAAAGATATTGTTTTTGGATTGTTTATATAGCATTAAAATTTGGCCAGCTTTAGTGAAACAGACAGTAATGTTACCATTTTGCACCTATATACACACATCATTGCATGTAAATACATGCACTAAAGATTTTCCAACATCGGCTTTCAGTGAAATATGTTATTGTAAAATTAAATTTTGCACTTACAAACTTCTTAGTCTGACGAGGAATGGGCCGTGCCCTAGGAGATATGGCCTTGGACTTCAATACAGGAGGTTGCGAGTTCTATCCACACCCTAGGCATAAAAAATACTTACTTAATATTTCCATCCCACTGGTCTCTATATTATGATCGTATCTGTTGCTGGCATGTAAAATCCATTCACTTTCACTGGGGCCCGTTTCACTAAACTTCTTTCGACTAAAATGTTCGTAAGTGCAAATTTAAGATCGTCTGTAAATTTCAATTTATGGATTTACATTTATTGAGCATAGGCTGCATATGCAGCCTATGCTCAATAAAAGTAAATCCAATAATTATTTACAAGAAAACAATGTTAATGTGAAATTTACAGACTATCATAATTTTGCACTTACAAACATTTTAGTCGTACGAAGTTTAGTGAAACGGCCCCCTGGACTGTTGGATGAAAGGATGGGAATCTAATCTTGACAGAACAAAACTGCTTACACTGCACTTGATTGATAGTCTAGGCGAACTGTGAGTGGGTGGCAGGTGGGAGTACGCGATGGGTAATTTAACGATTGGGGTTCATCCTTACCGGAATTCCGACTGGAGACCTGATTTGGCCCTCACATATGTCTTTAGCATTTTGTATGTGACAGTTGAATCTGGTTATACCCCTTATGTGAGTATTACGATTAATCATAATTCTATTTTAGGGGAAGGGGCCAAGTGACTTTGTTGTGGTATGGACCTGGCACAAGGTCAGGTTATTCTAATTTCAGGGCTGAATATATCGTTTCTCGATGTAAATATTCCGTTCTGATTTTGGGATTTTCCCCCAAATGCTGCAAGTTAAAACTGGATCGAACCCGTTTGCCCGGCCTTACATGACCTTAGCTGTTGATAGGCTGTTAAACACCAATAAACAAACAAACAAACTAGGCGTACTGTAGAGCATTGGACTTCACTACCGGAAGTTGTGGGTTCAGGGCAGTTTTTTTTTTTTTTCGATGTAAATATTCCGTTCTGATTTTGGGATTTTCTCCCCAATGCAGCAAGCAGGTTAAATAAAATGCAGGATCGAACCCGTTGACCTCGGCTTTTGGCTTAGATTGGCCTAGCGATTAGGGCGAACTATATACAGCTGAATATCGTTATCTCGATATACCTGCTTATCTCAATATACGTCCCAGGTCCCGGCAGAATTCCCTATATAGATCATTATCGAGCTATAGGAGTCTGCTATTTATCAATTGTTAAACTGGTAGCAAATCCCATAATCACCTTCTCAAGTTACAGCCACATTTCATAGTTGTTTCACCCACTAATGAAACTTATAACCTTGTATTATATGACATTACTTAATTGCTGTTGCTGGTGCTTTAAGCCCATTTTCTTTCACTTTCCTTACTATGTGCAACTAAGATTCTGAAGTTAATTTAGTTAGAATTTCTTCTAACTTGGGCCAGGGATGGACAGGCCTAGGGGTTAGAACACCTAACTTCCAGTCCGGAGGTTGTGGGTTCAAACCTCGCCTTAGGCATCAAAAATACTTTCATTGTATTTCCATCCCACTGGTCTGTCGGATGAGATTTTAATCTGTGGTCCCGTCTCTATATGACCCTAGCTGTTGATGGGACGTTAATTAGAGACGGGACCACAGATTTTTTTTACCACTTTTTTTTTCTAACTTGGACCATAAGTATGTTGGGCATCCAAACTGTAGAACATAGTTTCTAGTTCTTTCAAAGCAGTCTTATATACATGTACCTCTGGTTATGGAGAATTTGTAATGTCTTTTAGTTGTCAGTCCATGTATCGATCCATCCATGCCATTTACTTGTTTAACCCTTTCAACACCACAGGCCTGTATAGTCACTATAGTGGTACATGTATTGGCGTGGGTGGCAGGTGGGAGCACGCGATGGGTAATTTAACGATCGGGGTTCATCCTTACCGGAATCCCGACTGGAGACCTGGTTTGGCCCTCGCATACGTCTTTGGCATTTTGTATGTGACAGTTGAATCTGGTTATACCCCTTATGTGAGTATTACGATATTCGTAATCCTATTTTAGGGGAAGGGGCCAAGTGACTTAGTGTGGTATGGACCTGGCACCAGGTCAGGTTATTCTAATTTCAGGGCTGAATATGTTTGTTCTCGATGTAAATATTCAGTTCTGATTTTGGGATTTTCCCCCAATGCAGCAGGTTAAAATGGGATCGAACCCATTTGCCCGACCTTACATGGCCTTAGCTGTTGATAGGCTGTTGAACACTAATAAACAAACAAACTTACCGGAATCCCGACTGGAGACCTGGTTTGGACCTCACATACGTCTTTTGGCATTTTGTATGTGTTCAGTTGAAATGGTTTATACTCCTTATGTGAGTTACGATATTCGTAGTCCTATTTTAGGGGAAGGGCCAAGTGACTTTGGTTGTGGTATGGGGACCTGGGCACCCAGGTCAGGTTTTATTCTAATTTCAGGGCTGATATATTTGTTGTCGATGTAATTATTCCGTTCTGATTTTTGGATTTTCCCCCCAATGCAGCAGGTTAAAATGGGATCGAACCCGTTTACCCGGCCTTACATGACCTTAGCTGTTGATAGGCCGTTAAACACTAATAAACAAACATGTATTGGCAAAACGTGTAGATCCAGATGAGCCGGCTCGTCACGAGCCGGCTCATCTGTATCTGCACGTTTTGCAAGTAATTTTCATATTTTTTACAACAAATACACCCCCTTTTCATAAATGGACTAGTCTGAAAATCATTTTGTGATGGTTGGATTGGTTGCAAAATTAACATCAAAATCCATTCCAGTTACACAGGGGTGAAAGGGTTAAATATCTATTGGTATTCTCTATGCAACCATAAGTCTGATTGCATTGTCATTGTGTATGGTTCTGTATTATCATTCATATTTTCATTTATAACTAACCCATGTGGCCTTCATACCATTGAACATCAAATGAACAAGCCATGTGATTTTGTACCTAAGAAGATGTGCGATTTTTTTGCACAAAAAAATATTTACAGAAGCTGTGATATTTTCTGCAAATGGCGCCGAAAGTTAACAAAATGTTCATAGCAAATGCGCAATTCTATTCCGTATTTGCTCTGAATATTTTGTCAACTTACTACGTGAATTACAGCAAATATCGTAAAATTAGTAACTATTTGCACATCTTAGGTACATAACATGGCTGGTCTCAAATGACTTTGAACTGAGTGCTATGGATTACGTGTTAAACACTCTGTCAAATTGAGATGTCCTCGGGATTTTTCCTTGAGCCCTTGTTCTTGTTTCCCAATAAAAACATGTTTGCAGCATATTAAAATCAGTGGGTGGTGGTCGGGCGAATGAGACGGCGTAAATTAACTGTATGGGTTCCTCCTTATAGGAATCACGATTTGCCTGGTTTAGCCCTCAGGTATGTTTTTATCTTTGGCTCTTTAGTTACCTGGGAGTTGAATTGGGTTATTGCCCATTATAAAAGTAGTAAGATTATTACTGATCCTGCTTTTGGGAGGGGCCAAGTGGTGAGGACCTGGCATCAGATCAGGATTATTCTGATTTCAGGGCTGAATATATAGTTTTATTATTGTAAATATTCAGTTCTGATTTTGGGATTCCCCCCCACCCCCCCCCCCCCCCCCCCCCATTTGTACATGTACTTGAACATGTACATGTACTTGTACAGGTAATATATTGGATTTAGTACTAAACCCATTGACCCGGCCTTAAATGACCATGGGTTAATTATAGTTTGAATAAATATCATATTAAGTCATCATCCTTGTATGAGACTCGCCAATTGTGCTACTTCATCACAGGAAAGGAAGGGTAACCACGGAAACTGTTATTTTATTTGCCTTTTTTTTTATCATTACAACCATAATTATGCACATACATGTACATGCATTACAAAATGAATAAACATTATGGTTCTAATAGGAGTTGAATTTTCTCCATTTGCACTAGGAAAGGGATGGGCTGTGGCCTACGGGTTGTGGGTTCAACCCTCGCCTTTGACATCAAAAATACTTTCATAGTATTTCCATCCCACTGGTCTGTTGGATGAGACTTTAAACTGTGGTCCCGTCTCTATATGACCTTAGCTGTTGGTGGGACGCTATACCCATTCACTTTCACTTTTGCACTAGGAAGCTAGTGGCTGATATGTAAAAGGTGAGGAAACAAATGTTATCGTCTTCTGACAGTTTATATTTCTTATTTCTTTACAAAATCATGAGTTAATAGCACATACCAATCATCTCCTTGTGAGACGATACATGATTTTGTTTGGAAATAAGATTATTTTGAAGAACAGTCTCCAGAATATTGTCCGCTTCATATTTCTGTATGACGAACCACATGACCAGATAATGGGAACAATTTCAAAATATTTGCTCATGAAATTTCGTAAATCTTTTTATTTAAAACACTATATTTCGTCAAATATTGCGACATGGTATGGTGGTCGCCAAATCGGACAAGTGGGCTTCCACCGGTTACCAGGAATCGGCCTAGGGGATAGAAACATAAAAAATATAAAACAACAACAGACAAACAATTTTATGTCCCACCTTCTAAGGGTTATATTGTGGGTGGTTGGTCGGGCGAACGCGACGGCGTAAATTAACGGTAGGGTTTGCTCTGTATAGGAATCGCGATATGCCTGGTTTGGCCCTCAGATATGTTTTTTTATCTTTGGCTCTTTTGTTACCTGGGAATTGAATTGGGTTAATGCCCATTATAAAAGTAGTAAGATTATTACTGATCTTACTCCTTTTGGGAGGGGGCCAAGTGATTCTGGTGTGGCAAGGACCTGGCATCAGATCAGGATTATTCTGATTTCAGGGCTGACTATATAGTTTTTGTCGCGCCTGCTTTAGCAGAGGCATGACTATAGTCGGCGCTTTTTCCGTCTGCGTCCGGTTTTTTGTAAGGCAAATGCGTTAAAGTTATTGTTTTTTCACATTATCTCTTGCCAGACTTTCATAATATTTCACATCAATGTTTGTCTACAGATGATGCTTCATTATGCACACCCCCACATCCAAATTCTCAAGGTCAATGTCATTTATTTACTTGTAATGTTCACGGTCAAATGCCTCGGCAGGCGCGATACCGCTTCCGTGGCGGAATTTTTGTTTTTGTCGCGCCTGCTTTAGCAGAAGCGCGACTATAGTCGTCGTATTTTCCGTCGTCGTCCGAGTCGTCGTCCGCGTCGTCCGGTTTTTTTGTAAGGCAAATGCGTTAAAGTTATTGTTTTTTCACAATATCTCTTTAACCCCTTGCCAGACATTGATAATATTTCACATCAATGTTTGTCTAGGGATGATGCTTCATCCCCACATGCCCCGTGCAGGCACCGGGGCGGGATCAACTGATCCTGAGAATAGTGCTGCAGTAGCCATTGCTTGTCGTAAAAGGCGACTAAACTGGCTTAACGATTGGGTTCATACTTTCCGGAACCCACTATACCGGATTTGGCCCTCCTGTACATTTTTGGCTTTCTTGTATGTGAGAGTTGAGTCGGGCTATGCCCCATATATAAAAGTAAGATTAGCGCTAATCCTATTACTTTTAGGGGATGGGATAAATGATGCTGGTGTGGCGAGGGCCTGGCACCAGATCAGGTTGTTCTAATTTCAGGACTGAATATATATTTTGATTGTAAATTTTGAGTTCTGAAGTTGGGATTTAACCCCCTCGGACAGGTGGATACGGGACACGACCCCGTTGACCCGTCTGCATGTAGACTCCCTGAGGCTTGTACCTCTATGTCAGAAAAGCGGACGTTAAACCCTATTCACTCACTCACTCATCCCCACATCCAAATTATCAAGGTCACGGTCATTTATTTACTTGTAATGTTCCCCGGTTTTGTAACAGAAATACGTTAAAGTTATTGTTTTTTCACAATATCTCTTTAACCCCATGCCAGACTTTGATAATATTTCACATCAATGTTTGTCTAGGGATGATGCTTCATTACGCACACCCCCACATCCAAATTATCAAGGTCAAGGTCATTTATTTACTTGTAATTTTCACCGGTTTTGTAACAGAAATGCGTTAGTTATTCTTTTTTCACAATATCTCTTTAACCCCTTGCCAGACATTGATAATATTTCACATCAATGTTTGTCTAGGGATGATGCTTCATTACGCACACACCCACATCCAAAGTCTGAAGGTCAAGGTCATTTATTTCCTTTTATTGTTCACCGGTTTTGTAACAGAAATGCGTTAAAGTTATTGTTTTTTCACAATATCTACTTTAACCCCTCCCTTGCCAATAGACATTGATAATATTTCATATCAATGTTTGTCTAGGGATGATGCTTCATTACGCACACCCCCACATCCAAAGTCTGAAGGTCAAGGTCATTTATTTGCTTGTAATGTTCACCGGTTTTGTAACAGAAATGCTTATTAAAGTTATTGTTTTTTCACAATATCTCTTTAAAACCCCTTGCCAGACTTTGATAATATTTCACATCAATGTTTGTCTAGGAATGATGCTTCATTACGCACACCTCCACATCCAAATTTGGAAGGTCAAGGTCATTTATTTACTTGTAATGTTCACCGGATTTGTAACAGAAATGCGTTAAATTAAACTTATTGTTTTTTCACAATATCTCTTTAACCCCTTTCCAGACATTGATAATATTTCACATCAATGTTTGTCTACGGATGATGCTTCATTACACATACCCCCACATCCAAATTCTGAAGGTCAAGGTAATTTATTTACTTGTAATGTTCACGGTCAAATGCCTCGGTAGGCGCGACACCGCTTCCGTGGCGGAATTCTTGTTATTGTAAACATTCAGTTCTGATTTTGGGATTTCCCCCCCCCCCCCATTTGTACAGGTAATATATGGGATTTAGTACTAAACCCATTGACCACGCCTTAAATGACCTTATCTGTTGATAGGCCGTTAAACCCCAACAAACAAACAAACTAAGGGTTATATTAATATTGTTTTCCACATTTAAAGTTTCAAAGACCTACCCAGTTTAGTGGGTAGTAATCGTTATTGTTCGTCTGAGCATCGAGCCAGCTGTCTGGTCGAGGAAATAAGCGATCATACACGGATATACCGCCTGCTAGCCAAGCCCCCCACCAGCCAAACGTCCCAGATGTCAATACCACATGGTCGCATAACGACATCAACGCCATATCAAGTATAGCCGAATGTCCAAATGGGCTGTATATAACATCCCGTCCTTTTATGTTCGCTTTACACCATAACATTCTGTTGCTCAAAATAATAAACTGCACATGTTTTGTTTGACGCCGCAGCCGGTTCATGGCGTTATGTATATATGTCATAGATGACGTCGTGTAACCTGTCTTCCGAGCATCCATGTACCTGCTATAGCGGCGTACATGCACACACACATTAACTCTGCCCGGTAGGCTGATTTTGGAAACAAACCGCTGAGCCACTGTCTTGTACTTTCCCTTTATCGTCAGTGCCTGTCTAACAGCGGAGGAAATATTCTGGAAGTAGCGCCAAGACTGGAGATACCCAAAAATGGAATAGTTCGCTGTGCTCTCTATGTGTTCTACTCGCTCGTCAAACGCACAGCACATCGTCTCTGTAAACACCGTCGTGTTCGCGGGTTGCCAATCGATAACATTGGGAATGTCAAAGTATTTAACTAACATCGCTGACGGATGGATGGCGGCCGTGTAACCGTGGCGACTGGCTATCCCGAGCAACGATGCATACTGAAACATCTGGTTCCCCATCTGTCCTAGCCAAGTGTTCGTCACCATATAGCGGCTGTGTTGGAACTTGACCCTTAGAATGCGGGAAACAAAAATTGTCGTCTGCTGTTTTACATTTTGTCTTCTTTCTCGATAAAAACATGATTTGACAGCACTTTATAATCATTTCCATTGGAAATGATTATTATGTGCTGCCAAACCATTGTATTGCTGAGAAGAAATGGAAAATATAAAATAAACTGCAGACGACAAAATATAATTACCTGTTGTAAGGGTTAATCTTGTTATTCCTAGTGCCTGCAGTTATCTCCCCTTGATTGTTGTCGCTGCTAACTATCCAGTTTTCACTGATCACACCGAACTTTTTTATAACTCCTGGCGATTTATGAAATCCTAGAACGCTTTGATGTCTGTTCCAATTTCCATTGATATTATTAAAGTGTTTAATAATTCCTGGCCCTTTATAAAATTCTTGGTTGCTATGGTGCTTGTTTACCATCCGTTTTCCAATGATTTTATGAAAGGTTTTAATATTTCCTAGATGTTGATCAAGTTCACTAAAGTTTCTAGTAAATCCTGTCGTGTTAAGCTCCGATCCGCTTGACAGTTTTACTTCCTTCTTTGATTGTAGTAGAGTTTTGTAGATTAGTTTCACACCCAGTAGCTCAAACAAGCATACCATCAGAAATACGATGTAGAAGCGAGGACATCGCTTTAACATTCTGACCATGATGGTAGGGTACTTCATGCACTGAAATGGAAGAAATAATTTTTTTGGATGTCTTTGAATTCAAAAGTGAATGAGTTGTTGCCACTGTTTTCTACGAAAATTAAATGTTGCTTTGAACGGAGGAATGGGGCTTATGGGTTTTGTGACCAGTGTAGATCCTGATCAACCTGTGCAGTCTGATCAGTAACTGCACTGTTCGACATTCCATCAATGAAATACCCGACAAGGAATATATATTGCTATCAGGCCACAGGAGTATGATATTTGATCAGGAACTAAACAGGCCACAAATCCAATAAGCCCCATTTATCCAGTCACAGCCACAAGTAAACCACCGACACATGATTTACAACGTCATACTTTATCAATCACCTCAGATACTTTCAAGCTACCGATGTTGAACTACTGCTAGTTTATGTACATCATTCAACATAAATCGGAATACAATGATAAAGTCTAAACATGCGAAATATACGTAGAAACCGGGCTAGATATAGTAGCTTGGAAAGGATCTGAACTAAGCAAACAAGTTAAATTATGAAAATCAGTCCACTATTTCTGAAATTTGAAAAATGTTCACATGTTAAATCCCCATAGACATCTTCACTTCAGGCTCAACAAAAAAAAAGTTTTTGTATTGTTAATCTAGCCGTGAAATATGACCATGTTTCGTGAAACAGACAGTAGTGATGTGCTGCAAAACCCCACCTATTTTAGACGTTCTGGAGAAAAAGTCTCAATTTCAACTGGGTCACAAAAATACATGTAGTCACAGCTTGCAGTCACTTTCACCATGAATTCGAATCCCATATTTAACCCTTTCAACATCACAGGCCTGTATAGTGGTATTGGCAAAAAGTGTAGATCCAGATGAGCCAGATCGTGACGTATTATGTTTTACCGCGGGGCGGGCGGGCGGCGGACAGAAAACGTTTGTTTGCATAGTGTGTGTACACAACTCCTCCGAAACCGTTCAGTCGATCGATCTCAAACTATGTACCGCGGGGCGGGCGGGCGGCGGACAGAAAACGTTTGTTTGCATAGTGTGTGTACACAACTCCTCCGAAACCGTTCAGTCGATCGATCTCAAACTATGTACACGTCTTCTACACATATTTTAAAATGTGCACCTTGGTGTTTTTATGCCGAACAAATATATTTTAACAAAATTATCACCTTTTTAACTTAGCCATTTGTTCTACATTTGTATATACAATTCTATATAGGGTACAGAGTTTGTGTACACAACTCCTCTGAAACCGTTCAATCGATCGATCTGAAGCTATACACACGTCTTCTACACATATTGAAAATGTGCACCTTGATGTTTTTATGCCGAAAAAATATTTTTTAACAAAAATATCACCTTTTTAACTTAGCCATTTATTCTGCATTGTTGTATCCAATTCTATATCATTTCTACTTTACACATCTCTGCCTAGTATACATGTTTAGCACAACGAGCTGAAGAAATAATGCTATAGAGTTTCAACTTATCATTAATATTTATTGCCTTGGTGACAGCTTCACATTTCTGCATCTTCGCTGTCTGTCCCATCTTCGACTTACGGCCCATTGTGACTTACGGCACTCTTGTTGCAAGTAATTTGCTTATTTTTGAGAACAAAAACACCCTCTTTTCATAAATGGACTAGTCTGAAAATCCGTTTGTGATCATTTGATTGGTTGCAAAATTAATGTATCAAAATCCATTCCAATTACTAAGGGGTGAAAGGGTTAGACTTATTTACTATTTTATCCCTAAAATCAAGTTGACCGGCAAGAAGTATACACAATGGACACATACAGATGTCTACCTAGTACATGTACTGGTAGTACTACTAATACTAATAATCATAATCAAAGTACTGAAAGTACTGACTGGCGGGAGACAAGTAGCCACTTGTGAATTTGCATACTCAGAAATTCCTTGTTAGAAATATATTCGATGTTGATTATTGGATGTACAATCTGCAAATTTGGAGAACTTGATCAGTTACTGGTGTTTGTAAAATACAGCCTGCTCTAAACACAAATAGGTTGATGAAGCAAAGGTGCTTTATGTCCGACTAATAAACCGTTTTACGAGGTATATTGCAGACGTATTATGTGAAATCTTTTCAAAAGTATGACTGGGCGTAGGCCTACATACGTGTATGCTGCATGAACGGCAAAATGTTTTCATGAATTTTGTTTCGCTCACCCAGAGGGTAATTTTTCGAAAATCGCCCGTAAACCACAATATGAAAAAGAAATGGCCTTCGACGACGCATTGCGACTGCGTGGTACACGATTCGGGGGGCGTCTCAATAACAGCAATTTGTTCTCTTCAAAAGTAAAGTTGGGCATGCCAACTATTTTACACATAATGTTGAGCATTGCCGTTGCTATTAATAACTTGCTTTCAGTTCACTCGCTGACTTTAAATGTCACCTGACTGTAGCCTCTTGAGACGTCCCCCGGTGAACAGAGAGCCACTTCCGAAAGTAGACCCGTGCAAACGGCCAGAATCACGATCACAATAGCGTGGAGACAGTATGTCTCCCGCCAAAACAAATTGTGGGTGGCAGGTGGGAGCATGCGCTGCGTAATTTGACGATCGGGGTTCACCTGTACCGGAATCCCGACCAGAGACCTGGTTTGGCTCTCGCGTACGCCGTTGGTATTTGGTATGTGACAGATGAATATGGTTATACCCCTTATGCGAGTATTACAGTTATTTGTATTGCTTTAGGGGAAGGGGCCAAGTGACTGGTGTGGTATGGACCTGGCACCATGTCGGGTTATTCTAATTTCAGGGCTGGATATGTATTTTTTCTCGATGTAAATATTCCGTTCTGATTTTGGGATTCACCCCTCCCCCCACCCCATGCAGCTTGTTAAATGCAAGATCGAACCCGTTGGCCCAGCCTTAAATGAACTTAGCTGTTGATAGGCCGTTAAACACCAACAAACAAACAAAAACATTCCTGGCTGCTGTGTTTTGTATACATATACAGCTGTATGTAAATTCTAAATATTTCAACAAAAATAATATTTGTTGTAAAAATAGTTGCCGGACCAGTTCCGACACCCATGCTGCACAAAGATATAATACTGTAACGTACTGAAATCAGCATATACAAACTTCTACTGAATTAAAATTCCAATTGAATTTAAAAAAAAATCCACCAGGACTGTCAAGGTCATTACCAAGGTCAGTGAATGCTCGAGACAAATTGTCTCTATTATTGTATGGATCAAGTATACATGTAGTTCAAATGGTACAACATTGTGGCAAGTATACCTGGCTACCTCCCTAGAGTTTGGATACCATTCCAAACATGCTCAGTACACGCAGAATAACTCCACCCCGACATGCTATATCCAGCATTACACGAAGAAGACACACAATGTAGGTCCAGATTACTAAGTGCTATATGACTGCAGCTCGTCTCGAAACAAAACGATCACATTCAACACCGAAAACAGCCCACATCTCCGCACTGAAACGCTGCAATGAAAATAGGCGTAATGTGCGGGCTACCGTCCTGATATCTAGAACAGTGCCGAATACGCCAATATATTACCTATACACTGGCCCCAAAAGCAAGCCTGCCCAATACGGTTAAACAATCATTGTCCTCGCATGGAAAAGGGGTTATCCCAATTGGTAACCAATACTGAATTGTCTAAAGACTCTGTGCAGTAATTTCGTAGTGAGCGTATGGCTAATACTATGTTGGAAACCGACACCGCTAATACAGTGGACACGTAATTAACTCTGCAACCCCGGAAACCCCCCCACCCCCACCCCCTCTAGATCCGCCCAACAAAAACATCATTGGCCAGCACTTTAGAAACATTTCAATTGGATTGGAAATGATTCTACAGTGCTGTCAAACCATGTGTTTGATGAGAAAAATAGAAAATTAACAGCAGACGACAAAATTCAGCAGTGTAACTTGTACCGCACAATCACATGATTTTGAAATGCATTATCAGATTTCGTACTTGTATCAAACACTCAGTCTGATTTTGCCATTCATGATCAGATTTCATATTTGTGATTATAATACTTCTAACCGTGCACGCATGAATAGGTCCCCCACTTTTGGTTAGGGTTGACGCTTTGTTATTGACAATGTAAACTTCCAATTTTCAAATACCAATATGCAGCATACTACGGTACGGGGGCCCCGCAGGGGACATGGATTTTTTTAATTAATTCGTTCCCACGAAATAGCAATTCGTTTCCTCAATTTAACAATTCGTTCCCTCGAATCAACAATTCGTTCCCACGATATAACAATTAGTTTCCACAAATTAACAATTCGTTCCCGTGGGAACGAATTATTAAATTGAGGGAACGAATGGTTAATTCGTGGGAACGAATTGTTAATTCGAGGGAACGAATTGTTATTCGTGGGAACGAATTGATATATCGTGGGAACGAATTAATAAAAAAAGAATTCTACGTCCCCTGCGGGGCTCCGTCTGCGCTAATCTTGCCGATAGTTGTCAGTTTCTTTATTTCAGAATACTTCAGTATTGTTCTTGAACTCAAGCAGCTTGATTGGCTGAGCCTGAGCTGCGCTATAGCCTATGGTTCAGGTTCAGCCAATCACATTGCGTGATTGTGCGTTGACATTGCCAAATAGATGTTCAAAAACATCGATAATCTGGGTAAGATTAACGCTGGCGGTCGTGTATGCCACATGATGTTTGTTATTGCTATAATAAAAGTGATCAAATAAGCACATATAAGCAATTTCAAAGCTATCTAGACATAAATCCACTAGCATAAGGATACATTTTTTTAATTATTGTACTTGACCATTGAATCAGGTTATATATACATGTATATCCATTATAAGAGTAGCATAATTAGTATTAATCGTATTACTTTTAGGGAGCGGGTCTAAGTGACTCCTCTGGCGTGGTGAGGACCTGGGCTAAAATTTCAGTTTCCTTTTGACACGTGGGAGGACCCCCCTGCTAAATCAGTTCTGACACATGCCCCCCCCCCCCCCCCCCCCCCCTCCCCCCCCCCCCCCCCCCTGTACCCCTGTACAGGTAAACTATGTGATTTGACCCAAATAACCCGGCCTATAATGACCTTAGCTGTTGACAGCCTGTTAAATACATTCTGAGTGGAAGGCACCAACCAGCCACTGCAGCAGGCATTGACCCCGGGATATCGAGGCCCCTTTTGTTCAGAAGTACCATTGTATTACATTGTTACACCTGGGAACGTTGAACCTCACTGCTGGGCCTCCAATTCCAAATACCTGATATATGTCAATGTCAGAAGTATAGAGGCAAAGTTATTGTTCAAACTCGTCTAAGATCCTGAAATACAAAATCAGTTCTGAAAATGAGCGATGCGAAGTGTAACAACTCTAAAATGTAGTCTAATATTAAGTGTGATGGAATTTAATAATATCATAAGAACATTACCGAAGCATCATGGATGTCACTAGTTCAGAAATGATATAGCAAAAATTAATCAAGACTTATTTATAAATCCACCCTGTAGTTACTTCAGGATAATCAGATCTCATAACTTCTGGACATGTGTTGGGCAATTTACATCAGTGCCGCACATGTCCACACAACAGCCTCGGAAGTGGAACATAAAATGACCAACATTTGGGACCCCACTGCTTGGCATAAAAGACCCAAGACAGCACCATGTCGGAGGCCCCCAACCCACACCACCCATTGCAGGCTTGACCCCAGGATAATTGTATCCCATGACCGCTCCACTGTCCATGTCCGCCACAGACACTTCATGTCCGGAGTATAACTTGAATTCCCTTTGGAATATTTTCATGAAACTTCACACATGCATATACCATGACTGAATGGCCTGTCACATGTAATAATAAATATTGCACCACTAAGTTTCTAGTTATCCCATTTGTTGTTTTTGCAAGCTAATTTATTGTATGGTTCATAACTCGAATACCCTTTGGAATATTTTCATGAGATTTCACATCTGCACAGACCACGGCCCAAAGGTGCGTCGCGTGCAAAAATGACAACTCGTGCCTCACTAATATTTTAGTTATCTGTTTTTTTTTGCTCACCGATTTCTTGTCCAGAGCACAACTCGAATATCATTTGGAATATTGTCATGAGACTTCACACATGCATAGACGACGGCCCAAAGGTGTGTCACACGCAAGAATGACAACTCTTGTCTCACTGGTTTTTTAGTTATCTCCATTTGTTGTTGTTTTGCACACCGATTTCTTTTCTAGAGCATAACTTGAATATCCTTTGGAATATTTTCATGAAACTTCACACATACGTAGACCACAACCCAAAGGTGTGTCGCACGTTCAGAAATATGATGCACATCTACAACTAATTTGTTTTACTGATCTGTTTATTCACTATCGGAACATATCGGCATATCTGAGACCCAGTACCTTAGCAGTTCCCTGTTTGGTGTTTTAGACGAGGTACAGGTCAACCGGGATGTGCATTTGCGTCTGTAGAGACGTTAAAGGTACATGCCCACTCAGTAGGCACACAATAGGGAGACAGATAGTTTGGTATATTCTGTAGATATGACATTTAATGGTAAAATAAACATTCATTCACTCCACGTATTGATTGGCATTATTATACATTTTATATCAGACGTGAATGTTAACACTGATATCAGGGGCGATAACCGTGTTTCCTTGAAATGTTAGCGGGCATTACTATTTATTTTCTGTATTTATTTTTGGATGCGCACTGATCATACTTTATAATCTGTCGAAAATACTATTTTTTCCAGGTGACACATTTAATTAGTATATAAATAATAAAAGAAATCCAAGCCTCATTTGCATATGAAAATAGCCTGGTACCACCGCGAGTCACTATCAGTAAAACAAATATTACTACATGATTATATCTGTATAGCGGGCACTTGTAATTTTTAGAACTAGTTACACAATTATACATTTATTTAATTCCTATAAAGAACAGTTTGTGCCGACGGGGCATGTACATGTAAGCCTAAAACTCAGCGGCCGCAATTCACGATATACAACTACAACAACAACAAGTATGGCGGATCATGTGGAAATTTGGTTGTGCGAGGAGCTCGGAAAGCTGGGAATTGATGCCTCAGATGATTTTGCACGGTAATAAATGAGCTGTATAGCATTACTTATGTACGTCCTTTATGTGCAATGTACGTTCTTTGGGAAAATCTGACTGTTTCCCTTGTAACCGTAATGACAGCTCTCGGTCTACTTTCAGTTTCATGATTTGTTCATTGTTGACGTTGTGCAATAATAAACACAGGTGATTCTAGCGTGTCTTGGATGGTCAATTACATAAAACACCTTTCTAAATAATGCACAAAAGAATTAAAATGTGTCTGGGTGTAAATATAATAGTACTTAGAAAGGTACAAAACTCCCATTCGCCACCTTATTGGCCATATTGTAAAGAAATCATACCACTTTCCCTGATGGGCGTGTTTGTGTACTAGTCTACATGCATTCAAAGTATTACTACAACTGTCTACAGTGACAATTACTGGGACAGTACAATCTTCTACAGGGGCAGACACTGGTATACAGCATCTACATAGTACTACATAGTACTACAAGGTTCTACAAGGGTCTACAGGGGCACACACTGGTATACAGTATCTACATAGTACTACATAGTACGACAAGGTTCTACAAGGGTCTACAGGGGGGCACACAATGGTATACAGCATCTACATGGTACTACATAGTACTACAAGGTTCTACAAGGGTCTACGGGGGCACACACTGGTATACAGCATCTACATAGTACTACATAGTACTACAAGGTTCTACAAGGGTCTACGGGGGCACACACTGGTATACAGCATCTACATGGTACTACATAGTACTACAAGGTTCTACAAGGGTCTACGGGGGCACACACTGGTATACAGCATCTACATGGTACTACATAGTACTACAAGGTTCTACAAGGGTCTACGGGGGCACACACTGGTATACAGCATCTACATGGTACTACATAGTACTACAAGGTTCTACAAGGGCACACAATGGTATACAGCATCTACATAGTACTACAAGGTTCTACAAGGGTCTACAGGGGCACACACTGGTATACAGCATCTACATAGTACTACATAGTACTACAAGGGTCTACGGAGGCACACACTGGTATACAGCATCTACATAGTACTACAAGGTTCTACAAGGGTCTACAGGGGCACACACTGGTATACAGCATCTACATAGTACTACAATGTTATACAAGGGTCTACAGGGGCACACACTGGTATACAGCATCTACATAGTACTACAAGGTTCTACAGGGGTCTACGGGGGCAAACACTGGTATACAGCATCTACATAGTATTACTTAGTACTACAAGGTTCTACAAGGGTCTACAAGGGCTGGTATACAGCATCTACATAATACTACATAGTACTACAAGGTTCTACAAGGGCACACAATGGTATACATCATCCAGTGTGTAGCTGACATAACTGGTATCAAAGTATAGCCAATAGTAAATTAATAAAAATAAACAACACAGTAGTTGTTGTTGTTGTTGTCTGTAATTCAGGTGCTTATTTTTCGCCACAATCTCTTTACAGCCACAAAGACTGCAAGAGCTTTGTTTCGACTGCTCGACTTGATTGTATGTAATTTAGCAACACATGGAGAAATAAGAACTGTAACAGTGAGGCGGTTCATATGATCGTCACAATATGTGGAGAAATAAGAACTGTAACAGCGAGACGGTTCAAATGGTCATCACACTATGTGGAGAAAATAATTTATGGTGGTCACAATATGTGGAGAAATAAGAACTGCTGTAACAGTGAGACGGTTCAAATGATCGCAATATATGCAAAAATAGTCTACAGGTATACAAAATAGTCTACAGCATCTACAATAAGGTACAATGGGTTTCATAGGGTACAAGGGCACAAACTAGTCTACAGCATCTACAAGTAGACTAACAAGTGTTTACAAGTTCTGCATACCAATTAAATGTGTCCATTTCCTGCGTCAAATCTGTGGCCAGATATCTCTGTTCTAAGTAAGAAGTGTGTATTTTCCTGACTGTGATTTATGGCCCCACATACTCCCTGTGGTATGTATGAGAAAACAGGTATTGTTTCATTTGTGAGCATGAAGCATGACTGGTGTTTTATTGATGGAATGACTAACAGTGCAGATCCTGATCAGACTGTGCAGATGCACAGCCTGATCTGGAATCTACTCTGGCCGCAAAACCCATAAACTCCATTTCTGCATACACAGCCACTTTTATCAAAAACATTGGTAGTTTACGAGACAAGAAACTTTCAGCTGAATGTAAATTTCTGTAAGTTGTCTATTTTTCCCATTGTTTTTTTTCTGTTTTCTATAGCATAGCATAGCTCTGTAGCATAGCATAGCATAGCTCTGTACAACGTATAGATGTACAGCATGTGCCCGTCTAGTATAGACCAGCATAGCTCTGTACAATGTATAGATGTACAGCATGTGCCCATCTTGTACAGACAGCATAGCTCTGTACAACGTATACATGTACATGTACAGCATGTGCCCGTCTAGTATAGACCAGCATAGCTCTGTACAACGTCTACATGTACATGTATAGCATGTGCCCATCTTGTACAGACCAGCATAGCTCTGTACAACGTATACATGTACATGTATAGCATGTGCCCATCTTGTACAGACCAGCATAGCTCTGTACAACGTATAGATGTACAGCATGGTAATGATTGAAGCGGTTGTAGACGGCCCGCCAAGGCCAATAAAAGGCCTCCAATAAAGTTTTGATGGCATTTTTTGTTATAAATGGGTACCCATGCTGATCAAGTTCCACCAGTTCTAAAAATTACGAGTGCCCGCTATAGAAATATAATCATTTAGTAATGTTTATTTTACTGATAGTGACGCGCGGTGGTATCAGGCTATTTTTATATGCAAATGAGGCATGATATATTTTATACTAATTAAATGCGTCGCCTGAAAAAATAATATTTTCGACAGATTATAAAGTATGATCATTGCACATCAAAAAATAAATAGAGAATAAATAGTAATTTCTGTTAACATTTTAAGGAAACACGGTTATCGCCCCTGATATCTGTGTGAAAATATTCGTCTGTAATGTATAATAATGCCAATCAATACATGGGGTAATGGTGAACAAATGTTTATTTTGCCAGAAAATGTCTCGGATGATGTCTCGGATATAAAGAACATTTTGTGTCTACTGAGTGGGCATGTACCTTTAATGCGTCAAACAACTAAATTCCCATCACTAAATCACTAAATTAAACTAAACTGCTGATTCATAATGTTAAATAATCATTTTAAAATATTCTTATGACCATTTAGTATTTTCGTAGTTCTAAATGTAAACTATTCTAGCATGAAAATTATGTATTTTAGAGCAAAATGTATCAAGTGACGGTAAAGAAGTTATAGCAGGATGGGAAACGTGACGGACAGATGGACAGACGTCTTGCATCTCTATATCACATTTTCGCTACGCAATGGGATAAATATGCAAGTGAAATGCCAGCCAGGTCAATTTAAACACACAATACATACCTTGTGTATTATTTCTCTCATGAACCGCCAACGAGATTTCGACGAAACTTGGTAGGAATGATCGACGTAGAATGCTCTTTCAAAGGTGTTAAAATGGTGACCCCAGGGTCAAAAATGGGCATGGCCCGTGGGGTCAAATTTTATTTTTGACCAAATATGGTCATGTCATATATCAAATTGAAGGTATTGATGAGGTGATTGCTCTGGTGCAATATTTGTCAGAATCGGATGATTATGTCATCCATGATGGCCTCCAAAAGGTCCATTTATTCGAGATTTTGAACATCTTTTTCTCAGGAACCACATGGCCGATGCTGGCCAAACTTCATAGTAAGTTAAGATCCTTGGGTGAAGCATTTTCAGATTTGGTAAAATGAGAATCATCGCTTAATCCAAGATGACCGCCATCTAAAAATAGCACAATTTTGTTAAAACACATATGAACTCGATGTCACATTCTCCTCTGGTGTTCATGGCTCTGGTGAGCGAATTAGGGCCATCATGGCCCTCTTGTCTTGTATAGGATCAATACCGTGTAACACTTAATGTTAAGACGTGCAGCTTCATAGGTTACTCGAAAGAGGTTCATGCAGGATATCTAGGTAGAACCCGCATCAGCTGGACACTAATCACTATTGCACAAAAAAATGTTATTTTATTGCATTTTTTTATTTTTATTTTTTTCAGTTATTTGTAGGACCTGGCCTATGTGGCCTGATAGGAGGTACGTAGATATGCATAGAGCTATGCCACTGGATAGTGTACAGTTGCTTAATGGACCTACGCAAATGGCTCTTGACAAGAAAAAATGTTCATTGGCTGACTTGGTCTTCAAGAGACCCTGATGGAGTCCACACAGTCTGATCAGGACCTGCTTTGGTTGTCATTCCATCAATGAAACACGCGTCATGCTTCTAACAAGCAATATATCACTATCAATTTACAGGAGTGTGCTCTTTGATCAGGTGCCACACTGATCATAAGCTAGTCAAGTAAATACAACTCTAGATGTTACTTTGCTAAGGGAGCGACACAGGAAGCGGATTGAAACCGTGGAATACCTCACTCTAGTCGCCTGATCTATATTGCTTGTTAGAAGCATGGCACATGTTTCATTGATGGACTGGCGAACAGTTATTGCAGATCCTGAATAAATTGTACAGACCTACACTGGTCCTAAAACCCTTAAGCCCCATTTCTCCAGTCAGTCGGCGACAAATGACTTGCTTATGTATTAACAGGTACATCCTGAGTATCGAGACAGCAGAAGATCTGGAAGAATATCTGCTGGAACTGTTGGATGGTACCGAGAGCAGGACCCGCAAATTCATCAAGGACCTGCTTGTAACATGGCGGCCGTACAAAAACTCCAAGGTGGACAATGCACAGGTGATTCTCAGCAAGGTTGTGCTGATTTTCTACATGTAAATCAGTTCACATTTGAAAATATTTACCCAGGGCTCCAGATAATGAATTAGTAATTGAGTATTGTCACTCCATCATTTCTGAAGCAATTGGGTATTTCAAAATTTTAATTGGGTATAATCAAATCATACTGCTGTTTGCACATCAACGGACAGCAATTATTGAATAGTTTGCTTCGAAATGAAAACATGTCTTGGCATTTCATGAGAATTGTCTCTTCTAATGAAATACCAAGATGTGTTTTGTTGGAAAATAAGAAAAATATGCTATATTTGTGTTCTGTTTATTGTTTTCTGCAGCATGATTTTAAAAGGTACCACCAATTTTTTATTGCTTTTTGATACTCGCTATTTATGATTTCAATTGGGTTTTTGGCAAATTTAATTGGGTATTTAAGCAAATATGCAGCTTGTCTGGAGCTCTGATTACTGACATGGAGAGGGTGTAAATATTAATTTAACCCTTAGAATGCAGGAAACAAAAATTGTCGTCTGCTGTTGTTTAATATTTTGTCTTTATTCTCAATAAGACCGTGCTTAGACAGCACTTTAACCATTACAATTAAATTTTGTCGTCTACTGTTGATTTTTAGCCAGGTTTTTTGAAAAAAAATCCAGGCTATTGGATTGGCGAAAGCCGGGCGGGCGGGCGGCGGACGGGCGGCGTCCACAATCAATGTTAAGTTTTCGTGTTTGAGTCCATTTCTTTGTTACTGTACCACCTAGGACCACCAAACTTTCACAGCTTCATAATCAAGGGGTGCCCACCACATATCACTATCCAACATGTTACTTTTTTTTTAACTTCACCCATTTTTTTTCTGCGCAGTGTTAAGTTTTCGCGTTTGCAATGTTAAGTTTTCGTGTTTAAGTCCATGTCTTTGGTACTGTACCACCTAGGACGACCAAACATTCACAGCTTCATAACCAAAGGGTGCCTACCACATACAACTATCCAACATGTGACCATTTTTTTACCTTCACCTATTATTTCTACGTAATTGACTTAGCCATTTTCAACGTTAACTTTTTAACGTATGTCTGGTTAAATTTTTTGGTTAAAACTTTTTCGTTATACTATATCTCTGCAACTGCTTCGCCCATTACCTTGAAACTTCACATGGGTGTTTATCATCGTCCATATTTTCATTCTAAGCCCCAACAGTGCGGCCCCTGTGCGCAATGTCAAGGTCAAATTACTTTGAATTTATTTGTTAAAGTTTTTTTGTGTACTATATCTCTGCAACTGCTTCACCCATTACCTTGATACTTCACATGGGTGTTTATCATCATTGTCGCACCCGCTTGCGGAAAGCGCGATATCATCGGCATTTTGGCATACGTCCGTCCGTCCGTCCGGGCACACATTAGGGTACTTATGTGGCTAGCCCCACAGGGTTATGGACTTAGTAAAGGATAGGGTTGGTTACAATTAGCCACCTAAAAAATCCTTTTATGTGGCTAAAAATCGTTTTATGTGGCTAATATTTAACATGTGATAAGCCACATAAGTATCCATTTGTAAGAACGTCCGTCCGTCCGTCCGTCTGTACGTCCGTGTGTCCGGTTAAAGTTTTTTCGTTAAAGTTTTTTCATCTCTATATCTATTTTTTTAGTGTCCATGCCTCGCCCCAAGGCGCGACATGCAGGCCACGGCCATCTAGTCTACAAAATGTGGGTATAATTATGTTATCCAAGTGTCCATGCTTGGAAAAAACCTGGCCTTCGTGGCTTTGCCTCGTTTCTTTATGCCCCCGCCACCGAATGGTGAGGGGGGCATATAGTGTTACCGGCGTCCGTACGTACGTACGTACGTACGTACGTCCCGAAACCTTAACGCTGGGTAAATGGCTTATAATTTCTGTTTCCTTGCTCGGATCTGCTTCACATTTCACACACGCATTGCTCCAATGGTCCTCTACCGCCCTGTGACAAATCCACATTCGTCCCGCCCCCGCTAAGCCCAGGGTCAAGGTCACAGACTTGGTGCGTTCGAAACCTTAACGCTGGGTAAATGGCTTATAATTTCTGTTTCCTTGCTCGGATCTGCTTCACATTTCACATATGCATTGCTCATATGGTCCTCTACTGCTCTGTGACAAATCCACATTTGTCTCCTCCACGCTAAGCCCTGGGCTCAAGGTCACAGATTGGTGCGTTTGAAACCTTAACGCTCGGGTAAATGGCTTGTAATTTCTGTGTCCTTGCTCGGATCTGCTTCACATTTCACACACGCATTGCTCCAATAGTCCTCTACCGCCCTGTGACAAATACACATTCCCTGCCCCCACTAAGCACAGGGTCAAGGTCACAGACTTGGTGCGTTTGAAACCTTAGCGCTCGGGTAAATGGCTTGTAATTTCTGTTTCCTTGCTCAGATCTGCTTCACATTTCACACACGCATTGCTCCAATGCTCCTCTACCGCCCTGTGACAAATCAACATTCGTCCCACCCCCGCTAAGCCCAGGGTCAAGGTCACAGACTTGGTGCGTTCGAAACCTTAACGCTCGGGTAAATGACTTATAATCAAATATGCCTCGTTTTCTTTGGCTGCCAGCGGGGGCATTCGTGTGCCGACAGGCCACATTTCTAGTGTTTTTTAATTTTTCTCATGAAATACATGGTTTGACAACACTTTAGAATCATTTCCATTGGAAATGATTCTAAAGTGCTGTCCAGCCATGGTTTTACAGAGAAAGAAGCGGGACATAGACATAGCTTTTCCATCGGCGTATGCGTCGGCGTAGGTGGCATCAACATTTCACGTTAAGTTTTTGCGTTTAGCTCAGTTTCCAGAAAACTATAAGTCCTACGACCTCCATACTTGGTATACATCAACACTGTGGTGTAACCATCTCACACAGAGGGAGCCCATGTGAGTTGACCTAGTTTTCATGGTTCATTGACCTACTTTTCACATGCATCCAACGTTAAGTTTTTGCGTTTAGCTGCGTTTCTAAAACTTAACGCTCAGGTTAAATCATTGTAACTTCTGTTTCCATCAATGGAATGCTTTAATATTCCATACATACATTTGTAACAACATCCTGCATCATTATACAGAAAGCCCATGGTGCCCGCTAACCCCAAAGGTCAAGGTCACTGACTTAGAAATTTCTGTGTTTGGAAAACTTAACGCTCCGTTTAATTTATTACAACTTCTGTTTCCCTTGATGGAATGCTTCGGTATACATCAACACTGTGGTGTATCCATCTCACACAGAGGGAGCCCATGTGACCTTGACCTAGTTTTCATGGTTTATTGACCTACATTTCACATGCATTCAATGTTAACTTTTTGCATTTAGCTCAGTTTCCAGAAAACTATAAGTCCTACGACCTCCATACTTGGTATACATCAACACTGTGGTGTACCCATCTCACACAGAGGGAGCCCATGTGACTGAGGCCTGGTTTTCAAGGTTCATTGACCTACTTTTCACATGCATTCAACATTAAGTTTTTGCGTTTGGCTATGTTTCTAAAACTTAACGCTCGGGTTAATTCGTTGTAACTTCTGTTTCCCTCAATGGAATGCTTTAATATTCCATACATGCATTTGAAACAACATCCCGCATCATTCTATAGAAAGCCCATGGTGCCCGCTAACCCCAAAGGTCAAGGTCACAGGCTTAGAAAATTCCGGGTTTGGAAAATTTAACGCTCGGTTTAATTTATTACAATTTCTGTTTCCCTTGATAGATTGCTTTAATACTTCGTAGGTGTAAACTATAGCAACATCCGGCATGATTCTACAGAAAGCCCATGGTGCCCGCTAACCCCAAGGTCAAGGTCGCGGGCTTAGAAATGCTCAGTTTTGAAAACTTAACGCTTGGGTTAATTTATTGTAACTTCTGTTTCCCTTTGAATGTTTTAATATTTCATACATGCATTTGTAAGAACATTCCGCATCATCTGCAGAAAGTTCATGGTGTCTGGTAACCCCAAGGTCAAGTTCACGGACTTCAAAAATGTCTTGTAATGAAATTTAGCATCGGTGCCAGTAGATACATGTTGTTGATGGCATTCTTGTTTGTGTTTAGCTGTGTTTGTTGAAAAATAAGTATTTTGGTTTCTGTTTATTATCCCCTTGCGTAGCGAAAAGGGGATATAGGGATGCAAAAGTTGTCTGTTTGTCTGTCCGTCTGTCCATCACAAAAATGAACATTGGGATTAATCTGCAATAATTTCTGTTTCCATTGATGGAATGCTTTAATATTTCATAGGTGCATGTGTAACATCATTCTACAGAAAGCGTATGGTGCCCGCTAACCCCAAGGTCAAGGACTTAGAAAATGTTTTGTTTCAAAAACTTTACACTTCATTATAACTTCTCTTTCCCTCGATGGAATGATTTAATATTTCATAGGTGTATTTTAAGAACATCTCGCATCATTCTACAGAAAGCCCATGGTGCTATCTAACCCTAAGGTTATTACAAGCTCCTTGTGTACTATCAAACTGCGCCAGGCAGGACATCTTGCTCCGCGGAGCTCTTGTTATGTTATGGCACTGTCTGTACGTCCATCTGTCTGTGTTTATTATCCCTTACAGTCATTGATAGGTAAGTGGGGATATAGCATTAGTCCATATACATACAGTCATTTTCTCGATAACTGCTGACACCCCTGCACCAATTTGGCCACAGTGTGTCTAGGATGATGTTTTGTTTCGCATGCACCTCACTTCTGAACACTCAAGATGTTTGAAAATAAGTCACTGAGGTCTTATGTTCACCTTATCTGTCAGCAGATGCGTTACAGTTTATTTTTGTTTTCTCTCTAACTGCTTAATAACCTCTGCTTAATAAAGACTGATTTCAATAATATTTGGCCATAATATGTGTCTTATGGATGGTGCTTGTTTCACATACACGCATATACCGTTATAGATGTCTGAAGGGTTAAAAGGGTTAATGAGAAACAGTCAATCTCCCCATGAAACGTCTCTAAACTGTACATCCTACTGTCTGTTTCACAGAACCTGCCCAAATTGTATGGCCATATAAACAATGCAAAAACAATATTTTTTGGATAATATTAACTTTTATCAAAACCTTTTTCTTTCATGAAATTTTGTCAAATATTTTATTAGGAAAAATTAATTTGTTTATGGAGATTTAACATGGGGGAAAAGGAGGTAGAAGAGCCATGGGAGGAGTCAAAAAATGAAGAAAAAAGTGAAATTGACTCCGAAACCGGGCTAAAAACCGGTAGCTTGGAAATGATCTAACCCCACTATTTTTTAAATTTGAAAAATTTCCCCATGTTAAATCGCCATAGATATCTTCACTCTATCGAGATTTAACATGCGAAAATTGTTTTTTTCGCAATAAAATCGAAAATGTTGATCAAAATTAATATGATCGATAAAAATATTGTTTTTGCATTGTGTATAATTATGTAACATTTTTGCAGGTTTCGCAAAAAGGAGTGTAGTTAACTATTGTCTAATTTGGATATCTTCTTCTGTACAAGGAAATATATATTCATTTTATCGCAAAGCATAAAGACATGCATTTAATTTTATATCTGAATGACAGTGGAACCTCCTAACAGGTCACCCTGTGGACTTTCCAATGTGTACAGTTTAGAGAATTTCCACCGTTCCAGGAAATAGTATTTTCAGATTTTCTTCTATCTCGAAGCACAACAATTGAATAGTCCTACCTGAATTATGACGAAACCTCTAAAATGGACGTGTAGCTAGTTTGTTGCCGAGGAGGGGTGGGTGAATTGAGTTTGAAAACAGGTACGGGAGCATCATTCCCCGGAACAAATTTTGATTGCTGCATTCCTTTCTGCCCCTGGGTTTATGCAATTCGTGGGGATCAAAACGTGGAAAATAGGATAAAAATATGTTATGTTCACATACAATAGGCATGTTTTAAATGGCTTTTGTATGTGAAAATAGCATATTTAGAATGAAAATATGGGAGGGGGGAGGGCTACTATTAGAGAGGGGACTACTATTATAATAAATATGGTATTTTATAGTTATTTCGCTCTTTCAGAGATAAAATAGACACATAACCAAATTTTAGTTGGTACGTTAGCACCCCGTGCACCCGCCACAGGTGATAGACTCGGACCACTGACACCAACAAAAATGCCTATTAAAAAAATCCCATTACCCCACCCACTTGGTCTCGTACAGTACCATCTTCTATTATAAGAAGGTCCGAGTCTTCCACCTGTGGCACCCGCCACCACTATCTATGCCACTGTGTGGACTTGTGTCAGAGTGTCCAGCTCAGAGATGTACAGCCATACAAAATAGAGTTTATTCAACTACCATTTTGAAATACCGGATTTATTTCCTGAGATATCTGGAAATCCGATAAAGAAACATGTGCTATGCACTCGTTTCTTTATCAGATTTCCAGATGTTAAGGGAACTAAATCTGGTATTTCAAAATGGTAGTGGAATAAATTGTATATTACATGCTCTTCGAAAAATGTGAAATTTGCTCTTAGACCAGCTTATAACGTTGTCAAAATTAACAATTTTGACGTTAGCGTATGAATTGTTTCTTTGCCTTAAATGAAGTCAAAGCGTGACATCAATTACGTCTAGGAGGAAATATATCCCTCCAGAATCACGGTAAATACTGGGTAGCATGTACATGTAATATAGAGTATTATTTTCAGATGTATATTAAACCAAAGCACGAAGAAAACAGTAACACAACAGGCAAGGGTGGCAAGAAGAAATCACCATCTTCAAAAGCTGGGAACCAGAAATCGCCTGGGAACCAGAAAGCTGATGTCAGAAATGGGGACACTGGCGGAAATCACAAAGCGGTATGTTGGTTCATGTTGTGTCTAGAGCATGCTCAGGGTACAGTTTCTCGCCTCAACATTATAAAATATAACCTTTGATAGTGAGCAGCGGTAGTTCCTGTTCAGACTGCACGGATGTGCAGTCTGAACAGGAACTATGCTGTTAGCACGTGCCCTAAGGTGCCTTTTCCGCTGCTGACCCATATAGGCACAAGTTGGGCCGGCCTATGTTGGTGCTAGGATTTTGAAATTAGTAGCCATAATGAACTGATAGCGTGAAAAAAAGACATAGAGGATATTCATATTTCTGCAACGAATATGACATATATGTTCATCTCGTGGTGTGAGATGTCCATATTAATGGCACTTGTGAAATATGGACATCTCACACCACTCGATGAACATATATGTCATATTCGTTGCAAAAATATGAATATTCTATTTATTATATACCGCTCCATGGAAATTAGCAGTTTTTTAGACTGTATACGGTAATGAATGTGTATTTGCAGCCTATTTGAGCTGTTTCCCCGAACATAGATTTTATGAATATAGATAGCGGAAGTAGTCGTATTTTCACCGGAAGTTGTTTATTTCATCGATGAGAACATATGACTTTTATTTACATCGTATAACTATGTATTTCATGGGTAGGTATATAATAAAATGCTATTTTTAATCTACTCCAATATTTGTAAAAACATACATATAGTACTTTTTCAAATCATTTCTGACATTCCTAGTAGCCAAAATGCCAACTTCTGTAGCCTATTTCACCAACATTGCAAAGTATACTTATCTAGCAAAGTATACTTTGAGGGAGACATTTTCAATTTTAGGATAAATTTATTATTTTTTATTATACTGAATTTATTACATTATCACAGCCATTTTGGCTGTGATAATGTAATAAATTCAGTATAATAATTCGGCATACTTTTAATCATCAAATATATGCAGTCGTTAGTTCTATATGACGTAATGCATTTCGGAAAAAATAAATGATTACTCCCTCAAAGTATACTTTGCTAGAAAAGTATACTTTGCAATGTTGGTGAAATAGGCTACAGATATATTAGTATCCAAATGGCTATTTGAACTGTGGCTGGCTATTTGAACTGTGGCTACCAGTCGAGCCAACCAAGAGTCAACACTACCATGGTGTCGGCTAATTCTGCGCACCTAAGGCTTTCCACACAAATTTATAGAGGATATTCATATTTTTGCAACGAATATGACATATATGTTCATCGAGTGGTGTGAACAGCATACTGGATCAGCATAGCAAAATTGGTATTAAGCTTGAAGCAGAACTATCCAGTGACGTCATGACAGGTTAGTTTCTTAGTTTAACTCTTTGCATACTAGCGACGAAAATATCCGCCAAACGAATTAGGAGTATATGTTTTATTTCTCTCTGTAAATATGTCTTGAAATTTCATTAGAATTGAGTCCTCAGGACTCGATTCTAATGAAATTCCCAGACATATTCATGATATTTACGGGGAGAAATACAAGAAAATATGATGAATTCTTGTCCGCTAGTTTTGAACTATTTATAGCCCACAAGTTTCCCAGCATGCAAAGAGTTAACAGTTAAATTTAGTAAATAAGGCAGCTATTCCCATCAGTAGGGTCTGCGCATCTGGTAGTGTAAACAAAATTGCGAACAGCATACTGGATCAGCATAGCAACATTGGTATTGATCATGACAGGTTTGTTTATTAGTTGACCAGTTAATTTAGTAAATAAGATAGCTATTCCATCAGCAGAGTCAGGGGATTTTACATATTTTGGCTGTATTCAGAATAACTTTTTACCAAACTATTGGAACGTGATAAAATTGTGCCACAGTGTAGCAATTAATCAGCTTGTTTATTCCGAAATCTACATATTTTATTATGATGTACGCACAGCTAAATTTGACGTGAATTGCGCATTAGCCGATGCGCATAATTAGCTGAAATGACACTACATATCACCTTGCTGATGAATAGAAAATAAACCCCAGCCAATCAATCTTCGATTTGAGTACCGTAATGACCCTAAATATTCGGACACAATTTGTTTTGGGAACTCCAAAAAAAATTGTATCCAAATACATTGTCATTATGATAAACAAATACAACCATACTAACATTATACATTTGGACATTCCTTGCTGTAGATTAACCTTTTCATGCTGAGGATACGCCATTATGTTTGCGGAAAATCCTAAATATTTTCCTCCTATGTGCACAAAAGTTTATGTCGCGACCACCATTTGAACCGTCTCGTCGAGACGGTTCAAATGAGTGGTCACAACATATACTTTCATTGAGAAATAACAAGAATAAAATATTTAAAAAATTAAAAAAAAAAGTGTATTCCGCATGTAATGGGTTAATTCGTGTTTCCCAGTATAATTTGTGCCCGAATATGTAGGCTTACGGTACCGTAACCTGTGTATTTTCAGGCCCCGTCTCTCGGCAACCACGTACCCCCAGGCCCGGGCCAGGAAGGAGAGGGAGCGAGAAAGAAACACAAGTTTGTGCCCCTCTTCAGCAAGGAGGGCCAGGCCAAAGATGTCATCCAGATAGCAGGTACAGCCCCGTTGGTCATATATATGAGACACGCTGTGTGACTTTGTACCTGTGCGATTTGTCATGAACAAATATTTACAGAAACTGCGATATCTTCTGTAAATGACGTCAAAAGTAGATAATTCCAGCACAAAAATATTTACACAATTCCCTAACATTTGATCTCTGTCCAAAATTTATATCCCAGTAAACTCCGACGCCAAACTACTTTCCGTAACCGTGAGGTGCAGTTAAAATAATTCTTAAGAAAACGGAAAATAAACACATTTTCTTGATGAATTTATTTCAAATGCTGGAATTATAAGGAATGAATGGCCTTTTTGTGAATTTATCGGGGATATAAACTTGGAAAAGTCGCGGGAATACTGGACGAGGCCTTCCGGCCTTCGTCCAGTATTCCCGCGACTTTTCCAAGTTTATACCCCGATAAATTCCACAAAAAGGCCATTCATTCCTATAATGATGAAATTTCCATTGCAAATGCCGAATAGAATTAGTCGGATTATCGCCAAGCTTCATCAGTTGTTTCCTTACATTGATACCTCACCACCCTGAGTCATTCAAGTGACCATGACCTACTTCTTTTCGAGCCTGCTTGCGGAAAGCGAGACAGTGATCACAATGACGTCCGTGCGTCAGTCTATTCGTCCGTCCGAAATCTGAGTTGAAGTTTTTAAATACCTTATATCTCTGCAGTCCTAAGTCACATTGACTTGAAACTTCAAATGCTTATTAGTCATCATCCATATATTCATTCTGTGTCCCACTCATGCGGCCCCTCTACCCCAAGGTCAAATGACTTTGAAATTTGTGTTAAAGTTTTTACATACCTTATATCTCCACAACACTTACTCAGATTTGCTTCAAACTTCAAATAATTCTTTATTATCATCCATATTTTCGTTCTTTAGCCCACCCATGCGACCCACATGCCCAAGATCAAGGTCAAATGACTTTGCGTTAAAGCTTTTACATACCTTAATTCAAACTTCAAATAAATATACTCTGAGACCATCAAATGCCTCGGCGGGCTCGACATGCGGGCCGCGGCCATCCGGTTGGAAATACAGGTTCTGTTCGTCAAAATGGACGTATCTACAAATTTTCGCATATCTCCTCATACATGTATGTTAGTTGGATGGTCTCCAAACTTTTCAGTAGCTTCCTTACATTGATAGCTAACAATCCTGGGTCATTAGTGACCTTCACCTACTTTTCTCGAATATAGGCCATGTCTTTCAAAACTTTGGATGTACGTCCAATTCCTAATCTCCTCATACGTTAGTCGGATCTTAGCCAAACTTCATCACTAGCCATCCTGTCTCAGTGACCTTGACCTACGTTGCTTGAAATGTAGGTCGCGTCCATCAAAACGTTGATGTACGTCCAAATTTTGCACAGTGATCACTTTGGGCCGCGATTTGCGATATTTTGCGCATCAAAATCGGTAAAATCGCATGAAAATTGCACAAATGGGAGTAATTCTCGCGCTGAAATCGGGAAATCAATTTTCCTCCAAATCCCGCCGTTTTGCAATTATTTGCAACTTTGCGTACTCTATTGCCATGCCAATAGCCTGGGACAATTGGTGCGCATCGGATGTTTATGTAGCGCCTATGTATATCAATACTGGTTCCCGGTTGCCATATAAAACGATTGTGACCGGAATCCAGTCGGTTAGAGTAGGCCTCAATCTTCAACAACAACAACAAAATTTGTTTTCTCGTCAAGGTTTGGCATGTTTTATGGAATAATTTGCTGTTTTTGTGTGCCAGAATTTATTTCCGGGGGCATATAGCCGGCGTCCTGTCTGTCTGAACTACGCATTTCTCTCTGTCCGAACTGCGTTGAAGATTGTGTGTGCCTGACTGTCTGTCAAGTGTCATGATCATTGTCTTGTTGTTTAAAAATTTAAATGTTTTCCCTAAAAAAAACATGTCTAAACATACTGTGACAGTGTCAATATCTTTTCTCTGAAATGCGCCAGAATGCAGGGAATGGTATATACTTATTAAAAAATTTACGGGGGGCATGCCCCCGGACCCCCCTAGCAGGCTCCCGAGCTATGCTCGGTCGACAATATCTCTTCAAACTGGTCAAAATCTCACACAAATCAGATGAATGGGATATTTTATCTCATTCAAATCTGACCCCAGGGTAATCCCTGTTTGCATAAAAAACTGGTATTCAAAACAAGGTTTTGGCTCCAGGCTTTGTGACTACTGTCTGTTTCACGAAAGCTGCCCAAATTTACGGCTATATAAACTATTAAAAAACAATAGTTTTTCGATGATATTAAATTAAAGGAAAAATTAAAAAATATAAGCCTTCTTTTTATTTCGTGAAATTTGGTCAAATATTGATATTATTGCGAAAAAACAATTTCCTCATGTTAAATCCCTATAGACATCTTCACAGAGTGAATATGTCTATGTGGATTTAACATGGGGAAATCTTTAGAATTTCAGAAATGCTGGACCGATTTTCAAAATTTAACTTTTGTTATCTTAGATCATTTCCAAGCTATCTAGCCAGGTTTCAGAGTCAACTTCCATTTTTTTTATTCGTTTTTAGCTCGACTATTCGAAGAATAAGTAGAGCTTATGTTGTCACCCCGGCGTCGGCGTCACCGTCACCGTCACGCCTTGGTTAAGGTTTTTAGTCAAGCTTGTATATGGAATACTACTGGCCCTACACCCACCATACTTGGACAACTTCATCTCCTAGTGATGTACATCAATAACCCTTGATCTATATTTGACCTTGACCTACATTTCCTCTTGAATTACTTGGTTAATTCCCCTTGGTTAAGGTTTTTAGTCAACCTTGGTTAAGGTTTTTAGTCAAGTTTGTATATGCAATACTACTGGCCCTACACAAATACTACTGGCCCTACACCCACCATACTTGGACAACTTCATCTCCTAGTGATGCACATCAATAACCCCTGATCTATATTTGACCTTGACCTACATTTCCTCTTGAATTACTTACTTAATTCCCCTTGGTTAAGGTTTTTAGTCAACCTTGGTTAAGGTTTTTTTTCAATCTTGTACATTGAATACTATTGTGCATCCAGACACCATACTTCGACAACCTTTTCTCATAGGTATGTACATCAATAACCCCTGATCTATATTTGACCTTCACCTACATTTCCTCTTCAATTACTTACTTAATTCCTTTTGGTTAAGGTTTTTAGTCAACCTTCTATATGGAATACTACTGGCCCTACACCCACCATACTTGGAGAACTTCATCTCCTAGTGATGTACATCAACAACCCCTGATCTATATTTGACCTTGACCTACATTTCCTCTTGAATTACTTAATTCCCCTTGGTTAACATTTTTAGTCAAGCTTGTAGATGGAATACTCCTGGCCCTACACCAACCATACTTGGACAACTTCATCTCCTAGTGATGTACATCAACAACTCCTGACCTATATTTGACCTTGACCTACATTTAACCTTGAATTACTTAATTAATTCCCCTTGGTTAAGGTTTTTACTTGACCTTGGTTAAGCTTTTTACTCAAGCTTGTACATGGAATACTATTGTGCATACAGACACCATAATTGGACAACCTTTTCTCATAGTGATGTACATCAATAACCCCTGATCTATATTTGACATTGACCTACATTTCCTCTTGAATTACTTACTTAATTCTCTTTGGTTAAGGTTTTTAGTCAAGCTTGTAGATGGAATACTCATGGCCCTACACCAACCATACTTGGACAACTTCATCTCCTAGTGATGTACATCAACAACCCCTGACCTATATTTGACCTTGACCTACATTTAACCTTAAATTACTTACTTAATTCCCCTTGGTTAATTCCCCTTGGTTAAGGTTTTTACTCAACCTTGGTTAAGGTTTTTAGTCAAGCTTGTAGATGGAATACTATTGTGCATACAGACACCATACTTGGATAACTTTTTCTCATAGGGATGTACATCAATAACCCCTGACCTTTATTTTACCTTCACCTACATTTAACCTTCAATTACTTGGTTAATGTTTATAGTCAAGCTTGTATATGGAATACTTCTGGGCCTACATCAACCATACTTGGACAACTTCATCTCCTAGTGATGTACATCAATAAAACCACGCATCTACGTCCAAGGTCAAGGTCACTGTTGAAGGTCAAAGGTCAAACCTATTGAAATTCCCTTCCTCTCTATATCTTCTACACCGATGCATGGATTATCAAATGGCTTGGCACAAATGTTTCTCATGATGAGAAGGTGTGTCGCCATCAATAACCACGCACCTACGTCCAAGGTCAAGGTCACAGTTGAAGGTCAAAGGTCAAACCTATTGAAATTCCCTTCCGCTCTATATCTTCTACACTGATGCATGGATTATCAAATTGCTAACCACGCACCTACGTTCAAGGTCACAGTTGAAGGTCAAAGGTCAAACCTATTGAAATTCCCTTCTGCTCTATATCTTCTACACCGATGGCATGGATTATCAAATGGCTTGGCACAGATGTTTCTCATGTTGAGAAGGTGTGTCACAATCAATAACCACGCACCTACGTCCAAGGTCAAGGTCACAGTTGAAAGTCAAAGGTCAAACCTATTGAAATTCCCTCCCGCTCATATCTTCTACACCGATGCATGGATTATCAAATGCCTTGGCACAAATGTTTCTCAGGATGAGAAGGTGTGTCGTGATCAATAACCACGCACCTACATCCAAGGTCAAGGTCACAGTTGAAGCTCAAAGGTAAAAAATATTGAAATTCCCAAATGGCTTGGCACAAATGTTTCTCACGATGAGAAGGTGTGTCGCGATCAATAACCACGCACCTACGTCCAAGGTCAAGGTCACTGTTGAAGGTCAAAGGTCAAACCTATTGAAATTCCCTTCCTCTCTATGTCTTCTACACCGATGCATGGATTATCAAATGGCTTGGCACAAATGTTTCTCATGATGAGAAGGTGTGTCCCGATCAATAACCACGCACCTACGTCCAAGGTCAAGGTCACAGTTGAAGGTCAAAGGTTAAACCTATTGAAATTTCCTTCCGCTCTATATCTTCTACACTGATGCATGGATTATCAAATTGCTAACCACCACGCACCTACGTCCAAGGTCACAGTTGAAGGTCAAAGGTCAAACCTATTGAAATTCCCTTCCGCTCTATATCTTCTACACCGATGCATGGATTATCAAATGGCTTGGCACAGATGTTTCTCATGATGAGAAGGTGTGTCGCAATCAATAACCACGCACCTACGTCCAAGGTCAAGGTCACAGTTGAAGGTCAAAGGTCAAACCTATTGAAATTCCCTTCCGCTCTTTATCTTCTACACCGATGCATGGATTATCAAATGCCTTGGCACAAATGTTTCTCAGGATGAGAAGGTGTGTCTCGATCCAATAACCACGCACCTATGTCCAAGGTCAAGATCATAGTTGAAGGTCAAGGTCTCAAACCTATTGAAATTCCCTTCCGCTCTATATCTTCTTACACCGATGCATGGATTATCACACTATGCCCAGGGTCAAGGTCACAGACTTGATGCTTTTGAAACCTTAACGCTCGGCTAAATGGCTTATGATCAAAAATGCCTCGTTTTCTTTGGCTGCCAGTGGGGGTATTCGTGTGCCGACAGGCCACATTTCTAGTTTCCCTTGGTTAATGTTTTTAGTCAACCTTGGTTAAGGTTTTTATGCAGGCCGCAGCCACCTTCTTTGTCAAGCTATGTGTACATCGACAACCCTCATAGTCGAGCTATGCTGTTCTCCTACAGCTCTTGTTTACTCCTCCCACAACTCCTCCACCTCCTTTTCCCCCATGTTTAATTCCCATAGACAAATAAATTTTTCGTAATAAAATCAATATTTGACCAAATTTCATGAAATACAAAGAAGGCTCATTCTTAAATTTTGATAAAATTTAATAAAATTAAATATTATCGAAAAAAACAACTGTTTTTGCATTGTTTATATGGCCATAACACTTGGGCAGGTTTTGTGAAACAGACAGTAATTGTAAGGGCGAGTGATACATGTTGTATTGCAGGACGACATGTGTGCGAGTGCCAGGCAGCGAAGCACAGCCTTGTGAGTAATTGTATGCAGTGTGGCCGTGTCGTCTGCTCACAGGAAGGCTCTGGGCCCTGCCTCTTCTGTGGTAACCTTGTAAGTACAAATGGCAGCTAGCCATCTCAAGTGGGTGGCAGGTGGGAGAATGCGATGGGTAATTTAACGATCGGTGTTCATCCTTACCGGAATCCCGACTGCAGACCTGGTTTGGTTTGGCCCTCACGTACGTCGTTGGCATTTTTAGCTCACCTGAGCGAAGCTCGTGTGAGCTATTGTTACCGCAATGTGTCCGTTGTCCGTCCGTCGTCCGTGAACATTTTCAAACGTCTTCTCCTTGGTAACCATTGGGCCTATAGTCACCAAACTTCATGGTCATGGTCCTTAGGTAGGGGGATTACAAAATTGTTAAAATGACATCTCACGTAATCCAAGATGGCCGCCGTCTAAAAATAGCACAAATTCTTCAAAAATCTTCTTCTCAAGAACCGCCAACCGGATTTCGACAAAACTTGGTAGGAATGATCGATGTACAATGCTCTTTCAAAGTTGTTAAAATGGTGACCTCGGGGTCAAAAATGGGCGTGGCCCGTGGGGTCAAATAGGGGTCAAATTATATTTGTTAAAATGGAGGTCATCGCTAATCCAAGATGGCCGCCTAAAAATAGCATAAATTCTTAAAAAATCTTCTTCTCATGAACCGACAACCGGATTTCAACGAAACTTGGTAGGAATGATCGATGTACAATGCTCTATCAAAGTTGTTAAAATGGTGACTCCGGGGTAAAAAATGGGCGTGGCCCGTGGGGTTAAATTGGGGTCAAATTTTATTTTTGATCGATTATGGTCATGTCTATATCAAATCGAAGGCATCAAAGAGGTGATCGCTCTGGTACATTATTTGTCGAAATTGGATGGTCATGTCATCCAAGATGGCCGCTGAAAGGTCAAAAGGTTATTCTTTTATTAGAGATTTCAAAATTCTTTTTCACACGAACCGCTTGACCCATGGTGACCAAACTTCACAGTTATGGTCCATGGGTGAAGCCTTTTCAAATTTGTTAAAATGGAGGTCGTCGCTAATCCAAGATGGCCACCGTCTAAAAATAGCACAAATTCTTAAAAAAACTCTTCTCATGAACCGCCAGCTGGATTTCGACGAAACTTGGTAGGAATGATCGACATAGAATGCTCTTTCAAAGGTGTTAAAATGGTGACCCCGGGGTCAAAAATGGGCATGGCCCGTGGGGTCAAATTTTATTTTTGGCTAAATATGCTCATGTCATATATCAAATTGAAGGTATCGATGAGGCGATTGCTCTGGTGCAATATTTGTCGGAATCAGATGAATATGTCATCCATGATGGCCTCCAAAATGTCCATTTATTCGAGATTTTGAACGTCTTTTTCTCAGGAACCACATGGCCGATGCTGGTCAAACTTCATAGTAAGTTAAGATCCTTAGGTGAAGCATTTTCAGATTTGGTAAAATGAGAGTCATCGCTTAATCCAAGATGACTGCCATCTAACAATAGCACAATTTTTTTAAAACACTTATGAACTCAATGTCACATTCTCCTCTGGTGTTCATGGAGTCAGGTGAGCGAATTAGGGCCATCATGGCCCTCTTGTTGTATGTGACAGTTGAATCTGGTTATACCCCTTATGTGAGTATTGCGATTATTCCTAATACTATTACTTTTTAGGGGAAGGAGCCTATGCTCAATAAATGTAAATCCATGAATTGAAATTTTCAGACGATCCTAAATTTTCACTTACGAACATTTTAGTCGTACAAAGTTTAGTGAAACGGGCCCCTGGAGTTTATGGCATGTTTCACATCTGGCACCCAATCTACTAGCTTACTCCTTCAGCCTTGTGTGGTTGGTTGGGGGCATATGAAGGGTAACGTTCATCCTTGCCGGAATCCCAATATCCCTGGTTTGACCCTCAAATTTTCTTTTACTCCCTCCATATAGACTCCATATGGAGTCTATATGGAGGGAGTAAAAGAAATAAAATTAGCTTTTTTTTTTTTTTTATTGTTGCTTTTAGGCATATTTAATGTATGTATAGACCTCGGTCCGTTACTTCAACCTGTGGTATGACCCTCAGGTACATGTACATTTCTGGCTTTTGATACATGAGAGTTGAATCCGATTATACCCATTGTAAAAGTAAAATTCAGGTTAGTACTAAGCCTAATACTTTTGGGGAGTGGGGCTTAGTGATTGCTTTATTGAGGACCTGGCACCAGGTCAGGTTATTCTAATTTCAGGGCTGAATATATATTATTATGCCCCCGGTCTGTAGAGCTGGAGGCATATAGTGTTTGTACAGTGTGTCCGTACGTCCGTCCATCTGGTACATTAAGAAGTTTGCCGGAGTTTCTCAATTCTCTCAATTCTGTATTCTTTGAAGGATTACTTAAATATTTAAATACAGCATACTTGTGGACAAATGCCACACATAGATGCTGCCCATATATGACCCTGACCTTTTGACCTTCACAGCTTTGAATTCTGTATTCCGTATGTAATGGGTTAATACATATTGTTTAAAGTAAATAATGCTATCCATACCAAACAACTGAAGTGATCCATGCAAGATCTGTTTGTTTATAACCTAGAAGTTGAGCAAACAACAGCATTCAGTTAATCAATTCAAGCAAGAAAAAAGGCTCCTAGTTGACCTGTAGCCAATTTCACCAAAATTGCTAAGCATACATATCTAGCTAAGTACACATATATTTTTCCCAAAATGCATTATTTCGTATAGAACTAACGACTGCATATAATTATTTGATCATTAAAAGTATGCAGAATTATTATACTAAATTTATTACATTATCACAGCCAAAATGGCTGTGATAATGTAATAAATTCAGTATAATAAAAATTAATATAATTTATCCTTAAATTGAAAATTTCTCCCTCAAAGTGTACTGAGCAAGATAAGTATACAGTGAAATCGCGATGGCTCGAAATGCGATGGCTCGTAATGTCGGGCTCGCTCGAAATGGCGTCGCGGTCCCGATATTTTCCCTATATGTTCAATGTATTTTACATGTGATGGCTCGAAATGCAACTCCTCGAAAAATGCGATCGCTCGTAACAATTGTCAAGTCCCGCGGACACATTTCTCGCTGCTTTGCTATACGATGACTCGAAATTGATGTCAAAGTCTGTGTTTGGCTAATTTTCACACCTCCGCGTCCGACTTATTACGATCAAAGGCCGAGCCGCGCTCTACCTGTCTGTGAGTGTGTAACGTGATTTCTTTTCAAATGCATTTAATTGCCTAAAGTGGTTCAATTTGATTGTTAACAATTTTTTTAATGTTTGCCTGTAGTGAATTCTATATTAGATTATTCGGAAACTATTTATTATTATGCTTGTACATTATTTGTGAAATAAAAGTTATTGTATTCTTAATTTGTTGTTGTTGTTTTGTGTCCCATAACAGCTCAATGGCATACGGCGATTTATTAAATATTCTGGGTTTCGTCCACTCGGAGTATTTAATAGAGTCTGTCATAAGTCATTGGTTGTTTTTCGTTTTAAGTCCCGTGTTATTCGAGAGGCTACCCGGGAGTTACAACGAAAAACGCCCATAGAAAGGACCACAGTTTCGACTGATGTCACAACCACCTGCAGCATTAATTATGTGCGCCGCTATTTATAGTGAATTCTGGACCTTTTCTCCTTTTCGACTTTGATAATAATTGAAATAAAGACAGTTTTGTAAATACATGTAGTTTATTTAATTTCGCATGATAACTAATCTGCGAATAAATATTATAATCATCTAAAACATGGATACATTCTATTGTGCTTTCTTTATTTCCTAAATCCGACGGGTACAGTAGTCGGCAAATATAACAAAATAGAAAGATGCGATCACTCGAAAGATGCGATCACTCGAACAAAATGTGGCATTTCGAGCCATCGCGATTTCACTGTACTTTGTAATTTTGGTGAAATCGGCTACTGGGGACACGTTTCACTAATAAGCTTTGTACAATAAAAATGTTTGTACGAAGAGATTTCTATGAATTTGCTTCTCACATTAACGTGTTTCTCTAATACTACCATTTAGTACCTACAGTTTCATGTCATTAATTGCAGCACGTCCATGAAAGATTTTCCAAAAAGGCTGTCGGAACAAATGTTATAGTGGATATCAATTTTGTACTGACAAATTTCTTAGTCGTACAAAGTTTAGTGAAATGCCCCTAAGGGCTGAAACGTTTCACTAAACTTCGCACGACTAAAATATTTATAAGTGCAAAATTATGATAGTCTTTAAATTTCACATTAACAATGTTTTCTTGTAAACAATTATTGGATTTACATTTATTGAACATAGGCCATGTTCAATAAATGTAAATCCATCAATTGAAATTTTCAAACGATCCTAAATTTGCTCTTACGAACATTTTAGTCGTACAAAGTTTAGTGAAACGCACCCCTGGTCTTGTTTCCTCTAGGTCTGTACGCGAGAGGAGGCAGAAATCCTGTCTCGGGGCTCGAAGAAGAGCGAGAAGCTAAGACAGTCTCTAATGAAGGACGCCTCAACTAACCTGCTGAGCAATATCTACACGGGGGACCGTGCCCACCTGCCCCACAGTCATTCCCGCGTGGACCAGGGACTCACCGAGGCTCAGAAATACAAAGACAGGCTGCTGGACTACGACAAGACGAGGTCAGTGGGCAACACTGGGGAATTGGTCAAACCTACTGTCTGTTTCACGAAACCTGTCCAAATTTTACAGCCAAATAAACGATGCAAAAGCAATATTTTTTTCAATAATTGTAAATTTTATCAAAATTTAAGAATGAGCCTTTTTTTTTTTTTAGTGGAATTTGGTCAAATATTAATTTTATTATGAAAAAATTGATTTATTTTTTTCAATAATATTAAAATTTATCAAATTTAAGAATGAGCCTTGTGATAAAATTTAACATTATCGAAAACAATATTGTTTTTGCATTGTTTATATAACCGTAAAATTTGGGAAGCTTTCATAAAACAGACAGTAGGACAGTGGTCAAACTAAGGTAATTTATTCAAAACAGGACATAGGGCAGCAGTCAGAACTAGGACTGTACTAAGGATCTGCACTGTTCGCCATTCCATCAATGAAACGCCTGTCATGCTTTCAATAGGCTTCATAGATCGTTATCGCTACATGAGAATGGGGCTTATCAGTTTTGCTACCAGTGTAGATCCAGATCAGCCTGTGCATCTACACAGTCTGATCAGGATCGGCACTGTTCGCCATTACATCAATGAAATGAGCGCCCATTATGCTTCTAACAAGCAATATTATCAGGCCATATGAGTGTGCTCTTTGATCAAGAGCTACACTGGTCACAAATGACAATAGTTGTTGCTGCAACATTAATCAGTTTCACTTGATCTCATTTGTGGCTGTGACTGGAGAAAAGGAGCTTATGGGTTTTGCGACCAGTGTAGATCCAGATCAGCCTGTGCATCCGCACTGTCTGATCAGGATCTGCACTGTTCGCCATTTCATCAATGAAACACCGTCTAACAAGGAATATAGATCGTTATCAGGCTACAGAAAAGTGCTATTTGATCAGGAACTACATTGGTGTCAAATCCCATAAGTTCCATTTCTCCAGTCACAGTCTCATATGACCCAGGCACGTCGCCAGGCGGAGGCCTGGAAGTCGAGCTTACAGCTAATTTTGTCTTTTTTTTAATTATATGGATCTATTGGATATCATCATTATTTATGATTATTGTTGTTTTGTTATAAAATCACATATTAAATTTCAGTTGTGAATGGTAACTCTTGCAATCTACTTCCGTACCATCCGGTACGGGAGTAGATTGCAAGAGTTACCATTCGCAACTAATTAAATTTGATAAATATTTGCCTGACAAAATATTTAGAATGCATGATATTGCATCTAAGTTGTTTTGAAACTTTTCCGGCGGTGCCTCCCCGTAACCTCCATAACCGCCTCGCTCACGTAATTGGATCCGACACACAAGTGGGCTTCCACATCAGCCGGGCCTGGCGGCGTCCCTGCGACCATAGCTGTTGCTGCTACGTTAATCACTTTCACTTTATCTCATTTCAGTACCCGCCGAACACAAGTGATCGATGACGAATCGGACTACTTCTCGACGGACTCCAATCAATGGCTGAGCACGGCCGATCGCGAAGCCTTGCGGAAACGTGAAGACGAATTGCGCGACCAGAGACACGCATCCCGGAAGGATAGAAAAGTGACGCTAGATTTCGCGGGTCGTCGAGTGGTGGAGTCCACGAACGACACCGGGAAGACAATGTATGATGTAAATGATGAAGTAGTTCAGCGTGTTCATTACGGGGCCAATCGGAATGTTGCCGATGGGTCGGCTGGTGGGACTGATTCGTACCTCGTTAATCCAAACATCACACAGCATGCGCCTCAGGTGAGTGGCCAAGATGTCTTGTGATTTTGTACCTTCTGACATCTGCGTAATTTCATGAAATACGTTTATAAAATTTTCAATATTTTCCGTAAATGCCGTTAAAAGTTGACAAAATATTCAGAGTACATGCTCTGAAAATTGTGTCAACTTTTGACTTTATTTATGAATATTGTAAATTTTGTATACATATTTAGTGAAATTACGCAGATGTCCGAAAGTACAAAGTCACATGGCGTGTCGTGGGTGGAAGGTGGGCGCAAGCGATGGGTAATTTAACGATCGGGGTTCATCCTTACCGGAATCCCAACTGGAGACCTGGTTTGGCCCTCACATACGTCTTTGGCATTTTGTATGTGACAGTTGAATCTGGTTATACCCCTTATGTGAGTATTACGATTATTCGTAATCCTATTTTAGTGGAAGGGGCCAAGTGACTTTGGTGTGGTATAGACCTGGCACCAGGTCCGGTTATTCTAATTTCAGGGCTGAGTATATTTTTTCTCGATGTAAATATTCAGTTCTGATTTTGGAATTTTCCCCCAATGCAGCAGGTTAAAACGGGATCGAACCCGTTTGCCCGGCCTTACATGACCATAGCTGTTGATAGGCCCTTAAACACCAATAAACAAACAAACACATGGCGTGTCTCATTTGTGATGTGCTATAGCAAAATGGGATTTGTTGAGTTTACAAATAGACGATCTTACACATGCACACACAGAGCTCCAGGCAAGGTGCATAATTTGATCAACTTTGAGGGGAATTTTGTTATTTCTTCACCAAAAATGGCAAGTTGGGAGTGCTTTAGAATCGTCTCATTGAGACGATTCTAAAGAACTCCCAACTTACCATTTTTGGTGAAGAACTAAGAAAAATACCTCGAATATTTGGTCAAATTACTCATCTTAACTGGAGCTCTGACACAGTCTGATCTGATCAGGGTTTACAACCTGGAAGCATAGAGAGATAATCATTACGTTTACCTGAATCGACAGTTGTTAAAATGGATAGATCGCTTCTGTAGAGCACAGATGATACATAAGCTCTGGCATACGTAGGGATGGGTTGTGACCTATGTGTTAGAACACCCGACTTCCAATTCTGAGGTTGTGGGTTCAAACCTCGCCTTGGGCATCAAAAATGCTTTCATAGTATTTCCATCCCACTGGTCTGTCGGATGAGACTTTAAACTGTGGTCCCATCTCTATATGACCTTAGCTGTTGGTGGGACATTAAACCCATTAACCAGGGCTCCAGATAAGGAATTAGTAATTGAGTATTGTCACTCCGTCATTTCTGAAGCAATTGGGTTTTTCAAAATTTTAATTGGGTAAAATAAAATCACACAGCTGTTTACACATCAACAGACAGCACTTATTGAATAATTTGCTTCGAAATGAAAACATGTCTTGGCATTTCATTAGAATTGTCTCCTTGGAGACAATTCTAATTAAATACCAAGATGTGTTTTCATGGAAAATAAGAAAAATATGCTATATGTGTGGTCTGTTTCTTGTTTTCTGCAGCATGATAAATGTACCACAAAATTTCTATTTCTTTTTGATACTCGCTACTTCTCATTTCAATTCGGTTTTTGGCAATTTTAATTGGGTATTTAAGCAAATACGCAACTTATCTGGTGCTCTGCATTAACTTTAACTTTTCACACTTTATGTTGTTTTCACCATTCATTTCGGTTTATGTTTCGTCTCAAAGGCATGTAAACAGTTGTAAATTACATTGTGTTAACCAGGGGGCCGTTTCACTAAACTTCGTACGATTAAAATGTTCGTAAGTGCAAAATTATGATAGTCTGTCAATTTCACATTAACAAGGTTGTTGTAAACACTTATTGGATTTACATTTATTGAGCATAGGCTGCATATGCAGTTTTTGCTCAATAAATGTAAATCCATCAATTGAAATTCCCAGACAATCCTAAATTTGCACTTACGAACATTTTCGTTGTACAAAGTTTAATGAAACGGGCGCCAGTATTTTGTTTTATTTTCCATTTTCATAACAATGCATGTTTTGACTGTCCAATAGAGATTATCATGTGCTGCCAAGAGGAAATCAGCTCATGACAGTACATTTCCGACAGTTTGAGCATTAACACACAGGGAGTGAATGGGTTAAACTTTAACATCTTAGCAACAACTGTCATATAGAGATGGGACCTTAGTTTAAAGTCCAATCAACTCATCCCAGTAGCCGATTTCACCAACATTGCAAAGTATACTTTTCTAGCAAAGTACACTTTGAGGGAGAAATTTTCAATTTAAGGATAAATTTATTAATTTTTATTATACTGAATTTATTACATTATCATTTTGGCTGTGATAATGTAATAAATTCAGTATAATAATTCGGCATACTTTTAATCATCAAATATATGCAGTCATTAGTTCTATATGAAATAATGCATTTCGGGAAAAATAAATGATTACTCCCTCAAAGTAGACTTTGCTAGATAAGTATGCTTTGCAATTTTGGTGAAATGGGCTACTGGTTAGCACAAAAACTTCTAGAACTCCTATCTTTTTGACGATCAACAGTTTGTACCTCAAGAGTCGAAACGAAAGCCATCTAAAGCACAGTCGGCGCCAATCGACACTTCGCGTCCCAATAAGCGAATTCAGGACCGCGAGTTGCAGGAAATGTCTGACGAGGGAATGTGTATGAGCATGCACCAGCCGTGGGCTTCGCTCCTTGTCTCTGGCATTAAAATGTGAGTCTCGTCTTTGAATAATGTTGGTCAACCGTGTCGTTTCTGCCTTCACGTTTCTCACTTCGGCTTATTATCCCCTCACAAGAGGGGATATATTGTTAGTCCATGTATGTGTGTGCATACGGTAGTTTATCCCGTCAACACAGTGCGTATGTGCCGTGAAACACGGTGCCGTGAAACATTTTTGATATCCAGTCAATGCAATTTTTGCATTTTACAGCCATTTGTAGATGTTGACGGGATAAATAGAATAGTAAGTTAGTGCCGTGAATGGGAAAAAATATCTGGCGCGGCTCGGAAACGGGATGTGCTCGGCAGAGCCTCGCCCATCCCGTTTCCTAAGCCTTGCCAGATATTTTTTCCCATTCACGGCACTAACCTACTATTCTCTATATATCTTTCATTTTTGTCGCACCTGCTTTAGCAGAAGGCGCGACTCTAGTTGCCGCTTTTTCACAAGCTTGTACAAGCTTCTTCATCATGATATAACTGTAATATTACTTTGGGAACACACTCATTTTTTGCCATTAATATGACCTTGACCTTTTTGACATTCACATTTTTGCGGATTCTCGAAACCAGTCAGTTTGATTTGCTGAGGCTGAGCTCAGCATGAAATTGTCGAAATCGTGACAGTTGAGCATGGCACTCCAATCAATCATCCTGAGTTTGAGCATGAATATGAATCAAATGCTCTGATAGGTTTTTGTTCCACCCACTTGCGGACGATGTGATATAGTCGGCACATTGGCGTACATGCGTCCGAAGTTAAAGTTTGTGGTGAAAGTGTTTCATTGATCTTCACCAATGTACCCATATTTACAGCCATGAGGGGAGAACGTGGTACGCGACGCACCGCGGGCGACTCTGGATCGCGGCCACCGCCAAGACGCCCGACCTTCAGGAGGTCGCAGATGTGGAACAGTCGTACAGATACCTCCTCAAAGGTTGGTACACGGGTGCATCTCTAATCTCTATAACGGTCACAGTCGTACAGATACCTTCTCAAAGGTTCGTCAGACAGACCCCTGTGGTTATACAGCTATGAACCCTTCGTATTTACCACTAACCCATGGATGTTTGATCACTCCTCCTATTTACAAGCCTATGTGACATTTCCAGATGTGCATATAGAGTTCCCGAGCCACTACCTCGTGGATGTTTGATCACCCCTCGTATTTACAATCCTATGTGACATTTACAGATGGACATATAGAGTTCCCGAGCCACTACCCTGTGGATGTTTGATCACCCCTCATATTTATAATCCTATGTGATATTTACAGATGGACATATAGAGTTCCCGAGCCACTACCCCTTGGATGTTTGATCACCCCTCATATTCACAATGCTATGTGACATTTACAGATGGACATATAGAGTTCCCGAGCCACTAAACCATGGATGTTTGATCGCCCCTCGTATTTACAATTCTATGTGATATTTACAGATGGACATATAGAGTTCCCGAGCCATTACCCCGTGGATGTTTGATCACTCCTCGTATTTACAATTATATGTGAAATTTCCAGATGGACATATAGAACAACCGAGCCACTACCCCGTGGATGTGTGTTCACTCCTCGTATTTACAATTATATGTGACATTTCCAGATGGACATATAGAACAACCGAGCCACTACCCCGTGGATGCTGAATCACATCTCAGATTACATTTATATGTGACATTTACAGATGTACATATAGAGTTACCAAGCCACTACCCCATGGATGTTTTATCACCCCTCATATTTACAATCCTATGTGACATTTCCAGCTGTACATATTGAGTTCCCGAGCCACTACCCCGTGTATGTTTGATCATCCTTCATATTTACAATTCCATGTGAAAGTTACAGATGTAAATATAGAGTTCCCAAGTCACTACCCTCAGGATATTTGATCACCCCTCATATTTAAAATCCTATGTGACATTTCCAGCTGTACATATAGAGTTCCCGAGCCACTGCCCTGTAGATTTTTGATCACCCCTCGTATTTACAATCCTGTGTGGTATTTCCAGATGGACATATAGAACTACCGAGCCACTACCTAGTGGATGTTTGATCACTCCTCGTATTTACAATTCTATGTGACATTTCCAGCTGTACATATAGAGTTCCCGAGCCACTGCCCTGTAGATTTTTGATCACCCCTCGTATTTACAATCCTGTGTGGTATTTCCAGATGGACATATAGAACTACCGAGCCACTACCTAGTGGATGTTTGATCACTCCTCGTATTTACAATTCTTTGTGACATTTACAGATGGACATATAGAGTTCCCGAGCCACTACCTCGTGGATGTTTGATCACCCCTCGTATTTACAATCCTATGTGACATTTCCAGATGTACATATAGAGTTGCCGAGCCACTACCCCGTGGGCTGTCTCCTTGGTTGTGTGGATGTCGTTGATTGTCTTGCCCAGGATCCGTACAGAGAAAAGGTAATACAGCGAAACTGGAGGCTACATTGTAAATCAGGCATTTTATCACGACATAGACATTTTTTGTCGCACCCGCTTGTGAACAGCGCGATATATTTTGGCACATTGGCGTACGTACGTCCATCCGTCCGTACGCACGTACTGCACGTGTGCGGGTTAAAAATTGTTGGTAAAGTTTTGGGTTAAAGTTTTTCGGTATACTTTTAAAGTTTTTCGGTATACTATCAAAGCCTCGGCGGGCGTGACATGCTGGCCGAAGCCATCTCGTCTGTAGCTTGTTGTCATGAATAGACATTATCAAAGGAATAAACAGAACCTCTCTAAACCGGACACCCTGGGGACCGCCACTGAGCGGCTCCACTGTAAATCAGGCATGTGAGCATGTCTAGACAGTTTTGGTTGCTTGCAATCATGGGAAGACATTATCAAAGGAAACTAGAAAAAGTCGATGGCGCGCCATCGCAATATACCCACTTTCCCCAAATGCTAAGTCCGAAAGGGGGAGGTAATCCATGATGGAGGGTCGGATAAAAAATCCGAATTCACTTTGCGCATCAGCACATCAAAACGAAGCTACGAACCAAATATCAGACGCGTAGGTATTGAGGTGAAAAAGTTTTTCGACCTACGAGGAAAAATAGTGAAATTCTAAGTCCGAAAGGGGGAGATAATCCATGATGGAAGGTCCGATCAAAAATCGGAATTCACTTTGCACATCATAACGAAGCTACATATCAAATATCAGAAATGTAGGTATTAAGGTGAGAAAGTTTTTCGACTTACAATGAAAAATAGGGAAATTCTGAGTCCGAAAGGGGGAGATAATCCATGATGGAGGGTCGGATCAAAAATCCGAATTCACTATGCGCATCCGCACATCATAACGAAGCTACATACCAAATATCAGGCGCGTAGGTATGAAGATGAAAAAGTTTTTCGAGTTACAAGGAAAAATAGGGAAATTCTGAGTCCGAAAGGGGGAGATAATGCATGATGGAGGGTCGGATCAAAAATCCGAATTCACTTTGCGCATCTGCACATGATAACGAAGCTACATACCAAATATCAGGCGCGTAGGTATGAAGGTGAAAATGTGTTTCGAGTTACAAGGAAAAAATGGGAAATTGTGAGTCCGAAAGGGGGAGATAATCCATGATGGAGGGTCGGATCCAAAATCCGAATTCACTTTGCGCATCTGCACATGATAACGAAGCTACATACCAAATATCAGGCACGTAGGTATGAAGGTGAAAAAGTTTTTCAAGTTACAAGGAAAAAATGGGAAATTGTGAGTCCGAAAGGGGGAGATAATCCATGATGGAGGGTCGGATCAAAAATCCGAATTCACTTTGCGCATCTGCACATGATAACGAAGCTACATACCAAATATCAGCGCGTAGGTATGAAGGTGAAAAAGTTTTTTCGAGTTACAAGGAAAAAATGGGAAATTGTGAGTCCGAAAGGGGGAGATCATCGATGATGGAGGGTCGGATCAAAAATCCGAATTCACTTTGTGCATCTGCACATGATAACGAAGCTACATACCAAATATCAGGCGCGTAGGTATGAAGGTGAAAAAGTTTTTCGAGTTACAAGGAAAAAATGGGAAATTGTGAGTCCGAAAGGGGGAGATAATCCATGATGGAGGGTCGGATCAAAAATCCGAATTCACTTTGCGCATCTGCACATGATAACGAAGCTACATACCAAATATCAGGCGCGTAGGTATGAAGGTGAAAAAGTTTTTCGAGTTACAAAGAAAAAATGGGAAATTGTGAGTCCGAAAGGGGGAGATAATCCATGATGGAGGGTTGGATCAAAAATCGAAATTCACTTTGCGCATCTGCACATGATAACGAAGCTACATACCAAATATCAGGCGCGTAGGTATGAAGGTGAAAAAGTTTTTCGAGTTACAAGAAACGTGACGGACGTACGTACGGACGGACGGACACCCGTGACGAAAACAATATACCCATTTTTTTTCCTAAAAAAGTGGGTATAATAAATGACACGCATAAAAATAAGCTGACATATTATATGGGTGTCCAGTTTACAGAGGTTATACTGTACAAGACCGGGGAAATGGGGCTGATGGGTTTTGTGACCAGTCTAGATCTTAACCCTTTCAACACCACAGGCCTGTATAGTGGTATTGGCAAAAAGTGTAGATCCAGATGAGCCGGCTCGTGACGAGCCGTCTCATCAGGATCTGCACTTTTTGCAAGTACTCTTCATATTTCCCCATTTCTCCAGTCACATACTATTATGAGAAACACCATGTGATTTTGTACCTTCGGACATCTACGTAATTTCATGAAATGCATTTACAAAATTTAAAATATTTTCTTTAAATGGCGTCAAAAGTGGAAAAATCTTTGTCAACTTTTGAATTTATTTATGAAAAATATTGTAGATTTTGTAAACGTGTTTAATGAAATTATGCAGATGTCAGATGATACACATGGCATGTCTCATATGTGACTGAAGAAATGGGGCTTGTGGCATTTGGGGATGATCTAGCTCCTGATCTATCCAATCTGCGAATGTCCATTCTTGTCTGTATATGGCCTTGGTGTGAAATGATGTGAATCAATCAATCCATCAACCAATCCCCCATGCAGGTGCATTCCTATCTGTATATGGCATTGGTGTGAATGGACATTAACCCCAATCAATTAATCATTCAGTCAATCAATTCATTACTCCCCCATACATTTGTATATTTATATGACCTTGCTATTGAACGGACATGAAATCAATCAATCAATCTGTCGATCAATCCCCAATACAGATAGATGCCTATCTGTATATGATCTTGGTGTGAACAGCCATGAACCCCAATCAATCAATAAATCAATCAACCAATCGCCCATACAGGTCCATTCCTATCTGTATATGATCTTGGTGTGAACATACATGAACCATACTCGATCAATCAATCCTTGGTGTCAACGGATGTGGACCCAAATTAATCAACCAATCAATTCATCATCAATCAAGTAATAAATCAATCCATCATCAATCAATCATCAATCAAACGATCTTCAGTCAACCAATCATCAATCAATCAGTACATTTCTTTGTCCGCAAGTTTTCGGAAGGAGAGTCGGTGTCACTGTACGTGTTCATCTGTGAATAATTTCAGCACAAAAATATTTACACGATTCCCTAACATTTGATTGGCCCGTAGCAAGTCTCTGTCCAAAATGTATGTCCCAGTAAACTCCCACGCCGAACTACTTTCCGTAACCGTGAGGCGCAGTTAAAATAATTCTTAAGAAAACAGAAAATAAACACATTTTCTTGATGAATTTATTTAAAATGCTGGAAATATAAGGAATGAATGGCCTTTTTGTTTGAATTTATCGGGGATATAAACTTGGAAAAGTCGCGGTAATTCCGGCCTTCGTCCAGTATTACCGCGACTTTTCCAAATTTATACCCCGATAAATTCCACAAAAATGCCATTAATTCCTATACAATCTCCAGTCAATCAACCAATGTATCAATCATCAACCAATCAATCAGTCAATCAGCCATACAGATCCATTCCTATCTGTAATATATGACCTTGGTGTCAATGAATGTGGACCCACATTAATCAACCAAAATAATCAGTTTATCAATCAGGGCCCGGTTGCTCAAAGCTTCTGTTAGCTTAACAGACTGTTAAATCCTTAGCATTGCTAAGGATTTAACAGTCTGTTAAGCTAACAGAGAGCAAACGGGCCCAGTCGATCAATCCATTTCTGTGTTCCAGTTCCCGGAGGGCGAGTCGGCGTCACCGTACGTGTTCATCTGTGACAATCCCCAGGACCTTGTCGTCAAGTTCCCCGTTAAAGGCAAACACAAAATATGTAAGTATAGTACATCCAGGTATTATGTGGCGGTGACTGAAGATTTGGGCTTATGGCATTTGTGACCCGTGTAGCTCCTCATCAAATTGCACATTCTTGTAGCCCGATAACGATCTATATTGTTAGAAGCATGACATGTGTGATTCATTGATGGAATGGTTGACATTGCGTCTGATCTGGATATACACTGGTCGTAAAACCTAAGGCAAGAACGGGATTAGTACACCCCTAGCATACATAGTCAACTGTCCATTCATAAAATTTTGTGTTAAAAGTTTTCACCTACCTTTTACCTCTGAAGACTTCCAATGCTCGTTTATTACCATCCATATTTGTATTGAATGTCTCCTGTATGTATGAGCAAGGCCAAATGACATTAACCCTTTCAACACCACAGGCCTGAATAGTGGTATTGACAAACAGTGTAGATCCTGATGAGCCGGCTCGTGACGAGCCATCTCATCAGGATCTGCACTGTAATTTTCATATTTTTGAGAATAAAAAGACCCTCTTTTCTTAAATGGACTTGTCTGAAAATAATTTTTTGACAATTGGATTGGTTGCAAAATTAACATAACAAAATCCGTTCTAGTTACTAAGGGGTGAAAAGGTTAAACGTTGAGTGGAGTCCAGGTAGCTGGGACTATCAGTGAGCCCCTACTCACTTACTCCGGGAAGTTCCAATCCTAATCGGCTACAGCCTAATGCCATAAATATTCTACCTCAGCTTAAACTGCAATGCAAAACAGTCTTTGTTCTGATCATATAATTCATACGTTTTTAGCGCGCCTTCAGAAGGAAGCCGTGCTTATGGCATACCCTCGGCGTTGTAGGCGTCCATCTGTCTGTCCGTCCGTCCGTCCGTCCGTCCGTCCGTCTTCAAAAATTATAATGGCCTATATTTTTCATATATGTTTCCTTGCTTAGATTTGCTTCATATTTCACACACGCATTGCTCCAAGGGTCCTCTACTGCGCTGTGGCAAATCCACGTCCGTGCCGCCCCTTCTAAGCCCAGGGTCAAGGTCACATACTTTGTGCATCTCGAAACCTTAACACTCGGACGCTCGTGTAAATATTGGCCTATAAGGGTCCTCTATTGCGCTGTGGCAAATCCACGTTCAAATGTTCAAATGTGCCCTCAGTTCCTTTGCTGCCACCGGGCGCGCTTCGTTGTCCTCTGACAACTCTTGTTCAATTTGTATTCCCGACTTTTGAAGGAATGTAAAGTCGCCTAAATCAATCGATTTTCAAAAATGTTTTAATACACAAGATAATTTAACATATGTTTCATTATCCCGTCACTGATAGGCAAGAGGGTGATATAGCGTTAGTCCATGTACCTTTCATTTTTCAATAACTTCACCGATTATGATAATATTTGGTCACAATGTGTGTCTAGGGATGGTGCTTTGTTTTGCACACGACCCACATCCGATCGTCCAAGGTCAAGGCAAAAATGTTAGTTATTTTTTAAGGCTGCCTGCGAGGGGGTTAGCTTAGTGATAACGATGCCCTTGTTTATATATCAACCGACCACTTGGATCACTATCTTATCTTTTTTGTCGTCTGCTGTTTATTTTCTATTTTCCATTTTTATCATCAAAAACATGCTTTGACAGCACTTTAGAATAATTTACAACATGCTTTGACAGCACTTCAGAATTATTTCCATTGGAAATAATTCTGAAGTGCTGTCAAACCATGTTTTTATTGAGAAATAAGGCAAGATATAAAAGCAACAGCAGACGACAATTGTTGTGAGTAGCGGTTAAAGTCAAACAGCCAATTCTCTAATCTACACACTTTAGAGTTACCATGTTTTCTGTAAATCGTTTAATTTAATTCTCATTTTGCAGATAAATTAGATGGACATATACACAAAGCAGCCAAGAAAGGCTTGAGATGACCGCCGACAACTGTATACCGTATCTGTGATTGAGAACAGAGAACAGTAGCCGATTTCACAAAAATTGCTAACATACTTATCTAGCTAAGTATACTTTGAGGGAGTAATCGTTTATTTTTCACGAAATGTCATACAGAACTATCGACTGCATATATTTGATGATTAATTATTATACTGAATTATTATACTGAATTTATTACATTATCACAGCCAAAATGGCTGTGATAATGTAATAAATTCAGTATAATAATTTGGTCCGAAAATATTTTATTTCATTAAATAAAAAATAATAAATGTATCCTTAAATTGAAAATTTCTCCCTAAAAAAAAAAGTGTACTTAGCAAGATAAGTATACTTTGCAATTTTGGTGAAATCGATTCTGAGGAATCGTTGAACAGGGACAGTGGTGTTGCTTACAATCAACTTGGTGAAGGGGAAAATTACGGACACTTAAAGGGGCATATCAGGATTTGTTGAAAATAATACTATACAAAATCAAAATGTGTTTTCATCATGGCCCTGTGTAAAGTGGTTTAATTGAAGATATATGACGATATTAGGACCGCTGTATTTTTTTCTTCTGGATTTTGTGGAAAAAAAAAGAATATAAAAAATAAAAACGTGTTTTCATCATGGCCCTGTTTAAAGCTGCTGGTTGTTTCAATTTACACTGATATTGGTACATAATTATCAGATTTACTATCTTGCTGAATGCAACAATATAAAAAATCCGATATTTATGTATTAAAAAAATCCTGATATGCCCCTTTAAATTGGACGTCAGCTGAGAAACTGTACTGTACCAATTTTGTGTTCCACGCCTGCATTTCCTGTATTCCTATTACTATCAGCCAAATAAATACCTGTTTTCCCGTTTGTAAACATCAAAACCATTTTTTTTTTTTTTTTTTAAAACGGTACGTACCGGTATTATGTTTTACCGCACGGCGGGCAGGCGGGCGGCTGAAGAAAAAGCGCATAGTTCGTGTACACCAACTCCTCTGAAACCGTTCAGTCGATCGATCTGAAACTATACACACGTCTTCTACACATATTGAAGATGTGCACCTTGGTGTTTTTATGCCAAAAACATATTTTTTAACAAAAATATCACCTTTTTAACTTTAATAGCCATTTTTTCTACATTTTTCTATACAATTCTATATACGGTACAGAGTTTGTGTACACAACTCCTCCGAAACCGTTTAGTCGATCGTTCTGAAACTATACACACGTCTTCTACACATATTGAAGATGTGCACCTTGGTGTTTTTATGCCGAAAACATATTTTTTAACAAAGATATCACCTTTTTAACTTAGCCATTGTTTCTTTATTTTTCTATACAATTCTATATAGGGTACAGAGTTTGTGTACACAACTCCTCCAAAACCGTTCAGTCGATCGTTCTGAAACTATACACACATCTTCTACACATATTGAAGATGTGCACCTTGGTGTTTTTATGCCGAAAACATATTTTTTAACAAAAATATCACCTTTTTAACTTAGCCATTTTTTCTACATTATTGTATCCAATTCCCTATCATTTCTACTTTACACTACTTTTTTTCTATCACTGCCTAAATTAGTATACATGTTTAGCACAATGAGATGAAGAAATAATGCTATAGACTTTCAAATTCTCATTAATGTTTCTTGCTTTGGTGACAGCTTCACATTTCTGCATCTTCGCTGTCTGGCCCATATTCGACGGGCGTATTTTGTGACTTGCGGCAGTCTTGTTATCCAATGAAAATGCCGTTTTTTAGTGACTCAAAGTTAAAAACGTTTTTTCCGGATACTCTGTTCTTGCAAAGTGATGCAACATATGTTCACTCGTTTAAACGATGAAAACGCTGCACACATGTGGAAATGCACATAAACAACAAAAACTGTTTTTTCTGGCGAACATGGGTCAAACCAAAATGCTGCTTATAAGCTGGGAACAAACACGCAGACATTACTGTATATTAATGCTGTTTTGCACATTCATATCATTAGATTATGATCCAATTCCACTGTTATCGTCTTCAGTGACTGAATGGCGAACAGCGTAGGCCCTGATCAGACTGCACGGATGCGCAGGCTGATCTGGGGCTATGCTGGTCGCCTACGTTGTAGGTACCTTTCCCAAATTAAACTGGAGAAATGGGGCTCATGTCATTTGTGGGCCAGTCTAACATTTGTGCCCGTGCTTATAAAGCATTCTGGGTATGTACTCCATTATCATAATCAAAATCCGAAAGTTTGATTGGTCGAGGTTGAGCTATGCTCAGTCTCAATCAATCAAACTGCCTGATTTTGAGGACGAATTTGGAGAAACTGCTCTGAAAGTTATAAAAGGCTTATGAGTATGTACTCCACTTTCTTGCTCAAATCGGGAAGTTTGATTGGTTGTGGCTGAGCTGTGTTCAGTCTCGGCCAATCAAGCGGACTGATTTTGAGTTCGAATTTGGAGAATATGCTCGGAGAGTTTGATAAGCATCAGCTGTGTTCTGCTACCTCATTCCTGGAGCCTGATAAGGATTTATACCGTTTGTTGGAAGCCTCACGTGACATAGAGTAGTTTCCCTTATCCGCCATCTTTGTGGGCAAAACTAAATGTAACAAATAGGAGAAATTTTGATATTGATTAATCATAAATACTCCGATATGAATTGTAGTGCTTAAACAAATATATTTTGTTAAAAAATAATCATACATGTATATGGAAAAACAACTGTTTTTTGTTGCATGCCAAATTGAATACAGTCAAACTTGCACAAGTGACCACGTGCATTAAGCGACTTTTGTCTTATGCGACCACTTTCAATTCCCACCGACCATTTGGCCTATAGACAGTGTATTCAACGACTTTTCCTTAACTCGACCAGCGGCCAAATATTTTGTATGATCGTTTGTATTAAATGACCATTAATTGACAGGATGTCACTTTCTCCAGGTGAAATTAGCCTCAAGCGTGTGACAAAGGAAACAAATCCCCTGTCACTGTTAGTGTGAATGTTGCATTGTTTATGGTTATGACCTGAAACTTCGTTCTGATTCGCTAGTTTCCTTAGAGCGAATTCGGGTTCGTACTATAGTTGAACTGTAATGCATTGCGCATGTGTACAGGGATCCTCCAGATTATCGGACAAAAATGGCTGTTTTGTTACGATATTTTTCTTAAAATAGCAGCTACGGGCATAAAATTTTCACAGAACAATCGTCGGTTCTTGCTTTCTCAACGCATGGAAACTATTTAGCAAACTGTGCCATCTTTCTCACTTAAAATTGGGTCAGATCATCAGTCGTAACATTGCCCCAAAATTAACATCGACAATCAATTATCCGGACAAATGTATAACCGTCTTATAACTTGTATTCTCACCTTAAAATCATAATTTTATTGCCTGAAAACCAGTATAAACAGCATTGTGTTGTTTTGCAGAAAACACAATCACCATTCGCTTCTTGGAAAACATCGTATTTATAGAATGTATTGTATTTATAGAACAACTCTGCAATGACGTAATGGGCGCACTCGATTGAGCTCTTCATAATTTGGTGGAAATTCCGCGGTAATGATCGTTTCGTACACTGGTGTTTTCGCACCTGTCGATTTTATCCACGAATGAATATGGGTGTGAAATGGTGTGTAATGGCTTGGGTCCGAAATGGCTTGGGGCGATTTGGCCTTGAAACAATTATTATTTGTTTTTTAATAAGTAGCTCTTCGTTCTTTTTCTATCATGATACATTTTCGCATTCCTTCCTATCTGCTCTGTATTGTACATTGTGTATTAAACAGTCTGAAAATGATATTGGAGGAATGCATCGTATCGTCTGCATACTTCACACAACAGAGTATTGAAACACTCTATAGGGGGCCTCAAATTATGCGCATGCGCAGTGACAGATACAAGCCCCCGCGCGACGTTTGACGTTGTAAACAACTTGTGGACATAGTGGGGGAATGTTTTCGGCACATTTTACTAAAATGTTTACCTTGGCGATATATTATTCACACTGGCATGGAAACAGCAAGCACCTGAGTGACTTAGATGTGTCCGTTGCAAAATCGGATCAAATGAATGCGTTTACTTAACAGCTATTTTGATTTGTCCAATAAATTGATTGTCCGGATAATTGGTAGGACCCCTGTAGTAGAATTTCCATGTAAATTTCCCGCTCTCGAGAACTTTTTACCTATTCACCGCCATCTTGAAACTGGAGGAACAGGTGTCTTTTGGCTATAGTAGATGTACGACGTCACTGGTCGAACCAGTATGCGTTTGCGGTTGTTTAGTTGAACTATAGTTAAACTATAGTAACCATAGTTTAAGCTCGAACTCGCTCTCAGTGATTACTAAAGGGAATTTACACTACCGCCTCCACTAATTCAGTCGTACCTGTGTTAAAGGCCATGACCAAACAGCAATTTAATTACTACATATATGAACCTGTAAACAAAGACCTCCTGTGAACAAAGGCCAGAGTTTTCTCTTCCCATGGCTGGCCTTTATTCACAGGTTTGACTGTACTGGAAAATTGTGTTTGAAACCAAGCAGCTTGATTGTCTGAGTCTGAGCTGTGCTCAGACAATCAAACTGCTTGATTGCGAGTTGGCTTTGCCAATAGATGTTCTAAATGGTTGTTAATCTGGGCAAGATTATGACATGCGGTTGTGCTACAGCTCAGGCTCAGACAATCAAATTGCTTGATTGGGAGTTATGTTATTCAGGGCCTACACTGTTAATTTGGTGAAACATTCTAGGTGCCGCTAATGAATACTTCTATAGAAATCAGAATTGGCTGTACGAGTGTGCTAACTGATAAGGAGCTGCACTGGTAAAAGTAAAACAATTGGTATTGGACTGCAATGGCTTTTCTGAATTTTGGCGGGAAAATATATGTTTTGATGATCTCAATGCAATTGTGAAAGATAGAGAATCTCCTAGCCAATTTCCATCAGGAATTTTGGCAATCTGAACTACCTTCATTGGCTCACATCGGCAATATTTGGTATTTAAGTGAAGTTGAATAAATATAAAATGGTGTAACTACGAACTGTCATCAAAATAAGTTTTGTCAAAAATGGTTTTCTTGGTGCGGGACTAAAATGGCTAACCGGAACATTTTTCAAAGTCAAATTTGTCTGATCACATAAACCAATTTAACTTAACTCTTTGCATGCTAGCGGCGAAAATATCCGCCAAACAAATTAGGAGTATATGTTTTATTTCACTCTGTAAATATGTCTTGGAATTTCATTGGAATTGAGTCCTCAGGACTCAATTCTAATGAAATTCCAAGACATATTCATGATATTTACGGGGAGAAATAAAAGAAAATATGATGATTTGTTGTCCGCTATTTTTGAACTATTTATAGCCCACAAGTTTCCCAGCATGCAAAGAGTTAATTGCTGAATGTTGAGTGTGCGGTTGTTTGGTGGCATGCGAAGGGTAAATTTGTTTTCGGCTTTCTTGTTACTTGAGAATTTAATCTGGTTATACCCATTACAAAAGTAGTAAGAATAGTACTAACAATATCACTTTAAGGGAGTGAGGCTAAGTGATTTTGGTGTGGTCAGAACGAGATCAGGTTATTTTAATTTCCGGCTGTTCAACACCTTTAAATAAATAAATAATGAATGTCGAGTTACTGCATTGTTGCATTTGACTTACATTAAAGGTACATGCCCACTCACTAGGCACACAATGTTAAATAAGTGTATAATTGTGTCACTATTCTACCAGTTCTAAACATTATGAGTGCCCAATATAGATATATAATCATTTAGTAATATTTATTTTACTGATAGTGACTCGCGGTGGTATCCGGCTATTTTTATATACAAATGAGGCATGATATTTTTTAATTATTTATACTAATTAAATGCGTCGCCTGGAAAAATAATATTTTCGACAGGTTATAAAATATGATCATTGCACATCAAAATATAAATATAGAGAATATATAGTAATGTCCGTTAACATTTTAAGGAAACACAGTTATCACCCCATGATATCAGTGTGGAAATTTAATTTGATATAAAATGTATAATAATGCCAATCAATATGTGGGTTAATGGTGAATTAATGTTTGTTTTGTCTCTGATATAAAGAATAGTTTGTGCCTACTGAGTGGGCATGTACCTATAATTCCAGCACAAAAATATTTACACAAATTCCCTAACATTTGATTGGCCCGTAGCAAGTGTCTGTCCAAAATTTATATCCCAGTAAACTCACACGCCGAACTACTTTCCGTAACCGTGAGGCGCAGTTAAAATAATTCTTAAGAAAACGGAAAATAAACACATTTTCTTGATGAATTTATTTCAAATGCTGGAATTACAAGGAATGAATGGCCTTTTTGTGGAATTTATCGGGGATATAAACTTGGAAAAGTCGCGGGAATACTGGACGAGGCCTTCCGGCCTTCGTCCAGTATTCCCGCGACTTTTCCAAGTTTATACCCCGATAAATTCCACAAAAAGGCCATTCATTCCTATAATGGCCAATAGGATAACAATAAACAATTGGTGATAAAAAATTACAATTTTCGAAAAAATATTTTTTTTTCCGAAAATTGTAAATTTTTATCGCCAATTGTTTATTTTTATCGCCAATTGCGAAAGTGGCTTTTCCAAGTTTATACCCCGATAAATTCCACAAAAAGGCCAATCATTCCTATATTAAATAAACAACATACATGCCCATGCAATTGTAATGCAATAATTGATCGTCTATTCTGTGGAAGATTTGAATGTTTTTAGGTTACAAAAGAAATCGTCAAAAATGGAGATAAACCATTTTAGTGCATTGCTAATGTTAAAGGGATGGTAAAGAGCTGTCCATGCTTTTGCTTATTGTTGAAAAAAATCAGACTGTGATGTTTAAATTATTGTGTATTGGTGCCATGTAACAGTAAACTGTATAAACGTACTTACATTGTTTATCCATGTGCTACATGTGAGCACACCTCCTCCCGCTTCCCCGATGAGAAAAGGGCCCTTAAGACATGTACGACCAGTGTAGCCCCAGATCGTGGGTTGCAGGTGGGAGCATGCGATGGGTAATTGTGTCCCCCAGACTTTGTCGGGGGATACTATGGGTTTGACACCGTGCCGTGTCCGCCGCAGACACTTCTTGTCCGGAGCCTTTGTAATATTTTCATGAAACTTCACACATGCATAGACCACGACCCGAAGGTGTGTCACGCACAAGAATGACAACTCTTGCATAGCTAATTTTTGAGTTATCCCTTTTTTGTTTTGCGCACTGATTGAGCATAACTCGACCACCCTTTGGAATATTTTCATGAAACTTCACACATGCATAGACCACGACCCGAAGCTGTGTCATGCACAAGAATGACAACTCTTGCATAGCTAATTTTTGAGTTATCTCCCTTTTTTGTTTTCGTGCACTGATTTCCTGTCCGGAGCATAACTCGACCACCCTTTGGAATATTTTCATGAAACTAAACACATGCATAGACCACGACCCGAAGGTGTGTCGCGCACAAGAATGACAACTCTTGCGTAGATAATTTTTAGTTATCTCCCTTTTTTGTTTTGCGCACTGATTGAGCATAACTCCACTACCCTTTGGAATATTTTCATGAAACTTCACACATGCATAGACCACGACCCGAAGGTGTGTCGTGCACAAGAATGACAACTCTTGCATAGCTAATTTTTGAATTATCTCCCTTTTTTATTTTCGTGCACTGATTTCCTGTCCGGAGCATAACTCGACCACCCTTTGGCATATTTTCATGAAACTTCACACATGCATAGACCACGACCCGAAGGTGTGTCGTGCACAAGAATGACAACTCTTGCATAGCTAATTATTTAGTTATCTCCCTTTTTTGTTTCGCGCACTGATTGAGCATAACTCGACCACCCTTTGGAATATTTTCATGAAACTTCACACATGCATAGACCACGACCCGAAGGTGTGTCATGCACAAGAATGACAATTCTTGCATAGCTATTTTTTTAGTTATCTCCCTTTTTTGTTTTCGTGCACTGATTTCCTGTCCGGAGCATAACTCTAACTAGCACATGCATAGACCACGACCCGAAGGTGTGTAGCACACAATAATGACAACTCTTGCATAGCTAATTTTTTAGTTATCTCCTTTTTTTGTTTTGCACACTCTACAAACTGGACATTAATGCATGAAGACCTATTTTCTCGTGTGCTCTGTACACCTTACCTGTAGAGAGAACAATAGCCTTCTCTGGTTGAACAATAGTGACTGGGAGAACCATTCACCTGTGCATGTGCTAGCATGTGCAAATGTCCAGACTGACCACTGACCACTGACCACTTACAGGTAATTTATACAGGTAAATGATTATATTACATTTCCGTAAACTGTGTTGAAAATATTGTGGCAATATGTGGACCTGTGCAGATATATGTAGATAAATATAGGACTATTAAAAAAAAATCTGGGCTCCAGTAGCGAGCATTTTTTTTTTTTTATTTACTTTAAAAAAAAAAAAAAATCCATTTTTTTTTTAAATTCTTTTTCAATTTCTGTCTAGTAGCATAAGGTCATAAGTGCTATATACGGACTATTATCATATAATAAAACAATTATTGACTAGTGAGCCATATAATATAATCTGATATTCTATGGCTCACTAGTCAATAATTGTATAATATGTTCGGGCCAGTGAAAATTGCTTTCGGGCCCAGGCTCGAGGTCAAGGCGGGATAAGGCGAGACATTTGATTCTGTGGAATTCTTGTTTACTTATCTCCTTTTGTTGTTTCATGCACTGATTTCGTGTCCGGAGCATAACTCGAACACCCTTTGGAATATTTTCATTAAACCTCGCATAGATCACGACCCAAAGGTGTGTCGCGCGCAAGAATGACAACTCTTGCATCGTTAATTTTATGACTTATCTCCCTTTGTTGTTTCGTGTCCGGAGAATATTTTTTATTAAACTTCACACATGCATAGAAGATGACCCAAAGGTGTGTTGCGCGCAAGAATGACAACTCTTGCGTCGTTAATTTCTTAGTTATCTCCCTTTGTTGTTTCGTGCACTGATTTCGTGTCCGGAGCATAACTCGAACACCCTTTGGAATATTTTCATGAAACTTCACACATGCATAGACCACGACCCTAAAGGTGTGTCGCGCAAGAATGACAACTCTTGCATCGCTAATATTTTTGTTATCTCCCTTTGTTTTTCTGCACACTGATTTTGTCTCCAGAGCATAACTCGAACACCCTTTTTTCAAACTACTTGTGTATCTGGGGAGGGGGATACACATGCGCTTGTCGACAAGCGTCAATTTCTAGTTTAACGATCGGGTTCATCCTTCCCGGAATAATGACCTGGTTTGACCCTCACATACGTCTTTGGCATTTTGTATGTGACAGTTGAATCTGGTTATACTTATGTGAGTATTATGATTATTAGCTCACCTGAGCGAAGCTCATGTGAGCTATTGTTACCGCAATGTGTCCGGCGTCCGGCATCCGGCGTCCGTCGTGGTCCGTGAACATTTTCAAACGTCTTCGTAACCATTGGGCCTATAGTCACCAAACTTCATGGTCATGGTCCTTAGTTAGGGGGATTACAAAATTGTTAAAATGACGTCATTACAAGATGGCCGCCGTCTAAAAATAGCACAAATTCTTCAAAAATCTTCTCAAGAACCGCCAACCGAATTTCAACAAAACTTGGTAGGAATGATCGATGTACAATGCTCTTTCAAAGTTGTTAAAATGGTGACCCCGGGGTAAAAAAATTGTCGAAATCGGATGGTTATGTCATCCAAGATGGCCGCCAAAAGGTCAAAAGGTTGTTCTTTTATTAGAGATTTCAAAATTCTTCTTCACATGAACCGCTTGGCCCATGATAGCCAAACTTAAAAGTTATGGTCCATGGGTGAAGCTTTTTCAGGTTTGTTAAAATGGAGGTCATCGCTAATCCAAGATGGCCGCCATCTAAAAATAGCATAAATTCTTAAAAAATCTTCTCGTGTTAAAATGGTGACCCCGGGGTCAAAAATGGGCGTGGCCCTTGGGGTCAAATTGGGGTCAAATTTTATTTTTGACCGAATATGGTCATGTCTATATCAAATCAAAGGTATCAAAGAGGCGATCGCTCTGGTACATTTTTCTGTTGGAATTGGATGGTCATGTCATCCAAGATGGCCACCGGAAGGTCAAAAGGTTGTTCTTTTATTAGAGATTTCAAAATTCTTCTTCACACAAACCGCTTGGCCCATGGTGGCCAAACTTCACAGTTATGGTCCATGGGTGAAGCCTTTTCATATTTGTTAAAAATGAGGTCATCGCTAATCCAAGATGGCCGCCGTCTAAAAATAGCACAAATTCTTAAAAAATCTTCTCATGAACCGCCAGCCAGATTTCGACGAAACTTGGTAGGAATGATCGATGTAGAATGCTCTTTCAAAGGTGTTAAAATGGTGACCCCGGGGTCAAAAATGGGCGTGGCTCGTGGGGTCAAATTTTATTTTTGACCAGATATGCTCATGTCATATATCAAATTGAAGGTATCGATGAGGCGATTGCTCTGGTGCAATATTTGTCGGAATCGGATGATTATGTCATCCATGATGGCATCCAAAAGGTCCATTTATTCGAGATTTTGAACGTCTTTTTCTCGGGTACCACATGGCCGATGCTGGCCAAACTTCACCTTGGGTGAAGCATTTTCAGATTTGGTAAAATGAGTCATCGCTTAATCCAAGATGACCGCCATCTAAAAATAGCACAATTAAAACACATATATGAACTTAATGTCACATTCTCCTCTGGTGTTCATGGAGTCAGGTGAGCGAATTAGGGCCATCATGGCCCTCTTGTTCATAATCCTATTTAGGGGGAGGGGCCAAGTGACTTTGGTGTGGTATGGACCTGGCACCAGGTCCGGTTATTTTAATTTCAGGGCTGAAAGTATCTTTTCTCGATGTAAATATTCCGTTCTGATTTTGGGATTTTCCCCCCAATGCAGCAGGTTAAAACGGGATCAAACCCGTTTGCCCGGCCTCACATGACCTTAGCTGTTGATAGGCCGTTAAACACCAATAAACAAACAATAAAATAAATGTAGCCCCAGATCAGCCTGCACATATACACTTGTCGGCATTGAGTCAAGCTGGCGTTGTCTGTCTCTGAATTTCAAGTCTTTTTATTTTTATCCCCTCGCCGATAGGCAAGATGTACGTACGTGCATGCGTGCGTTAGTAACACCATTAATTATCCCCTTGCCGATAGGCAAGAGGCGATATAACGTTAATTCATGTATGTACGTACGTGTGTATGCACGTGCGTGTGTTAGTAACACCTTTCAGTTTTCAATAACTTATGACCCGCTTCACCAAAATTGATAATATTTGCCCACAATGTGTGTCTACGGATGTGCGTACGTGCGTGCGTTAGTAACACCTTTTATTTTTCAATAAAATTTGACATGCTTCACCCATTTTCATATTTGGCCACAATGTTTGTCTAGGGATGGTGCTTTGTTTTGCATATGACCCACATCCAACCACCCAAGGTCAAGGTCACTGAGGACTTATGTTCACCTTGTTTGTAAGGCAATGTTTTTTATTATTATCAAGGCTGCCAGTGAGGGGATTAGCTTAGTGATAACGATGCCCTGTACCAAATGATAATCACCGTATTCTGTGGCGTAACCCTTAAAAGGCGGAAACTAAAATTGCCGTCTGCTGTCGTTTCATATTTTGTATTCTCTATCAATAAAAACATTGACAGTCCTTTAAATGATTCTCAAGTACTGTCGAGGCATGTTTTTATGAGTAAAATTAGGGGATAACCATGCTTTGTTTTTCAATTTGGAGTGGTATGTTTTATGGTCTGTGAATCAATTTTACGGCGACAAGTTAGCGGAGCCGTAAAACTGATTCTCAGACCATAAAACCTCGCACATACCGCTCCAAATAGAAAAACAAAGCAATGTTATCCCCAATCTAATGCACCTAGTGTGCTCCTTTCTGCAACGTCGTAGCATATATCACGAACAGTAATATTTTTCAAAACAGATTGTTGTCGTCATCGATAACCGCCTCACACCAAATGAATTTGAAGAAATGTAACTCCGCTGAAGAATATTCCCATTTTAAATTGAGATTATCGGGACTTTTTCAAAGACATGCATACATGTATTCAACTCTGAAGTTCATTTTAACAATTGTATTGCTTTTCTATGTGTAGTTGCAACAGTTACTTGCTTTTATTCATATAAAGAAATGTCAACATTTCTGCAGTGGGTTCGTGTGATTTTACAAAGGAAATGTAAACAAGAGTCAACAGGATTTCCCGGGATTTTACACTTACAAACTTCTTGGTCGTACGAAGATGTGAAACGGGCCTTTGTTTCCTAGAGGCGGTACAAACCTGGAAGGTAATTGTCAACCAAGGACTTCCTTTAGACCAGTGGGTGCGAAGGGTATATTTAACCCTTAGACAGCTACTCACAACAATTGTCGTCTGATGTTGCTTTTATATCTTGCCTTATTTCTCAATAAAAACATGGTTTGACAGCACTTCAGAATCATTTCCAATGGAAATGATTCTGAAGTGCTGTCAAAGCATGTTGTAAATTGTTCTAAAGTGCTGTCAAAGCGTGTTTTGATGATAACAATGGACAATATAAAATAAACAGCAGACGACGACAAAACAATTAAGATAGCGGTGTAAGGGTTAACAAAAGTATTTTACCGGAATTCCGATATCGCTAGTTTGGCCCTCGGGTACATTTTATTTTTCCCTGTCTTGATAATTGATAGTTGACTCCGGTTATGCCCATTATAAAAGTAGTAAGATTAGTACTAATCCTAGTACTTTGTGGGGGTTGGGCGAAGTGACTGGTGTGGTGATGACCTGGTATCAGTCCAGGTTATTCTAATTACACGGCTGAATTTCAAATTTTTTGTAAAATGGGTCCATGGGTTTAGTACTACCGGTAAATCCCATGTATTGCCTGCACAAATGGGGGGGAAATCCCAAAATCAGAACGGAATATTTACAATAAAAACTATATATTCAGCCTTGAAGTCAGAATAATCCTCGTGTGTGGTTGGTCGGGCAAATGCGACGGTGTAAATTAACGGTAGGTGTTCCTCCTTATAGGAATCCCGATTTGCCTGGTTTGGCCCTCAGGTACGTTTTTATCTTTGGCTCTTTTGTTACCTGGGAGTTGAATTGGGTTATTGCCCATTATAAAAGTAGCAAGATTATTACTGATCCTACTGCTTTTGGGAGGGGGCCAAGTGATTCTGGTTTGGCGAGGACCTGGCATCAGATCAGGATTATTCCGATTTCAGGCCTGAATATATATATTTTTTTTTTATTGTAAATATTCAGTTCTGATTTTGTGATATTCTCTCCATTTGTACATGTACTTGTATACGTAATATATGGGATTTAGTGCTAAACCCATTGACCGTAGCTGTTTATAGGCCGTTAAACCCCAACAAGCAAACAAACAGAATAATCCTGATCTGATTCTGAACCGCTTCACCAATAATATTTGGCCACAATGCAAGTCTAGGGATGCTGCTTGGTTTTTCATACGACCAATATAGGACCGCCCAAGTCTAGGGATGCTGCTTGGTTTTTCATACGACCAATGTAGGACCGCCCAAGGTCACCGAGGACTTATGTTCACCTTGTTTGTTTGGCAAATGCGTTTTTGTTTTATAACTCCAAGTATACGTATCTAGCAAAGTATACTTTGAGGGAGTAATCATTTATTTTTCCCAAAATGCATTATTTCATATAGAGCCAACCACTGCATATATTTGATAATTAAAAGTAAGCAGAATTATTATACTGAATTTATTACATTATCACAGCCAAAATGGCTGTGATAATGTAATAAATTCAGTATAATAATAAAAATTAATAAATTTATCCTTAAATTTAAAATTTCTCCCTCCAAGTATACTTTGCTAGATAAGTATAATTTGCAATGTTGGTGAAATGGGCTACTGTTGTACGTTATAGATCCTCATGTAGGAGTTGCTACAATGATCAGGATGTACGCTGGAGAAGCAGGTCATTACCTCAGCTGGAGCCATATACTGGCTGTGGCCATTTAGTTGTCATAACTCCTTCGGTTTTGGTACGTCTGGACGAGACGTCTGGATGAGGTACGAAAACAAAACAGGACAGAACATGCATTTTTTTAGGTTTTATTTTCGCAATGACAGACATTGATGCAACTAAACTTGGTCAGTAACAAAATGCATATCAAGCATGAAGAACGACAACATTGTGAATAATTAAATATACAATTATTATAGATAGAAGTTACAAAACGCTCTTGATTCTAATTGTGTTTACAAACAGTAGGAAAGTCTCCCGATTGAAACAATAACTGTATTTCGAAAACAGATTCTACTGATGTAAGAACATGTAAACCTTAACATATATAAAGATTTCCAAATATTTTTCCGATATTTTTCTCATTTATCCTCAAAAGTATATGTAGTGACCACCCATTTGAACCGTCTCGACGAGACGGTTCAATATGGGTGGTCACTACATACTGCTTTCGGATCAAAATATGGGAATAAATCTTTCCAAATATTTTTCTGATATTTTTCTCATTTATCCTCAAAAGTATATGTAGTGACACCCATTTGAACCGTCTCGACGAGACGGTTCAAATGGGTGGTCACTGTATACTGCTTTCGGATCAAAATATGGGAATAAATCTTTCCAAATATTTATATGTTTTTCCTATTTATCCTTAAAACTATATGCAGTAACCACCCATTTGAACCTTCTCCATGAGCCGGTCACATAATATTGTTCTGCTATTTTTCTCATTTATCCTCAAAAGTATATGTAGTGACCACCCATTTAACGGTTCACATGGGTGGTCACTGCATATACTGCTTTCGGATCAATGTATGTCTTCATAGGAAAAACACATAATCTTGATTCACTACAAAAATCTTTACAAACTGAAACTCGGCATTGACTTTTGAGATATATATGTGTAGTGCTATAAAAATTATCACAATCCACATTGATTTGTAACTATTTTTATAATGAATAAATTAATTGGTATCTTAATATTCAATTTATTTAATAAAAACTGTTTGAGCATTCGTTCAAATCGAGTCTGAGCTCAGCTCAATAAAACTTTTGTTCGAAATTTAAGACATGCTCAGTATTCAATATGAATCATGAGTTTTTGGAGATGATTTTATTCTGTTAACAAAATTAAGATTCAATAATCGCTGCATGATACCACCATGCTTTCACGTTTCCTTGGCAACAATTTCTATCACAAACAATATTTGCTATTATATGAGCAAAAGGCATGAGAAAACCTGTGATAACAAAAACTGGAATCTTGTGAATTTCTATACACCATTTATAAATGCTCAACAACAAATATAGAGAATCCAATTTCAATGTTAATTCACATAAAAATACCAAGTTTCTTCCAGATTTTCAACGAAATTCGAAAATGCCTAAGGCTATACAAAACTGGGGGCCGTTTCACTAAACTTCGTACGACTAAAATGTTCGTAAGTGCAAATTTAGGATCGTCTGGAAATTTCAATTAATGGATTTGCATTTATTGAGCATAGGCTGCATATGCAGCCTATGCTCAATAAATGTAAATCCATCAATTATTTACAAGAAAACATTGTTAATGTGTCATTTACAGACTATCATAATTTTACGCTAAAGAACATTTTAGTCGTAAGAAGCTTAGTGAAACGACCCCCATATGCTTTATTATCAAGAGCCTCCCTTCGCATTGACCAAATACCAACCGATTCTGACACATTGTATCATAGTCGATCCGTATTCGGGAACTACTTTCGCTGACGTTTTCATTGGTCGAATTATGTCACGTGACATAAACATGTCTACGTTCCTTTCAATGAAAACCACATAATTATATGCACGCTAATTTCATGGCAAAAAGGTTGCCTGATAAATCAAATACTAGGCTAGTCTTTTAAAATGAAGTTATCATGGCTTGGCTACTAAACGCCAAGGAATTCCTACGCGTTTCCTAGCCTCACCCGATAAACACAACATCACTAGCCTGATATCTGGTATGCATTCCACCAATTACATCTAAATTACACATTTATGCGTATAGATTTCGACAGTTTCTATTTTTCGAATTTGTCAACAAACATATACGCTGTGCATTTGAACTGTGCAACGGTCGTCGTAGCGTATAATTTTGTTGACAAATAATAAACGTGTTTAGATTTGTCAAGTGTGCATCCTGCAATGGGTACAAGAGATAGCTATCTACATGAATATAAGTATGTCTGTAGCACAATCACAATAACTATATCTACCTACACATACGGCGCATGTTTCCTAATGCACCGATTTGTAACACGTTCACAATCGTGGACAAAAAAAGTGAAAGTGTTTAACGTCCCAGCAACAGCTAAGGTCATATAGAGACGGCAATCATGGACAAATGCAAAAATCGTTCCAATAGTTCACTGGTGTCGGATCTGAACCAAAGGCCTTGTCACCATGTATGTTTATTACCATACCTGTACAACCTACTTTAATTATCTTGTTAAGATGTTTGAAACAACTTACAAGATTATTGAAATGTATATAACTTCCTGCTTACCTATAGCCAAGTAACAATGTAACGGAATGGGGTTTTAAAACAGAAAAAAAAGTCTGCTAACAATGCGACAAAGTGTTACATATCCGAGCATCGTGAAACACACCCGAAGAATACAATACATGTGGTATATAACAACAAGAACATTACACAGCTTTAAGCGTTTGTATAATCACCGGCTAAGCAAAAGCAAAAATCTACAAAAAGAGTCTTATCAGTTTCTGGAAAAGAATCCCTCTTGACCCTTTCACCCATCAATATCCGACATAGACTGTTCCAATGTACTGTTTTGGTTATTCTATTAATCACAAAAAAAATCTGAAAATTCCTGACAAACACTGTAGATCCTGATGAGCCGGCTCGTTACGAGCCGGCTCATCAGGATCTACAGTGTTTGTAAATGTCAGATTTATAACCAGTTGGGTTGAAAGAGAAAATACAGAGATCCGATTCGATTCCAGCTTACAAACTAAATTACCACCCATCCGTTATCCAGATTACATCGTGTCAAAGCCGTTAAAATATTTTACAGCGAACAAAATAAACTACGGTAGTAGAGTTTATGACTAGAGCTTGATAATAATTATGGCACAAAGCAGAAGAAAAAAATGCAATGTTATTAAACCATTTCATTTGGTTTAGCAATTACGGTAGTCGATATTTCCGGAATTTTTTTTTTATCATTTCTCCACAAAGTTCCATTAAACAGGGCTGACTGAATTACTGAATCAGCGGGCTTCATATGAACTAAAAAAAATCCTGCAGATCATTCAGAATCGTGAAGCATTAAAGCATTACTAAATTTCCACTTATGTAGACCCTGATCAGTATCAATTCGAATATTGCGACTACGATTGCATGAAACACTAAATGGTGGCTAAATGATGAAATGAAATGATAATACAGATGGTTTCCGAAGGAATAAGTTTTCGCGTCTTCAATCGTCGGTTATATAGTGCTACTATGGCTGTTACATTCAATTGACCAGCTACACAACCGTCGGCATTAATCTTGCCCAGATTATCATATCAGCAATTACGAACACTATGCCAACGTACAATCAAGCAATTTGATTGTCTGAGCCTGAGCTGTAGCACAGGTCAGGCTCAGGCAATCAATCTGCTCGATTTCAAGCACAATATCAAGTATTCTGAAATAAAGAAATCAACATCGGTTATTGGCAATGCCAACTCTGAATAAAGCAATATGGTTGTCTGAGCTGTAGCACAGCTCAGGGTCAGCCAATCAATCTGCTTGATTTCAAGGGCATACTCAAATATTTGGAAATACAGAAATTTACATCTATTTGCATTGCCGACTCACAATATTCAAATATTTTTATAGAAAGAAATTGACAAATATTGGCCAGATTAGCACAGGCGGTGATGTAGAAGTGTCTGATACACAAACACCACCTTAACCCTTAGACTGCTATCTTAATTTTTTTGTCGCCTGCTGTTTATTTTCTATTTAACATTTTTATCAAAAACATGCTTCGCCAACACATTAGAAAAATTTACAACATGCTTTGACAGCACTTCAGAATCATTTCCATTGGAAATGATTCTGAAGTGCTGTCAAACCACGTTTTATTGAGAAATAAGGCAAGATATAAAAGTAACAGCAGACGACAATACTTGTGAGTAGCGGTCTAAGGGTTAAAAGGTTATTGCAGTGGAAGTATAAGCACTATAAAGTAGAATAATAAGGTATGAATTTTTTTTTTTTCAAACTGACAAAAGAGGGCCTATGATATTTTTTATTTTACTCATAACAATTCTGTTAACCTCTGAATGGTTCATAGGCAAAATGGTTACCAGTGTACATCCTGATCTGACTGAGACACATATTAACAAATTAGGAGTATTTTTCTTATTTCTCTCTGTAAATATGTCGCGGAATTTCATTAGAATTGCGTCCTCTGGACTCGATTGTATTAAATGTCGAGACTTATTCATGATATTGTACAGGGCGAAATAACAGGAAATATAATGAATCATCATCTGCTATTTTTGAACTATTTATAGCCCACAAATTTCCCAGCATGCATAGGGTTAATATGGAAGCTAAGCTATTGGTAATGACAGTTTAGTTTTGCCACATCATGTTATAATATTAAAGACAGCATCCTATTCAAAGGAAATAGCGGTAACTATTTATCAAACATTTGTTCATTATTCTTCCATATTAATTTTTAGACTACACTATTCCGTTCAGAAACAGTTACGGGGAGATGACTGGGTTAAGAGACGGCTCATGTGGACCTGCACTATTTTCAATAGTGCTACCTTCATTCTCACACTTGTGTTTGTGTCGATACTCCGCTATCCCGTACCCTGGGTCATGTGTCTATTGATTCTATACACTATAAATACGCTCGCTCGTATGCACAATAATCACATCAATATATTAGGAATTCTATATTTATACCAGGTGCGGATCAAGGCGGGGGCGCCGGGGTTTGATCTTGACTTTCTCGGTCAAAGTGTATATTGTCACCACTCAGTTGAACCGTCTCCACGAGACGGTTCAACTGAGTGGTGACAACATATACGTTTCATGAGAAATGAGAAAAATTACAGAAACTAGATGTGCGTCTATATGTGAGACAAAAAATTATTTATATTGTAGGAAAGTTGACGATCATGTCGAGAACCTCATACCCAGTTGAGAGAGAACCCACGCCCCCTCTCGACCTAAATCCTGCATCGGCCCCTGTATATTCTTAATTAACTACATACAGACACCAGTCGGCGTTGCAGGCGTTCCCTGCCACCAAATTAACTTTCTACAGGCGTTACAAGGCATGTACCACATCGTGACGAAACGGGACCAAAGCAGGTTTGATCAGTGTAGCTCCAGATAAGCTGGCAATCTAAAGCAAGCTTATAGCAATAGAACATATTTGTCATGTAGCATCATGGGTAGTTCAGCACAGATCTGCAGGTTGATTTGGGGCTACATTGTTCATATCCACAAGCTATGTAAATCCAGAACGTATCTTGCAAGTAACTAAATTGTACAAGATATGAATGTGCGTCAAACACGTTCGAGTAAAATATCTTATAAATATACTTTTGTAACGCAACGTGTATAATGGTTTATGATGTAATAGTTTTCGAAAAACGCAAACAAAACAGTATTAACCCTTTCAACCCTAAGGAACTGGAATGGACTGTGATATGCTAATGTTCCGACCAATCCAATGGTCACAAAATGATTTTCAGATTCGCCCATTTATGAAAAGGGGGTGTTTTTGTTCTCAAAAATATTAAAATTACTTTCAAAAAGTGCAGATCCTGATGAGACGGCTCGTTACGAGCCGGCTCATCTGGATCTGCACTTTTTGCATAAACCGATATAGCGGGATTTCGGGTTCAAAGGGTTAAGCACTAATAATAGCATTTTCAGAACAGTAATTAATCCATTTCAACCTGCAGTGTCACACAGTCATAATGTTCCATTTTTGTGTAATATCTTTTTTGGAAAATCGGCAATGATTAACACACCAGCAAATTTTTAAAAAATCTGTGTGCATACGTAAAACATACGTCAATTTCCAACATTAAACAATAAACTATCTCCAGCGGTTATAACCATCTCTGTATGCAGTCTCAACACAAAACACAAAATCAATCAATTTGATTGGTTGAGCCTGATGACACTGGTGCTATCACTGACCTATCACAAGCCTTTACAGGCACTTATTAAACAAGGCCGCCAGCATTGTCGTTCCTACAACACGACACTGAAAAGATCGGCGAGAAAAACATTTGCCAACACCGTCAATTGTTCATCTAGAATGTTTATTTCAATCACACTAACCTACAGTGAAATATCTCTAAAGCGGACACCCTGGGATGTCCCCAGTTGTTCAGTCTAGAGAAGTTCTACTGTACAAGACAATCAGCACAGACAAATTCGGCACTTTCCTAAACATTTTCCATTTTAAAGGCTCCATTACAAACATAAGTATATAAGCCTAATAAATAAATACCGACAACCGAACATATTTCTGGCCAGCATTGGGCCCAATAATTACTATAATTATGCTTACAGAGAAATGTGGTTGTGACTGGAGAAATGGAGCTTGTGTGTTTTGCGACCAGTGTAGATCCAGTTCAGGATCTGCACTGTTCGCCATTCCATCGATGAAACTCCCGCTATCCTTCTAACAAGCAAAATAGATCATTATCAGGTTACAGCAGAGTGCTATTTAATCTGGATCTACATTGGTCACAAAACCCATAAGCCCCATTTCTCCAGTCGCAGCCACAAATGAGCAAAAACTATATTTATTCCAAATGAATTTGATGTCCAGTGATTCTAGTCTAGTTTGCCAAATCCTCGCAGCGATATTTGTTCATGTTACTGTTGACATACAAAATATCTAGTTTGCCAAATCCTCACAGCGATATTTGTTCATGTTACTATTGACATACAAAATATCTATCACGTATATGCATAGGCAAGATTAAGAAAGAGCGAATGAAAATTGGTATCAGTTTCCAAAAATGGGAAATTACATCATACAAATATCTACTTGAAAACAGAGGTACTAAGTCATGGGAATATAAATTAACTGAACAGTGTAGACCCAAACCAATGGACTAGATCTGGGTTTACACTAGTCACAAATGTATGTATGTAAAGAATTTATAAAAGTATTCAAGAAAATTGCACCTTCATTGAAGTTGTTTAGAATGCTGGACACAAAATTTGTCGTCTGCTGTTGCTTTATATTTTGCATTCTTTCGCAATAAAACCTGGTTTGACAGCAATTTAGAATCATTGCTATCAATGCATGTTTGTTTGTTTATTGGTGTTTAACGGCCTATCAACAGCTGAGGTCATGTAAGGCCGGGCAAACGGGTTCGATCCCGTTTTAACCTGCTGCATTGGGGGGATCCAAAATCAGAACGCAATATTTACATCGAGAAAAAATATATTCAGCCCTGAAATTAGAATACCCTGACCTGGTGCCATGTCCGTACCACACCAAAGTCACTTGGCCCCTTCCCCTAAAATAGGATGCATGTGTTTTATTGAGAAGGCGGGCAAATTATAAAGCAACATCACTTAAAGGTGTATATCAGGATTTTTTGAAAAAGAAATCTATAAAAAATTAAATTGCGTGTTCATCATGGCATTTTCAAAATTCCTGATATGCCCCTTCAATTGTGCCACCAGCTCAGAATATATAAACAAATGTGAGGCCCTGATGGGAGAAATGAGGCTCACCTGGGGACGTTTCACTAAATTTTCGTACAACTAAAGTGTTCTAAGTGCAAATTAAAGATCGTCTGGAAATTTCAATTGATGGATTTACATGCAGCCTATGCTCAATAAATGTAAATACAATAATTGTTTACAAGAAAACGTGGCTAATGCGAAATTTACAAGCTATCATAATTTTGCACTTACAAACATTTTAGTGAAACGGCCCCCTGGTCTCCTGATCCTAATCTTCCAGCATATCCCTGCAGTCTGATGTGGATATACACTGTTATATGCACGACATGTGATTTATTGACAGAATGGCCAACGGGGTAGGGCCTGATCAGACTACGCGGATGAGCAGGCTGATCTGGTTCTACCCTGGTCACGTACTCATAAGCCAATTTCTCCAGTCATAGCCACATACAGGTCCAGATCATCCTGCATATTCTACCTTAATTCGCTGATACAGTGAAACCTCTCTAAACCGGACACCCTGGGAGGTTCCCAGGGTGTCCGGTTTAGAGAAGTTTCACTGTAATTCCGATGTAAGAGCACTGAAACACATGCCTGTGTGCATTGCAATCATGAACACTGATAAACATCAGCGATATTTGGCAGTGAAATCGGTCATAAATTTAATACATCAAATGTCGCAAGGTTGTTCGGTTTAGACAAGTTCGACTGTACTTGCAACAGTAAGGCTATGTCAGTAATTAAATTGCACCACGTAGGCCCTGATCAGACTGCGTGGATGCGCAGTCTGATCTGGGCCTCCACTGGTCGCAAGCATCACTGGCCTCTTTTGTCAGCTGGGGGTATCTGATAAAGTATTAAAAATCGGTACCTTTCCAAATCCATGTAAATCAACCAAAATGACATGAAAAATATGAAGAAATTACTTAAATGTTTCTAAGAAAAATGCCATCCATATTTGCATGACACAACACAAATTTAATAGCTGTAGCACGCGAAGCAAAAAACATCCTTCTCGCATGTGCTATTGCATCAAAATGATCACCATAGAAACGTACACGGAATACAAGCAAATCAGAACATGTACAACAACAGCAATATGCACAATAACGAAGTCTGTCTGCGTTTACATTTTATAGTCGACTACATTGAGCGGCATAATAGCATGAAGATAAAGGTTGTTCATACAGACATTACAAACGCGACCAGAAACAACATACATTATTACCCGACTCCCTATATACGTTGATATTACATAGTTTTGACTAATTCCTAGATTTTGACGTGTCTGGGAAATAGTTTCACGTGCCTGGGCAATAATTTCACCTGTCAAAACTATTTTCACCCCTGAACATCATGACGTCCCGATTTTTGTTCAAGATTACGTCATATATAAACGTAATTTAGATCGGTAAGTCGATGCGCTTCACCCCAAATTCACGTTCATCGTGTCACATACAGTATATTACAGGCTGTGTAATCAAACAGTTATTTCATGGTCATTTGGGGAACAGTCAAAACGATTGCCCTGTAATGCTATGGACGACCTGACGCACTATTGCCCTCTATTGCCTCAGGTCGTCCACAGCATATACTATATAATCATAATTATGCTATATAATCAACCTAATCAACTTTTCTTCTTTTTCCATGAAAGTATATGTTGTGACCATTTAAAAAAAAAAAATATCACAAGATCTCTATGGTCACAATATATATTTTTACGAAAAAAACATCAAACATAATTTTAACGACTGAATCGGTACCGCACATACAGATTGATCTAACCTACATTGTTCCTATTTAACCCTTACTACGCTGAATTAAATTTTATCGTCTGCTTGAAATGTTTTATTTTCAATATTTCTTGATAAAAACCTGTTTTGGCCGCGCATGAGCTGCAAAAACAGGTTATTTGCTAAGAATTAAGGCAAAAACGAAAAACAACAGACGATAGTTTTCGTCTCCAGCATAGCGAGGCTTAATTCATATACATGTATTTCATACAAAATATATTCAGACAAACACATGATCTAAATAATCATACCATGCACAGACGGTGCTCTAATGTACTGGCAAAAGCATGAATTTGTTGCAAATAAGAAAAAAACATGAAACCTGTCGACGACCAGCTCATTTCCTGTATTGAGAGGGTTGTGGAAAATTACAACATACTTCATTGCCAGCAACGTTTCACTCTCAGAAAATTAGAAATTACCGTAAATAACCCTAAATATTCGGACTCCATATATTCCGAGGAAACACATACAAGTATATGGTTTCCCACGCCATTTATTCCGGGAAACAAATATATGGTTTCACTTATCCTTTTTTCTTCTTCTGGAAACACATTAACCCTTACTACGCTGAATTAAATGTTGTCGTCTGCTGGAAATGTTTTATTTTCAATATTTCTCGAGAAAAACCTGGTTTTAACAGCACATGAGACGATTCTCATGTGCTGTCAAAACCAGTTTTTTGTTAAGAATTAAAGCAAAAATTAAGAACAGCAGACGGCAATTTCCGTCAACAGCGTAGGAAGGGTTAAATATTCCACAACAGTTTACTTTTGGGTTAGAATGGTTGTATTCGTTTCTCACCATAAAATGTATTTGGATACAATTTGTTTCGGGAAACCGCTATAAAACGGGTTTCCCAAAACAAATGGAGTCCAAATATATAGGGGTATTACGGTACTTCTGATCACCAATACACGACTAGTTTCTTGACTAAACAACTAAAATGTTTGTAAGTGCAAAATTATGATAGTCTGTAAATTTCACATTAATTATGTTTTTTTGTAGACAATTGTTGTATTTAATAAATGTAAATCGATCAATTGAAATTTCCAGACGATCCTAAATTTGCACTTACAAACAGTTTAGTCGAACAAAGTTTAGCGAAACAGCCACCAGGTCCTTCAAATGACGCCATTTCAGCTGACATACATCTGTCTAACACCATTTCTTCAATTCATGTGACTGGTCCGTTTTTGTTGTACAGAAGTATATGAAACTATCAAACATCGATGGCAGAAATCAATAGTGGTGCAGTGCAGGATACGACAGAGCGGCAGACTTCTACATAACGCTTAGATCAGCAGATAAACCTGGCGCCGACACCACCACGTGACGTTTTGCCATGATTACATCATACTGCCACGGTAAGTAGGCAAACTGGAGTTCCAATCAATATGTGGCTGTGACTGAAGAAATGGGGCCAATGGGTTTTGCGACAGGTGTAGATCCAGGGGACCGTTTCACTAAACTTTGTACAACTAAAATTTTCGTAAGTGTAAATTTAGGATCGGGTGTAAATTTCAATTAATGGATTTGCATTTATTGAGCATAGGCTGCATATGCAGCCTATGCTCAATAAATGTAAATCCAATAATTGTTTACCAGAACATATTTCTAATGTGATATTTACAGACTATCATAATTTTGCACTTACGAACATTTTAGTCGTACACAGTTTAGTGAAACTGGCCCAGATCAACCTGTGCATCCGCAGTCTGATCAGGATCCGCACTGTTTGCCGTTTATCAATTAAACAACCGTCATAATTATAATAAGGAATATTATAAGTTATTGTGTATCTACATGGACAATACGGTGGCATATTGCCAGTCTGAATCTACATTCACCCGAGGCACAGCCGAAGAATATAGCTTCAGAAGGGCAATATGACACCATATTGACTTTGTATAAACACAATAGTCATACCGCAGATTATTTATATTTCTCCAGAATTTAGTTTCACAAGTATGCATAACGTTGTAGAAATATGGTGCCAAACGGCAGGAAACATCCTCATTTAACTCTGCATGCTGGGAAATTTGTGGGCTATAAATAGTTCAAAAATAGCAGATGACAATTCATTATATTTTCTTTTATTTCTCCTTATAAATGTCATGAATATGTCTTGGAATTTCATTAGAATTGTGTCCGGAGGACACAATTCTAATGAAATTTCGAGACATATTTACAGAGAAATAAAACATATACTCCTAATTCGTTTGGCGGATATTTTCACCACTAGCATGCAAAGAGTTAATATTACCGGACATCATTCCGACATAAAGAAGTAGAAATTTGTTAATAACATAGCAAGTCATAGACCAATTTTCAAAACTTTTGTTTTCTTAGATCATTTCCAGTCCAGCCGATGTGATTTCCAAACGTTTTCGTTTATGACTCGGCCTCGAACTGCCGCTATTTTTTATTTGAGCCATATTGACGGGCTGGACAGGTAATATGGGCTCATGTTACCCATCAAGCTGACTTCCGTAATCAAAAACTGATTGTTATTAAGCTACACAAGAGTGCTATTTGATCTGAAGCTACATTTCTCACAAATCCCATAAGCCGAAATGTTCCAGTCACAGCCACATACCGTATTTATTATAATAGTAGGTCCCTGTCTAATAGTAGCCCCCCTCCCATATTTGCATTCTAAATATGTTATTTTCTTGTATGTGAAAACATATTTTGATCCGATTTTCCATGTTTTGATCCCCACGAATTGCATAGCCCCGGGGGTGTTTTATTAGAATAAATACGGTACATTGTATCAAGAGAAACACCGGGTATGGAAGGTGTTCGAGCCAATTCCCACCCTTAAATATAAGCGGAATCGAAAACATGGACATGTGGGTCTCCAGATAGATCACACCTTTACTGTCTTTACACTACAACACTGAAAGAAACGTGTCTTCCTTTTTTTTATCTATTTTCAATATGTCAAAAGTCAAAAATATAATGTTCGGTGGAGACAATTCTATTGTCTTGCCAACACCGGCTTTTGTGGAGATATACAGCAAATAATGCATATTATGTCCTTGTTAATTTTGAAAAGCTAACTACATTTTGCAATTATTTTAAAGCTATTGAAAGTTGGCAAAATTCTTCTGACCAAATGCGAAACTAAAGCACGACATATTGTTTCCTATCTGGAGAAAGTTGCTTACATGACAAAGTTGGTGCATGACCATTCTACTGCTAAATAAATACCTGTGACGTATATAACAATAACATCACAATAGGCACTCGGATGATTGGAGACCATAATTAACACTTAGACCGCTACACACAACAATTGTCGTCTGCTGTTGCTTTTATATCTTGCCTTATTTCTCAATAAAAACATGGTTTGACAGCACTTCAGAATCATTTCCGTTGGAAATGGTTCTGAAGTGCTGTCCAAGTATGTTGTAAATTATTCTAAAGTGCTGTCAAAGCATGTTTTTGATGATAAAAATAGAAAATAAACAGCAGACGACAAAGATTAAGACAGCGGTGTAAGGGTTAGATTGTGACATCGATGCCATTGATAGCCTTATGTTGTCATTTTTTATCTACATGTTAAATATGCTAATACACATATATTTTTGTTGAGAAAAAAACAATTTAGAAAAATAGCAGCAGACGACAATTTCCCAGTCGTATGGTTAAATATCGACCCTGGTTACACGCACAAAATAGTCACAAACTCCAAGTGTTGTCTCTTATCTGTTGCAATGTGAGCTGTTGGCCGACAAAGCCAAATGGCAAACAATTTTGCCAAAAGTGCATTTACAATACAGGTATATCTATTATGAGAAAGATGGAAACATAATTTATATTGCACTAAATTGCAAATTTACAGTGATATTGCAATGATCTGGTGAAAGCAGACCGCAAGTCGAGCACTTAATTATTTAAAATTTGTACAATGTAAATGCTTATATAGAATTATGTAACGAGCAATCAAAACTCTGAATTATGAATACAGCCTCTAGGAAACTGAATATCTGCATGAAATGGTAAGATATCTGTATCTGGTATTCTAATAATTTATTTATAAGTCTGTATTGTCTGAACTGTTCATATCACATACCACATTCGCGTGGAAAGCCATAATACACTGAACAAGTATCATTACACACAATGGAGATTCAAGCAGGTTCTTGTTCCCATAGACATTGTACATCCTTTACAATAGTATTGGCCTACACAACAGCTATGCTCTCTACAGTCCATACACAGGGGGACATCAGAGTTGAAACTCTTAATTGATACGCATACAGTATACAGTTCTCACAGAGATAGAGACTGGAAACACAAGTTAGAATTCTAATCGGTATGCCAGTGAACTTGTTTCATGATCTTGCAGCTGTATAGTGCATCTACTGGCAGCTGGGGCCACCTCAACCTTCAATGACGCCAACTTGTCTTTATGTAACGTCATCCACGCACGCAGTGCCTCGTTATCGTACGTTGGTATAATGGTGACCGACACATCATCATCTTCCCAGGTCTTCTTAGCATCAAGCAAAGCATCAAGAATCTGTGGGTTGGGTGACAGTGCGCTGAGCACGTAATACCTAGCTCGTATTCTCTTAAAGAATTCTACATCACTATACTGGAGATTTCCGTGATTCGGGATGTACGTGAGATCCACGTAGAATGGGGTAAATGGTGGTAGAGGTGGCAGTTTTATTTTTGCCGGTGAAGCTCTACTGCCAGTGGCTGTAGCTGGACGCCTTGTTCCATTGACTTTAGATTTCAGGTCTAGTTTTGGAGCTGGTTTATCCTTTACTGGAGCGCTAGCTGGGCGTGTCTTGGCAGCTGTCTTGCCACCCATGGACAGCCGTGATGAGGCACTGGCCGGTCCGCCAGTCGAAAGTCTTGTGCTTTGTGCATTACCTGGTCCTCCGGTCGAAAGTCGAGATTTGCTCTTTTCAGGAACACCATTACTGGCTTTAGGAGGAGCAGGCTTCATCTTTGAAGCTGGTGCCTTCTTTGATTCAACTCTCTTCGGTTCAGATAATCTGGAGGAGAGTTTAGCTTGGTCTTTGGGGGATTTCTTGTCATCAAGTTTTGCTTCAGGGGGAGGGGGAGATGGGAGGCCCATTGGTCGACCCCACTGGTTTAACGGATCAAAATCCATGGGCCCACCACCACTAGGACCAAGCTCATCTTCAGAAGAACTATCTTCAAATGGATTTGTTTGTGCCTGGGGCTGAAGTGGTGACTGTTGATTGGCACCAGTGAAGGCATTGAATCCAGGCTGGTCCATAATGTCAAACGGATTGGTAGAAGGTTCAGATGAGTATGACATCCCTGGCTGTCCAAATTGATCTACTGGTGATGGTTGACTCTCCACATTCTCCACATATTCAACACCATCTGCCTCTGCTTGGTCACCCATAGCTTGGTAGTTCGCCACCCCGTGGCTGTGCTCCATACCTTCACTTTCAGGTGTCAAAATATTATCACTTGGCTGAGAATCCACTCCATGACAGTCCATATAGCCAGACATGCTGGCAGGGTCAGTAACATTGGCAGTTTGACTGGGCACTCCATGGTCCTCACTAACGCTGTCCTGAATCAGGCACTTCTGATCACTCGCCTGCTCCTCCACCTCAAACGAGGTGCTGCCCTCCTCAGAGTCCTCCTCGGAGTCATCATCGTCCTCCTCACTATCTGTCTCATCATCTTCCTCATCACGCTCCACACTGTCTCTCTGCTCCTCCCGATGCTGGCCCAGTTCCTGGTCTCTTTCCAGCGAATCTCCATCTCTCTGCTGTACAGGAAGTGATTCAGGTTCAGGTTCGATGTCCCTTTCCAAGGAATCACTGTCTCTCTCATCATGCTGGGCATACATCGGTTTAGGCTCTATGTCCCGATCCAGAGAAGATCTTGTTTCTTCTTCAAAATGTTCTATTACATCAGGCTTGTGTTCCATTGGCTGACTAATTACATCAGCCGATTCAAACTGTTCTGGGAATTCACTTGTCTTTTCATCAAAAGCTTGCTCTTGAAATTCACTTGTCTTTTCATCAAAAGCACTCGTCTTTTCATCAAAAGCTTGCTCTTGAAATTCACTTGTCTTTTCACAAAAGCATTGTCTCATTCAGCTGCTCTTGAAATTCACTTGTCATTTCACGCGCTTTTCGCTTGCATTCAAAACTTGTCTTTTCATCAAAAGCACTTGTCTTTTCATCAAAAGCTTGCTCTTGAAATTCACTTGTCTTTTCATCAAAAGCACTTGTCTTTTCATCAAAAGCTTGCTCTTGAAATTCACTCGTCTTTTCATCAAAAGCTTGCTCTTGAAATTCACTTGTCTTTTTATCAAAAGCACTTGTCTTTTCATCAAAAGCTTGCTCTTGAACTTCCTTGGCAGGTTCAGTGAACGGTTCATGTACAAGCCCTGGTTGCTCAAAGTTATCAAGATCAGATCTTGTCATCTCTATTACATCAGGTATCTCTGGAGATTCTCTGTCAGCCAATGCCGGAGAATGAACTTGTTCTGGTTCTGGAGATTGTGAGAGATGGTCATCATATGATACCGGTGGTTCTGGATCCTTTTCCAACATTTTCATTTGATCATGTTCTTGTGACAATGGTTCGGGTGATTCTGAATATCTCTGATCAGCTGATTCCAAGTCTTCATGTGCTATTGGTTGAGGTGATGCTGACAACCGGTCATCAATATTTTCTAATGGTTCTTGTGACAACGGTTCTGGAGACTCTGAATATTTCTCATCAACTCTCTCTGATTCTTCCTGTGATAGGGGTTCCGGAGATATTGAAAGTCTATCCTCAACGCTCTGTGACTCAAATGGCTGTAACATTTCATGTGGCTCATTTACATCAACATGCTCATGTATATTTGAAGGTGGTACATCAGATTCTGGTGATTCTCTGTCAGAATAATTGTCAATTGGCTCATCTTGTGGTATGGGGGACACACTTGGACTTTTGTGTTCCATTGATGCCATCGGTGCCGGTTCTGGAGAAACACTTGGAGATTTATCATCAATAGCTGGAGATTCTCTATCAGAAAAATGATCCAATGTCTCACCTTGAGGAATAGGTGATACACGTGGACTCATGTCATCACAAACTTTCTCTGGTGCAGGTTCTTCTACAGATATTGTTGGTACTGGTTCTGGCGAAACACTAAATGATCGATCAACCTCAATCTCATGAACGATTATAGCATCTACGAAAGACCCTTCATCCACAGGATGTGGAGCAGTAGACTCAGGAATAGGTGATGCCTTCTCAGTTTCTTCGGTTATATCCTTCTCCTGTACTTCCTCCTTATCCTGGACACTGGGCCTGAAACCATCGTCTTCCAGTATCTGATCCACTTCTTCCGGTGTTTCAATTTGAACTATTGGTTCATTGAATGACCCAGTGTGATAGTCCAGCTTGTCAATTGGAACAGTACTCTGTTGATCAATGGGTGTGATACTGTGATCCTCAGCTGATGGTGTACTCATGTCAATATTTTCCGGCTTCACAGGCAGCAGGTCTGGCTCCATGATTGGCTGTGGTGGCTCATCTTCCACCACCTCCTCCTTCATGGGCATGCTAGGTATGACGTCTGGCTCCTGGCTGTACGACGATGGTGCATATGCCTGTGGTTCAGGCAGAGCTTGAGGCAGGATCTCTTCAGATTCCTCATCTTCAGGAGTTAAAATGTTGTTGGCCATCACATTCTGACCAAAGTCATGATCGCCAAAGGCTTGTTGTGCGTGGAAACTTTCAGTCATGCTTGATGGCAATCCACCAATCAGATCCTGTTGCATACTTCCTGGCATCTCATTTCCCATCAGATTTTCATGTATGCTGTCGGCCATTCCACCAAACATCTGTGGCTCTTTGGTGCCAGTCTGCACACCTAGGTCCATGTCTTCATCATCATCGTAGATACCAGCTTCCAGAAGCTGATTCTTATCAAGCTGTACAGCATTGGTACTAGGTTCTGCTTTCTGCTCAACTGGTTCTGGAAGTGGAGCAGGAGTATCTACTTCTTTCGGCTGCACATCCTCGACCTTTACAGGCTTCATTGGTTCTGACATCGCTACTGGATCTACTGACGTACCTGTCCCATTCAAAATTGGTTCCGGTGTTGGCTCTACAACTGGCTTCTGAACGATTGGAGCTTGCAGACTCTCAAGAGGAACTATTGGTGCTTGAATAGGTGCGGGTTCCTTCACTGGAGAGACTAGTTGTTTCGGAGTTGTTGGAGTGAGACTCTTGACTGACGCCTTTGATGGACTAGATGATGTAGACGATCTAGCTTTCTCCGGAGATTTGGGTTTTTCTGAAACTTTACTAGTTTTCTTGACAATATCTTCTTTCTTGGCTTTTGGAATAGAAGGTGGCCTTGGCTTAGGAGCAGCCTTTGGCTCGGGCTTATGGGCCGGCTCCCTTTTAGGTGGAGGTTCGACCTTTGGTGCAGGCGCTGGTTTCGCCCGAGATGGTGGTGGTCGGGCAGCTACTCCTCCAGCCTTCTTGGGAGCCACTGGTTTAACAGTAACAGATGCCTTTGTGCATTTTGAATGTTTCAGAATATCCAATGTCTTCATTTTCTCTAATCCCTCAAAGATTTTATGTTGTGGGGCATTTCCTGGAAAGAAGATCCGGGTAATTGAGTCATTTGGATTGGTGGGCCGCCACACCAGTAGAGCACATACAGACAAGTGGTTGGGTAAAGAAAATCCTTGCTGGGGACCAAAGTTGGCAGCTTTCTGGCTCCACTGCTGGTAAAATTCCTTTAATTCCTTACTATCGGTAACAGGATTCAGGATGTACATGTCTAGGGAACCAATGCCTACTTTCTGGAATAAATTAACAGGTTCTATGGTTTGACAAGTCATATTACGACTGCACAGTTGCGGTGCCTGACCAATCTGCTTAGCAAATTCTACCATTTTACTTCCTTCATCAGCTAGGTTGACCAGCAGTGTCTCCTCTTCTTCCTTTGGAGTACTTGCACCATCTGTAATAGCTCTCATCTTGTCTGGAACATTCATGAACAAGTATCCAATCTCCGGTGTAACATTCTCGATGGCTTTCCTCTTCAGTACGGAGCTGATGCCATACAGATTGTCTTCTCCTAGGTGGGTGATGAGAGCGGCGTCAATCCTGTCCAGATGTCGGGTGAAGTCCCAGAAACAGGCCTTACGACTGTAGCCACCGTTAACGAGCAGGTTAAACCCACTGATCCCGAACAGGGCGGAGTCGCCCTCGCAACCAGGGAATATGTACAATGTTGGTCGACTGAAACGAATGTTACCTACAACATCAGTGGATTGCATCAATTCATTCAAATGGCGAACACGAACAAAATTTCCAACATAGGCAGTGAATTGTAAAACACCATGATTAGTGTCCAGCTTCTCACTTGGGTTAAGCGTTACTTTCAATTGCTTCGAAAAGTCAGTTTTACTGATTTGTGCGTTTGTCCAGTCCCCTTCAGCGGCAGTGACGATAGTTAGGGTACAATCTTCTTGCTGTTTGAGAGCCGTGTCGACATCAGCATCCCGGAAACTCTGAGCAAGGTTCTCAAGGGTGAATGTGTCATCCTGCAGTATCCAAGCACCAGAACCCTGAAACACAGGAAGATTCATTGAATGGGGATGTATGTCTGTTCAACAGCAAGATCATTTGCAGATGGAAAAGCAAGTGACTTGTGGGAATTAGTGGACCAAGTGGATGGGTGGAATTATTCAATAATTCCTCCTGTCCACTTCCGTCCACTAATTGGTTGATTGGATTATTTTGTTTGATTGATTGATTCGAGTATGTATGGTGTCCATCCATTAGCAAGCACATGTACAGATGGGAACAAACATATGCATAGGAGAGCATCACACATTTGGCACTACAATTGAAATATCCACATCTCATGCCAGATATCTTTACCACATCAGGTAGATCACTTAGCTACAGGTGTGAATCGAATCCATTAAGAATGGAGTCACTGTTGGGTATGATAATATGTTACAGATTGATTCATTAAGATACAGATACCTTCCTATAATCCAACATGAAACACAGAATTATGTCCACATGGGATCACTATCTGAAGTAGGCTAGCAGCTCCTGTCACCAGGAGTAGTTTACATCAGTAGTTTTTTATACTAGAGCAAGTGAGCAAGGGCTCACAGATATCCCTGGCCGCCACCTGGTTCGACCACCAAATATTTTTGTTATGTCATTTGGGCTTCACCTTACACATGAAAACCTCAGAGTAGGCTATGGAATGAAAATATGGATGATGATAAAGAAGTATGCAGTCAAACTTGCATTATGCGACCACCCAAGGGAGACACCAAAAATGGTCACTTAGAACAATGGTCTCTTAACACAAAAAAAACACCCCAAAAAATATTAAACATTAACATAGAAATAAAAACATTAGAATACTACCGGTAATGATTACTGTGCACTGTTCTGAATTATTCAGGCTTTATTTCATCAAAATAGATGAAAGAATTTGAATGTTATTGTGAAATAAAATCGCCCAGCTGAAATCGCAAATAGGCATGAGTTAATTCCCTTTAGTAATCACTAAGAGCGAGTTCGAGCTTAAACTATGGTTACTATAGTTGAACTATAGTCCAACTAAACAACCGCAAACGCAGACTGGTTCGACCAGAGTGACGTCATACATCTACTATAGTATGACTAGCCAAAAGACGCCTGTTCCTCCAGTTTCAAGATGGCGGCGAATAGGTAAAAAGTAATAGAGAGCGGGAAATTTACATGGAAATTCTCTACTAGACATGACCAATGCATCTACTACAGTTCAACTATAGTACAAACCCGAACTCGCTCTAAGGAAACTAGCGAATCAGAACACGGTTTCAGGTCAATAATCATAAACAATGCAACATTCACACTTTGACAGTGACAGGGGATTTGTTTCCTTTGTTTGTCACACGCTTGAGGCTAATTTCACCTGGAGAAAGTGACATCCTGTCAATTAATGGTCGTTTAATACGAACGACCAGTTACAAAATATTTGGTCGCTGGTTGCGTTAAGGGAAAGTCGTTTAATACACCGTCATTATATAGGCCAAATGGTCGGGGGAATTGAAAAAGTGGTCGCATAAGACAAAAGTCGCTTAATGCACGTGTTCGCTTGTGCAAGTTTGACTGTAATTATGAAGTTTCAAGACAATCTGACATACGGTTGCAGAAATATTGTGTACTTAAGAACATAATTGACCTTGACCTTGGGCATGAAAGCCGCATGGGTGGGCTATGGAATGAAAATATGGATGATGATAAAGAAATGTGGCTGTAATTGGTGGATACAAACCTGGGGGCACGGCCAATGTAGATTAGGTGTTCATGTTTGTAAATACAGACCTGGGGGCATGGCCAATGTAGAGTAGGTGTTTATGTTTCTGGCTGTAATTTGTGGATCCAGAACTGGGTGGCATGGCCAATGTAGATTAGGTGTTCATGTTTGTGGCTGTAATTGGTGGATACAGACCTGGGGGCATGGTTAATGTAGATTAGGTGTTTATGAAAGTGGCTGTGATTGGTGGATACAAACCTGGGGGCATGGCCAATGTAGATTACGTGCTTATGTTTGTGGCTGGGATTGGTGGATACAAACCTGGGTGGCATCGCCAATGCAGATTAGGTGTTCATGTTTGTGGCTGTGATTGGTGGATACAAACCTGGGTGGCATGGCCAATGTAGATTAGGTGTTCATGTTTGTGGCTGGGATTGGTGGATACAAACCTGGGGGCATGGCCCATGTAGATTAGGTGTTCATGTTTGTGGCTGTGATTGGTGGATACAAACCTGGGTGCATGGCCAATGTGGATTAGGTGTGGCTGTGATTGGTGGATACAAACCTGGGTGGCATGGCCCATGTAGATTAGGTGTTTGTGTTTGTGGCTGTGATTGGTGGATACAAACCTGGGGCATGGCCAATGTAGATTAGGTGCTTCTGTTTGTGGCTGTGATTGGTGGATACAAACCTGGGGGCATGGCCAATGTACATAAGGTGTTTCTGTTTGTGGCTGTGATTGGTGGATACAAACCTGGGTGGCATGGCCAATGTGGATTATGTGTGGCTGTGATTGGTGGGTACAAACCTGGGTGGCATGGCCCATGTAGATTAGGTGTTTCTATTTGTGGTTGTGATTGGTGGATACAAACCTGGGTGGCATGGCCAATGTGGATTAGGTGTGGCTGTGATTGGTGGATACAAACCTGGGGGCATGGCCAATGCAGATTAGGTGTGGCTGTGATTGGTGGATACAACCCTGGGGGCATGGCCAATGTAGATTAGGTGTTTCTGTTTGTGGCTGTGATTGATGCATACAAACCTGGGGGCATGGCCCATGTAGGTGTTTATGTTTGTGGTTGTGATTGGTGGATACAAACCTGGGTGGCATGGCCAATGTGGATTAGGTGTTTCTGTTTGTGGCTGTGATTGGTGGATACAAACCTGGGTGGCATGGCCCATGTAGATTAGGTGTTTCTGTTTGTGGCTGTGATTGGTGGATACAAACCTGGAGGCATGGCCAATGTAGATTATATTTTTGTGTTGTGGCTGTGATTGGTGGATACAACCAATGTAGATGCAAGTCAGGCATAGCCAATTACCACAATGTTTTTTGTAGAGTCAGTTTTTATGAACTGTGTTTTATCAATGTACTAGGTGGGTACTAACCTGGGTTCGGTTGCTCAAAACCTCTGTTAGCTTAACAAACTGTTGAATCCTTAACACAGTTAAGGATTTAACAGTCCGTTAAGCTAACAGAGGTTTTGAGCAACTAGACCCAGGGGGTCGAGCCCCAGTGAGCTGGAAGGCATAGCCGATTTATATGCGGTTTTTGTGTTTTGAAATACGATTGGTGTATACTAACTGGAAGGCATGAATGGCATAGATCAGTAGCCTATTTCATCAACATTGCAAAGTATACTTTAGTAGCAAAGTATACTTTGAGGGAGAAATTTTCAATTTTATGATAAATTTATTAATTTTTATTATACTGAATTTATTACATTATCACAGCCAATTTGGCTGTGATAATGTAATACATTCAGTATAATAATTCTGCATACTTTTAATCATGAAATATATGCATTTGTTAGTTCTATATGAAATAATGCATTTCAGGAAAAATAAATGATTACTCCCTCAAAGTATACTTTGCTAGTAAAGTATACTTTGCACTATTGATGAAATCGGCTACTGGTGTTTGTTTTTTTGAAATGTGAGACAGACCATGCAATTTTGTACGAAGATGTGAGATTTTGCATGAAAGATATTTACAGAAACTGTGATATTTTCTGTAAATGATGTCAAAAGTTAACAAAATTTTCATAGCAATTGCGGAATTCTATTCATTTGCTCTAAACGTTTCGTCAACTTGTGACATAACGTACGGAAAATATCGTAAATGTTGTAAACAGTTTTCATGAGATATTAGTGCACATTTTCTTAGGTACAAGATCACATGACCCGCCTCATATATTTGGCGCATACTGACCTGGAAAGCATGACCGGCATATATCAAGTGTTTGTGTTTTGTGGGCGTGGACAGGAAATTCTTGATGGCCACTGATACGGTCTGTGCTTGTGGGTTGACCAGAATCTCCACGTAGAGGCTGTCCGAACTCTGCCGGATAATTCTCTCACCTGAAAAATGTTTCGTTGTTTCCATGACAATAACTGTGACATGGTAAGGCAGAGCTCCAGAAAAGGTGCATATTGGCGTATTTTACGCACATATTTTAGCATATGCATTCATTATCAAAAGTGGGAGAACAAAATACTCATAGCAATGTGAAAATACACATTGATTTTCAAATTGAGTAGTGAAAATAAATACTGTAATAATGTTGAAATTTACTTAGTCGAGCTGCAAAAAGCAAACAGTGTTTGCTTTTTGCAGCTCAAGTGAATTTTTAAATTTGTTTTAATTTTTATCATTTGTTCCCTATTTACTAAGGAAGAAAAGCAATAAGAGTTGTAATAGTAAAATACGCATTGAATTTGAAATCTGAGAGTATACTACTCTTCGATACAAAACTTATCTGGAGCCCTGGTAAGGGTGACAACGATAACGATCAACAACATGACCGAACAAAATGTTCATGTTTCATGCTGAAAAGGACTGTCGTAGTCAGAGTAAACAAGAAATGCATCTGTCGAACGTGGATGCCACCTGCAGCATATTTGAGAAACTGTGACAAAGTGGTTAACCGAAAAGTGTGACGGACGGACGGACGGACGGACGGACGGACGGACAGACGAACGGACGGACGGACGGACGGACAAACTTACATTTCGGACCTTAGGGGGTACTTGCTATATAAAAGATCAAAGGAAATACCCCGTAAGACACAATAGGCTTACGGGGTACGGAATAAGTTCCATTGTCTTCTATTGTCTTAGGCCACGCCCCCTACCCCATAAGTACCCTAATGTGTGCCCGGACGGACGGACGGACGGACGGACGTCTTTACTTTCAGGTAACTATGTGGCTTATCACATGTTAAATATTAGCCACATAAAACGATTTTTAGCCACATAAAACGATATTTTAGGTGGCTAATTGTAACCAACCCTATCCTTTAACAAGTCCATAACCCTGTGGGGCTAGCCACATAAGTACCCGAATGTCTGCCCGGACGGACGGACGGACGGACGGACGGACGGACGGTCCAAACACTATATGCCACCCGTTTCTTCGAAACCCGGTGGCATAAAAATACACAAAGGGAAATGTAGTGAGCAGACAAACACTGAGGCAAAACCTGTATAAATCTGTTAATATTTTACAAAAGACCTTTTTTGGCCTCCAGGAATTCCTTCACAAATGAGTAAACACCAGAGCTCCAGACAAGCTGCGTATTTGCGTAAATACTCAATTAAAATTGCCAAAAACCCAATTGAAATCAGAAGTAGCGAGTATCAAAAAGCAATAAAAATTTTGTGGTACCTATCATGATGCAGAAAAAATAAACAGACCACAATTATAGCATATTTTCCATGAAAACACATCTTGGTATTTCATTAGAATTGCCTCCAAGGAGACAATTCTAATGAAATGCCAAGACATGTTTTTATTTCGAAGCAAACTATTAAATTATTGCTGTCTGTTGATGTGTAAACAGTAGTGTGATTTTATTTTACCCAATTCAAATGTTGAAATACCCAATTGCTTCAGAAATGATGGAGTGACAATACTCAATTACTAATTTCTTATCTGGAGACTGAAACACAGTTCCATGGTTCATTCTAGTCACCATCACAAATATCTCTTAACACCTCACTTTATATCTATAGTCTGTTTCACGAAAGCTGCCCAAATTTTACGGCTATATAAACAATGCAAAAACAATATTTTTTTTGATAATATTAAATTAAAGCAAAATTTAAGAATGAGCCTTCTTTTTATTTCGTGAAATTTGGTCAAATATTGGTTTTATTACGAAAAATTGATTTGTCTATGGGAATTTAACATGGGGGAAAAAGAGGTAAGGCAGTGTGGGAGGAGTCAAAAAACGAAAAAAATTGGAAATTGACTCCGAAACCCGACTAGATAGCTTGGAAATGATCTAACTAAGAAAACAAAAGTTAAATTTTAAAAATCGGTCCAGTATTACTGAAATTCTAAAAAATTTCCCCATGTTAAATCCCAAATTTCCCCATGTTAAATCCCCATAGACATCTTCACGGAGTGAAGATGTCTATGGGGATTTAACATGGGGAAATTTTGTTTTCGCAATAAAATCAATATTTGACAAAATTTCACGAAATAAAAAGAAGGCACATTCTTAAATTTTCCTTTAATTTAATATTATCGAAAAAAATATTGTTTTTGAATTGTTTATATGGCTGTAAAATTTGGGCAGCTTTCGTGAAACAGACTATAGGTAAGTATTTGATTTATTGGTGTCTTTTAATGGCCTATCAACATCTAAGGTCATTTAAGGCCGGGCCAACGGGTTCGATCCCGCATTTAACCTGCTGCATTGGGGGGAAAATCCCAAAATCAGAACAGAGTATTTATATCAAAATAAATATATTCAGCCCTGAAATTAGAATAACCTGACCTGGTGCCAGGTGCATACAACACCAAAATCACTTGGTCCCTTCCCCTATAACGAATCATATTACCGGTAGGTACTCGTCTAAGGGGTATAACCATGATTCATCTCTCACTTACAAGTCTAGGTATGGAAGATTGTGGAGCCAATTCACACTCTTAACTCTTTGCATGCTAGCGGCGAAAATATCTGCCAAACAAATTAGGACTATATGTTTTATTTCTCTCTGTAAATATGTCTTGGAATTTCATTAGAATCGAGTCCTCAGGACTCAATTCTAATGAAATTCCAAGACATATTCATGATATTTACAAGGAGAAATGAAAGAAAATATGATGAATGTTTGTCCGCTAGTTTTGAACTATTTATAGCCCACAAGTTTCCCAGCATGCAAAGAGTTAATTATAAGCTAATTAACTAGGTGTGATGTAGATATATGTACAGTTTCACACTGACACAGATACAAACAATGTTGCAGATGAAATAGTTTGCAATAGAGGCAGCAGCAACAACATAACAAAAGCCAAGGCCCGATTGCTCAAATCATGTGACTGTTAAATTCTTAACAGTGTTAAATCCTTAACAGTCTGTTAAGTTAACATAGATTTTGAGCTTAATGGACTGTTAAATCCTTAACAGTGTTAAGGATTTAACAGTATGTTAAGCTAGCAGAGATGTTGAGCAACATCTGATCAAAACCTCTGTTAGCTTAATGGACTGTTGGATCATTAACAATGTTACCGTAAGAATTTAACAGTCCGTTAAGCTAACCAGAGGTTTTGAGCAATCTCTGATCAAAACCTCTGTTAGCTCAATGGACTGTTAGACCCTTAACAGTGTAAGGATTTAACAGTCTATTAAGCTAACATATGGAAATAATATGGAAGGCAAAATGTAGTGTAGCCAGATGGAAGAAGCACAGCACAGTAGTCCGTCAAGTGATACACAAGATGGGTTGAACAATACATAACATGAGGTGGACAATACTTACTTATGCATTTATAATTGAGGAGTAATACACAATGCAAGAGTCTGATGGAAAAATGGGCAATAAAGCCATGCTTAGAAGCACTGAAGTAACAGCCAGGCAAAATGAATTTGAGCATGTGAGCAGGAGAACCTGAATTTCTGCATAAACTGTAATGCAAATTTGTAAGTTCACTTCAACCAATATACAGTATTGGCTACAAGATGTTTTTAGATATTACTACCGAATCACAGGAAAGAGTAAAAGAAATTGCTTAACCCTTTCCCTGTTTTGCGATATTTCGACTCTTCCAAATCGAAAACATCTGAATAAAAGAACCAAATGCTGGGTCAAATGATGGTTAAATTATCTGATAGAGTAGAAAACATTGTGGGAAAAGGAGAAATTGCTTGTTACAAGCAATTTCTCCTTTTCCCACAATGTTTTCAAAAGACATCTTCTGCAGAGGCGTGAAAAGTCGTTTCTATCAGGGAAATTTAGGGTTAAATATAATTATCAAGGAATTATCCAAGTGCAATGGTCATATTATCTTAAGGTTCGGAGTGTAACAAACTCGGGTAGGGTTAAAGATGAGTCAGTGTGTGATGAATAATTAAATAAGTCATGGAATCTGCAAATTAGATTTATTATTTCTATACACAGTTGTGGATGGGAGTAAGAATTTGCCAAATGACTGAATGGGGTTTTACATTGCTTCAACATGCAGCCAGATTAACGGCAGATGATGAATTAAAGTAATAAATAAAAGCAACACCAAGTAGCGAATGAGGGTATAGGGAGTACTGCATATCTTACCTTCCTTCAAGTAATGTCCATATGGGGAGACTACATAAAATAAAATTACCATCATTAACCCTTTCACACCTAAGTAACTGGAATGGATTTTGATATGTTAATTTTGCAAACAATCCAATCATCACAAAATGATTTTCAGACTAGTCCATTTATGAAAAGGGGGTGTTTTTGTTCTCAAAAATATGAATGACTTGCAAAAAGTGCAGATCCTGATGAGACGGCTCATCACGAGCCGGCTCATCTGGATCTACACTATTTGCCAATACAGGCCAGTGGTGTTGAAAGGGTTAAGGACTTAGTCTATATAATATTGCAACCATTTTCAAAGTTAAAATTCAAACTGTGCAACTTAAAGTGTGTGTCATGTTACAAATCAAATAGTTTATTGAAATACATGTATGTACACACATCACCTGCGTTAATCTTTCCCAGATAATCAACATCTCTAAATATATATTGGCAAACTTGCAAATAAGCAATTTGATTTTCTGAGCCTGAGCTGTCGCACAGTCCAGCCAATCAAGTTGCTCGACTGCAATAACAATATTCAAGTATTTTGAAATGAAGAAATGGACAAAGATTGGCAAGATTCGCACAGGCAGTCGTGTGTTAGCGTAAAGAGGAAAAACAGAAAGTCCTACGTATTTGCTCGTTTAATAGTGTATTATAAATGATAGGACCGTGTTTTTCGTTCAATCATGATTGACTACAGTACATCGTATACATGTCATGATGTCCATTTCCCATTCTCCGTCAAATGTCGAGGTGCTCTATTTTCGTTAATTGTTCCATATTTGTGGCTGTGACTGGATAAATGGGGATTACAGGATTTGTGACCAGTGTAGCTCCTGATCAAATAGCAAAATCCTGTAGCCTGATAACGATCTATAGTGATTGTTAGAAGCATAACGGGTGCTTCATTGATGGAATGGCGAACAGTGCAGATCCTGATCAGACTGTGCGGATGCACATGCTGATCTGGATCTACATTGGTCGCAAAACCCATAAGCAGGGAATCCGCTGGCGATTGCCACTTTCGCAATTGGCGATAAAAATAAACGCGACAAAAAATTACAATTTTCGAAAAAAAATAATCTTTTTTTTTTTTCTTTTTTAAATTGTAATTTTCGCCAATTGTTTATTTTTATCATATTGGTTATTCCTTTTTAAGTGGCGATTTTTTTATTTTCCCCAGCGGAATCCCTGCATAAGCCATATTTTGTTTTCAATCATAGCCAAAAGTGTACATGATCAAACTGTAGTTCTACTTCTGCAGACAATGAATACGGTTCTGTAGCATGACATATGCATTTTGAGTTGTAAATTAGAGCATTTTTCTTTTGAACATGGTACAATAATGTATATAGTATGTACTTGGTACGTACTTGGCGCTACATTACCATGGGTAAGGTCAAGGTATGTTATTAGGAAACAAGAGTGCCGAAGGTCACAATATACGCCCATCAATTTGATTGGTGTTTAACGGCCTATCAACAGCTACGGTCATTTTAAGTGGGTCGACCCGGTATTGAACCTGCTGCATTGGGGAGGAAATTGCAAAATCGGAATATTTACATAAAAATATATATAATTATATATATATATATATATATATATATATATATATATATATATATATCTCAGCCGTAAAATTAGAATAACCTGACCTGGTGCCAGGTCCATACTACACCAAAGTCACTTGGCCCCTTCCCTAAAAGTAATACCGGTAGGATTACTCTTATAAGGGGAATAACCAGATTCGACTCGTATACAGTCGAACCTGCTCGGGCGGTCACCTTTAATCAGCGGTCACCGCCGTTAAGCGGCCACTTCAAATTCCTCCCGCGCATTTTTGCTATATAAAACGCTTTCATTCAACGGTCACTCGTCTAATGCAGCCAGCGGTCATTAATTATCGTCCCAAACTAGTGATCCAATTTCATTAAACGGTCACCTCTAATCTCGATTTCAATGTACCCTGCGGCGGTCGTTACCGAAGCGCGAATTAACAATGATGTCAGCAGTCAATGCGGGTCATTAAAACACCTAACACATCGCCGCGTTTGCGATATTGAGTGGGTGTTTCACAGGTGCAAATTGTGTTGCCCGAATTGTCGGCGCATTATTGAAAGAACAGCCTATCGCATCCGGGTTCTTGCACCCTTGTCCGTCGATTCGTAATTTCTATAGGTTACCGACACAAATGTTGTAAAAAGGAACAGCCCATTGCCAGTTACCAAATTGACAAAACACGAATAGCTGATATAATTGGTGTGTATTGCCCTGGACCGAGTGTAACCGGGTCAAATATAATTTAAGCAAATGGCCTCATATGTCGAATATGAGCCGAATGTCACACTTATTGACAGCTTTTGCTGACATCGCCTATGCATTATTTACATACACAATTGGAAATGAATCTAAATTCGACTTAACCAATACCCGACAAAAAAAAAAAAAAAAAATCGCACAACTTATCCCACACCATTTCCGATTATACCACATTATGCCCTATTATCTAGTACAATAAATTGTCTACAATATGAATCTTGCAGATCAACAGTTGCAGTAGGCTGTAAAATAACAACAAAAACGTGAACATTGGTGTTTTTATTTGTTGACAGATTTTTTATTTCATTAAATGATATAATCCACTCATTACATGTTCAGGTTCAATTTTGAAAATATTAAATAAATATAAAGATACACATTTATATTGCATTAAAACATACATATTTAATCAATATGGTACTCTAAATTAATCATTAATATTATTTATTACATTTGTATTATCAAGTCAACATACGTGTCTATGCTATCTTTACCTTCATTTCAATTTTCAAAATTTACCTGAAATGTACCTGAAAACACAACCCTCTATTAAGAGGTCACCTCTGTTAAGCAGCCAGTTTTGTCACTTTAAGACAGGTTTGACTGTACAAGAAAGCCAAAGAGACCAGTAGCCGATTTCATCAAAATTGCAAAGTATACTTATCTAGCAAAGTATACTTTGAGGGAGTAATCATTTATTTTTCCCAAAATGCATTATTTCATATAGAACTAACCACTGTATATATTTGATGATTAAAAGTGCATGTATGCAGAATTATTATACTGAATTTATTACATTATCAAAGCCAAAATGGCTGTGATAATGTAATAAATTCAGTATAATAAAATTAATAAATTTATCCTTAAATTGAAAATTTCTCCCTCAAAGTATACTTTGCTAGATAAGTATACTTTGCAATGTTGATGAAATAGGCTACAGGTCTCCGGTTGGGATTCCGGTTGGGATTCCGATAAGGATGAATCCCAATCGTTGAATTACCCATCGCAATCTCCCACCTGCCACCCACTACGCCCGTCGAGGCATTATGTCAGTCAACAAGGGGAGATAACTCACTGAAAACTAATATGTTTCTTCTTCTTGCCATGATAAACATGTGTACCAAATTTGTTTAAGATCTGTCAAGTAGAACTTGAGTTACTGTGTTACAGTTAACCCTTTCACCCCTAAGTAACTGGAATGGATTTTGATATGTTCATTTTGCAACCAATCCAATAATCACAAACTCATTTTCAGACAAGTCCATTATATTTATGAAAAGGGGGTTGTTTTTGTTCTCAGAAATATGCAAATTACTTGCAAAATGTGCATATCCTGATGAGACTGCTCAGGCCTTTGGTGTTGAACCGGTTAAAGGCCCAGATTTGATCAATGTTGTTTATGTTTACCCATTTATTTTCTTGAGGTCTATTATTCATAAACATGTCGACTAGCAGTACATGAAGATCTATAGATGAGTTTCATATGGGCTAACAAATGTTATTGCCCAGACATTTGGCACCAGGGCAACAAGCTGGTATCAACATATTATATTTCAATTATTGTCCTGTCTGTGCTCTTGTCCACTATGTCTCTATAATAATTGCAATATAATATTTTAACATCTACTTGTTGCCCTGTGGGTGGTAGGTGGGAGCATGCGGGTTCTTCCTTACTGGAATTCGGACTTGAGACTTGGTTTGGCCCTCACATACGTCTTTGGCATTTTGTATGCGACAGTTGAATCAGGTTATACCCCGTATGTGAGTATTGTGACTATTCACAATGTTATTCTAGGGGAAGGGGCCAAGTGACTTAAGTGTGGCATGGACCTGGCACCAGGTCAGGTTATTCTAAATATACCCCAAAACTTGTTGCCCTGGTGCGAGTGATTTGACCAAATAGAACTAGTTTGTCTACAGACCAGGGGCCCGTTTCACTAACCTTCGTACAACTAAAATGTTCGTAAGTGCAAATTTAGGATTGTCTGTAAATTTCAATTGATGGATTTACATTTATTGAGCATAGGCTGCATATGCAGCCTATGCTCAATAAATGTAAATCCAACAATTGTTTACAAGAAAACATTGTTAATGTGAAATTTACAGACTATCATAATTTTGCACTTACGAACATTTTAGTCGTAGGAAGTTTAGTGAAACGGCCCCCAGCAATCCATCCAGCAAACTGACCGATGCAGGTGAATATCACTAAACTACACTACACTACACTACACTACACTACACTACACTACACTACACCACACCCCACCCCACCCCCAATAACATGTTATTAACCATATGCTCAATAAATGTAAATCCAACAATTGTTTACAAGAAAACATTGTTAATGTGAAATTTACAGACTATCATAATTTTGCACTTACGAACATTTTAGTCGTAGGAAGTTTAGTGAAACGGCCCCCAGCAATCCATCCAGCAAACTGACCGATGCAGGTGAATATCACTAAACTACACTACACCACACCACACCCCACCCCACCCCACCCCACCCCCACCCCAATAACATGTTATTAACCATATGCTCAATAAATGTAAATCCAACAATTGTTTACAAGAAAACATTGTTAATGTGAAATTTACAGACTATCATAATTTTGCACTTACGAACATTTTAGTCGTAGGAAGTTTAGTGAAACGGCCCCCAGCAATCCATCCAGCAAACTGACCGATGCAGGTGAATATCACTAAACTACACTTCACTACACTTCACTACACTTCACTACACTACACTACACTACACTACACTACACTCCCCCCCCCACCCCAATAACATGTTATTAACCATGTGAGATCAAAGAAACACGTATAACAAAACAGACGTGTTATCCTGTCTGGCATTAATGTTCCATCCATCAGTCGGAATTCACCAACAAACGAGACAGACAAATTTTCTGGCAGACTACATGGGAAAGAAAAATCAATCAACACAACTTTGAGTGCAAATTATTTTATAAATACACTCAGAGCTCCAGTTAAGGTGCGCAACTTGATCAAATTTGGGGAGACTTTCGTTATTTGTTCGCCAAAATTGGCAAGTTGGGAGTGCTTTAGAATCGTCTCGATCAGACGATTCTAAAGCAATCCCAATTTGCCATTTTTCGTGAAGAAATAAGAAAAATACCAGGAAAATTTGGTCCAATTACGCACCTTAACTGGAGCTCTGTACACCCCATTGAAAACAGTACCAATTTAAGAGCATTTTTAAATTAAAATTTTCTAACCAACAGCTTTTGGATATTAATACATGTATTTCATGGCGTATCATGATTTCAAGATAGCTTCTCCAAAATACATTTGGACAGTGTATTCTTAATTTCTTTGAAGATTAAACCACTCAGTGATGTAACCGGTCAGACAAACAGCCTCAGTGAGACAGTTCAAATGCAGCTTAAAACAGATTATTTTAACTCTTTCACCCCTCAAAGTAGCTGGAATGGATTCTGATATGTTAATTTTGCAACCAATCCAATGGTCACATGATGATTTCCAGACTAGTCCATTTATGAAAAGAGTGTTTTTGTTCTCCAAGATATCAAAATTACTTGCAAAAAGTGCAAATCCTGATGAGACGGCTCGTCACGAGCTGTCTCATCTGGATCTGCACATTTTGCCAATACCACACTATACAGGCCTGTGTTGAAATGGTTAATTAGAGTTGTGGATCCCCAATAAATTCTACTCAGGCATCACCTTAAGCCATATTTTCTCATATTCTCTTGAAATTCACGTGTTATCAAGTCTTGGCATCTTAGACTTCCTACGCCTGCGGAGTTTGAATGTTTTATTAAATAAATGTTGGCACAGATATACCATGGAAACATACATCATATAATTCCACAGACGTGATACAAATGCTGCTTGCGGTACTACCGTCTGTTCCACGTTTTGCTGCCGACAAACTTTTGGACATTAAACACATCAACTCTTTGCACGCTAGCAGCGAAAATATCCGCCAAACGAATTAGGAGTATGATGGTGGGTCTAGTTTTCAGAGTATTAACAAGTTCATCAACAAGCGATTTTTATAAAACATATCATATAAGCTAACTTGTCAGTTCAATCTAATGATAAACATTTATTTCAATCTTTATTGCCTTCAAAATAAGATTGTTGTTAGATTAAAATCTGCGTCAGCGTGTTTAGCAACACAGGAGTCAGCCATCTTGAATCTCGACTTATGGTTGGTGTTTTCGGGGTATGTTCCGAAAGTGTCGATAAATCTGCTAATTCGATCGTCCCGAGTTTTCATTGGCTGTTGAGATCATCTCACGCATGAATGAGGCACAGTGAAGGAAAATTTGAAACTTTTCTGCTATTTATGATTTTAACAATATTAAAGACCAGATTAATGGCGGACGTAGAAACTCGACAGGAAAACGTGGAACAGACAGTAGGTTGTTACTCAGATATCTCAATCTGGCCATGGATGTGTCTGTGTCTATGACTTGCCGCATTTTCTACATGTTAAACTAGATTTTTTTCTTTAAACTTGAAAATGTCTTAGAAGAACGAGATGCCCATCTACCGCTTTGATAGTAAAACGAGTCCAAGAAGGGGAGATAATCCATGACCAGTCGGGTCGGATCAACAATCGAAATTCAGTTTGCGCATCTACACACCATAAGGAAGCTACATACCAAGTATCAAGCCTCCGCCTATTAAAACAAGAAGCCCAAATGGGCCTGTATCGCTCACCTAAAAGCCTCCATAGTGGTCATCTTGATTTCACAAAGACTCTTCACTTACAACTTCAAATGTTCCACAGAATTTGTTGGTACCTTGGATTTGGTGATGACCTCCATTTTGACAAAAATGAACAGGCTTCACCAACAAACCATTTCAGTTAAGTTTGGTCAATATCGGCCAAGCAGTTCACAAGAAGAAGCCCTTTGAAATCTTTAGTAAAAGAACAACCTTTTGACCTGTCGGAGGCCATCTTGGATGACGTAATCATCTGATTTTGGCAAAACATGCTCCAGAGTGATCGTCTCGTCGATACCTTGGATTGGATATATTATATGACCATATTTGGTCAAAAATATAATTTGACCCCTAGTTGACCCCTCGGGCCACGCCCCTTTTTGACCCAGGTGCCACCATATGAACAAATCTGAAACAGCGTTAAATATCAATCATTCACACCAAGTTTCGTCGAAATCAGCCTGGAGGTTTGTGAGAAGAAGATTTTTTGGACAATTTGACCTACTTTTCAACGGCGGACATCTTGGATTTGTTGATGACCTCCATTTTTAACAAAAATGGACAGGCTTCACCCAGACCATTACAGTTAAGTTTGGCCAATATCGGCCAAGCAGTTCACAAGAAGAATACGTTTGAAATCTTTAGTAAAAGAACAACTTTTTTACCTTTCGGTGGCCATCTTGGATGACAAAATCATCTGATTTAGACAAAAAATGCTCCAGAGTGATCGACTAGTCGATACCTTCGATTTGATATATTATATGACCATATTAGGGCAAAAATATAATTTGACCCCTAGTTGACCCCTCGGGCCACGCCCATTTTTGACCCAGGGGCCACCATATGAACAAATCTGAAACAGCGTTAACTATCAATCATTCACACCAAGTTTCGTCGAAATCGACCTGCAGGTTTGTGAGAAGATTTTTTTGACAATTTGACCTACTTTTCAATGGCGGACATCTTGGATTTGGTGATGACCTCCATTTTAACAAAAATGGACAGGCTTCACCCACAGACCATTACAGTTAAATTTGGCCAATATCGGCCAAGCAGTTCACAAGAAGAATATGTTTGAAATCTTTAGTAAAAGAACAACTTTTTTACCTTTCGGTGGCCATCTTGGATGACAAAATCATCGGATTTAGACAAAAAATGCTCCAGAGTGATCGACTAGTCGATACCTTCGATTTGATATATTATATGACCATATTCGGTCAAAAATAAAATTTGACCCATATTGGACTCCTCAGGCCACGCCCATTTTTGACCCAGGGGCCACCATATGAACAAATCTGAATCAGCATTAACTATCGATCATTCATACAAAGTTTCGTCAAAATCGGCCTGGCGGTTCGTGAGAAGAAGATTTTTTAAGAATTTGACCTACTTTTCCACGGCGGCCATTTTGGATTGTCGCTGACCTTCATTTTAACAAATCTGAAATGGCATCACCCATATATCATCCCTGTAAAGTTTGACCAACATCGGCTCAGCAGTTCGGGAGAAGAAGATGATTGAAAATGTTCATGGACGACGGACGACGGACACTTTGCCATAAGAATAGCTCACATGAGCTTTGCTCAGGTGAGCTAAAAAAGTATTAAGAGCTACACAACCAAAATTGGAAAATTATATGTTGGAAGGGGGGGGTGGATAATCCATGACCCGGGGGTCAAAATAAAAGTCATTTTGCGCATATACACTTTATAACAAATCTTATTTATAGACCTACATTATCTGGTACATGCTACGTTTCTCCTGGACACGATATTGATGCATGTATTCTTTAAATAATACATTACATTCTAGAGGACTGGAATGTCGGGAATGTAACATGTGTTGCACACAGCTGTTCCTCATACAATGTATATAGATTCCTTATAGAACAAGGTCGGTGGTAATCCATAAAGTTATTAACCCGTTCATAGTCTATGGTATGCTTTTGTATTGACCTTTCATCCCTGAGTATCTGGAATAGACCATTCCATTTAAATTTATGGAGTATTCCACACATCTGAAAGAGGAGTTTGTTAAAATTTCACATCATATCCACAAACAGTGCAGATCCTGCTCGTTACGAGCCGGCTCATCTGGATCTACACTGTTTTTCAAACATCATTATCAGAGATCAGAATGTGAAATGGTGCGTATCTACATTGTTTGCAAATATTGAGATCAGAAATGGTCAGTATCTAATCTACATTGTTTGCAAATATTGAGATCAGAAATGGTCAGTATCTAATCTACATTGTTTGCAAATATTGAGATCAGAAATGGTCAGTATCTAATCTACATTGTTTGGAAATATTGAGATCAGAAATGTATGGTCAGTATCTAATCTACATTGTTTGCAAATATTGAGATCAGAAATGGTCAGTATCTAATCTACATTGTTTGCAAATACTGAGATCAGAAATGGTCAGTATCTAATCTACATTGTTTGGAAATATTGAGATCAGAAATGGTCAGTATCTAATCTACATTGTTTGGAAATACATGTATAGGAATCATCAAATTGTTGACATGGCCAGGATCTACATTATTTGCAAATATTTTGAGATCTGATTGTTGAAATGGTCAGTATCTACACTGTTTGCAAATATTGGAATCAGAATGTTGAAATGGTCAGTATCTACACTGTTTGCAAATATTGGAATCAGAATGTTGAAATGGTCAGTATCTACACTGTTTGCAAATATTGGAATCAGAATGTTGAAATGGTCAGTATCTACACTGTTTGCAAATATTGGAATCAGAACGTTGAAATGGCAGTATCTACATTGTCTGAAAATATAGGGATCAGAATGTTGAAATGGCCAGTATTTACATGGTTTGCAAATATGAGGATCAGAATGTTGCAAAAGTGAATGTGAATGGGTTTATTGTTTCGTCCCAGCAATAGCTAAGGTCATAGTTTAAAGTCTCATCCGACCGACAGTACTACATGTAGTATGGAAATATTATGTAAGTATTGTTCACGTTCAATGCCATATTCCATAGGCCACAAGCCATCCCTCATTGTTGCAATTGTCAACAATATCAGATTCCTGTATCAACACATGCACCAAATTATAATCATTGGATTGGTTGCAAATTAACGTATAAAATTCCATTCCAGTGACTTACATGTAGCTACCGGTGAAAGGGTTAAAGTCAAATTATATATCTGTGGGGTTGGTGGGCTAACTGCCACTGATGACTATATAACTGCCAGGGCCAGTGAAGCATTATGGAAATACCGTAAAGATTCTAATAGACGCCCATGTTCTAATAGACGCCCACCCCCCACTTTTTACGTTGAAAATTACACATTTTTTGGCCGATTTTCACGAAATTAGTGCCTCTAATAAACGCCCAGTACCGACTTGAAACAAAATCGGAGCTAATTGTCCAATTAGATTTTTTTCTTTCCATTATTTTGAAAGCAACTTCCTTTAAAATTGGGTAAAAAACATAATTGCTACTTTCACTTTCAAAAGTGGAAGCGAAATTCGACTGTTTCCGGTGTCACAGTAAATTCCTCATCAGCAGTAGCTATTTGCACGGACACAGGGTGATCAGAATTTACACGGTTACGGAGACGCCATTTTCAAAGCATCTCAAACCCGACAGATCCGAAAAGCTGACGAAACGTCCGTAGGCGTAAATCTGATCAACATTAATGATTGACGCTAATATACTATAAAATTACATTTAACATTTCTACCGACTGTACCATAATGACCAGAGTGGGCCGAAACGTCTTGGCCCAAATGTTTATAAACTGACAGACAGTACAATCAAGTCTGGCGTTTGAGAGTAAGCCCCTTACCGTAGTTATGTTTTTGTTCAGATAGCAGAACATCGTATATTTTTTTATCATTTTCCCTTTGCTGATATAACGCTCGACTTCGGAGCCAGTGGTGATTCTAATAGACGCTATTAGAATCTTTACGGTAGTTGTCAGAAGTTTGTGTAAAGTTCACATGTTGCAGACCATATTATGGACAAACTATTGATTCCCAGTGGCAAAATGGCAAAATTGGATTTGGACTAATGAGGTATTCATAGAGCTGTATTTGCAATGACTAATATGCTGCTGACCAGTGGTTTTATGAGTTTATTTAACCCTTACAATGCTGAATTAAAATTGTCGTCTGCTGTTTACCGTATTTGATATTTTCCCCTTTTTTTTCGCAGGAAAAACACGTTTTGACAACATTTTAGAATCATTTCGAATGGAAATAATTCTAAAATGATGTCAAAACTTGTTTTCATTGAGAGAGAAGAAAACAATATCACACAACAGCAGACGGCTATTTTCGTTTCCCGCCTTCTAAGGGTTAACAATACAATGGACATGCATCATGAAAAGATGGTCTAGATTTATTCATACAATCAATGGCACTTGGCACTAGATCAGGATATGACAATTTTAGTACTGGGAAGCTATTGCAATTTCAATATTGAATGTGTGATTGTTTGATACAGATGTATTGTCTGTATAATTATGGGTTTGTTTGTCATTTGCAATGATGACTACATACACTCAACCTAGCAGTCAATTTAAGGAAGCTGGCAGTCAAACTCTACACTGTTCAGAGCTCCAGATGAGGTGCGTATTGGCGTATTTTATGCAATTATTTTAACTGAATACGCATTGGTTATCAAAGGTGGGAGTACAAAATACGCACAGCAATGTGAAAATACGCATTGAATTTCAAATTGAGTAGTGAAAATACTGTCATATAAAGTTGAAAATTCACTTAGTTGAGCTGCAAAAAGCAAACACTGTTTGCTTTTTGCAGCTCAATTAAGTGAATGTTTAAATTTGTTATATATTTTTTAACCATTTGTTCCCTATTTAGTAATGAAAACAATCAATACATTTGTAAAAGTAAAATACGCAATGATTTTGAAATCAGGGGGTATAGTACACTTTAGACACGAAGCTTATCTGGAGCACTGACTGTTCACAACTGAGCTGAAGTTTCTTGAAGTCAAAGATACAAGCTGTAGAGGTTAACCCATTAGATTCGGAATACACCTTTACAGGAATGATTTTTTTTAAATATTTTATTTTTATTTTTGCTATTTCTCAATGAAAGTATAGTTGTGACCACTCATTTGAACCGTCTCGATGAGACGGTTCAAATGGTGGTCGCGACATATACTTCTGAGCGCATAGAAGGAAAATATTTAGGATTTTCTGCAAACATAATGGTGTATCCTCAGCATGAAATGGGTTAACAGGCTGCATGATTGTGCTTATTTAAGTTCATCATATTAAATAGGAGCTAAATGTACATTGGATATCACCTTTCAGTCACTCACATGGGCCATAAAACCATCTAATTTATTAGCAAACACAGAACAGGTCATAAAAAGCCAGTTCACTAAAAGCCACAGTTTCTTTTTTCAGGCCCCAATTAACCTATACTACTTTAATGTTTTGGGGCACATTGTTTTCTTATTATTTTCAATATTTCCAAATAAAACATTATTTGAGGGTGCATGAGAATCATTTCTAGCAGAGACGATTTTCATTTGCTGCCAAAACATGTTTTTGTTGAGAAATAAAACAAATATTGAAAATAATAGCACAGCAGACAAGAATATCTGTTTCCTGCAATGTTAATGGAACAGCCCAAAAACCCATTAAAACCCTACACAATATCTTCCCTTACATTCTACACATGCTTTATTCATTCCAGCCAGAGAAGAAGATAATTGGCTAGGATTGGCACAAATGAATCATGTAGAACAGTCAATAAACATTGTAATGTATGATTCACATGGCCAAACAGGAGTTAGGTGTCACTAAAACATTACCATTACATGGGCTGATGTCTGGAACAATTAATTACATGAACTGTGCCTCTGCCAACTAGAGAAAAGCCAGATCTTATCAGCATAGAGCTTGAATAGGGAGACATAAAGGTCCTACCAGAGTTGAAGCAGTAGCTATAGCAATACAGTCTGAATAGTGTCCATTACAGAAAGCTGAATCATCCGGTAATTTTTACTCTTTACAAACCCATTGTCGAGCATGCAGATTTATATACAAGAGAATCAGGTAATATTGCCTTACAAACACATTGTAAAGCATGCAGATTTATGTACAAGAGATTCAGGTAATCTCGACTTACAAACCCATTGAAAAGCATGCAGATTTATCTACAAGAGATTCAGGTGATCTTGAATTACAAACCCATTGAAAAGCATGCAGATTTATCTACAAGAGATTCAGGTGATCTTGACTTACAAACCCATTGAAAAGCATGCAGATTTATGTACAAGAGATTCAGGTAATCTTGCCCTTTACAAACCCATTGACAAGCATGCAGATTTATGTAGAAGAGAATCAGGCAATATTGCCCATGCATATAGTGATATTACAGTGTAGATCCATATGTGCCGGCTCGGCTCGTGACAAGCCGTCTCATCAGGACCTACACTTTTTGCGAGCAACTTTCATATTTTTGAGAACAAAAACACCCACTTTTCATAAATGGACTAGTCTAAAAAATCATTTTGTGAAGATTGGATTGGTTGCAAAATTAACTATCACAGTCGATTCCAGTTACTTAGGGGTGAAAGGGTTAATGAGAAAGCTTTTCATTCGTGTCTGGCTTACAGTTTCTACGGTAAATGTGTGTCTGGCTTACAGGTGCCCGTTTCACTAAACTTCGTACAACTAAAATGTTTGTAAGTGCAAAATTAGGATCGTCTGTAAATTTCACATTAACACTGTTTTCTTGTAAACAATTGTTGGATTTACATTTATTGAGCATAGGCTGCATATGCAGCCAATACTCAATAAATGTAAATCCATCAATTGCAATTTCCAAACGATCCAAAATTTGCACTTACGAACATTTTAGTCGTACGAAGTTTAGTGAAACGGCCCCCAGCTAGGTTCAACGGTATTTATATTTTCCGGACTATGGGAAGGGTGCAGTGAATTTACATGGTCACATGTCCACATGGCAGTGCTATATATCCCCACAGGTCTACACTGGATACCGATACTGAACCACATTTTCTTCCGTTACAGTCCCCTGGTATTGAAAGCTGATGGGAAATCAATATGATTGTTATTCACATGATCTCCTCCACAAGTTGAGCCAGACATGGGGAAATGAATGACCCAACATTGGCGATAAAACCAGATGTCGATCCATTGCTGCACGGTTGTCTGATCTGATCTGGTACAAAACAGAAAACTAACAAAATATATATTATCCGAGGACCAACTTCGACAGTACATGTACTCCATACATTCATTGCTGACCAGATACATTGTGTCTCAACAGACTGTAATTATATCTGGTGACTGATCTTGCTGGTTGCTTGTTATAAGGTTCATGTATGCTTCTGAATATGTTTACGAGTTCTGGGCAATTTAACCCTTACAATGCTGAATTAAATGTTGTCATCTGCTGTGTATGTTTTATTTTCCATTTTTATCAATGCGCACATAGTTTGGCAGCACTTTATAGAATCATTTCCATATTCCAGATAAGCTGCGTATTTGCTTAAATACCCAATTAAATTTGCCAAAAACCCAATTGAAATCAGAAGTAGCGAGTATCTAAAAGCAATAACAATTTTATGGTACCTTTATCATGCTGCACAAAACAATAAACAGACCACAAATAGAGCATATTTTTCTTATTTTCCATGCAAACACATCTTGGTATTTCTAATGAAATGCCAAGACATGTTTTCATTTCTAAGAAAACTATTCAATAATTGCTGTCTGTTGATGTGTAAACAGTGGGTGATTTTATTTTACCCAATTAACATTTTGAAATACACAATTACTCAGAAATGATGGAGTGAAAATACTCAATTACTAATTCCTTATCTGGAGCCCTGAATGAGTGCAATTATCCTTATGTGGTTTTAATGTTGTAATCTATGCAGGCTGAGGATTCTTTATAATAATCCCATTGTGCTTTTAATAGACATAAAAAGACAATACTATACAAAATAGCCCAATTATCAAGAGACTTAAGAACAAAACCCACAGATCTCCATGGCAACAGGAGAAAGTTGATGTCGTAGACAACAGTAAAATCCTAACTAATGGTTGATGGGACATCATAGATGTGGCTATCGTGCGGAAATGGGGAATATGACCTTCGTATGGGGAATATGACCTTATAGTTCAGCCAATTCTACAATGCAACGTCCCAATATGACCTTCGTGATGCAGAGCTTCAGATAAGGTGTGTATTGGCGTATTTTAAAAACTTATTTTAGCAGAATACGCATTAATTATCAAAAATGGGAGTACAAAATACTCGCAGCAATGCGTTTGTTTGTTTGTTTGTTTGTTTATTGGTGTTTAACGGCCTATCAACAGCTAAGGTCATGTAAGGCCGGGCAAACGGGTTCGACCCCGTTTTAACCTGCTGCATTGTGGGGGAAAATCCCAAAATCAGAACGGAATATTTACATCGAGATACAACATATTCAGCCCTGAAATTAGAATAACCTTCCATACCGCACCAAAGTCACTTGGCCCCTTCCCCCATTTAAAAGTAATACCCGTAGGATTATTCTTATAGGGGGTATAACCAGATTCAACTGTCACATACAAAATGCCAAAGACGTATGTGAGGGCCAAACCAGGTCTCCAGTCGGGATTCCGGTAAGGATGAACCACGATCATTAAATTACCCATTGCATGCTCCCACCTGCCACCCTACCGCAGCAATGTGAAAATACACATTGATTTTCAAATCGAGTAGTGAAAATACTGTAGTAAAGTTGAGGATCGTCTGGAAATTGCAATTGATGGATTTAAATTTATTGAGCATAGGCTGCATATGCAGCCTATGCTCAATAAATGTAAATCCAATAATTGTTAATGTGAACTTTACAGACTATCATAATTTTGCACTTACGAACATTTTAGTCGTACAAAGTTCAGTGAAACGGGCCCCTGGGATGCCCCACCTACCTGTTTGATCAGAAGCGAGACTGGCCACAAACGACACATGCCCAATCATTCCAGTCAAAGATCAAGCTAGCCTGGCCACATTTCCCATTGCCTAATTTCCTTTTACAGATCAGAAGCTAGATGGGCCACAAATGCCATACACCAATTTATCCAGTCACAGATCAGGAGCTAGTCTAGCTCCTGATCTGTGACCGGACAAATTTGGTGTACGGCATTTGCCACATTCAATCGGTCACTGAGCAAGACATACCCCATGCCCCCATTTCTCCAGTCACAGATCTGACATATCGTGACAAAATGGATTTGTTTGAGGTTTAGCCGAGTTGGCTCCTGATAAACTAGCCCACTCATGCAGACTGATGAGGATCTGAATTATTCCTTAGAGGTTAGACACCATCAAATAGTTTTACTATATAATTTAACCGAATGCCATCCAATAAGGCCAGTCTCTCCTACTTTCACTATTCGTATGGATGTTGTGGGACCCACTTGTACACGACCTGCAGCCAGTCTGTACTGGTTCTGCATGAACTAAACAATAGGTTCACTTACTCCTAAGAAAGAAAAATCCAACCTTGTCATGTCCTCCAATATTGTGTACATTTGTTGGCCACGGAAACTCCGTGTACATCAAGTGACCAACAGGTTCAGTGTTTTCTTTTAAATGCTACAAATATGTTGAAAACTGGTGTTAAAGGCACCCCAAAATGTTCCTCAAGTGAAACTGGGTAGTAATGGATCAAGATTTGCAAGCAAACGGTGTCTGTGACCTCAAAACACCCGCACTATTTTTTTATACCGGACTACTTTTGCATACACCCTGGGCGGTTTCGCACCATTTGGTGTCTTCTAACCTTAGATACACTGACTCAGAGCCCCAGATAAGGCGCGTATTGGCGTATTTTATGCACTTATTTTAGCAGAATACGCACTGACTATCAAAAGTGGGAGTACAAACTTCTCACACCATTGTGAAATATGCATTGATTTTCAAATTGAGTAGTGAAAATACTGTTATAAAGTTGAAATTTACTTATTTGAGCCGCAAAACCAAACTGTGCTTTTTGCAGCTCAAATAAGTGAATTTTTTTATGTGTTTTATTTTTTATCATTTGTTCCCTATTTAATAAGGAAGAAAATCATAATACATTTGTAAAAGTAAAATACGCATTGAATTTGAAATCTGGGGGTATAATACTCTTTAGATACACAACTTATCTGGAGCTCTGACGTCACAATATGTCACGAAAACAAGGTAAAAGTACATTCAGAACTAAGGTATGCAAAGGGTGGAGAGGATGTGAACAAGAATTCCGCTACAGTGTCGCGCCTGTTCAGGCATTGGATGGTGGGTTGTCGCTTTTTCATAGAATAAAAGAAGAGCATCCGAGGAATGAATGTGAGAAATATGAAGAAGTTCTGCGATAGGAAACAGAATGTGGATGCGGACAATGACGCAGACAATGAAACGGATGATGACGTTGATGACGTTGATGATGACGTGGATGACGCTGATGATGACACGGATGACGCTGATGATGACGTGGACAATGGAAAATACTGATTGTTTGTTTGTTGGGGTTTAACGGCCTATCAACAGCTAAGGTCATTTAAGACCGGGTCAATGGGTTTACTACTAAGTCCCATATATTACCTGTACAAATGGGGGGAAAATCCCAAAATCAGAACTGAATATTTACAATAATAAAAACTATATATTCAGCCCTGAAATCAGAATAATCCTGATCTGATGCCAGGTCCTCGCCACACCAGAATCACTTGGCCCCCTCCAAAAAGCAATAGGATCAGTAATAGTCTCACTCCTTTTATAATGGGCAATAACCCAATTCAACTCCCAGGTAACAAAAGGGACAAAGAAAAAACAGTACCTGACGGCCAAACCAGGCAAATCGTGATTCCTACATGTATAAGGAGGAGCCCTTACCGTTAATTTACGGCGTCGCATTCGCCCGACCAACCACCCACGGAAAATACTGAAGCAGCTCTGCAGATGACCATTCCCTTACTACTATAAAGAGCTATTGGTATCTGGAGGTTTATTTATTGTAATTCTTGTAAGACTATTAAATGGTAATTGGCTAGAATTGATTTTTCACAGCTAGAACACCAGTCTGTCTGAGTGGACTACTATAAATAGGCTGTGTCTGAGAATGTGAAATATATGGCGTGAGATGCCGAACATACGATTTACTAAGCATTGATACTTAACAAATATCCGTCCATTTGTACGCCGATCGTCTCCAGTGTCAGAAGAAATAGTGTATGTCCTGATCAGATTTGTAACTGTGTGGGTTGACGTTGCAAGTTATGTTCACAATTAGCGTACATTTAGGTCCAGATCAGACAGCATAGAGTAGTAAATTATGTTCACAATTATTGTAGGTCCCGATCAGACTACACAGAGAGCATTAGAGTAGTATGTTCACATTATGTAGTGGTCAGATACACGAGAATTGCAGTATGTCACAAGAGTTAGGTCCTAGATCTGGCTGCACAGAGGAGTTATGTTCACATTAGTATAGATGCAGATCAGACTGCACAGATGTGCAGTCTGATCTGCACCTACACTAATTGTGAGCATAAATTGCAATGTCAAGTCACAAAATGCTACATATTATGTGCGAGACATGTCGACATGTTGAACTGTCATATTTAAGTTTATTATCGTGTTGTTTGACACAGCTTGTACAAACACCAATCTGCTGAGCTCGTAACTCACAAATATGCACAAAGAATTTGTGTCTATAAATTTATTATTGATAGATCGACTGATTGATTATTTAGATCGCTGATCGGTTGATTGATTGGGAACATTTTTAAAGATCTGATAATATTCATGTATCTACCCCAGGGTTCCAGATAAGGAATTAGTAATTGAGTATTGTCACTCCATCATTTCTGAAGCAATTGGGTATTTCAAAATTTTAATTTTAATTGGGTAAAATAGAATCACACTACTGTTTACACATTAGCAGACCGCACTTATTCAATAGTTTGCTTCTAAATGAAAGCACATCTTGGTATTTCATTAGAATTGTCTCCTTGGAGACAATTCTAATGAAATACCAAGATGTGTTTTCATGGAAAAATAAGAAAATATGCTATATTTGTGGTCTGTTTATTGTTTTCTGTAGCATGATAAAGATACCACAAATTGTTCATTGCTTTTTGATACTCACTACTTCTGATTTCAATTGGGTTTTTGGCAATTTTAATTGGGTATTTATGCAAATACGCAGCTTATCTGGAGCTCTGTACCCTATGCCTGGAAGGTCTTGAAACATGTAAAACATGGCATATACAACCAATGAAAATGATTCTGAAGTGCCTTCAAATCATGTTTTTATTAAGAAGACAAAATTTAAAACAACAACAGACAGCAATTTTTGTTTCCCGCAGTTTAAGGATTAACCAGGAAGGCAGATGGAAACTCACAGTAATTACATATGGCAGGATGTACCAGCAAGGCAAGCAGGCCTTGGAGATCCCTCAAACAGTTACCATATACCTCATAACAACATTCCACAATAAATAATGGATACTATGTTGTTTCTGGCACCAGTTGTCGTTTCATCATGACAAAACAGGCCTTATACAGTGATTGACCAGTAGAACCTGATTAATCTTGCTCACGATAAGGATTTAAATAGTTGTTTGAATCACCGAGACCCACTTGTTGACAAAATGGAAAACAATTCAGACCCTATTCTGTCTGTTCACTGGAGTGCAGCGCAGACCCAGATCCGATTCAGGGTCTACACTGATGAAAAAAGCAACACACGTCTTTTTCTGTCATTATGTGTTTGTCACAATTTATTGTTACGGGTAATTGCTTGCCCACTCACCATCACTGCCATAGGAACATAACTCCCCACTGACAAACACAATAATATATATGGGCCACTGTGTGACGAAATGGACCTTACTATGATTGCAACAAGTGAAATGTCAGATCACTCTGTGCATCTGTTCAGTCTGAACATGGTCAACGCTGTTCACGATTTGTTCAGTGAAATGGCCTTGTTGTCATCAACCAAACAATTCAATTCAATCCATCACCAGGGTATCTTCAAGATGACTAGAAACCTTATTTGTTGCAAATTTCCATCTCCGCAGCCAATGGGCCAGTATGTGGCCGCCACTGGTGAAATTGGGCTTATTGTCTTTGCGACCAGTGTAAACCCAGATCAGACTGCGCATCGGCGCAGTCTGATCAGGGTCTGCACTGTTCGCAATTCAGTCACGGAAACACAAATCCTGCACCTAAATACGAGATAGGTCCACATCATGATGCCACAGGATTGTGCGAGGAGATCCGAAGACTCGCCGTAAATGCCATAAGCGCCAATTCTCTGGTCACAGCCTTTGTATACGAGGTAGCCACTGGCGGCATGTCAAGCATGCAAGCCATTATTACAGACCATCTACATGGGAGTCACCAAGGGAAATGCTGGTAACTGGATCTTACGCCCACTTACAGGGTGTGGGATCACATGGTTCCATCCATACAGTGCTATGTGATATTCTTTAGATGTGTTAACAGTAGATTTCCTTTAATAGATCCATTCAACAGTAAGGTCATTATCAGGCAGGATGCAGGATTGATATATTGATTGGTTGACTGGGTTTTTATGTCTGTTCCACAGATGGTGAATCAATGCAGGATTGATCGATTGATTGCACTTTTCATGTCCGATCAACAGCAAGGTCATTACAGATGGTAAATGCAGAGCTCCAGATAAGCTGCGTATTTGCGTAAAAACCCAATTAAAATTGCCAACAATCCAATTGAAATCAGAAGTAGTGAGTATTGTGGTACCTTTATCATGCTGCAGAAAACAATAAACAGACCACAAATATAGCATATTTCCATGAAAACCCATCTTGGCATTTCATTAGAATTGTCTCCTTGGAGACAATTCTAATGAAATGCCAAGATATGTTTTCATTTGGAAGCAAACTATTCAATAATTGCTGTCTGTTGATGTGTAAACAGTAGTGTGATTTTATTTTACCAAATTAAAATATTGAAATACTCAATTACTTCAGAAATGATGGAGTGACAATACTCAATTACTAATTCCTTATCTGGAGCCCTGTACAGCTACAGTGGCATAGCTCATGCCAGAGATGGGAATCACATTAGTATTGTTTCACCACTGTAGCCGAGACACTCCGCCAGAATATTGCTTGTACACATAGTTGATTGTTGTTAAATTTGATGTCTTGATTATTTGTGCACATCCAATCATTGTCCATAAATGGATGCGTGACTGATTTGATTGATTGATGGATTGATTGAGGTCTAATGTCTGTTCAACAGCAACGTGAAATACAGACGGTGAATGGATACGGGGGTGGATTGGAATGGTGCTTAGTGGCCCACCAACACAAAAGAGTATCATTTAGGGCCAAGAAATGTGAGTTGAGCCCGAGCTTACCATGTGGTCCCTCGTCGCCCAGCTCCGCCTTGTTGGCCACTTGCGACAGCTGATCATTGATGTTGATCCCCGTGGACGCATTGTCCCAGCTGTTGAAACCTGCAAGATAAAAATTGAAATGTGTCTGTGACTGGAGAAATGGGGAATACCGTATTTATTCTAATAGTAGCCCCCTCTCTAATAGTAGCCCCACTCCCATGTTTGCGTTCTAAACATGGTATTTTCACATACAAAAGCCATTTAAAACAATTTCCTCGTTTTGATCCCAACGAATTGCATCTAAGCCCCGGGGGCGTTTATTAGAATAAATATGGTATGTGATTTGTGATCAGTGTAGCTCCTGATCAAATAGCACACTCCTGTAGTCTGATAATCAAGTTAGAAGCACGACAGGTGTTGCATTGGTGGAATGGCGAACAGTGCAGATCCTGATCAGACTGTGCGGATGCACAGGCTGATCTGGATCTACACTGGTCGTAAAATCCATAGCCACATTTCTCCAGTGACTATGTACAAATTTTCCATACCAAGGGCAGGGATTGAACCCACCTCCACTGTAGTCGATTCCAGCCACTGGTCTAAACGCATCCCTCTAATATGCTCAGGTGATCATTTTAATCTGATACAGGGGACCGAAGCTTTAAGCCCACACCACCCCCAACCACCTACAAATGAATGGAAGTGGGTGGATAGCCATCAATGTGATCAATGTGAGAAAGCTATTGCTGAAGCGTTTGGTAATGGTCTGACAAACGGATAGAGATATGCGAAATTTGGATTATGTCCAATATCTACGTCCCACAAAGGATAAGGTCAGCAAGGTAAAGGTCAAGGTCACCCATATGACACAGGGTGGATAGCTATAAATGTAAGGAATCTATTGATGAAGTTTGGTAATGATCCGAGATATATGGGAAATTTGGCAAAGGTCCAAATTGGTTGCCGATGACGATGATGTTGGAATTGTGACCGCTATGTGTCACTTTCCACTATCATGGGTGAGACAATAAGACAAGTGTATTGCCCCCAACATAGTCACCATAATGTTGGTAACGGCAAATACATGCAGGGCTCCAGATAAGAAATTAGTAATTGAGTATTGTCACTCCATCATTTCTGAAGCAATTGGGTATTTCAAAATTTTAATTGGGTAAATAAAATCACACTACTGTTTACAAATCAACAGACAGCAATAATTGAATAGTTTGCTTCGAAATAAAAACATGTCTTGGCATTTCATTAGAATTGTCTCCTTGGAGACAATTCTAATGAAATACTATGATGTGTTTTCATGGAAAATAAGATATAATGCTATAATATATGCTATAATTGTGGTCCGTTTATTTTTTCTGCAGCATGATAAAGGTACCCCAAATTTTTTATTGCTTTTTGATACTCGCTACTTCTGATTTCAATTGGGTTTTTGGCAATTTTAATTAGGTATTTACGCAAATACGCAGCTTATCTGGAGCTCTGTACATGTACATTGTTATTCAGTTTCCTGGAAGAAAAAACATAGACAATCGTTTATGAAACAAAATTGAGCTAGCTGGAAGCAATTTTACACAGGTTCTAAAATTGCTTCATGTCTGGTTAAATTACAGTGCAGTTTATTGCAGTGGAATAGAGCGATGTTATAATAGCTAAATATACACTTTTGAAAACTACCGTACTGTCTGTTCCACGTTTTGCTGCCGATGCACGTTCGGCCATTAGACACATTAGATCTAAACAATATTTAAATGCCAGTACTATTTCATTAATAACAAAAGGTCACCCTCCTCAAAACATTTTATTTGATGAAATTCCGTAAAATATTGATTTTATTGCGAGAAAAAAACATGGCAGCTGAAAATAGATGTTTTTGTTTTTTTTTTTTTAAATAATTTTGGAATCTGTGGACCGCTTTTCAAAATCTTTTTTGCTACGGATGAAAAAGTACTTACATTTAAATATGTTTTAGATTTCATGGGTTTAATAGCCAAAAGCTTGTCGGCAGAAAAATATGAAACAGACAGTAGGTTCTTCAGCAAGCAGGCGTCCAGACATGTCGCCCCAAGCTTGGAATTATCTGTCTGTTACAAGCCTTGTTCAATACAGTCTACAACCATTTACCCAAAGTCAGACTGTCTGTATACCGTAATAACCCTAAATATTTGGCCACCATGCATTCTGGCAAACACATATAAATAAATACATAGTTTGGCTACTGATTACATAGATGCGGAAGCGGAAGTCGATAAATCCACTAGTCCTCTCGCATTGGCGAGTGAATTATCGATCTGGATGAGTGGCAATTTGAAGAGACAGTGCAGCATAAACATTAATCAATTTTGGACGAGTGGAATATTAAGAATTCATCGAGGCCTGAACTCTGTATCTTATTGACAGTATGGGAGTTACATTCTTGTGACATGTACACAATTCAATGCCTGCTCCATGTTGGTAATGACAAACTTCAGTTGACTCAAATGTTTTATCATGGTCCACCGCGCGTACACGGGTGTCGACAGATTGGGTGTAGACTTTGCGATATTTACGAACAGCACTGAAGGACAGTGCCAGGCACCCAGCCAGATCCGTGAATTCGCCCCAGGTGTGAATCCCAAAAAATTCCACACATAGGAATGAATGGCATTTTTGTGGAATTTATCGGGGTATAAACTTGGAAAAGTCGCGGGAATACTGGACGAAGGCCGGAAGGCCTTCGTCCAGTATTCCGGCGACTTTTCAAAGTTTATATCCCCGATAAATTCCACAAAAAGGCCATTCATTCCTTATAATTCCAGCATTTGAAATAAATTCATCAAGAAAATGTGTTAATTTTCCGTTTTCTTAAGAATTATTTTAACTGCGCCTCACGGTTACGGAAAGTAGTTTGGCGTGGGAGTTTACTGGGATATAAATTTTGGACAGAGACTTGCTACGGGCCAATCAAATGTTAGGGAATTGTGTAAATATTTTTGTGCTAAATGATCCTGTTGAAACCTGGTAATTTGGTTACTTTGTAGTATATGAATCAGTACTTGCCATGCATACAGATTAACCATCATCTATTATCAGCCGTTCTCCGAGGTTACAGCGTTCTTGCTGAATAATCACAGAACAGATTAAGCGTTACTACGAATCTGAATCTCGGCCAGAGGTGTTACAGCAGCATGAAGGTATTACTGCGTCTGGAATTCTGATTATACCTAACCCTCAACACCTGAGCCCACTAATCTACAATCAATTGGTGTGAATACCAGGTACAACACAGACGCGCATTGCGATTACAGCACACTTATCTGGGGTGTTCCAGAAAGTTCAAGAAGTTCTCAACTGTTCCAGATAACCAGTGACGTATTACTGATATTCCAATCAATGTTGTTTGTTTTTAGCTGAACTATTACACCGCTACTCACAACAATTGTCGTCTGCTGTTACTTTTATATCTTGCCTTATTTCTCAATAAAAACATGGTTTGACAGCACTTCAGAATCATTTCCAATGGAAATGATGGAAATGATTCTGAAGTACTGTCAAAGCATGTTTTTGATGATAAAAATGGAAAATAGAAAATAAACAGCAGACGACAATTGTTGTGAGTAGCGGTCTAAGGTTAAGGGTTAATTCCAAGTTGAATTGAAGGTCTGTGATTGTAAGCTGCGGCTCAATCAACCAATCAAGTTCCTTAACCCTCCCTACGCTGGAGACAGAAATTGTTGTCTGCTGTTTTTCTGCTGTTTTTCATTTTTGCCTTAATTCTTAACAACTGGAGACGATTCTCATGTGCTGTCAAAACAAGTTTTTGTTGATAAATATTGAAAATAAAACAGTTCCAGCAGACGACAATATTTAATTCAGCGTAGTAAGGGTTAACTTTGAGCACTACATAGAGTTGCAGTACTTATCTGGCACCCCACAGAAAGTTCAAGCAGTTCTGGACTGATCCAGATAATCAACAACAAATATCTAGCACACTTAAGAAATTAGGAACATCTGCAGACAAAAAAACAACGCATTATTTTTTATCACATCTTCATATTTCTGTACAATTACATTTTGATTTTTTTCCCATCACCTCGAGATGAAATCCAAAGTTGTTAACAAGTTGAACTTATAGCTAGATGGCTGTGGCCCACATGTCGCGCCCGCCGATTGAGGCTTTGATAGTATACTGAAAAACTTAAAACAAAAACGGACTCATGTACGTACGGCCGTACATACACTAATGTGCCGACTATTTTGCGCTGTTATAACCCCATAACCAGAATCAGGGGCCCGTTTCACTTCTTACGACTAAAATGTTCGTAAGTGCAAATTTAAGATCGTCTGTAAATTTCAATTATAGGCTGCATATGCAGCCTATGCTCAATAAATGTAAATCCAATAATTATTTACAAGAAAACAATGTTAATGTGAAATTTACAGACTATCATAATTTTGCAAAGTTTACGAACATTTTAGTCGTACGAAGTTTAGTGAAACGGCACCCTGGTGTTTACCTGTAGCGAATCGTGAATGGAGCTGTGATGAACTGATAGAACAAGGAAGCCTCTTATATATCCTATTAATCATAATATGTGGCTGTGACTGGAGAAATGGGGCTTATGGGATTTGTGACCAGTGTAGCTCCCGATCAAATAACACACTCCTGTAGCATGGTAACATTCTATATATATGCTTGTTAGAAGCAGGACGGGTGTTTCATTGATGGAATGGCGAACAGTGCAGATCCTGATCAGACGGCAACCATCATTTGCCTGATTTGACAAGTGCAGAACCAGACGAGATATCCAGACAGGCCTGAGACTGTGATTATGAAACTGCCTGGGTATATACCCCATTCTCATGTTAAAAATCAGGAAGTTTGATTGGCTGAGGCTGAGCTAGTCTCGGCCAATGAAACTGTCTAATTTTGAAAGTGGCAAGCTCACATGTGCTCTGTCTCACCTATCAAACTGTCTCAAAGTACAGGGGCGAAGCTGAGCTATGCTCCGTCTCGGCCAATCAAAATGTCTGATTTCAAAAGTGGTGAAGCTGAGCTGTGCTCCGTCTCGGCCAATCAAACTGTCTGATTTTGAAAGGGGCAAGCTCACATACATGTAAGCTCCGTCTCACCTATCAAACTGTCTGATTTTGAAAAGGGGGAAAAGCTCTCTGCTCTGTTTCACCTCTGCTCTGTCTCGTATCAAACTGTCTGATTTCAAAAGGGGCAAAGCTCACCTCTGCTCTGTCTCGCCTATCAAACTGTCTGTGATTTCGAAAGAAAAAGGAGAAAAAGCTCTCTGCTCTGTCTCGCCTATCAAACTGTCTGATTTCAAAAGGGGCAAAGCTCACCTCTGCCCTGTCTCGCCTATCAAACTGTCTGATTTCGAAAAGGAGAAAGCCTCTGCTCTGTCTCGCCATCACTGTCCTGATTTCAAAAGTCAAAGCTCTGCCCTGTCTCGCCTATCAAACTGTCTGATTTCAAAAGGGGCAAAGCTCACCTCTGCTCTGTCTCGCCTATCAAACTGTCTGATTTCAAAAGGGGCAAAGCTCAAACCTCTGCTCTGTCTCTCTATCACCGTCTGATTTCAAAAGGGGCAAAGCTCACCTCTGCTCTAATCACCTAATCAAACTGTCTGATTTCAAAAGAAAGCTCACTCTGCTCTGTCTCAAAGCCTATCAAACTGTCTGATTTCAAAAGGGGCAAATGCTCACCTCTGCTCTGTCTCGCCTATCAAAACTGTCTGATTTCAAAAGGGGCAAAGCACCTCTGCTCTGTCTCGCCTATCAAAAAACTGTCTGATTTCGAAAAGGAGAAAAGCTCTCTGCTCTGTCTCGCCTATCAAACTGTCTGATTTCAAAAGGGGCAAAGCTCACCTCTGCTCTGTCTCGCCTATAAACTGTTCCGATTCAAAAGGGGCAAAGCTCACCTCTGCTCTGTCTCGCCTATCAAACTGTCTGATTTCAAAAGGGGCAAAGCTCACCTCTGCTCTGTCTCGCCTATCAAACTGTCTGATTTCAAAAGGGGCAAAGCTCACCTCTGCTCTAACTCACCAATCAAACTGTCTGATTTCAAAAGGGGCAAAGCTCACCTCTGCTCTGTCTCGCCTATCAAACTGTCTGATTTCAAAAGGGGCAAAGCTCACCTCTGCTCTGTCTCGCCTATCAAACTGTCTGATTTCAAAAGGGGCAAAGCTCACCTCTGCTCTGTCTCGCCTATCAAACTGTCTGATTTCGAAAAGGAGAAAAGCTCTCTGCTCTGTCTCGCCTATCAAACTGTCTGATTTCAAAAGGGGCAAAGCTCACCTCTGCTCTGTCTCGCCTATCAAACTGTCTGATTTCAAAAGGGGCAAAGCTCACCTCTGCTCTGTCTCGTCTACAAAGCTCACCTCTGCTAACTCACCAATCAAACTGTCTAAAACTGTCTGATTTCAAAAGGGGCAAAGCTCACCTCTGCTTTGTCTCAGTCTATCAAACTGTCTCATTTCAAGCACAAATTTGGAGAACGTGCTCAAAAACAGACAAAGTCAGACACCATCTGACATGCAACCATGCAACAGCATGTACCTAACTATAGCACATACATACATTACATAGGTCAGAGCATGGCGGAACATACAAATCAACGTTAACAAACATTTTCATGGACATAATCTGCATAATAACAGAAGGTGTAGTCAGGGCATGCTCTGTGCTTGTCATACTGACACTTACAAGGTTAAAATATGTCTCCGCTACACCGAATACTGTACTTATTCTAATACACATATCCAGAGCTCAATGGCAATTTTAATATGTAGTTCTAGCACAAAACATGATTAATTTAACCCTTTCAACCATAAGTAACTGGAATGCACTGTGATATGTTAATTATCCGAACATTCCAATTGCCAAAAAATGATTTTCAGACTACCGGTAGTCCATTTATAAAAAGGGGGTGTTTTTTCTCTCTAAATATATGAAAATTACTTACAACAAGAACAGACGGACAGACGGACAGACGGACGGTCCAAACACTATATGCCACCCATTTCTTCGAAACCCGGTGGCATAAAAAGTGCAGATCCTGATGAGACAGCTTGTTTTGAGCCAGCTTGTCTGGATCTACACTGTTTGCAAACATCACAAGAGGTCTGTAGTGTTGAACACCACAGGCCTGTATAGTGGTATTGGCAAACAGTGAAGATCCAGGTGAGCCAGCTCGTGACGAGCCGTCTCATCCGGATCTACACCATATCGAACTTCAGTCCAGTTACTTAGGGGTGAAAGGGTTAAAGTCTGAACTAATTTTACTACAAACAAGAAATTGTGGCCTGTCAGCACACAAATATCCCTGGTGCAAACTACTTCACCGTTCGCACCGACACACACTAAGACACAGACACATGGTAGGACCATTCAAATAAATGAAATTAATACACCCAACATGTGCAGTCTTATCTGCTTGCAAATACCAATGAGGGATCATAGCTAGTTATTTCCCTTTGCAGATCTATTTATAGCGATCCGGTCCCAAGTTGTATTTTAGCGTTCATTTCTTCCTATTGAAGAATAGAAAACAAAATGTGTTTTGCGAACAGAGTAGACACAGATCAGACTGCACATATGTGCAGTCTGATCTGAGTTTACACTGATTGCAATAACCAGAGCTCCAGATAAGCTGCGTATTTGAGTAAATACCCAATTATAATTGCCAAAAACCCAATTGAAATCAGAGGTAGTGAGTATCAAAATGCAATGAAAAATTTGTCGTATCTTTATCATGCTACAGAAAACAATCAACAGATCACAAATATAGCATATTTTCTTATTTTGCCATGAAAACACATCTTGGTATTTCATTAGAATTGTTTCCTTGGAGACAATTCTAATGAAATACCAAGATGTGTTTTCATTTAGAAGCAAACTATTGAATAAGTGCGGTCTGCTGATGTGTAAACAGTAGTGTGATTCAATGTTACACAATTAAAAATTGAAATACCCAATTGCTTCAGAAATGATGGAGTGACACTACTCAATTACTAATTCCTTATCTGGAGCCCTGCAATAACATTAATAACTGTGAACTATGAATCTGGTAAATAATGCAATCTAGGATCAGATTGCGCAGGTATGTATGATGATCTGGATCACCACTACAGAGCTCCAGTTAAGCTGCGTAATTTGACACCAATTTGCCATTTTTGATGGAGAAATAAGAAATTTACCTCCAAATTACGCACCTTAACTGGAGCTCCGACACTAGTTTGAAAAGACTTATAATGGTTCCTTTTCTCAACAAATTGTGCTACATTCGCCCTTTTTACAAGCAATAAGACCCTAAACCATACCATTTGGACTCCAGGATATCTACAAATAAATTCAACGTGAGATAACTAGCTACGATTCCTCATAAATATTTCACAGACTGCACATATTTGAGCGGCGACATTGTGTTCCACACTACACGCACGTGCGATGACATATTCGATGCCGGAACGGGCTGTGTAACACTGCAGGAATGTGAAAGTTTGCCAGCACGTGCATACTGCAGTGTTGCTTCAGTTCCAAATACCTGTCGGGTTACAGGTCATGGTGAACTGCTATGTGTCACTGGATAAACAGGCAGGGGAATTAAACAAATGAAGGTGTCTCATAGATAAGACCACAAGTGTGGTATACTCAGCAAGAGCCTACCGTCCGTTGGCTGAATAAACCTAAAGTGATTGAATGACCGACTGTTAAAAAAAGAATGAATGATCGAGAACAAATACTGCACAATACAGCATATAAGTTATTACTCAGCAGGGCTCCAGATAAGGAATTAGTAATTGAGTATTTTCACTACATCCTATTTGAAGAAATTGGGTAAAATCAAATCAAACTACTGTTTACACATGAACAGACAGCAATTATTGAATAGTTTGCTTCGAAATGAAAACATGTCTTGGTATTTCATTAGAATTGTCTCCTTGAAGACAATTCTAATGAAATACCAAGATGTGTTTTCATGGAAAATAAGACAAATATGCTATATCTGTGGTCTGTTTATTGTTTTCTGTAGCATGATAAACATACCACAAATTTGTTATTGCTTTTTGATACTCGCTCCTTCTGATTTCAATTGGGTTTTTGGCAATTTTAATTGGGTATTTACGTAAATACGCAGCTTATCTGGAGCCCTGACTCAGTGACGCAGCCAAGGTGGGTGCAAGGGGTGCGAATACACCTCATAAAATTTGGTCAAGTGTATATTTATGTCCTCAGCCTGAGGTGAAGAAATAACTACAGTTTTCAAGTATGTGAAAATTATAGCTTTAAAATCACATTAATCGAGGAAATTGAATATACATTCTAGATATAAATTATTTCTTTTCGGGGCAGGATGCACCATTACCTCTTTCCAAACTTGATCCTAAATTCAGACCCCTTTGAACCAGGCGCCCGTATCACTAAACTTTGTACGACTAAAATGTTCGTAAGTGCAAATTTAGAATCGTCTGGAAGTTTCAATTATTGGATTTACATTTATTGAGCATAGGCTGCATAACATATGCAGCCTATGCTCAATAAACGTAAATCCAATAATTGTTTACAAGAAAACATTGCTAATGTGAAATTTACAGACTATCATAATTTTGCACTTAAGAACATTTCAGTTGTTCAAAGTTTAGTGAAACGGCCCCCTGGCTACGCCACTGTCACTGACATACATAATGATCCTGCAAGGTGCCACTATCGAACTCAAGTTCCCACTTCAATTTCAGTGGTGGAGTCGTCCCACTGTAATGAAGGCATAGGCTCTGACATATATTTGTGCTTTACAATCATCAACAGATATCACCATCGGACATAAACAACTGTGATGGAATTAGCTGCACGTTTTCCACTTTATAGGCAACAGATTGCACTATATTGCTACACCACGCTCAACGGTAAAAGTTTGCGTCATAGCATCAAAATTTCGCGCACTAAAATATAGAAAAAACCTGCAGGGCGTTGACGTACGTTCATACTTCGCTATTTTTTTATTGAGAGACAATTGACACAAAAATATTACCATAAACTTACCGAAATGTGTATTAGCAAAATTCTTAGGTCACTCTCCACGAAGTAGAAAGTAAACAAAGAACACTTCAAACGCACACAGGGCTCCAGATAAGGAATTAGTAATTGAGTATTGTCACTCCATCATTTCTGAAGCAATTGGGTATTTCAAAATTTTAATTGGGTAAAATAAAATCAAACTACTGTTTTTACACATCAACAGACAGAAATTGTTGAATAGTTTGCTTTAAAATGAAAACATGCCTTGGCATTTCATGAGAATTTTCTCCTTGGAGACAATTCTAATGAAATACCAAGATGTGTTTTCATGCAATATAAGAAAAATATGCTATATTTGTGATCTGTTTATTGTTTTCTGCAGCATGATAAAGGTACCATAACATTTGTATTGCTTTTTGATACTCGCTACTTCTGATTTCAATTGGGTTTTTGGCAATTTTAATTGGGTATTTAAGCAAATACGCAGCTTACCTGGAACTCTGCCACATTTGGAAAGACTACTCCGTCATAATGCTAATATGTAATGCAGTGTAATTAACGTTATGCACCGAGAACTATGATGGAACTAGCTCCCATCAACATTGAAGTTGTTGTCTCAGTGCCCTCAGTTTTAGAGGTTATACCTTAAAAACAAGATGTTTTCTTGAATTTTCAAGTTCTTTTCTCGAATTTTCAAGATCTTGAAAATTCGAGAAAAGAACTTGAAAATCAAGAAAACATCTTGAAAATTCAAGAAAAGATCTCGAAAATTCAAGAAAAGATAAAAAAAAAAAGTGAAGTGGCCCTAATGGGCTTCCGTACAAGCACCGGTAAGTTAACCCATTGCTGTCTAGGGATACAACAATTTTTATTGAATAAAGAAAGAAGATTTTTTGTTCAGTTTGTCTTTTCTCTGAGTAAAAATATGGTTTAGCAAGATCATTTCCAATCGGTGAGGGGATAAAAAAACTTTGGAGGCCAGATAGGAGCTGGCTTTGGAAGCGCAATGAGAGTTGGAGTCACACAGTGCAAAATAATCACACGCTCGGCAACCCCGGAAGTTATATCTGATCAAACAAACTCTGCCTTCAAACTTCAGTACGCAATTCCTGTTTTTCCGACTTTCCATTCCATTCCCACAATAGAGGCTATGTCTACCAATGGACTAAACTTGGCTAGACAACAATAATCTAACTTGGAACATCTCAGGAATGAGAGCCAAGCTAGCTGGAACAAGGAATATTGGCACATATGAAAATGTATCATTATTATTTATCATCAAAGTACTAAAAGTACTGAAATATGTTATCTCCACAAAAACTGATCACTTGCGGAACTAGAGACAGAAAGTTGCATATTTTCTCAATCATCATCCAGAGGCAAGTGTATTGTGATGGGTAACGGGTAATGAGCCGTCTCACCAGGATCTGCAGTTTGCGAATGGTTGTCGACTGATTGTCCACCATACAAAATACCGCATTTCATGAAAATTAAAGTGAAATAGGCTGTGCATTTTAGTTACTTAGGTGTGAACATACACGGTCATGCATCCTTTAAGTAGCAAATGTGAAACGTCTCCAGCATTCACATAAATCCTCTTGAGTCTTGCTATAGTCATCCAAAGCACACCAGAGCTCCAGTTAAGGTGCTTAATTTGGAGGTAAATTTCTTATTTCTCCATCAAAAATGGCAAGTTGGGAGTGCTTTAGAATCGTCTCAATGAGACGATTCTAAAGGACTCCCAACTTGCCATTTTTGATGAAGAAATAACAAAATTTCACCCCAAGTTGGTCAAATTACGCACCTTAACTGGAGCTCTGGAACACCCCAAACTCGTGCGACAAAACAATGTCAAAATCCGATTGACGCATCAAATCGCATGTCAGTGTTGATTACTTTCCATGAGTAACAGTGCACAGGCCAGTTTCAATGTATTGATGTTTTTCCAATTGATGTTTTTTCGAAAATTGTAATTTTTTATCGCCAATTGTTTATTTTTATCGCCAATTGCGAAAGTGGCGATCGCCAGCGAAATCCCTGAATATTCTTATTCGAATCCACAATGTAGTTTCTTTAAAAAATTGCCACGTGACCTCATTTTCATGTTTTCCTACCTCTCGCCTAATATAAACATCGTACATGTATTTTTATTCGCCAAATCATTTGTGCGAATCTGCACGTCTGAGAATATACACGGATTATGCACATTAACTTTTTGCATGCTAACGGCGAAAATATCCGCCAAACAAATTAGGACTATATATTTTATTTCTCTCTGTAAATATGTCCTGGAATTTCATTAGAATTGCGTCCTCTGGACGCAATTCTAATGAAATTCCAGGACATATTCATGATATTTATAGGGAGAAATAAAAGAAAATACATGAATTCTCGTCTGCTATTTTTGAACTATTTATAGCCCACAAATTTCCCAGCATGCAAAGAGTTAATGCACATAATTCAAATGTTAGGAATTTTAAAACTGTATCGTTTCAGTATTGTTACTTATGTGTGAATACCCTAGTGAAAATAATCACTGGTATACCAGTGGAATTCCAGTGACATTTTCAGTGGGGTGGGCAGACATATGGGACCATCAGGAGTTGCCAAAAAGAACCACCATTTGCTAATAATATCTACACATAATGACAACGGCATTTGTTTGTTTTCTGCGGTGGTGGAGGTCTCAATTGGTAGGACCTGTGAACCATCCAGGTTGGAACTATGATTTTGAAATTAGCCAAAATGAATTGTTAGCGCGAAAAACAAAGACACAATGCTATTTTGCATTTTCTCCAGTGCTGTAAAACATGGCACTTTTGCGAATAATTTCTGGAATTTTCAGTAGTCAAATTGGCCATTTCTGAAATATTGATAGCCAAATGGGTATTTGAGTATCGCTACCATGACTTCCAGTAGCGTCGCCATAGACAGTGCAGGCCCTGATTAGGCTGCGTAGCTTGTTCTAGACTGCTTATAAAACTAGTGTTCTAGACTGGTTATAAAACTAGAGCTTGATCTTGGACATGAAGGCCACATGGGTATGGTATGGAATGAAAATATGGATGATGATAAGGAAGTATATGAAGTTTGAAGTCTCCAACTTACCGTTGCAGACATAATGGGCACCCGAAAACTTTAACGCAAATCTTACGGACACTAATTTCTAAGTAATTTGACCTTCACCTTAGACATGAAGGCTGCATGGGTGTGGTATGGAATGATAATATGGATGATGATAAGGAAGTATATGGAGTTTGAAGTCAATCCGAATGACGAAAACTATATACCTCTCGACATACTCTGTAACCCTTACATCGCTATCTTAATTGTTTGTTGTTTGCTGTTTATTTTCTATTTTATCATCAAAAACATGGTTTGACAGCATTTCAGAATCATTTCCATTTGAAATGATTCTGAAGTGCTATCAAACCATGTTTTTAATGAGAAGGCATAAGCTAAGTTACTATTTGGGCCAACATTAAAAATAGATTTGCTTCCCCTCCCACAACAAGGGTCATATATATGTAGGTGTTGGTAGGTCGGTGGGGAAAATACTTTTGTTATTCTAAATAATATTATGTTTTATGTTATTATTTTTTTGTGATAGATGATTACACCTTATACCATTTCTATTTATTATCAAAAGCAAATATACTGACCAATTTGGTCACGAGTGGGTAATTGAAAAGAAACAAAATATTTTCTCTACCCAACGACCCAAAATTTATTTAACTTCTGATAAATTTTGGTGGGTATGTAGCGGGAGGGGAAACAATTAAAATATTATGTTTGGCCTTGTCACATATATAGTCACCCGAATATAAGACTTGTACATCAAATTCATATGTATAATGTTTGCCAATACTTACGTTATTTATTGTATTTAACATGTGTCTACACGTCCCTCTCATTTTTGTGCAGTTACAAGGACGTGCATGTGGGCTCAATGCCAGTTACACGGGAAAAACAGCAGGGGCCCATGCCACTAAACTTTACAATGCTGAACGAACAATTTCCGTTTGCTGTTTTTTTATTTTCTATTTTTCTTATCAAAAACAGGCTTTGACAGCATCATCATCCAAAGGAAATGATTCTAAAATGCTGCTTTGTTTTAACTGAGAGACTAAGGAACAACAGCAGACGGCGATTTTCACTTCCCACACTGAAAGTGATATTTAACTTCCTATGACTAAGGAAGTTTGAACATGCGAGATAAAAATTTACAATAACATTTGCACCAACAGCCGATGTTGGCACAATTGTTCATGGAAGTGTTCAAACATATTCAGCGTGTGTATACATGTTGGTAGAAAATGGTAGAATTCTGGAACCATGTTCAAGAAAGTGAGAAACAAATTCATAAAAATCTTCCTTCAAACTTAATTTTAGTGATACGGACCCCAGAATTGCATAGAGCATATTTAACCCTTCCTACGCTGTTGACGGAAATTGCCGTCTGCTGTTTCATTTTTGCTTTAATTCTTAACAAAAAAACGGTTTTGACAGCACATGAGAATCGTCTCCACTGGAGACGATTCTCATCTGCTGTCAAAACCAGGTTTTTGTCGAGAAATATTGAAAATAAAACATTTCCAGCAGACGACAACATTTAATTCAGCGTAGTAAGGGTTAACATGGTCGGCATATGGATTGGCAAACCATCAAACATTCCAACCATTATGCTAAGTGTATACACTGTTTGCCATTTACTTAATTAACCCTTAGGTCGCGGGAAACAAAAATTGTGGTCTGCTGTTCTTTAATATTTTGTCTTTGTTCTCAATAAAAACAGGATTTGGCAGCACTTTCGAATCATTTCCATGGGAAATGATTCTAAAGTGCTGTCAAACCATGTCTTTGATAAGAAAAATGGAAAATAAAACAAAACCAGCAGACGACAACATTCAATTCAGCAGTGTAAGGGTTAAAACGGAGATAATCATATATATTTCATTTAATTTACCCATATAATTTTCATTACCGACTATAATTTGGGATGTAATCGGCGGCAAGCCCCAGATATGCCAAGTTGTGTATTTTAAAACCCTCGCAGTTGAACAAACAGACCACTCATAAACAAACCTGCACCAGTCTATGCATAATGAATCATCACGGGAGATATGAAGCAGTTCACTCTCCTTTATTGTTTTAATTAGCGTGTTAATTATTTAAAGCCAGGACTGAACAACTGTAATCATCATTGTGTAAACGGGAATTAATTGCACAACACAGAAATTATGACAATTCTTGCCAGTTTGTCAACTCGTTTACGTAGGCCACAGATGTCTGTCTGACTAAAAGAAAATTGGGACATTTTGGAATAATAAGGTGATTGTCAGCCAATGTCTCATCCACAAAGGTCAAGATCATGAGGGTCAAGTTAGGTAATTTGACTAACACTGAGTGGATATCAGTGCTCCAGATAAGCTTTGTGTCTAAAGCGTACTATACCCCCTGATTTCAAATTCATTGCGTATTTTACTTTTACAAATGGATTATTGATTTTCTTCATTACTAAATACAATGTAGGTACAAAAATATGACAAATTTAAACATTCATTTATTTGAGCTGCAAAAAGCAAACAATGTTTGCTTTTTGCAGCTCAACTAAGTGAATTTTCAACTTTATGACAAAATGTTCACTAATCGATGCATATTTTCACATTGCTGTGTGTGTTTTGTACTCCCACTATTGATAATCAATGCGTATTCAGCTAAAATAATTACGTAAAATACGCCAATACGCACCTTATCTGGAGCTCTGGGACATACATCCATGTCAGGAAGGTACTGATGCCGTTTGTAATGATCTGACTAACGGGCCAGAAGATAAGTCAAAATTTGAATGGAATGTTGACGCCTACGATTGATTATGAGGCTGGAAATGTGCGTCTGACTGGGTTGGGTGAGACAATATTATAATAATAATAATTACTATATTATTATTAGCATTAGGGGTGTTATGGGTGGGAGAATCCCAAAATCAGAACGGAATATTTACATCGAAATATATATATATATTCAGCCCTGAAATTAGAATAATCTGACCTGGTGCATACCACACCAAATTGGCCCCATCCCCTAAAAGTAATAGGATTAGGAATAATGTCTCAAAACACGAAAAACACTTCAAAATGTCCCATTATTACCAATCATTGATGATCTGTGAATGGCCCATTAACTCTTTGCATGCTGGGAAACTTGTGGGCTATAAATAGTTCAAAACTAGCGGACAACAATTCATCATATTTCCTTGTATTTCCCCCCGTAAATATCATTGAATATGTCTTGGAATTTCATTAGAATTGAGTCCTGAGGACTCAATTCTAATGAAATTTCAAGACATATATACGGAGAGAAATAAAACATACACTCCTAATTCGTTTGGCGGATATTTTCGCCGCAAGCATGCAAAGAGTTAAGACTACCACAAATTCCTTGAACCAATTGAAGGGGTCAGTGAAAGACTCCCTGGCCAACTCCCTCACCGGAATTAGCCCCCTTCATCCGCTGACCCCTTCAATTCCAGCCCATTTTACATGTACAGTGGAACCTCTCGAAACTGGACACCAAGAAAACATCAGTGATCATAGTTTTGATGAGTTTCTTGCTCATTCATCTCAAGGGATGTCTGTTCATGATCGCATAGCACACAGCTATGGCTCAGAATCATCAAATGCATTATTTTCAGTGAACCCTCTCTAAACCGGACACCCTGGGAACCTCCCAGGGTGTCCGGTTTAGAGAGGGTTCACTGTACTAGTCCAACTTCCACAGGAATTTCGGCCTAATTTTGTGCTACAGATGTTTTCCATCAGCCAAAGCCATCGAAAAACTTTGAAGTACCATTGAATAACCCTTCTTATTAACTTGGTTAATCCATGGAAAGCTGTTAATGTCTCGCTGCCCAAATCCCAGTCTAATACCAGACCAAATATAGACAGCAATAGTTCCCAATTTGGGAACAAATCTATGAGCCGTCAAAACAATTCTAATTTCTGTTGTGCCCAATATTCCTCCTATACAAGCAGTGCATCCCGGTAATCAGTTAATGATTAGGGTATCCAAAATGTTTACTAAAATGTAATTGCAATATAGTTGGTTTAGAATGTGAACACTGTAGACCCTGATCATTTGTATAGATGCAGTTTTCTCTATGAGAATCACATATCGATGGTCTAGTAACATAAGGTCGTAACTGCTATGCTAAAGCATAGCACTTACGACCTTATGTTACTAAACCATCGATATGGTTTAACCCATTACATGCGGATATACTCCTTTACGGGTATGAATTTAAAATATTTTATTTTTATTTTTGTTATTTCTTTATGAAAGTATATGTTGCGACCATTCATTTGAACCGTCTTAATGAGACGGTTCAAATGGTGGTCGCGACATACTTCTAAGCACATTTAAAGGAAATATTTAGGATTTTCCTCAATCAAAATCCTCAGCATGAAATGGGCTAATCAGCCATTGCAAAGACTATATAGCTTCTGGACCGTTTGCACAATCACACAAGTTTATTCACCAATATTTCTGGCAGGCTACTACAATGTTGAATAGTGTGGTAGTGTAGACCCTGAGCAGACTGCTCTAGGACTACACTAATCGCCAATAAGGTCCGTTTCATGAGTCGAAGTTCGTGCAGTCTACTCTGGGACAACACTGGTCAACAACAAGGACTCTTGTGAGTTGACGATATAAACTTGTGTGAATGTGCAACCGGACCAGAATCTATAGACTGATCACAATACCGGTAGTTGTGAAAATCCGAACAGCCTCTCTTATAACCCTTACAGTGCTGAATTGAAATCTGTCGTCTGCTGTTTATTTTCCAATTTTTCTCATCAAAACCATGTTTTGACAACACTTTAGAACCATTTCCAAATGGAAATGGTTCTAAAGTGTTGTCAAACCATGTTTTTAATGAGAAAAAAGACAAAACATAAATCGACAGCACACGACAATTTACGTTTCCCGCATTCTAAGGGTTAAGAGTAATTATGCAGCCTTCATCCCTCTGCAGGTCCAGTGCAAACATTATTCACTTCATTAATCCCGACCAGCTAACTACTGTCAGACCAGAGTTCCGAGCTAATTTGTCAATAGCTGACCCCAGCATGGGTACTCAGCACAGGAAAATCTCGGTTAGCACTACCAGCAGCCGTTTGGCTTCTAAAATAGCCAGTTGGCTATTAAATGTGGGGTCCGCACATCAGGATGTATTGTAGTGGTTATCTTTAATTGTTTCAACCATTAGATATGTCATTAATATACACAAATAGCAATTTATTTTTTTATTACTTATTCACATTATTTTGCTATATTTGAAGGACCGATTTTAATAATTTTGAGGTCAGGGGAGATAACCGCGTTTTCTCAAAATCAATATTTATTCAACGGAAATCAATATTTATTTGTACAATGTATTTTCTAGTGAACAATAATTATACTATATAAGAAATCGACAGCAGTCGCAATTAAGTTTATACACATTATTTATTTAAATAATTAAAACTAATCACCATTTATTCTATAATTCACATGTACATACACTAGTGATCACCACTGCCGGCACAAAATTGAAATATTAGTTAATACGTACACTTTCGATGTTAAAACATGTGGAACAGTTACATAAATAGGTACCTGCTTAATTTCCATAAAGTTATATTTTTTACATAATTTGAGGGCACCCACCTTTAATATTTAAAAAAATTAAGATCTTCATAGTGTTCTGCATATTCAGGTACTTGTTCTGCATGTTGCATATTCAGGTACTTGTTCTGCATGTTGCATATTCAGGTACTTGTTCTGCATGTTGCATATTCAGGTACTTGTTCTGCATGTTGCATATTCAGGTACTTGTTCTGCATGTTGCATATTCAGGTACTATGTTGGAAAATGATACAGTCTAATTGATGGGTATCAATTCTAGAGTGGAAATCAGGCATACAAATAAAGCAAGACAAGACATGCAAAGCAAGACAAGATGACATAAAACGCATGAAAATATTTCAAATTTACATATGCCTAAAAGAGTATTCGGAAGATCATAGGTTAATAGTATCATGCCAGTCTCCTCTTGGTAATGAGCTGTGAAATAATTATGCCATGCCATTATTTTTCTCTGTTAAGCGTCCACCCAGATGGCCAAAAACTACCTACGTATCCGGTAGAAACAAACAAGGTCTTGAACAAAAAAGAATGTAAATTTATGTTAAAAACTTCCTCAACCCTTTGCAGTTTTTAGCATAAAATTAAATTTCTGCCACCAAAAAATAAGAAGAAAATACTGTAATTAATAAATGTAAATTCATGAACGGATATAAAACGTGCACACGTCTCCAATCAGTTTTCAAATTACTTCGCCAGTAAATAGTGTCAAATAGCATACAGAGTTTGTTTGTTTTTCACAGAACCACTCTAAAAACCTACCCGCACGCGGATGCTTAACAGAGAAAGAACTTTGTACGGCCTTAGCTTAAATTGCTACATGTAGCTACCATGCCAGGCCAGTATTCTGGTGTTTGTTGTTTATTTATTGATAACTATGGAAAACACAAATATTCCGGCATGTACAGCTAGACATTCACTGTGTTCGGGTAAACATTCCTGATTCATTTACATACAGCATACAAATGTAAATGCTTTGATTTAACGACGGCACTGGGTCGATAACCTTGCATATCGGCACCGACTATCTTTAGTTCTCATCTGATTGGACTAGGCTAGCACGTAGTTTGTCTTGCCCAAGGACACGCTGAATCAGGGTCTCCCAATCCGCAGTCCGACGCTCTACCTACTGAGCTAATCCGGCCACCCTTTGGTGGCAAATATCACTACTATAGGCCTCCTTTAACCCATATAATGTTGAATTAAATTTTGTCGTCTACTGTATATTTAATTTTTTTCTCTCAACAAAACCATGGCCTGGCAGCACGTTAGAATAATTTCCAATGGAAATGATTCTAAGGTGCTGTCGTACCATGTTTTTCTTGAGAATAAAGACAAAAAGTGAATGGGTTTAACGTCCCAGCAACAGCTAAGGTCATATAGAGATGGGACCAAAGTTTAAAACCTCATCCGACAAGACCAGTGGGATGGAAATACTATGAATTAAAGTATTTTTTGATGCCCTAGGCGAAGTTTGAACCCCCAGCCTCCGGATTGGAAGTCAGGTGTTCTCTAACCCCTAGTCCACAACCCATGACACAATATGAAACAACAGCAGACAACAATTTGTTGATCCGCATATTAGGATTCATGTAGAATAGTTTGATCATTTCCACCTTGGATAACACATGGAATGAATGAGCGAGTGAGTATTGGTGTTTAACGGCCTATCAACAGCTAAGGTCATTTAAGGCCGGGCCAACGGGTTGTACTATCCCGCATTAAACGGGTCCACGATGAGGAAAATTCCCAAAATCAGAACTCAATATTTCCATGCCACACCAGTCACTTTAGTAGCTCGGCCCCAAAGTAATATGATTTGCCATAAGCTTATTACTTCTTAATGGAGCATAACAGGTTAACGTTGTCACTTGTTTATCGTTTATCGATTTAAATGGTTTAAATCGACTCGAAGCTTACGTGCAACGGCCGCACAAACTCGATTGAACAGCACGCCTTCCAATGATTTAAATACGCAGCGCGTTTAAATAGTCAATTATGTTTTTTTAATGTGCGCACTGGTCATTTAAAAAGGGGCCCATCCGTGATTTTTTGCGCGATGTCGGGCGCAAGACAATCAATAATTTGCGGCATTGACAATAATTAAGGGGGATTGCCGCAATCGCGCGTGCTGGATGCATCCCTGCCATCCCTGCATGATACGTAAACAAATCAAAGTTCGCTATGAAGGGCAATTCTTCGTTTTGATTGGTGGAAATTTTTTGTAAATATTAACTAGCGTCAAATGACGCGCATACGTGATCCAATGGGATAAACCCGAGATGCTGGGGTTGCTAGTCGGAGGAGATTTTGAGCAGAGGTCGATTATAAATTAGCCGAATAAACACATTTTACGTGATTATACGTGGCTGAAACTTGTTCTGTTTAATAAATAAAAGCTTTAAATTAGCCCAATAATCGGCGTATGTTGGCGTATATGGCCATTAGAGCCAACTATGGACTTCAACAACAACAACTTCCGGGTTCAATCTCTTCCGGCGTTCAGCTCATTACGTATTCAAAATTGTGTTATTTGGCTATATTTAAAGTTTTAAACGGAGATAATTGCCAAAAATGCAAACTTTATCGGTTGATGCAATTTGGAAGTGATACAGCAAAATTCGCGTTCGTAGATTACCGAATAGCGGAGAAAAGGGTTGCTACAAACTTTTTCAGAATTCGATGGATGACCAATATATTAGCCGATCTATAAATAGATCGGCTAATAATAATGCAGGAAAATAAGATGTGCAAACATATTAATCCCTAGAGTGTGGGAAACATAAATTGTCGTCTGCTGTCTTCTTTCTCAATAAAACCATGATTTGACAGCACTTGCGAATCATTTCCGCTGGAAATGATTCGCAAGTGTTGTCAAATCATGTTGTTGATGATAAAAATGGAAAACAAAAAATAAACAGCAGACGACAAAATTTAATTCACCACTCTTAAGCAGTCAGAATTATCTCATCCACTGGAGTGACATGTGACCAATATTAGCTCTGATAAATAGGTGTTGTTTTTGAATTCCCCATCGCGGTTGCCATGGAAACACGCTTCAGGCACTGTATCGATGCTTTCCTTTAAAGTTCAACCCTGTCTAGACAGTTACATTACCAGTATTGCATGAGGTGTGCGGACAAATATGCAGGCAGACAATAAGGCACAAACACTGGGATGAAAATCAAACATTGACAAAGCAATTAACTGATAGAATACCAGGTGGAACTAAAATTGCCGTCTGCTGTGGTTTTATATTTTGTTCTGCTTGCTCAATAAAAACATGATATGAGAGCACTTTAGAATCATTTAGTTTTGATGAGAAAAATAGAAAATCAACAGCAGACGACAAAAAATTAATTAAGAATTGTAAGGGTCAACCCCGCGAAAGCATCTCTGCAACAGTAGAACCTCCGTATTAAGCAGACACACACAGTACATAAATATCTGTGTAGATCCTGATCAGATTAGACTGAATCTACACTGGACAATGATTAATCCAAGCTGAATTAATTTTTGTCGTCTGCTGTTTATGTTTTATTGTCAATTTTTCTCATCAAAACCATGATTTGACAACACATTAGAATCATTTCCAATGGAAATGATTCTAAAGTGCTGTCAAACCTTGTTTTTATGGAGAAAGAAGACAAAATATTAAACAACAGATTTCAATTATAGTTTCCAGCATTCTAAGGGTTAACCCTTAAGACTGCTACTCACAACAATTGCCGTCTGTTGTTGCTTTTATATCTTGCGTTATTTCTCAATAAAAACATGTTTTGACAGCACGTCAGAATCATTTCCAATGGAAATGATTCTGAAGTGCTGTCAAAGCATGTTTTAAATTATTCTAAAGTGTGGTCATCATTTGATGATAAAAATGGAGAATAGAAAATAAACAGCAGATGACAAAATAATTAAGAAAGCGGTCTAAAGGCTAACTTAAATAAGTACATTTTTCTCCACAAGGAATATAGGAGAAACCAATCCAATGTTCAACCGACGATGACAAACAGGTTATTATAACATGCATACATGTAGATCTTTCATCATACAAAGGTTAATGGTTATATGGTTTTAATGGTTATATGGTTAATGGGTGATTGTTGTGTGGAATCAATCTGCTACATCTGCACGAGTTCACAGCTTTTTACTATTCTGTTCTTATTAACAGCCTCTTCAAGCCCTTGACATAAAAACACTTACGATATGAGCAAGAGATATCATGATGTTACCATATGAATGCTAATAAAGCAATGTGTGTTTCTCCGAACTGCTTCCCATTGATTCTGTAGATTCCTGAAGGTGGTGGACGTCGGTGGAGCAGGGATTGCGAATATAGCATTGATGACAAGACAGATGCAAGGGGGGCGGGGTTTGGGGTAGCCCAACTAAAATTTGGCGAGTAAAGATTTTTTGGCTATAAAATGGGGGGGGGGGGGGGGGGAGGGGGGGGGGGGGGGGGAAGGGTCATTCGAAAATATAGTAAACTATAATAATTTCTATTGTGAAGTTCCACCCAGGATGTCCGGCTTTGAGAGGTTCCACTGTACCAGTAACCCTGGGACAGATTGTTCCAACCTAGCAGGAATGGTGATTTTATCTACAGTAGTTTTGCTTATCACGATACGGCAATTCCCAGCCGTTTTGATGGATAACATGTTTCATAACATATTCTTATCACTGTAGACTTTGATATACACATCCGAAGGAGATAAAATATTTTATATATCCAGCAAGCTGTGTAGACGACTTTTGTGCAGCTTGTTAAGCGTTTATACAGTTTGAATTTAATTTTCAAATACCGAAATATGTAAACAGTGCAAACAATTTATAGACATTGCGATTAGATAACAAAGAAATACCTATATAAACAAGACTATCCTGGTTTTATGTATCCAAGTTGTTTGCATCAGCGTGTAATGTATTTAATAGATAATGCACAAACAGGAATTTCAGGAAAAAAAACAACTAGAAAATGTGGATGCCCCACTTACTGCTTTGTCACTATAAAATGGCCTTTGTTAGAAAAGTTTAATTGGAAATGGAGATCATTTAAACGTGGATTTGTCACAGGGTAGTGGAGGACCATTAGAGCAATGAGTGTATGAAATATGAAGCAGATTGTGCAACGAAATATAAATTATAAATTTTTTACCCGAGCATGAAAGTTTTTGATGCACCAAGTATGTGACCTTGACCCTGGGCTTAGCGGCGTCACAGGGGTGTAGAGGACCATTAGAGAAATGCGTGTATGAAATATGAAGCAGATCGTGCAAGGAAATATAAAATATAAAAGATTTACCAAAGCGTTTTTGACGCAACAAGTAAGTGACCTTGACCCTGGGCTTAGCGGGGGCGTGACAAACGTAGATTTGTCACAGGGTGGTAGAGGACCATTAGAGCAATGCGTGTATGAAATATGCAGCAGATCCGTGCAAGGCATTTACATGAGTGTTTAATAGCGCATCAACCAAAGAGAAGCTATATAGAGCCAAATGGGAATGCATTCTCACCTACACGATTAGCATTGTTGATTGATTGAATGTGGTTCGATTGTGGTTTCACGTCCGTTCAAGGTCGTTCAAGGTGGTATGCATGTGTATATTTGGAGAACCATATGTTCAGCACTGAAATTATGATATAACCTTTCAGCACTGAATGACCGTGTCCTTCCTGATCTATGCTGTGAGATCACAACAATTGTCGTCTGCTGTTGCTTTTATATCTTGCCTTATTTTTCAATAAAAATATGGTTTGACAGCACTTCAGAATCATTTCAAATGGAAATGATTCTGAAGTGCTGTCAAAGCATGTTGTAAATTATTCTAAATTGCTGTCAAAGCATGTTTTTGATGATAAAAATGGAAAATAGAAATAAACAGTAGACAACAACAAAAAACTAGAAATGTGGCCTATCGGCACACGAATACCCCCACTGGCAGCCAAAGAAAACGAGGCATTTTTGATTATAAGCCATTTAGACGAGCGTTACGCATCAAGTCTCTGACCTTGACCCTGGGCATAATGTGATAATCCATGCATCGGTGTAGAAGATATAGAGCGGAAGGGAATTTCAATAGGTTTGACCTTTGACCTTCAACTGTGACCTTGACCTTGGACGTAGGTGCGTGGTTATTGATCGCGACACACCTTCTCATCATGAGAAACATTTGTGCCAAGCCATTTGATAATCCATGCATCGGTGTAGAAGATATAGAGTGGAAGGGAATTTCGATAGGTTTGACCTTTGACCTTCAACTGTGACCTTGACCTTGGACGTAGGTGCGTGGTTATTGATCGCGACACACCTTCTCATCATAAGAAACATTTGTGCCAAGCCATTTGATAATCCATGCATGGGTGTAGAAGATATAGAGCGGAAGGGAATTTCCAACAGACAGGCAGACCGATTGCAGACCGACAGACCGACCGACAGGCAGATCGACAGACCGACCGACAAGCTGACTCCTATATACCCCCTCAAACTTTGTTTGTGGGGGTATAATAAGATAGCGACCTAAGGGTTAAAATAACGGCCAACAAATTACAAGTACTTTTCTTATTTCTCTCTGTACACCTGTCTTGGAATTCCATTAGAATTGCGTCCTCCGGACTCAAAACTAATTCTTTTTAACCCTTACTACGCTGAATTAAATGTTGTCGTCTGCTGGAAATGTTTTATTTTCAATATTTCTCGACAAAAACCTGGTTTTGATAGCACATGAGAATCGTCTCCAGTGGAGACGATTCTCATGTGCTGTCAGAATCGTCTCCAGTGGAGACGATTCTCATGTGCTGTCAAATCCATTTTTTTGTGAAGAATTAAAGACAAGAATTCCGTCACGGAAGCGGTGTCGCGCCTGCCGAGGCATTTGACCGTGAACATTACAAGTAAATAAATGACCTTGAGAATTTGGATATGGGGGTGTGCATAATGAAGCATCATCCATAGACAAACATTGATGTGAAATATTATCAAAGCCTGGCAAGGGGTTAAAGAGATATTGTGAAAAAACAATAAGTTTAACGCATTTCTGTTACAAAACCAGTGAACATTAAAAGTAAATAAATGACCTTGACCTTGATAATTTGGAAATGGGGGTGTGCGTAATGAAGCATCATCCCATGACGAACATTGATGTGAAATATTATCAAAGTCTGGCAAGGGGTTAAAGAGATATTGTGAAAAACAATAACTTTAACGCATTTCTATTACAAAACCGGTGAACATTACAAGTGAATAAATGACCTTGACCTTCAGAATTTGGATGTGGTGGTGTGCGTAATGAAGCATCATCCCTAGACAAACATTGATGTGAAAAATTATCAAAGTCTGGCAAGGGGTTAAAGAGATATTGTGAAAAAACAATAACTTTAACGCATTTCTGTTACAAAAACGGTGAACATTACAAGTAAATAAATGACCTTGACCTTCAGAATTTGGATGTAGGGGTGTGCGTAATGAAGCATCATCCCTAGACGAACATTGATGTGAAATATTATCAAAGTGTGGCAAGGGGTAAAAAGAGATATTGTGAAAAAACAATAACTTTAACGCATTCCTGTTACAAAACCGGTGAACATTAAAAGTAAATAAATGACCTTGACCTTGAGAATTTTTGGATGTGGGGGTGTGCGTAATGAAGCATCATCCCTAGACAAACATTGATGTGAAATATTATCAAAGTGTGGCAAGGGGTTAAAGAGATATTGTGAAAAAACAATAACTTTAACGCATTTCTGTTACAAAACCGGTGAACGTACATTACAAGTAAATAAATGACCTTGACCTTCAGAATTTGGATGTGGGGGTGTGCATAATCAGGTATGGGAGTGGAACACTATCCCCAATCCTGAAAATTTATTCAGAATTTGGATGTGGGGGTGTGCGTAATGAAGCATCATCCCTAGACGAACATTGATGTGAAATATTATCAAAGTCTGGCAAGGGGTTAAAGAGATATTGTGAAGAAACAATAACTTTTAACGCATTTGCCTTGCAAAAAAAAAAAAAAACGGACGACGCGGACGACGACGCGGACGACGCGGATGACGCGGACGACGGAAAAAGCGCCGACTATAGTCGACAAAAAATTAAAAACAGCAGACGGCAATTTCCGTCAACAGCGTAGGAAGGGTTAATACATGATATTTACAAGCATAAATAAAAGAAATATAATGATTTGTTGTCAGTTATTTTTTAAACTATTTATAGCCCACAAGTTTCCCAGCATGCAAAGAGTTTAGGACCTTCTCTCAGTGCATGGGCGAACTTCAGTAAATATTTGTGGCTCTATCAATCGACCATACATCCTTTGATAGGTTTACACATATGTGACAGTGACGGAAGAAATGGGGCTTATGGGATTTGTGGCCAACGTAACTGTCCTGATATGTTATCACACTCCTCGAGACATAACGATCTACCAGTATATTCCTTGTTAGAAGCATGACGAGTGTTTCATTGATGGAATAACGAATAGAGCAGATCCTGATCAGGCTGTGCGGATGCACAGGCTGATCTGGATCTACACAGGTCGCAAAAACATATAAAGCCCCGTTTCTCCAGTCACAGCCACATAATTATGTGACTATGACTTAAGAAATGGAGCTTATTGCATTTGTGACCAGCCTGGAACGCTATCACACTCCTGGAGACTGATCAGGGTACTGTTTGTTGGAGTTTAACCCTTTCAACACCACAGGCAGCTGTACAGTGGCAAAATGTGAAGATCCAAATGAGCCGGCTCGTGACGAGCCGTCTCATCAGGATCTACACCTTTTTGCAAGTAACAAAAACACCCCCTTTACATAAATGGACTAGTCTGAAAATCATTTTGTGACGGTTGGATTGGTTGCAAAATTAACATATCAAAATCCATTCCAGTTACTTAGGGGTGAAAGGGTATTACAATGACTGTGTGACAACCAGTGCAGGCCCTCATCTGGGTTTACATTAGTCACAAATGACATGCAGGTAAGCCCCACACATAGGTTGGTCGCAAATGACATGAGCCTTAATTCTCCAGCCATATTAATTACATATACAGGTATTACCACATATTTACAGGAAGTGTGCCTATAAATGTCACAGTCATTTGACATTGGTGCCTATCAGGGACCTACTTACTGACTGAACCACTTTCATTGACAGATATGCATTTATTCATTTAATCTTGTTTAAAGCTACACCATTTAAGGTCAACTTAATGGGGTCAAATCCTGTATTTCACCTGTACGGATGGGGGAGGCGGGAATCCCAAAATCAGAAGAGAATCCCTGAAATTGGTATAACCTGATCTGGTGCCAGGTGCTTGCAAACTCACTAAAAGTAATAGGATTAGTACTAACCTAACTTCTAATATTGACTAAAATCTTTAAACAGGTATATACTGATCATCTATATATTCACATAGTCAATAGATTAAGATAAATTACTAAATGGCGAACAGTGTAGCCCCTGATCAGTATGCGCGGATGCGCAGGCTGATCTGGGGTTACACTGTTTGCAAATATCTAAGTTCTCTTTTGTTAATGAGGACCTATTAATTTCGCCCGTGCTCAGTCACCTTTAGATAAGATATGTTTTCCTTTTTCCCTGTCGAATTACACACATAGGTATGTCAAGTATGGTTAAAATGTCCCAAATTGCCTGAAAGTATATTGTATTGGCGGGAAAACAGAATGCTATCCATTCATAAAGATTATAGTGTTTCAACAGTAATATATACTACAAAACACAAGCAGTCACTGAACAATGTACAATGTAAATAGGAGGCCGTTCTCATTAGTTATAATGGTACATGTATATGTGCATAAGCACATGTACATTTTTGTATATATATGCCACAAAATTAGCTTATTATTTTGCTCATAATATGTGGCTGTGATTGGAGAAATTGTGCTTATGGGAGTGAGGCTCCTGATCAAATGGCACACTCCTGTAGCCTGATAACGTTATACAGGTTATTATCGTTATCTCGAAGTCGAATGGACTGATGAAAATATATTGACATATCGAGATAACAATTCACCAAATTTCTCCAGGTTTTCATAAATCGCGGCTTGAGTTTATTCTAAGCTGTTTTCGTAATTAACAGCCGATTTACTTATTGCTACACCGTTTATTTCATTTTTCTGTTAACCCTTTCAACACCAAGTAACTTAATAGGATGTTCCATGCCAATGTTTCACGCTATTTCATTAATTTTGTTCATTCAAATTATCCCATTCTTCTAAAAGGGTAATCTGTACGACGTTTAAAATTATTAACAAACAGTGGAGATCCTGATGAGACGGCTCGTTACGAGCCGGCTCATCTGGATCTGCACTGTTTGCAAACATTGTCTCTATAGAGGTCTGTGGTGTTGAAAGGGTTAAAAGATATTTGATATCACATTAAGTTTAATTGATTAATTATGGTTTTAAGTGCACTGCTTTAACTGGTTATGCAACTTTAAACGCATTTTAGCGGAGGCGGTGTCTTTGGTTTCTATAGACGTGTGAAAACTTACCTGAGATAATCGCGCTGATTCAGACTTGGCGGCGCCGGGCGCTTAATTTTCGCATCGACATATCAGACTACAAATGTGAAGGTAACATACTATCGGGACTCGATTTCCACTTCGACTAAACCGATATATCGACATATCCCATATCGAGTTATCAGGAGTAAAATATATGATATATATAGGGAATTCTGCCGGGACCAGGAACGTATATCGAGATAAGCAGGTATATCGAGATAAGCAGGTATATCGAGATAAAGAGATTCAGCTGTATATTGCTTGTTAAAAGCATGACAGGTGTTTGATTGTGACGAGTGTTTCATTGATGGAATGGCGAACAGTGCAGATCCAGCACATCGCCAAGATAGACTTACCGTCCCATCCTTCGTTCCAACTCCAAAAAGTGAATGGGTTTAATGTCCTTGTAACAGCTCTGTAGCCGATTTCATCAAAATTGCAAAGTATACTGATCTAGTAAAGTATACTTTGAGGGAGTAATCAATTATTTTTCCTGAAATGCATTATTTCATATAGAACTAACTATTGCATTTATTTGATGATTATTAAAAGTATGCATACTTATTATACTGAATTTATTACATTATCACAGCCAAAAAGGCCGTGATAATGTAATAAATTATGTGTAATAAAAAATAATAAATTTATCCTTAAATTGAAAATTTCTCCCTCAAAGTATACTTTGCTAGATAAGTATACTTTGCCATGTTGGTGAAATAGGCTACAGGTCATGTAGAGACGGGACCTCGGTTTCAAGCCTAATCCGAAAGATAACTGGAATGTAAATACATTCATAAGGCGGGATTTATTGAAGCGAAAGGAATGGGTTTTACATCCAGCAACAGATCATGTAGGAACAGGACCTCGGTGTCAATTCTCAGCCGAAGGACCTGGGGGGTGGAAATACTATGAAACTATTTTTCATGCATAGGGCTGGGACTGAACTGGCAGCCTCTGTAATTGAAGCCCAGTGCTCTAACCTCTAGGCCACACAACCCATCCCTCAAAACTAGTGAACCATCTACCACTACACATCAAGCTCGAGTTGAAACCAGTAGCCTATTTCACCAACATTGCAAAGTATACTTTCCTAGCAAAGTGTACTTTGAGGAAGAAATTCAATTTTAGGATAAATTTATTAATTTTTATTATACTGAATTTATTACATTATCACAGCCATTTAATGGCTGTGATAATGTAATAAATTCAGAATAATAATTCTGCATACTTTTAATCATCAAATATATGCAGTAGTTAGTTCTATGTGAAATAATGCATTTCAGGAAAAATAAATAATTGCTCCCTCAAAGTATACTTTGCTAGAAAAGTATACTTTGCAATGTTGGTGAAATCGGCTACAGAACCAGTGATATCATACAAAAAAATACACCCAGTCGCTGAATAGACTGCCAAAACAAAAAATCTAAGACAAATTTGCAAAATATTTCCTCTGGGTCACATTCCACCCAAAATATTTGTGTTCAACCCTTTCACCCCCTAAGTAACTGAAATGGATTTTGATATGTCAATTTTGCAACCAATCCAATCATCTCAAAGTCAATTCATGAAAAGGGGGTGTTTTTGTTCTCAAAACTATGAAATTTAATTGCAAAAAGTGCAGATCCTGATAAGGTGACGAGCCGGCTCATCTGGATCTGCATTGTTTGCAAACACTGGTATAGCGGGCTTTCGGGTTCAAAGGGTAAACTGTATGCACCAGAGGTATAATAAACTGCTTCGGCTTCACCATTAATTTCCCAGATGTCAAGTTGACCTCTGACTCAGCAATTATTGACTGATAAACTGAATATCGAAATGGCCCGAGTTATTCCTATGCATCAAAATACATGAACCCATAACATCCAGAGCAGACATGTAACATTTTATTATTTCTGTTTATAGTGTATGTTATGAACACTCATTTGAACCGTCTCGACAGTTCAAATGAGTGTTCATACCGTATACTTTTAACGATAAATAAATAAGAAACAGATTTCATAACGTTCATACACGTACGTATTTCACATGTTTAGAAAGGAATGTGAACATGAGCGATAAAATAGTTGAAATGAGTGATCACAATATAATATACTTTCAATGTTAAATACGGGAAATAGAAAACATGTTTCAAAACGTTCGTATGTATTTCAAATTTAACCCTTTCCCCGATAGAAACGACTTTTCACGCCTCTGCAGAAGACATTGTGGGAAAAGGAGAAATTGCTTGTAACAAGCAATTTCTCCTTTTCCCACAATGTTTTCTACTCTATCAGATAATTTAACCATCATTTGACCCAGCATTTGATTCTTTTATTCAGATGTTTTCGATTTGGAAGAGTCGAAATATCGCAAAACAGGGAAAGGGTTAAGTCTATTTCACATTTAAAGGTACATGCCCACTCAGAAGGCACAAAATGTTTTTTATATCAGAGACATCATCGGAGACATTTTCTGGCAAAATAAACATTCATTCATCATTACCGCGAAATCCGCGAAATCAAATGTCTCGCCTTGTTCCGCCTCGACCTTCACCCTGGGGCTGGAGAATTTTTTTTTTAATAATCGTGTATTCATGTACATATCATAGTAAAGGGATGTATAAAGTTTGATGACTGTAGCTGATAAGGTGTTGGAAGTAATGATCGTAACACGAAAACTTAACATTGAAAGTATTAACAAATAGAGTTTGACCTTGACCCTGGAGACCCTGGGTCCCGCCAAAATTGTTTTAATAGTCCTATATTCATGTACATATCATAGTAAAGGTATGTATAAAGTTTGATGACTGTAGCTGACAAGGTGTTGAAGTAATGACCGTAACACGAAACGTAACACGAAAACTTAACATTGAATGTATTAACAAATAGAGTTTGACCTTGACCCTGAAGACCCTGGGGCCCCGCCAAATTTGTTTTAATAGTCTTATATTCATGTGCATATCATAGTAAACGTATGTATAAAGTTTGATGACTGTAGTTGACAAGGTGTTGAAGTAATGACCGTAACACGAAACGTAACACGAAAACTTAACATTGAATGTATTAACAAATAGAGTTTGACCTTGACACTGAAGACCCTGGGGCCCGCCAAATTTGTTTAATAGTCCTATATTCATGTGCATATCATAGTAAACGTATGTATAAAGTTTGATGACTGTAGCTGACAAGGTGTAGAAGTAATGACCGTAACACGAAACGTAACACGAAAACATAACATTGAATGTATTAACAAACAAATAGTTTGACCTTGACCCTGAAGACCCTGGGGCCCACCAACATTTTTTTAATAGTCCTATATTCATGTACATAAAGTTTGATGACTGTAGCAGACAAGGTGTTGAAGTAATGACCGTAACACGAAAACTTAACATTGAATGATGACGCCGCCGCCGCCGGAAAAGCAAAACCTATGTCTCGCTTTCCGCTTCACGGGCGAGACAAAAATACCATGCCTCATTTGCATATGAAAATAGCCTGATACCACCGCGCGTCACTATCAGTAAACTACATATTACTAAATGATTATATCTGTATAGCGGCACTTGTAATTTGTAGAACTGGTGGAAGTATATAGTGACACAATTATACAATTATTTAATTCCTATGAAGAACATATTGTGCCTACTGAGTGGGCATGTACATTTAACCCATTTCAGTCTGAGGATATGATAATTTTTGTTGAAAAAACCTCATTATTTTGTTCATTCATCGATAAAGGTATATGTTGTTACCACTCATTTGAACCGTCTCGTTGAGACGGTTCAAATGAGTGGTAACAACATATACTTTCGAAAGGATACAAAGAAAATAGGGACATTTTTCTCTCAAAAGGTTCATACTATACTTCATTGTAAAAGCGTATCCCGTCTGTAATGGGTTAATGGGTCTATCAAGCATATTGCTAATGTAATCTGAACCGTCGTCTCACTGTGAGTTGATTGAAATGAGTGGTAACAACATATCGTTTTAATGATAAATAAAGAAAATAGAAAAACAGAAAAACGCCAGTTTCAAAATGATCAGACGTATTTCAAATTCAAGCGTAATGTGAAACGACTCGTCGGTTGAAATGTCAGTGGTCACAACATATACGTTTAAAGGCAAATAATGAAAATAGAAAATAGCAAGATTTAACCCTTACACTGCTATCATAATTTTTTGTTGTCTGCTGTTTATTTTCTATTTTCCATTTTTATCAGAAATGATTCTGAAGTGCTGTCAAACCATGTTTTTATTGAGAAATAAGAGTGCCGAAGGTCACAATATACACCCGTCGAGGCAAGGCCAGTCAACAAGGGGAGATAACTCATCTTGACGTGATAAACATGTAAATCAAATTTGGTTACGATCCGTCAAGTAGAACTCGACTTATTGCATGGACAAGGATAGTCCGAAAATTAAAAATGGCCGCCAAGGGGAGATAAGTCATTGGAAATATTTTCAAAATCAATAGGCTTCTTCGCCTTGCCGTGATGAACATGTATACTGAATTTGGTTATGATCGGTCAAGTAGAACTTGAGTTATTGCGTGGACAAGGATACAGAGTGCGAAAATTAAAAATGGCTGCCAAGGGGAGATCAGTACCATGTATACCGAATTTGGCTTTGATGGGTGAAGTAGAACTTGAGTGGACAAGGATACAGTGCAAAAATTAAAAATGGCCGCCAAGGGGAGATAACTCATGGAAAAAATTTCAAAATCAATAGACTTCTTCGTCTTGCCATGATAAACATGTATACCGAATTTGGTTACGAGCGGTGAAGTTTGTTTGTTTGTTTGTTTATTAGTGTTTAACGGCCTATCAACAGCTAAGGTCATGTAAGGCCGGGCAAACGGGTTCGATCCCATGTTAACCTGCTGCATTGGGGAGAAAATCACAAAATCAGAACGGAATATTTACATCAGAACAAATAATTCAGCCCTGAAATTAGAATAACCTGACCTGGTGCCAGGTCCATACCACACCAGTCACTTGGCCCCTGCCCCTAAAATAGGATTACGAATATCGTAATACTCACACAAGGGGTATAACCAGATTCAACTGTCGCATACAAAATGCCAAAGACGTATGTGAGGGCCATTAACCAGGTCTTCAGTCGGGATTCCGGTAAGGATGAACCCCGATCGTTAAATTACCCATTGCGTGCTCCCACCTGCCACCCACACGAGCGGTGAAGTAGAACTTGAGTTATTGCATGGACAAGGATAAAGAGTGCGAAAAATAAAAATGGCCGCCAAGGGGAGATAAGTCATCGGAAAGTTTTGAAAATCAATAGCCATCTTCGGCTTGCCGTGATAAACATGTATACCAAATTTGGTTACAATCCGTCAAGTAGAACTCTAGTTCAAGCTGTGCCCGCCCGCCAGTACAAGATGAATACATAATACGTCCCGTTTTTTCAAACGGGCGTTTAAAAAGGCAAGATATAAAAGCGACAGCAGACGACAATTGTTGTGAGTAGCGGTCTAAGGGTTAAACTCTTCATACAAATCACGAATTTGAATGTATTTGAAATGTATTGGACCTAATACATCAATAAATGCAAGCTGACAGTTGTTCCGATGACTCAATACGACACCTACTGTGCACTCGATTTTGTCAGAAATTGGTGACAAATTACGACACAAACAGGTTTGTTATCTGGTGCAGGTGTAGGGAGATAACGGGGAAACCAATCATGTCTATATAAAGAAGCTGATTCATTCCCATCGCTTGACGTCATTCTGCTGATACAAACGTCCACATTTATTTTCTGAATCATTTCAACACTACGGCAGTCTATAGCAGTGTTTGTAAACAGTGTAGCCGCGCTGTGCTCAGAAGAATGAGCCCGCACGACATTCTCACCTCAAACTGGGGGGGGGGTGCGGGGGGGGGGGGGGGGGGGGGGGGGGGGGGGGGGGGGGGGGGGGGTGGGGGGGGGGGGGGGGGGGGGGGGGGGGGGGGGGGGGGGGGGGGGGGGGGACAAAAAAATGTCGTCTGTTGTTTCGTATTCCGTCTTTTTTCACCAACAATTGTCGTCCGCTTAATATCTTGCCTTATTTCTCAATAAAAACATGGTTTGACAGCACTTCAGAATCATTTCCAATGGAAATGATTCTGAAGTGCTGTCAAAGCATGTTGTAAATTATTCTAAAGTGCTGTCAAAGCATGCTGTTGATGATAAAAATAGAAAATAAACAGCAGACGACAAAAAATTAAGATAGCGGTGTAAGGGTTAAGATACACATGTCATCTCATACTGAAGTTACGATAACATAATACTAACTGTTGTTACCACTTGACTAGATGGTGCAAATGAGTGCACCATGGTAACATAATACTAACTGTTGTTACCACTTGACTAGATGGTGCAAATGAGTGCACCATGATAACATAATACTAACTGTTGTTACCACTTGACTAGATGGTGCAAATGAGTGCACCATGGTAACATAATACTAACTGTTGTTACCACTTGACTAGATGGTGCAAATGAGTGCACCATGATAACATAATACTAACTGTTGTTACCACTTGACTACATGGTGCAAATGAGTGCACCCCTGATAACATTAATACTAACTGTTGTTACCACTTGACTAGATGGTGCAAATGAGTGCACCATGATAACATAATACTAACTGTTGTTACCACTTGACTAGATGGTGCAAATGAGTGCACCATGGTAACATAATACTAACTGTTGTTACCACTTGACTAGATGGTGCAAATGAGTGCACATGATAACATAATACTAACTGTGTTACCACTTGACTAGATGGTGCAAATGAGTGCACCATGGTAACATAATACTAACTGTTGTTACCACTTGACTAGATGGTGCAAATGAGTGCACCATGATAACATAATACTAACTGTTGTTACCACTTGACTAGATGGTGCAAATGAGTGCACCATGATAACATAATACTAAACTGTTGTTACCACTTGACTAGATGGTGCAAAATGAGTGCACCATGATAACATAATACTAACTGTTGTTACCACTTGACTAGATGGTGCAAATGAGTGCACCATGATAACATAATACTAACTGTTGTTACCACTTGACTAGATGGTGCAAATGAGTGCACCATGGTAACATAACATTTTGAGAATAAATACTGGAAAAGAAAATGTCTACATTAAGTTTCATGCGACTGTAAGTATCACCCATCTTGAATGAGTTAGTCAGGGCTCCAAATAAGGAATTAGTAATTGAGTATTATCACTCCATCATTCTGAAAGATTGGGTATTTAAAACATTTAAATGAGTAAAATAAAATCACACTACTGTTTACACATCAGCAAACCACAATTGACTAGCTTGCTTCTAAATGAAAACATATCCAAGATGTATTTTCATGAAAAAATAAGAAAAATATGCTATATGTGTGGTCTGTTTATGGTTTTCTGTAGCATGATAAAGATACCACAAATTTTTCTTTGCTTTTTGATACTCACTACTTCTGATTTCAATTGGGTTTTTGGCGATTTTCATTGAGTATTTAAACCCTTTCCCTCATAGAGACGACTTTTCACGCCTCTGCAGAAGATGTCTTTTGAAAACATTGTGGGAAAAGGAGAAATTGCTTGTAACAAGCAATTTCTCCTTTTCCCACAATGTTTTCTACTCTATCAGATAATTTAACCATCATTTGACCCAGCATTTGATTCTTTTATTCAGATGTTTTCGATTTGGAAGAGTCGAAATATCGCAAAACAGGGAAAAGGTTAAGCAAATTCGCAGCTTATGTGGAGCTCTCACTACTGGCAGCTACTAACATTTCAGAAATTAACATTTTGGCTACTAAATATTTCAGAAATTATTTGAAAATGTTCTATATTTTTTACAAATAATGGAGCACATGTAAATTAGGATCGTCTTTCTAAATATAATGTAGCTAATCACATGCATAAAAGTAAGGAGACTCCTATCAATTATATTACACCCAACATATATGTTCTACTCCACACTTCGAGTTCTTTGTCAAACGGCAGAACAGGTGAAACTGGCTGATGGCTGGAACACACAAAGATGGCCGACTTGGCCACCCCATGTGCCGTATAGGATACAGTAAAGAGGCAGTGTTCACATACATGTTATACATATATTCCATCACATTTACGAAGCAATTATCTTTGAATCGACCGATGATCAGGTATAGAACGTGTCCTGAATAATAAATCGTACCTGATTTCAAAGCAGTTTAAAAATAGTGGGACATGTGCAGTTTGTAGCAGTCTGACATTTAGATGTCAGCGAACTAACTAGCAGACAACTGGTTTATGGATTTTGTCTGCAAGAATATTTCTTGAGGATCAATATTAGATATGCGTGGAGATAGCACTTGGAGACGGAAAGAGTACAATTGAGCGACTGAGGCTAAAAGTTACTGTGCTTCAAACCAGAATAGACTGATTGTTACAATGAAAGATTATAAGTGGTTTTGACTGGCGAAATGGGGCTTATGGGTGTTGCGACTAGTGTAGATCCAGATCAGTCTGTGCATCTGTATGGGGATAAATGGAGCTAATGGGTTTTGCGACCAGTGTAGATCCAGATCAGCCTGTGCATCCGCAGTCTGATCAGGATCTGCACTGTTCGCTATTCCGTCAATGAAACACCCGTCATGATTGTAACAAGCGATATTTATCGTTATCAGGCTACAGGAGAGTGCTATTTGGTCACAAATCCCATTAGCCCCATTTCTCCAGTCGCAGCCACAATATCTGTTTATCCCATTGAAGTTGATGGAGACAATACATTTTTTATTGAAAAAATTTGATATTTGGTTTAAAAATCTCTATAAAAGTATATGTTGTATATACCACCCATTTGAATCATCTCGTCAAGACATTGGAACTGAAAATCAAACCCTACAAGTGTAGCGAGTCCGAGTACAGCCTCAATAATATTTTATAATCATGGACTTGCGCCAGGCCTCAGGATCAAAACTCTGAAGGAGAATATACTCAACAAGAAATGCGTCTGTCGAACGCGGATGCCACCTGCAGCATATTTGAGAAACTGTGACAAATTGGTTAACCGAAAAGTGTGACGGACAGACAGACGGATGTTCTTACATTAGGGTACTTATGTGGCTTATCACATGTTAAATATTAGCCACATAAAACGATTTTTAGCCACATAAAACGATTTTTTAGGTGGCTAATTGTAACCAACCCTATCCTTTAACAAGTCCATAACCCTGTGGGGCTAGCCACATAAGTACCCTAATGTGTGCCCGGACGGACGGACGGACGGACGTTCTTACGAGAGATACATTGTGAGGTTATTTCCTTTGATGTTTACACTGTGGGGTTAACCTCACAATGTAGCAACTTATTCCGTTATTTTCTTCCTTAACGATTCTCTTACGGAATAAATCGCATAATATGCAAATGAGCTAGCCATTAGTTAATTATATTTGAAAAACACTTATCCAAGTGTCTTAAATAGGGCGGTGGGTGGGTTTCAGCACAACACAGCAACCTCACAATGTAGCTCTCGTAAGTACGGACAGACAGACAGACAGACAGACGGACGGTCCAAACACTATATGCCACTTTCAGCACAACACAGCAACCTCACAATGTAGCTCTCGTAAGTACGGACAGACAGACAGACAGACGGACGGTCCAAACACTATATGCCACCCGTTTCTTCTGTCAAAATCAATTCAAACGCTTTATTATAACCACAGAGCTCCAGATAAGTTTTGTATCTAAAGAGTATTATACCCACAGATTTCAAATTCAATGCATATTTTACTTTTACAAAGGTATTATTGATTTTCTTCCCTATTAAATAGGGAACAAATGATAAAAAATAAAACAAATTAAACAAGAAATGCGTCTGTCGAACGCGGATGCCACCTGCAGCATATTTGAGAAACTGTGACAAATTGGTTAACCGAAAAGTGTGACGGACGGACAGGGACAGACGGACGGACAGACGGTCCAAACACTATATGTCACCCGTTTCTTCGAAACCCGGTGGCATAAAAATTCACTTATTTGAGCTGCAAAGCTCAACTAAGTAAATTTTCAACTTTATTGCAGTATTTTCACTACTCAAATTTGAAAAACAATGCGTATTCTGCTAAAATACATGCATAAAATACGCAAATACGCAGCTTATCTGGAGTTCTGTAACCATCAATATTTGCATCGACTGAAGCACGGACTGCGACTATATATGGCTATAAATTATTGGTGAAAATCGCTATTATTACATTGTTAATAATTGTATTGTCACCGTGGAGTGGATCAATTCTGTGTCTGATCAATACCATCCTTAATGTTGCCATATGGGCAGCTGCCGTCTTCACTAGTAATCTATGAATCAGTCAATAACCGGCCCCAATAATCAGACATTTCTGTTGAATCTGTCAATAACCGGTCCCGGTAATCATACATTTCAGTTGAATCAGTTAATAACAGGTCCCGATAAGCATACATTTCTGTCACTTTCTGTCACTAAACCTTAGATAAGCTTTGAATTTGTTTATTTGTTTATTGGTGTTTAATGGCCTATCAACAGCTAAGGTCATGTAAGGCCGGGCAAACGGGTTCGAGAACGGAATATTTACATCGAGAACAAATATATTCAGCCCTGAAATTAGAATAACCTGACCTGGTGCCAGGTCCATACCACACCAAGTGTAACTTGGCCCTTTCCCCTAAAATAGGATTACAAATAATCGTAATACTCACATAAGGGGTATAACCAGATTCAACTGTCACATACAAAATGCCAAAGACGTATGTGAGGACCAAACCAAACCAAGCTCCCAAATATTCAGTTTTACTATTTGTCCCATTTCATTTAGTATGGATATAACACAATTTGTCCCATTTCATTTAGTATGGATATAACACAATTTGTCCCATTTCATTTAGTATGGATATAACACAATTTGCGTACACATGTGTATCAGAGCTCCAGTTAAGGTGCGTAATTTGGAGGTAAATTTCTTAGTCAGGTGAGCGAATTAGGGCCATCATGGCCCTCTTGTTTTATTTTCCCCAGCGGAATCCCTGAATTTGTATATGGAATAAAACTACCGGTATCCTTGTTTCTCTATGATAAATGAGATACGCCATGTGATTTTGTACCTAAGAAATTAACATGATCGTGTTACTCTTTAATACTCGTTACCTCAAACTCTCCTACATGTAAGCCAAACTACTCATAACTCAAAAGTCAAATTAATAGTCCCAAGTACATTGTTTTCCTATATAATAATTATTGTTAACTCAAATTTTCATTAACTCTAAGTGTTTTTCACAGTCCCTTGGACTTGAGTAAACGAGTGTACGTGGACTCTACATCGGAAATCGTCTTATAATGAATCGTGTCATAGCGGGGTTGAACGGTAAACCCAGTTTTCTTGTGACGAGTCACAATAATATTAGTTTGTCATACATGGAGACTGAAGCCTGAAGGTCATTGAGTCAATTATGCTCATTCAATATGTATGCAGTGAACGGAACACAGCATGCACCCGTGCTGAATGCAAATTGACATAATCACCATACATATTCGGACACCATTTGTTTTGGGAAACCCCTCGGGGTTTCCCAAAACAAATTGTATCCAAATATATTGTTATTGAGATAAATCAGTACAGCTATATTAATTAACCCCTAACATTTGCACACTCTTTGTTCTGGCAAACCAGATATATTACCTAGCAAAAATAAGTCTGAATATTTAGGATTAATACGGTACAACCCGGTAAATGTATATATATATATATATTGGTATTTCAATGAATGACAGTAAATGCTTTTATAATATTTAGGATTAATATGGTACAACCCGGTAAATGTATATATATATATATATTGGTATTTCAATGAATGACAGTAAATGCTTTTGACTAATACATGCGGTGGAGTGACAGTTGTGTGCATCCAGTCTGGTTATAACCGTTACGCCACTCATCATGTCATTATTGACTGAAAGGGGTCTTCACATTGATCACTTAATCCTTAGACTGCTATCTTATTTTTTTGGTCGTCTGCTGTTTATTTTCTATTTTCCATTGTTATCATCAACAAGAAATGCGTCTGTCGAACGCGGATGCCACCTGCAGCATATTTGAGAAACTGTGACAAAGTGGTTGACCGAAAAGTGTGACGGACGGACGGACGGACGTGCGGACAATATTGAGGAAGGGGCCATTTCCATTGTTCTAGAACAATGGAAATGGCCCCTTGTTATGAATAGAATAAGGGGCCATACGGAATAAGTCAAAGGATTCTTTTGTGTTAGGCTCCGCCCCTTGGCCCCTTACTCTCGAATACCTGCCCGGACAGACGGACGGACAGACAAAACACTATATGCCACCCGTTTCTTCGAAACCCGGTGGCATAAAAACATGCTTGGACAGCACTTTAGAATAATTTACAACATTGACAGCACTTCAGAATCATTTCCATTGGAAATGATTCTGAAGTGCTGTCAAACCATGTTTTTATTGAGAAATAAGGCAAGATATAAAAGCAACAGCAGACGACAATAGTTGTGAGTAGCGGTCTAAGGGTTAATGCTGATACATGGAAAGTTCATGCTTTTCATCATTTTCCAACATGATTGATTGGTTTTTGACGGTCTATCAACAGCTAGTCATTTAAGGCCGGGCCAATGGGGTCGATCCCATATTCAACTGGCTGCATTAGTGGGTAAATCCCAATATCAGTATTTACATCGAAAAACAAATATATTCAGCCCTGAAATTAGAATAACCTGACCTGTAGCCGATTTCATCAAAATTGCAAAGTATACTTTTGTAGCAAAGTATACTTTGAGGGAGTAATCATTTATTTTTCTCAAAATTAATTATTTCATATAGAACTAACGACTGCATATATTTGATGATTAAAAGTATGCAGAATTATTATACTGAATTTATTACATTATCACAGCCAAAATGGCTGTGATAATGTAATAAATTCAGTATAATAAAAATTAATAAATTTATCCTTAAATTGAAAATTTCTCCCTCAAAGTATACTTTGCTAGAAAAGTATACTTTGCAATGTTGGTGAAATAGGCTACTGGTGCCAGGTCCATACAACACCAAAGTCACTTGCATGAGAGTTATGACGAAGTGGCATTTTCAAATTTATGTTTGAAGCGTTCTTTGTTTACTTTCTACTTCGTGGAGAGTGACCACAGAATTTTGCTAATACACACTTTATTAGGTGACTTTGTGACAATCTTTTTGTCTCATATTGTAGAATTTTCCGTCAATAACAACATAGCGAAGTATGAATGTCAACGCCTTGCAGATCTTTTCTATATTTAGTGCGTGAAATGTATATGCTATTACGCAAATTTATACCATTGACTGTGGTGTAGCGACTTAGTACAACCTGTTGCATATAAAGCGGAAAACGTGCAGCTATGAAAATTCATTTTCCAACAAAGGAAGAGAAATGTGTAACACTGATGATGGTAGAATGAACCACCTCAAAAACTTTAACACTTTAAGTCTATTGACTTTAACCTTGATCACAAGGGCGATATAGGTGAGCAAAAGAATGAAAATGTGCAGGGTGAAAAACAAGTATGAAGTTTCAGACCAATTTGACGACTACCCAAGATACAAAAACAAAACAAAAGCAAATCTGAGACAGTCAAACAGACAGACGAGCAAGGTGGCAACTATATGTACTCAGAATTATGTTTTGGTGGTACATAATAAATGTTACATTCTCGACTGTGACACAGCAAAATGTAATACGCGACCCACAGTAACCCTTTTCATGCTGAGAATATGCCATTATGTTTGCGGAAAATGCTAAATATTTTCCCTCTATGTGCTCAGAAGTATATGTTGCGACCACCATTTGAACCGTCTCGTCGAGACGGTTCAAATGAGCGGTCGTAACATATACTTTCATTGAGAAATAACAAAAATAACAACATACACATAAAGGTGTATTCCGCATGTAATGGGTTAACCAACCCATTTCAGTCTAAGGATACCATGATTTTTGTTGAAAAAATTTCATTATTTTGTTCATTCATCGATAAAGGTTTATGTTGTTACCACTCATTTGAACCGTCTCGTTGAAACGGTTCAAATGAGTGTTAACAACATATACTTTCGAAAGGATATAAAGAAAATAGAGATATTTTTCTCTCAAAAGGTTCATACTACTAAAAGCGTATCCCGTCTGTAATGGGTTAAACACAGCCACAATTTGACCTATATTGTTGAGGAGAGAAATTGAGTCATTTCCACGCTGAAGAAATAGAAGTAACAATTACCAACGGACGTGCTGCCAGTCTCACTGACTCACAAAATACATAATCAACAGAAATCATGCATATCACAGAGAGTTTGGGTGAAGATGTTGAATCAATTTTCATAACTCCGCCGGCACCAAGAAAACACACCACTCCACGTGGCCAGACAGACCATCCGAGCCGATGACGTTGACTGCTTTACACTGCGAGCTAGGTGAACTGAAACTGGTCTGAACATATACACAGTTGTATTCAGGGGCTACAATGTGCCAGATGCGTTTTGGGAGTTTTAAGATTCGATAGTGAACCTACATGGTGTGTACCGGGTGGTCATGAATAGTGACTACCAGTAACAGCTAATGCATTTCCACTTACAAGTGCACAATAACTCATAGAAAGCGGTCCAGATACGTACATTGTATTTAACACTTACACCGCTATCTTATTTTTTTTGTTCTATACCTGATCATCCTTTGATTTAAAGATAATTGTTTCGTATGATGGGATACAGGTATATGTATAACATATGTGTGAACACTGCCTCATTACTGAAAACTATGGTATACAGTTTATCCCGTCAACACAGTGCGTATGTGCCGTGAAACATTTTTGATATCCAGTCAATACTATTTTTGCATTTTACAGCCATTTGTAGGTGTTGACGGGATAAATAGAATAGTAGGTTAGTGCCGTGAATGGGAAAAAATATCTGGCGCGGCACGGAAACGGGATGTGCTCGGCAGAGCCTTGCCTATCCCGTTTCCTGAGCCTTGCCAGATATTTTTTCCCATTCATGGCACTAACCTACTATTCTCTATTTAGCTATCATATGTCGATATATATTTTGAGCTAACAAAATAAATGAGAAACAATCTGCTTACACTTTCATCCTCCACCTATTTCTCTGATCACAGTCCATCATTGCATGGTTCAAGTGTACAAAATGTTCTAGTCGACATAGTTGCCCTATGTATTATCTGGATCTTGTTTGTCTGCATGTTAACGGTTACATGTTACTGCACGTGTAATTGCCACAGATGCAACTGGTTATATTCTATGTTAGAGAAAGTTTACAAGAAGAGCACGATGTTCAAGATGTTCACAGTGTACACGTTTCTACTCGACATAGTTGCACTACATGTATGTATTATCTGGATCTTGTTTGTCTGCATGTTAAAGGTTATACGTTATTGCACGTGTAATTGCCACAGATGCAACTGATTATATTCTGCGTTAGGGAAAGTTTACAAGAAGAACACCATGGGGCCGTTTCACTAAACTTCACACGACTAAAATGTTCGTAAGTGCAAAATTATGATAGTCTGTAAATGTCACATTAACAATGTTTTCTTGTAAACAATTATTGGATTTACATTTATTGAGCATAGGCTGCATATGCAGCATATGCTCAATAAATGTAAATCCATCAATTGAAATTTCCAGACGATCCTAAATGTGCACTTACGAACATTTTAGTCGTACAAAGTTTAGTGAAACAGCCCCATGGTGTTTACAAGAACACCATGTTCACTCCACACTCAGCCAAAACATTAATCAATCAACTCATATTTTCCAGGTTAGAAGCCAAAGAAAACAAAATATCTTGAAAGATTTTGATTGTGGCTGTGACGGGAGAAATGGGGCTTATGGGTTTTGCGACCAGTGTAGATCCAGATCAGCCTGTGCATCTGCACAGTCTAATCAGGATCTGCACTGTTTGCCTTTCCATCAATGAAACACCCGCCGTACTTCTAACAAGCAATATAGATCGTTATCAGGCTAGAGGAGCGTGTTATTCGATCAGGAGCTACACTGGTCACAAATGCCATAAGCCCTATTTCTCCAGTCACAGCCACAATTGATTAAATGGGCAAACATGCAACATCAGTAAATATTTTTAGATAGGCGACTGCCAACTCGGATGATAGAACCAGTATGTACTCGAATATTTAACTTAAAATTGCACATGGTCGCCAGCGAGTGTTTCACACATGAAGGTCAAGGTCACTCAAGCCATCAATGAGAGGAAGCTACATGTACTTAGAGCTCCAGATAAGCTGCGTATTTGCGTAAATACCCAATTAAAATTGCCAAAAACCCAATTGAAATCAGAAGTAGTGAGTATCAAAAAGCAATGAGAACAATTGTGGTACCTTTATCATGCTGCAGAAAGCAATAAACAGACCACCAATATAGCATATTTTTCTTATTTTTCCATGAAAACACATCCAAAGAGACAATTCTAATGAAATGCCAAGACATGTTTTCATTTTGAAACAAACTATTCAATAATTGCTGTCTGTTGATGTGTAAACAGTAGTGTGATTTTATTTTACCCAATTAAAATTTTGAAATACCCAATTGCTTCAGAAATGATAGAGTAACAATACTCAATTACTAATTCCTTATCTGGAGCCCTGTGTACATATATTGATGAAGTTTGGTAATGATTCCACTAACGGATCATAGTATTTTCATCCCACTGGTCTGTAGGATGAGACTTTAAACTGTGGTCCCGTCTTTATATATGCTTTGCTGTTGCTGGGATGTTAAAACTCATTCACAAATGGAAATGATTCTGAAGTCCTTCCAAACCATGTTTTATCGAGAGATAAAAAGAGAAAATATGAAACAACAGCAGACAACAGTTTTATTTTCCCCACATTCTAGGGGTTAATATCTGTGTTGATGACTGCATGGTTACTTCAGTGACTGAATGGCAAACAGCGTGGGCCCTGATCAGACTGTGTGGCTAATTGTGTGCATTTGCGAACTGCCTGTTGGTAACCAGTCTAGTTTGGTTTTCATATACATGTACGACACTGCATGAAGAAACGGCGCCTATGGCACTTCTGGTCAGTCTATGTCCTAACCTTCTAGCACATTTCCTGCAGTCTGATCAGAGCTCCAGATAAGGCGTATTATTTACGCAATTATTTTAGCTAAATACGCATTGATTATCAAAAATGAGAGTACAAAATACGCAGACCAATGCGAAAATATGCATTGATTTTCAAATTGAGTAGTGAAAATATTGTCATGTTGAAAATTCACTTAGTTGAGCTGCAAAAAGCAAACGGTGTCAAATAAGAGAATGTTTAAATTTGTTGTTGTTTTTTTTTATCATTTGTTCCCTATTTAGAAATGAAAAAAATATCAATAACCCATTTGTAAAAGTAAAATATGCAATGATTTAGAAAAGCTTATCTGGAGCTCTGCTGCTATGTATATACAGTGGAACCTCTCTAAACCAGACACCCTGGGAGCATCAGGCTGTCTGGTTTAGAGAGCTTCCACTGTAAACAAGCACTCAATGAGCAGTGTGTCATTGTGAATCATGAACAGACACGACAATGAAATAAATACCTGTGAAACCCATCTAAATGGAACACAACGGAGCTCCAGATAAGCTTCTACTGTATATACTGTTTGTTAGAAGCAGGACAGGTGCTTTACAGACAGAATGGCAAACAGTCTAGGGCTTGCTTGATCAGACTACAGATGTGCAGTGCAGGCTGATCCGGGACTAAACTGGTCGCAAAACCCATAAGCCTCATTTCTTCATTCACACCCACGTACATGTACACAGAGATAAGTGACCGTGTAGAACTAGTACCAGTTTTCATTTTCACTCGAAATAAAATTTGTGCTGAAATAAATAAAGGTCAGATCAGCCTCATGCGTAATATCCAGAGCTCCAGATAAGCTGCATATTTGCGTAAATACCCAATTAAAATTGCCAAAAACCCAATTGAAATCAGAAGTAGTGAGTATCAAAAAGCAATGAAAATTTTGTGGTATCTCTATCTGCTACAGAAAACAACAAACAGACCACAAATATAGCATATTTTTCCATGAAAACACATCTTGGTATTTCATTAGAATTGTCTCCAAGGAGACAATTCTAATGAAATACCAAGATGTGTTTTCACTTAGAAGCAAATTATTCAATGAGTGCGGTTTGCTGATGTGTAAACAGTTGTGCGATTCTATTTTACACAATTAAAATTTTGAAATACCCAATTGCTTCAGAAATGATGGAGTGATAATACTCAATTACCAATTCCTTATCTGGAGCACAGATTATCATTATATTACACATTACAATGACTCACCGGACTAATGCATATGGCATAGTATGGTGGTCATAGAGCGGTAATTGGTTAATTGTCCAATTATTGTAATAAACTTCCTCCACATCATGTAGGCAGATGTTGCTTATTCTCAAGTGCATGTACATGTACAGGAGTCTGAACGCATTATCACCGCATTATCACCGCATGTAGACATACATGTACACAACCGTCTTGCCATGAGTATCAACGTTTCTGAACATCTATTTAGCAATTCCTATTCGCAATGAAGCAATTTGGTTGTCTGAGCCTGAGCTGTAACACAGCTCAGGCTCAGACAATCAAGATGCTTGAGTTCAAGCACACTATTCAAGTATTTTAAAAATAAAGAACATACAAATGTTGACAAAGATTGTGGCAGGCAGGCGGTAGTATGTATCTTGACTGATGCCATGATAAAAAGTGAAACTGGCATCAAAGTCAGTCGGTCAGCTCGTGCAAAGATGTCACTGGAATAATTACACCGACAATTATATGGTGGCCATCTTGAATTATGTGACAACATCCATTTGAACCCATTCACTGGTTACTATCTGATATTGACAAGTCCAAGTTCGTTACTAGACTTTTCCATTAAGAAGATAGTGGCAATTTTAAAATATCAAGGGACAAAAACGGTACATCCTGATGAGACAGGTTTACTGTAAATCCAGATAAGATTCTAGTTACAAGCTGACTCATCTGGATACAGTGTGTTGCAAATGTTTGCTTTATGGTATGTAGGGTTGAAAGGTTAACAACTATGAAAATGGTTCATGTGTGTGTGTATTGGTGAGAGAGGAGTCAGTGTTTAGCAAACTTTGGAAAAGTGGACCATGTTCCGGTTATACCTGTTTACAGGGCTAGCCCTTCAAAATAGGGAGAAGTTTTCGCGAACAAATTCTGTTTTATATAGTTAAAAACGTCTCCCTCAACTCAAAATAGGGAGAAGTCAGACAATTTAGGGAGAGAATTTCGCCCACTTCACCCTGTAAACTGATCCCTGGGTTTACAACAGCCTCAATGGTCAAAATGGCCAATCAAGACTAAATTTAAGTGCCAAATACAAATTTAGTATGTTTTATATAGCCAGTGAAAGTGAATAAGATTAAGGTCATTTAGGGGCGGGACATCGGTTTCAAAGTCTCAGCCGAAAGACCAGTGGGATGGAAATACCATGAAAGTATTTTTGATGCCAAAGGCGAGGTTTGAACACACAACCTCCGGATTGGAAATCTGGTGTTCTACTCCCTAGGCCACAACCCATCCCTATATTAAATTCCAAGAGCGAAATCAAATTTCAATGGACAAAATGCCCCAAAGGGTTCCTAATGAAATCCCCAGGGCAATACGAGTGTAACGGTGCTCTAGATGAGGTGCGTATTTTACGCAATTATTTTAGCAAAATACGCATTGATTATCAAAAGTGGGAGTACAAAATATGCACAGCAATGTGAAAATACGCATTGATTTTCAAATTGAAAATTCACTTAGTTGAGCTGCAAAAAGTGTTTGCTTTTTGCAGCTCAATTAAGGGAATGTTTCAATTTGTTATATATTTTTTTATCATTTGTTCGCTATTTAGTAACGAAAAAAACAATAATCCATTTGTAAAAGTAAAATACGCAAATCAGGGGGTATAGTACGCTTTAGACACAAAGCTTATCTGGAGCTCCGATGTAAGGTCCATTTTGTGAGCTGGCTGTAGTGGTTGAGTAGTGGTATAACAATGTGATGTGTTCCTGTCATGTAGATACATGCTGATAGTTCTGCTGTACAGCAATAACCGCGATAACGAAGTGATAATACCATAATTATTCCACCTGGGGCTGGCACATGGCTATTTCTACAAACATGGCTGTGACTGGAGAAATGGGGCCTATAGGATTTGCTACCAGTGTAGTTCCTCTTCAAATACCACACTGTAGCCTGAAAACGATCTATATAGATTGTTAGAAGCATGATGCATGTTTCATTAATGGAAAGGCGAACAGTGCAGATCCTGATCAAACTGTGCAGTTGCTGATTTGGATCTACACTGGTCGCAAAACTCATAAGCCCCATTTCTCTGGTCACAGATTACAAGGAGTACAACCATATACATGTACACTGGACAATAGACAGACAGGGCTCCACATAAGGAATTAGTAATTGAGTAGTCACTCCCATCATTTCTGAAGCAATTGGGTATTTCAAAATTTTAATTGTGTAAAATAGAATCACACTACTGTTTACACATCAGCAGACACCCCCTTATTGAATAGTTTGCTTCTAAATGAAAACACATCTTGGTATTTCAATAGAAATGCTTTTTGATACTCACTACTACTGATTTCAATTGGGTTTTTGGCAATTTTAATTGGGTATTTACGCAAATACACACCTTATCTGGAGCTCTGGACAGATCAAACAGGACCTTAGTCATTACATTGACAAATTAAATTTTGTCGTCTGCTGTTTGTCTTCTATTTTCATATTTCTCATAAAAAACATGGCACTTTACCACACCAAGTCACTTGGCCCCTTCCCCTAAAATAGGATTACGAATACTCGTAATACTCAGATAAGGGGTATAACCAGATTCAACCGTCACATACAAAATTGCGAAAGACGTATGTGAGGGCCAAACCAGGTCTCCAGTCGGGATTCCGATAAGGATAAAAAGCCTTTTGGAGGCCATCAAGGATGACATAATCATCCGATTCCGACAAATATTGCACCAGAGCAATCGCCTCATCGATACCTTCAATTTGACCCCACGGGCCACGCCCATTTTTGACCCCGGGGTCACCATTTTAACACCTTTGAAAGAGCATTTTACGTCGATAATTCCTGGCATGTTTCGTCGAAATCCGGCTGGCGGTTCAGGAGACGAAGATTCTTTAAGAATTTGTGCTATTTTCAGACGGCGGCCATCTTGGATTACCAACGACCTCCGTTTTAACAAATCTGAAAAGGCTTCACCCATGAACCATAACAGTGAAGTTTGGCCACCATGGGCCAAGCGGTTCGTGTGAAGAAGAATTTTGAAATCTCTAATAAAAGAACAACCTTTTGACCTTTCAGCGGCCATCTTGGATGACATGACCATCCAATTTCGACAAATAATGTACCAGAGCGATCGCCTCTTTGATTTGATATAGACATGACCATATTCGGTCAGAAATAAAATTTGACCCCAATTAGACCCCACGGGCCACGCCCATTTTTGACCCTGGGGTCACCATTTTAACAACTTTGAATGAAAGAGCATTGTACATCGATCATTCCTACCAAGTTTCGTCAAAATCCGGCTGGCGGTTCATGAGAAGAAGCATTTTGAAATCTTTAATAAAAGAACGACCTTTTGACCTGGATGACATAACCATCCGATTTCGACAAAAAATGCACCAGAGTGATCGCCTCATTGATACTTTCGATTTGATATATGACATGACCATATTTGGTCAATAATAAAATTTGACCCCACAGGCCACGCCCATTTTTGACCCTGGGGTCACCATTTTAACAAATTTGAAAGAGCATTGTACATCGATCATTCCTACCAAGTTTTGTCGAAATCCAGTTGGCAGTTCTTGAGAAGAAGATTTTTGAATAATTTGTGCTATATTTAGATGGCGGCCATCTTGGATTACGTAATGACGTCATTTTAACAATTTTGTAATCCCCCTACCTAAGCACCATGGCCATGAAGTTTGGTGATTATAGGCCCAATGGTTACCGAGGAGAAGACGTTTGAAAACGTTCACGGACAACGGACATATTGCGGTAACAATAGCTCGCATGAGCTGTTTCCCGCTTTCAAATTGTCATTTTCGGTAGGGCACCTTTTTGGAAAAGCTTACAAATAGTGGTTGAGACATATGATATACTTCTAAGCACATTTCCCCAAGAGAAATTGCATATCCTCAGCATGAAATGGGTCATATGTATGAATGGTCACAACATATACTTTCATTGAGAAATATAACAAAATATTTAACTAGATGGCCGCGGCCTGCATGTCGCGCCTTGGGGCGAGGCATGGACACTAACAAAAGAGATATAGTATAACAAAAAACTTTAACCGGACAGACGTACGTACGCCAAAGTGCCGACTATATCGCACTTTCCGCAAGCAGGCGCGACAAAAATTAATACCCGTAAAGGTGTATTCCGCATGTAATCGGATAACTACATGTAACTGCATTGTAATATTTATTCGTAAAAGATTGAAAGAATAAGGCATCGTTTTTGTAGTATGTGCTTAAATGAATTATAATGTTCTCAATATGACGATGTATATTTAGAAATTTAGAAAATCATTATAAAACAGATCTTACATAGTTGATGGCCGGTATAGTTGCTAACCAACCATCACGTTGTGAACAGTACTTGGATACGACTATCTAGATCATGTAGATCATTTCAAAGCACCAATAATTCTCTGTCAGCAATATGGTAAAAAGTGTAGATCATGAACAGACTGTGAAGCTACATATGGCATCAATTCTCCATTCACCTATACAGAATTAAATCAATACGAGCTGAAAGTACATCAATACACCGGCAAGTATTCAGCGATTCTTGGTGGATAGATTATGCTAATATTTACAGCACAATTTTGTAGCATGAGTAATACTAGACTCACAGCATCCAGACACAGAAAATCAATAGAAGCAATTGAAGCCACGAGGAATTACTGTCACAAGGTACGGACGGAATGGACCTCAAAAACCACGGAATGGACCTCAACCACGTTGTTAACTCTTTCAACCCTAAATAACTGGAATGGATTGCGACATGTTTCCTACCAAAAGCCAATGCAAAATGATTTTCAGACTAGTCCATTTATACAAAAAAAATCCTTTCTAAAACCGAAAATTACCATTAAAAAAGTGCACATCCTGATGAAACGTTTCTGGATGAGCCGTCTCATCAGGATCTGCACGTTTTTAAATTTTTTATAACAAAAACACCCCATTTTCATAAATGGACTAGTCTGAAAATCAGTTTTGTTACAATTGGATATGTTGGTAAATCAACATATCACAGTCCTTTCAAGTTACTTTGGAGTAAAAGAGTTAAAGTTTGAGATCCTGTGTACAACAGTAACTTACAACATTTACAACTGGACTCACAACATTGTAGCACTAACAGCAGCGATAAAGTTCGAGTCAGGATTACGCACAATCAGTCAATCAAAGTACTTGTGGGTGCAGAAAGTGAGACGGCATGCCAGTTAGGCGATTGTGTAAGCTGATAAGACAAACCCATCGACACCTCTTATCCAGTTGGAAGGAATGAATCAGCCATTCAGAATCATATATGGTTCAAAAGTGAATGGGTTTCATGTCCCAGCAACCGCTAAGGTCATATAGAGATGGGATCACAGTATAAAGTCTCATCCGACAGACCAGTGGGATGGAAATACTATGTTAGTATTTTTCATGCCTAGGGTGAGGATTGAACTTACAGCCTCCAGTATTGAAGTCTGTATCCCCTAGGCCACGGCCCATCACTTCTTTGCGTCAAATTGTAATTTTAGAGACTTTTATGGAATAAGCGGCGGCTTTATCGAGCGCAACAGTATGCCCATTAACAAAATGTTTATGATCGTACATCTAATGACACCAGCATTGGGTACGTTATGCTCTCGGCGTCTCGCAATAATTTATTGGACGTAAATTCAGGACACAAATTGAGGAAGAGGATATTGGTTTTCTTATTGCATACTGGTCCATAACATTACGCAATATACAGTATTCCAATCGCCATTTTAACTCTTGATAAACGAATAGTAAATAAAGTGGCGTTGTCAGTGGATCTGTCAATGCAGATATAATTCACGGGGTGCAAGACATCGAAGCACCGGCTAGTCTGAAAAAAAAAATTGGAGAAATGTAAAAATGTCTCACCTTTAGTTACATCAGCTAAAATCAATTTTTTATGTCCCTCTGTAAGCGGTTCACCAATCACTAGTAATAACGCGGCTCCATGTTGGGAATCAATCCCGGCTTTAGCGGATAAACCATCCATTACGCTTTCCCAGCTAAAGTGAGCAATCCTGCGGCATCTGGAATCGCTCCAACAAAGCTAATTGTAACAAGCTATTTCATTGGATAAAATTCCAACCGCTTTACTAACAACCAATCAGAATAGGTTTTACAAAATTTTGCTGTATTTCCGGTGCCGGTGATCAATGACAGGAGAGGAAAATTAATTAAAAATCGTTTTTTGGGTAGTTATCGGTAAATATACACAATGACAACAATCAGAAACTTATCATCCAATTACATATTTATTTTTATAATCACATAGTTCAGATATGAGTTGTACATTGTCCACACTCGGGTCCTAACTCGCCATTGAAATTGTTCTACTTTTTGTTTACATATACTATTTACAGTTGGTGGGGTAACACATCTGATATGTCCTGAAATCAAATGTCTGATCAAGATTTTGTTAGAAAGATACAAAACATGGCCCGAACACCGCGTTTTCTCGGAAAACCCGGTGTTCCTATCATATGTTGTGTTAGTCAAGAACATCACCGACCCAATCAAGAGTCGTGAAGTCACGACTAGTGTTATGCTTACTTGGGAGGATTTAGTTGACGCATGCGCGGCTAGTTACCATACAAATCAAATACCAGTTTACACATACGAGTCTTGCTACCTTGCTGATTAAACGATGTAACAAATTCACACCTATTTGAAATTGGCTAAAATGCAATGTCAAAAAGTTTGTACAAGCTTGTCACTTTAATATTATTTGATGGATTGCTTCAATATTTGGACACTTGATATATGTGAGGATTTGGAACACACTCGTGCTGCCATTAACATGACCTTGACCGTTTTTACCTTCACATTTACCTTCACATTTTTGCCACTCAATGGGTACAAAACACACGCCATTTGTTTGCGTATTTTGTGGCGTCAAAAAGTTTGTACTAGTTTCTTCATCATGATATAACTATAATATTACTTACTTAACGGATTGCTTCAATATTTGGACACTTGATACATGTGATCATTCGGAACAGTCCCTCGTGTAGACATAGCACTATCGCTTTACTACCAATCTATAGCAAAGTAAATAATAAATGATAAAAGTCTGATAATGAAAAATAGAAGTTGAACATGATGTAGAGACATGGCATGTTAGTCTAAACCTCATGCTGCCATTACCATGACCTTGACCTTTTTTATCTTCACATATGTTTGCAGAAACACGTAGCCATATTTTTGCGTTCAAAAAGTTTGTACAAGTTTCTTCATCATCGTATAACATTAATGTTACTCAATGGATTGCTTTCAATGTTTGTACACTTGATACATTTGAAACACGCTCATGCCGCCATAAACAGAAACATTTGGTCATTTTTTTGCGTAAAAAATTTTGACGCAAAAAAAATTACCAAATGTTTCTGGAAAATTAGCACGCAACTAATTTTCATCTGGCTGCTGCACTAAGTGGAATTGTAGCAAATTAGTATACAACTAATTTACTAAGTCGTCTGATAGAAAATTAAAATTGGAAAATTAGCACGCAACTAATTTTCATGTGGCTGCTGCTGCACTAAGTGGAATTGTAGCAAATTAGTATACAACTAATTTACTAAGTCGTCTGGTAGAAAATTGGAAAATTAGCACGCAACTAATTTTCATCTGGCTGCTGCACTAAGTGGAATTGTAGGAAATTAGTATACAACTAATTTACTAAGTCGTCTGGTAGGAAATTGGAAAATTAGCACGCAACTAATGTTCATCTGGCTGCTGCACTAAGTGGAATTGTAGCAAATTAGTATACAACTAATTTACTAAGTCGTTTGGTATTGAAATAAATTTTGATTTTCAAAATTTATCCGCTAAGTAAATCCTCACCAGGTTCCGCACTGAACTCCGCCGTCCACCATCAATAATCAATAATCAAGCACTTGCTATTTTGGGCCAACCAATGACCAATCACTGTGGCTGTGGGGTCAGTCACTCAATGATCACTTACACTGTGTGGCAGATTGATCCACAACTTTAGTTGCGAGCCTCTTCAAAATCCGCTCTGGTGGTTTAGGCCGCGTGTATCCTGCGATTCAGCAAATTGATTATGCAATTAGTGTAATAATCAATAAACAAAATCAATATTGCTATGCTATAAGTATTTCGTACATATATCATAGAAATATTAACATTGTCAAACGCTCGTATCCTAACTAATTTATTTAATTTAGGAATAAATTAGTGAAATCAATATTGCTATGCTATCATGTAATTATACATATATCATAGAAATACTGACGTCATCGTATGTTGTCAAATTATTGAGATATTTTTGTTGTTTTCTGCTGTTTTTTTTTTATTTATTTTTTTAGTTTTAGCACCGAGCCTCTCGTTTGTATTTCCATAAATCCTACCTAGGAAATTTTACATACGGTAACCATTTACAAAAGGCCATATGCATCATTGACTGATCAAACTTTATTGATACGTATCAATCGCAATTTAGTTCCGAGCCTCCTTTATTTACAAAAATTGCCAATCCTGTAAACTGCAAATAAAGTAATATGAATTTAGTCTAAACTGTTTTAGCCTGAATTACAAATCATGTTTAGTTTGGGTATGGCATGTTTGGGTTTGGCCGCCAACTGGCTGTCGTGGTTATGACGGAGTTACAGCCGAGTCATGCTACGAGTGGTCGGACAGTTCTGTTTTGGTATTTTTGAACTATCAATCCTAACTGACCTGACAAGTACCTTCCTGCACTGATCCGTCTACTGTCAGTGTGCGGGTTAGTTTGGGGTTATTAGTGCCATGCAACTGGGGAAAGTGAAATTAGTGATTGTACCGGGGTGCGAGAGAATTTATTTATTGAATTATTTCCAGCAATTTATAGTTTACCACAAAACACACTACTTCTTCAATTTGAAGAGTTCAGAGCCACTCAAGCAAACAATGCCTAAAATGTTTACGAAAAGTGTGTTTTGTTCATGTGCACTATAAATTACAACATGATCCTGTCAATTGTAATATCACCTAGTGAGTTGTCAATTATACCACTTACTGAAGTCAATTGTAATTTGTATCACCTACTAAATTGTCAATTGTATCACCTGTGAATTGTCAAATGTATCACCTGTGAATTGTCATACGTATCACCTGTGAATTGACAAATTATTGTCACCAACAGATCTGCATTTACAGATCAGATCTTGAACCTTTCAGATATTCCCACACAGGGACTGAGTGAGCATAGATCTACAGACCAACACACACACAAATTCACAAACCGAAAGTATACAATAATAAACTGTATTGTATACATGTGGTTTAACACAGTGCGAGCATATATGCACGTCATTTACATGAATAGTGTGATCAGACAGCTTTAGATTCGTTCACTATGTTGGAAATCTGTCATGAAAAAGATCAATTCAAACATGAATAGTACATGAATGTTTCAAAATTGTTCAATGTTGACAAACACGGCTCACCCATCTCCGGAATTACCAGGTCTATTTATAGATAAGTCGTTCACGCTCACTACATACGGACAGGTGCCCGAAATTCATACAGTGAATTTGAATCACTGCAACTTTGTCAATTCCGACTTTAAATCGGAAAACATCACTTCAAAGTACATGTAGAGATCGTACATCTCTTCTTTCGCGAATGTAGTCGTCGAATTTCCGAGAATATCGTTTATGGGCCCATGTTTTTAACGCGTTTTAAAACCATCACAAATGTACAGTAAAGTTTATAATTGACACGGCTGGTCACCTGACGTGGTAAAGCCTGCGCTGATTGACCAAGATATGTCAGCAAGTCAAGGTTGTCGCTGGGTTAACCCCATGTCTATAACTGTTCGATGTGTTCGCTACACGAATTTACATGACGTGTATATTATTTATAGCGTAATGAACAGCTGATTGCCAGTTGGGAATTCCACTCATTCTGTCACTGTTGGCTTAGAAAACCAATGTTGACCCGGTCAGCCGATACATGCGGACGAACATCGTTCGTGAGATGTTCGTGATTGTTTCTCAATATATCGTTTCATACATGTACACGATTGGCATCGCCACATCGGGTCACCGCACAGGAGAATGTATCTAGATAGTGTCCAAATAACTCCAAATAGGTCATTTGGGCGCCATTGTGGCCGGGCTGGTCGCTCTGTCTTAGCGATTCCCAAGACCGGTAGAGTAAATCGGGGGTTCTCTATCTGGTTTGGACGGGTGTAGATACGTGGGAGGTGGATATAGACAAATACAATATTTACCATGACATATTATTATTATTGACATGTACAAAATGTATGAACTAATCAATATGGCGACGGGGGAAAAAAGTGAACGGAAAAGCTGCGTGCGCATGCAACATGCATTTGTTAGTCAGGCGACTTCCTAACAAAAGAACTGCACTAGTCCAGTCAACAAATGCCTATTCTGGACTGTAATAGTCCAGTACACTACAGGTAAATCTGAAAGTGCTACATTGACTGGACCTAAAGGTACCGCTACTAGACTATAAAGAGGGTGTATACACATTAGAAAGGCTACATTGGTCAATGAGTGGGAGGAATTACAATATATCACAAAGACAAGTTTTATATATTTTAATTCATCACCGCAAATTCCAAATACATGTACAACAGAAATGATTATAGGAAGTGGATGGGATTAAATACATAACAAACACAGGTTTTGTATATTTATTCCAACCCCCCACAAATTCTAACTGCCACATAAGTTCAATATTATTTGACATATTGCTTCCATATTTGGACACTTGATACATGTGAGCATTTGGAACACACTCATGCCCCCATTAACATGACCATGACCTTTTATACCTTCACATGTTTGCGGAAACATATTTGGTACAAATTTTGAAACAAAGTTTGTACAAGTTTCTTCATCATCGTATAACATTAATATCACAGGATGGATTGCTTCAATATTTGGACACTTGATACAAGTAAGCATTTGGAACACACTCATGCCGCCATTAACATGACCTTGACCGTTTTGACCTTTGATTGGTTGTGGAAACACTTAGCCATTTTTTTTTTGTAAAGCAGTTTCCTCAACCTTGACATTTTTTTGTGTTTTAAGCATGATCTTCTATGACGGCTTTTGTGATGCTTACTTTCGCAATGATCATGTTACGCTCAATGCCTCGGCAGGCGCGACACCACTTTTGTGGCGGAATTCTTGTTACAAAAGAAATCATCCAAGTATTGCAAGAAATAAAAAGCTGGTAGCGTCAGAACAAGTTAACAGTGACTGGCTAATCATTTAGCAAAAACAGCTAAAATACAATATTATTGGTGTTATAATATTAAGGATGTGACACAGAAAATGTATTGCTTTCTTAAACAATGTTTGATTCCATGCGTTTCAAATTTCTCTGCAGAATGTTCAGGCTAGCTACATCTTAAGTTTGGTATTAGCAGACTCGTAGTGTTAACGGCTGGAAAATGGTCATCATTAAAATGAAGAAACCACAGTCATATTGATGAAAAATAAGATTTACTTGATACCTCATGGGCGCCGCCATTATTCCAGTGTAAACAATAGACCACGTGATCCCATACCCTGATATACATGAAACAATTTGAATGCACCAGCTTGTGGGAAAACCTATTTATTGTGAGATCTTTTTGTATGTTTACCTATCTTCTGTATTTCAGATTTGAAAACACTTTCGATGGCGGCAGAAGTTGAGATAGATGATTCCTTATATAGGTATACATAGTTGTGTTAGTGTGGCTACCAGCTCTCCTATCTGCTTACAAGAAATTCTAAATATCTCTGGTATACAGGGGAATCTCCTGGCGTGGACCCTGTTCTTAAAATACAAGGTCTGAAAATGGGATATAATAGAATCTTTGTTTCCAATATCTCAACCCTGCATTTTCAAGTTGGGGAGGTAGGTAGGAAAAAATATTTTTTATCTGAAATCGTGCTGGGTAGTCATCGGCTAAAATGCTGACCGTGGGTAGACAATGGGACGAACCGAAAATAATAATATTTTTTTATTTACAAAATTGAAAATATCATTTTTTGAGTCGGGCCGATTTTAGCGGGTATGTCGGGTGAGGAGAACCTTATTCAGAGCTCCAGTTAAGATGTGTAATTTGACCAAATATTTGAGTATTTTTCTTAGTTCTTCACCAAAAAAGGTAAGTTGTGAGTTCTTTAGAATCGTCTCAATGAGACGATTCTAAAGCACTCACAACTTGCCATTTTTTTGTGAAGAAATAACAAAATTTCCCCCAAAGTTGATCAAAATATGCACCTTAACTGGAGCTCTGCTTATTGCGTCATTATTTACGCATCTGTTCCAGCCGCCAGCGCTATGTGCTGGGAGACGGGGCGATGCAGAGGATGGCCAGAGCCTCGGTCCTGCTGTATGGAGTGGGGGGCCTCGGTGTTGAAATAGGTAACTTCATGTACACAACTGCCCGTGTTAACCAGGGCCCAGTTGCTCAAAGCTTCTGTTAGCTTAACAGACTGTTAAATCCTTAGCATTGCTAAGGATTTAACAGTCTGTTAAGCTAACAGAGGTGGGGTGGCAGGGGAGGCGAATGCCGCCCCAATATTTGGACCAAAAATAAAAGGTGTCTCTTAAATGCAGCAGAATGCAGGAAATGGCATCTATAATTTAACAATTTTCAGGACCCCCCCACCCCCCTAGCACTAACTCGCATCGATTGGGTCGACATACGCCTCCCCAATATTAATTTGATTCCGATGCCTCTGTAAAGAGACATATTGTACTCAAAATATTAATCGCTTCTTAATACGCATTGCTGATAATTACATGTACGGTATATTCAAATCCTAGTGTTTGAATGCTAAATAAGGTTTTGCAATTGACAAATACCTTTTTTTCAGTCAAATTGGTCAATCGTGGCTAGAGGAAGTTTCCTGTCGATTTTCAATTTTTTTCCTTTTTTTTTTTATCTCGCCTTGTTTTCTAAACACACCATACTGTGACTGCGACATACATGGGATGGTCAAAATAAGATATTTAGAGGTGAAAGGGTTGACTTTGATGTATACCAGTATAATTCCAGCACAAAAATATTTACACAATTCCCTAACATTTGATTGGCCCGTAGCAAGTCTCTGTCCAAAATTTATATCCCAGTAAACTCCCATGCCGAACTACTTTCCGTAACCGTCAGGCGCAGTTAAAATAATTCTTAAGAAAACGGAAAATAAACACATTTTCTTGATGAATTTATTTCAAATGCTGGAATTATAAGGAATGAATGGCATTTTTGTGGAATTTATCGGGGATATAAACTTGGAAAAGTCGCGGGAATACTGGACGAGGCCTTAAAAAAAATTACAATTTTCGAAAAAAAAAAAAAAGAAGATTTTTTTTCGAAAATTTTAATTTTTTATCGCTTCGTCCAGTATTCCCGCGACTTTTCCAAGTTTATACCCCAATAAATTCCACAAAAATGCCATTCATTCCTATAATATCAGACGAGCCATGTGATTTTGTAACTTAGAAGATGTGTGATTTGTTTTCATGAAAAATATTTACAGCGACTGTGATATTTTTCGTAACTGATGTCGAAATACAAAGTTCTATTCCGCATTTCCTCTGAAATTTCGTCATATTTTGAACATTTACAGAAAATATAATTTTTGTAAATATTTTTGATGAAAAATCGCACGTCTTCTAAGGTACAAAATCACATGGCTTGTCTTATACGCAGTAAGAGAATCATCGAGGATCTTATGTCATTTGTCTCCAACCTGTCACATATAGGCTTCCCCGGGGCATGGAAGGAACTTCAGATTTGGTTTCCTCCTATCTGTCTGTATGTGACACACTTTATAACATTCGTCACTTCTACTCTTCTCTTCTGGCCTGTGACTGGGGAAATGGGGCCTACGGCAATTGTGGCCAGTCTAGCTTCTGGGGCACTAAACTTCGTACATTGTACCACTAAAATGTTCGTAAGTTCAAAATTATGATAGTCTGTAAATTTCACATTAACAATGTTTTCTTGCAAAAAATTGGATTTACATTTATTGAGCATAGGCTGCATATGCAGCCTATGCTCAATAAATGTAAATACATAAATTGAAATTTCCAGCCGATCCTGAATTTGCACTTACGAACATTTTAGTCGTACGAAGTTTAGTGAAACGGGTCCCTGATCTGTGACGGGAAATTTGATGTATGTCACTTGTGCTATAACAAGTACCATAAACCCATTTCTCCAGTCACAGACCAGTAGCCGATTTCACCAAAATTGCAAAGCATACTTTTCTAGCAAAGTGTACTTTGAGGGAGTAATCATTTATTTTTCCTGAAATTCATTATTCCATATAAAACTAATAAAACTAATGACTACATATATTTGATGATTAAAAGTCTGCAGACTTATTATACTGAATTTATTACATTATCACAGCCAAAGTGGCTGTGATAATGTAATACATTCAGTATAATAAAGATTAATAAATGTATCCTTAAATTGAAAGTTTCTCCCTCAAAGTGTACTTAGCAAGATAAGTATACTTTGCAATTTTGATGAACTATGCTACAGGTGCTAGACTGTCCACAAATGTCATAAGCCCACCTATGTCTAGCTTCTGATCTGTGACTAGGAACATTTGGATTATGACATTGTGGCCAGTCTAGCTTTTGATATGTAACTGGAGAAATGGGGCTTATGGCATTTATTATTAGTCAAGCTTCTGATTTGAGACTAGAGAAATGGGGCTTATGGCATTTATTATTAGTCAAGCTTCTGATCTGAGACTAGAGAAATGGGGCTTATGGCATTCATTATTAGTCCAGCTTCTGATCTGAGACTGGAGAAATGGGGCTTATGGCATTCATTATTAGTCCAGTGGGTGGCAGGTGGGAGCACGCGATGGGTAATTTAACGATCGGGGTTCATCCTTACCGGAATCCCGACTGGAGACCTGGTTTGGTCCTCGCATACGTCTTTGGCATTTTGTATGTGACAGTTGAATCTGGTTATACCCCTTATAAGAGTAATCCTACCGGTATTACTTTTAAATAGGGGAAGGGGCCAAGTGACTTTGGTGCGGTATGGACCTGGCACCAGGTCAGGTTATTCTAATTTCAGGGCTGAATATGTTGTATCTCGATGTAAATATTCCGTTCTGATTTTGGGATTTTCCCCCTAATGCAGCAGGTTAAAACGGGATCGAACCTGTTTGCCCGGCCTTACATGACCTTAGCTGTTGATAGGCCGTTAAACACCAATAAACAAACAAACAAACAAAATCATTATTAGTCCAGCTTCTGATCTGAGACTGGAGAAATGGGGCTTATGGCATTTATTATTATTCAAGCTTCTGATCTGAGACTAGAGAAATGGGGCTTATGGCATTCATTATTAGTCCAGCTTCTGATCTGAGACTGGAGAAATGGGGCTTATGGCATTCATTATTAGTCCAGCTTCTGATCTGAGACTGGAGAAATGGGGCTTATGGCATATGTGGCCAGAGTAGCTTCTGTTCTGCTAATATTGTCTTCTGATAGAAACATTATGGGTGTTTCACTATCTGAATAGTGAACTGTGCAGATCCTGATCAGACTGTGTAGATGTGCAGGCTGATCTGTGTCTGCACTGGTCGCATGTACAATAAGTTCTCCATCTGAATAGTGAACTGTGCAGATCCTGATCAGACTGCGTGGATGTGCATGCTGGTCTGGGTCTGCACTGGTCGCAGGTACAATAAGCCCTGTTTCTCCAGTCACAGCAACAACTAATGTTGGTACTGTGTGTATTAAATCACCCTTTGCTGGCAAGGGGGACTTCATAATATTTGTAAATTGCAGATCCTAATTCACGTTCAACATTCATACAAATCAATTAGGATATAATGTTGTTTGTTGATGGCTACATACATTTGCTTGACTGAATGGTGACCAGTGTAGGACCTAATCAGACTGTGCAAATGGACATGTTGATCTAGAGCTGCACTGGTCACAAATGTTGTGAGGTCACCATGTTTAACTGGTGGCCCTAATAATAATATATGGCACTTTCTGTATTTCTGTATTTTTTTAATCCACATCACATTCTGTAGTTTATTCATGTATATTTACACTGTCCATGAATTTATAATGGAAACGCCCATTCAGCGTATTGCATTTATATCGCATTACATTACATTAGACACACGTGACGTTGATTCGTTAAAGTTTGTTTGACATCATTAAAATACATGACGTTCATCGTCGTTGTCAATGACGCCACTCTTGTGACCAGCGATGCTGCTGTTCTATGAATTGCGACAAAATGACGTAAACAATAAGATTCCTAATTTTAATGCCATATTTGGTGGTTTATATTTTTGAAACATTCGAAAATGCAATGTAAATATAAGTAATAAAACCATGGGCTGTTGCGTGTACTGTAGTATGAAACACATTTGATCTGTTTAAAGTTAAACAGACCAAATGGTGTTCAATCTATAGTAAATGCAACTGCCCATGGTTTTATTCCTTAAATGCAATCTGATCATGTGCCCAGATGTGTCTATCCATGACCAATGAAAAAGCTCGATATCGTATGTGGCTGTGACTGGAGAAATTTGGTTTATTGGAATTGTGACCAGTGTAGCTCCTGATCAAATATTACACTGCTATAGCCTGATAATGGTCTATATTGCTTTTTAGAAGCATGACGTGTGCTTCATTGCTGGAATGGCGAACAGCGCAGATCCTGATCAGACTGTGCGGATGCACAGGCTGATCAGGATCTACACTGGTTACAAAGCCTGTAAATCCCACTTCTCCAGTCACAGCCACATTTAAGTATTTTTCAGCTGGAATTATGAAGTAGTAATAAAACATTAATATTATTATCTTATATTTAAGGGTAGGAATTGGCTCGAGGACCTTCCAAACCCGGGCATTTGAACCCAAAAGTGGCAGGCCAATGACCGTTGGCCCATTTGTTTCCGAATTTACTAATATCTGCCATACAGTCGAAATATGTGCATTAAATGAAGGAGGCAATGAGGCGGTTAATTTAACCTAGCTAGTTCATTCGAAGCCGGTATGTAAGACCGTGAAAAATGCTGAGTGTGAGTGCACGTGATATATGGAGACTCAGCCGTAACAGTCTTATCCTATATGATGATGATATTTGACGGTTGCTCAGGGCAAAACATATCAGGCAGGGAATGATCGATATTGGGTTATGCAGTAATATGTTTTCGGGCCCAGCTACTGTCGTTTCATCGCTTATCGTCATATACAAGTTGCTATTATTCGAGTTCAGGTGCGGCGTTTATCTGTTGTTATTTGGTTAGATGACAATGTGCTTCACATATTTTGAAGACGGAAGAAAAAGAGAAGATAATACACGGCGGTACAGTAATTGCCCATATATTAGTGAGTGGCGTGTGTGTGCAAGTATCAGGCTGACAGTTGTTCTGCCATTAATATTATCAGGTTGATTATAAATGGTGTATTTGTTTTTCAGCGAAGAATATAGTGCTAGCCGGGATCAAGGTATGTATATCCGGGCATGGAAGGTGTTCGAGCCAATTCCCACCCTTAAATATAACCTGAAAGGAAAGGTATGTGTAGTGATAGGTTGTGGCCGAGAGGTTAGATCACTGGACAACAGAGGTTGTGGGTTCAAACCTCGCTCGCCTAGGCATAAAAATACTTTCAGAGTATTTCCATGCCACTCTAGCCGATCTCACCAACATTGCAAAGCATACTTATCTTGCAATGAAATTTTCAATTTTAGGATAAATTTATATTAATTTTTATTATACTGAATTTATTACATTATCACAGCCATTTTGTCTGTGATAATGTAATAAATTCAGTATAATAATTCTGCATACTTTTAATCATGAAATATATGCAGTCGTTAGTTTTATATGAAATGAAATAATGCATTTCAGGAAAAATGAACGGTTACTCCCTCAAAGTATGCTTTGCTAGAAAAGTATACTTTGCAATGTTGGTGAAATAGGCCCCTGGTCTTTCGGATGAGACTTAAAAACTGAGGTCCCATCCCTAAATGACCATAGCTGTTGCTGGGACGTTAAACCCATTCACTTTCAAGGTATGTATCATGTGTATTGGCTGGGAGTATTGCATGTACAGAATAGTAGGTTAGTGCCGTGAATGGGAAAAAATATCTGGCGCGGCACGGAAATGGGATGTGCTCGGCTCTGCCGAGCACATCCCATTTCCGTGCCGCGCCATATATTTTTCCCATTCACGGCACTAACTTACTATTCTATTTATCCCGTCAACATTACAAATTGCTTTAAAATGCAAAAAATAACGCCAAATCGTATTGACAGGATATCAAAAATGTTTCACGGCACCGTGTTTCACGGCACATACACACTGTGTTGATGGGACAAATCACACCTAGTGCGTGTCCTGAACATCAACTCGCCACACAGAAATGGGTCTGTTGGATTTTTGATCAGCTGGCATATTCATGCAGCTTTGGTACAGTTGCATACCTTCGTTAAGAATGTTTCACGAAGGCAATAGTGATCATGGAGAATACAAAGTGTTTCAGACAAGGCTGGGAAACGTGTAGGAATTACCAGGCTCTACCATTTCCGAGCCAAGTCTGATTAACTTCAGGGTTTGCACAGGTCTTGAAAAACTCTTGAATTTGACACATGATTTGAAAAACCCTTGAAAATGATCAATTGCCTTGAAAAACCCTTGAAAAACAATAATAGCCCTTAAAAATCCTTGAATATTAACCAGCCCACCAAACCACCACCAAATTCATTTAATTGGTCTAAACGACACCAGCCTTAAATTCAATGGTCAAAACGGCTCCAGTTTTAAAGATAAAGCTTTGTATCGGCTCTGGCAAAAAATTTGGGTCATTGTGCAAAAAAAGTCCTTAAATTTGAAATTAAATGTCTTGAAAAAGCCTTTAAAAACCCTTAAATTTTACTGGTGAAAGTTTGTATGAACCCTGCTTGATATTACATACATAGAGTGTGGTGGTTGGTTGGGAGCATGCAATGGATAACTGAATGATCGGGATTCATACTTAACGGAATCTCGAACGGGATTCATACTTAACGGAATCTCGAACGGGATTCATACTTAACGGAATCCCGAACGGAGACCTGTAGCCGATTTCATGAAAATTGCAAAGTATACTTTGAGGGAGTAATCATTGATTTTTCCCAAAATGCATTATTAGAACTAACCGTTGCATATATTTGATGATGAAAAGTATGCAGAATTATTATACTGAATTTATTACATTATCACAGCCAATTTGGCTGTGATAATGTAATAAATTCAGTATAATAAAAAATAATAAATTTATCCTTAAATTGAAAATTTCTCCCGCAAAGTATACTTTGCTAGATAAGTATACTTTGCCAATTTGATGAAATCGGCTACTGGTTTGGCTCTCAGATACGTCTTTGACATCCTTGTATGTGACGTGTTTACGTTGCAACATAACACGAACATCATTCTGTAACATCATGTGATGCCGTTCGACCACTGGAACGTCAAAGATTGTAGATGACATCCGGATATTTGTATCTACGCAGAGGAGGACACTTGACAATTTGTTATCAGTCAGCAATACTCGGTCAACAGAGATCCAGATAAGGTGCGCATTTGCATATTTGACACAATTATTTTAGCAGAATACGCATTTATTATCAAAAGTGGGAGTACATGTACAAAATGCGCATTGATTTTAATATTGACTAGTGAAAATACTGTAATAAAGTTGAAAATTTACTTAGTTGAGCTGCAAAAAGCAAACAGTGTTTGCTTTTTGCAGTTCAAATAAATAAAATTTTTAATATGTTTTATTTTTTTATAATTTTTTCCCATTTAATAGGGAAGAAAATCAAAAATACATTTGTAAAAGTAAAATATGCATTGAATTTGAAATCTGGGGGTATAAAACTCTTTAGATACACAATTTATCTGGAGCTCTGAGCCAATACATATCGAGTTACCTAATAAATAGCAGACCCTGCACAGGTTGATATATGTCGACACTGGTTGCAAAGTCGGTGATCATATTTGTCCCACTGAGTTGCATATTTTCCTAGCATACACGCCCAATGAAGGCCTCAAATTTTGAATACCATATTCATCCTAATATATATTATATACGAGCCACGCTAATTTTCAGATGATTTCACCATGTCGGGCCAAAATGTCAATCACTTCAGGCTGAAGTGCTGTGGGACGAAGTCCTATCGGGCGAAATTGTCATAGTATGGATATGTACGGTGATACATATCTTCCCAAGTATTATCTGGGATTTAGTACTGCGTCCCAGGAATTACCCTGAAGTCCATTTCATTGCAATTTCAGGAAATATTTTATTTCACAATGTGCAATTCACCGCAAATGGTAACCAATCATACCAAATACACATCGATATCGATACGGAAGTGCAGTTTAAAATGGTATTAGCAGAGCTCCAGATAAGCTGCGTATTTGTGTGAATACCCAATTAAAATTGGCGCAAAACCCAATTGAAATCCGAAGTAGTGAGTATCAAAAAGAAATAACAGTTTTGTGGTACCTGTATCATGCTACAGAAAAGAATAAACAGACCACAAATATAGCATATTTTTCTTATTTTCCATGAAAACACATCTTGGTATTTCATTTAAATACAAACTAATTCAATAATTGCTGTCTATTGCCGTGTAAACAGTAGTGTGATTTGATTTTACCCAATTAAAATTTGAAATACCCAATTGCTTCAGAAATGATGGAGTGAAAATACTCAATTACTATTTCCTTATCTGGAGCGCTGTAGGAGTATTGTTTACCACTAATGTGTATGTGACGAGTTGGGCTGATTGTATATTGAATATTTAGGTCCCTGATTAACATGCAGGTTTCGCGTTTTACATCACCCCCGGCACATATATTAGGATCATACGGTATCTACAATTGAGTTGCATATTTTCCTTGCATACGCGCCCAATGATGGCCTCAACTTTGGATACCTCCAATGAAGTAATTTACTTGGTCCCCAGGAATTCTATATCAACAGCTGTCGCATGTTATACCCCTCTGTGCATAAGTTCTGTCTATTCTACAGTATTCTTATATTCCCATATGTGGCCACTGGTATATGTTAAATATTTTATATGTGATCTAAATGAATTGGATGGATCTGTGGTCCTGATACACCTAGCTAGACTACTGTCTGTTTCACAAAACCTGCCCAAATTATACGGCTATACAGACAATGCAAAAACTAAAATTAAAGCAACATTTTAAGAATGAGCCTTTTCATTTAGTGAAATTTGGTCCTATATTTTATGGTGAAAAAGCAATTTCCCCATTTTAAATCCCCATAGACATCTTCACAGAGTGAAGATGTCTATGGGGATTTAACATGGGGAAATTTTTTAATTTCAGAAATACTGGACCGATTTTCAAAAAAAAAAAAATTACCGGTAGAACATTTCCAAGCCATCTAGCCAGGTTTCGGAGTCAAATTATTTCATTTTTTGACTACGCCCACAGCTCCTCCACCTCCTTTTCCCCCATGTTAAATTCCCATAGAGAAATCAATATTTCGTAATAAAATCAATATTTGACCAAATTTCAGGAAATAAAAAGAAGGCTCATTCTTAAATTTTGATAAAATTTAATATTTTCTAAACAAATATTGTTTTTGTATTGTTTATATGGCCGTACAATTTGGGCAGGATTCGTAAAACAGACAGTAGTTGTGTTGTGTACCAAATTCCAACACAACAATATACACATTTAAGGGCATGATGGAGTTCGTCTCTGATAGGTCCAATGAGAATCTGAAACGTTTACTCAAATTGACATCCGTCAAGTCAAGACACCCGGTAGTGAGTTTATGCCAGGGGTCATTTGACTCCTCTATCTGCATTTTTGGAGTCATTTGACATCTAATTTCATCAACCCACATACCACAATGTCAGATGATAAACAAATTGGCTGACAAGTTTCAACACTATTATCAAATAAAATTTTCAAACCTATAGGAACAAATGCAATTTTTAAAGTGAATGACTCAGTCAGAAATGATTCGTTACCAATTGAGTTTAGGGGCCAATTCTTAACCCTTAGAATGCGGGAACCGAAAATAGTCGTCTGCTGATAATTCATATTTTGTCTTTTCTCTCAATAAAAACATGGTTTGGCAGCATTTTAGAATCATTTCCATTGGAAATGATTCTAAAGTGCTGCCAAACCAAGTTTTTGATGAGAAAAATGGAAAAATGGAAAAAATATTCAGCAGACGACACAAATTAATTCAGCATTGTAAGGGTTAACAAGAAATGCGTCTGTCGAACGCGGATGCCACCTGCAGCATATTTGAGAAACTGTGACAAAGTGGTTAACCGAAAAGTGTGACGGACAGACGGACGGACGGACGGACAGACGGATGGTCCAAACACTATATGCCACCCGTTTCTTCGAAACCCGGTGGCATAAAAATCAGAGTAATTGAATCCTTTGGGAGTCATTGGGAATTTAAATACCTGTAGCCCATGCCAAGTTTCAACAGTCTATGCTCAAGAATTTTGTTATTTTTTACATGGGACAATAACTGCTACTGTCCAAATGTTAACCCTTTCACCCCTGGTAACTGGAATAGATTTTGATATATTAATTTTGCAACCAATCCAACCATCACAAAATGATTTTTAGACTAGTCCATTTATGAAAAGGTGGTGTTTTTATGCCACCGGGTTTCGAAGAAACGGGTGGCATATAGTGTTTGGACTGTCCGTCTGTCCGTCCGTCCGTCCGTCACACTTTTCGGTTAACCACTTTGTCACAGTTTCTCAAATATGCTGCAGGTGGCATCCGCGTTCGACAGACGCATTTCTTGTTGTTCTTAAAAATATGACAATGATTTGCAGAAAGTGCAGATCCAGGGGCCCGTTTCACTAAATTTTGTACGACTAAAATGTTTGTAATTGCAAAATTATGATTATGAGTCTGTAAAGTTCACATTATCAATATTTTCTTTTAAACAATTATTGGATTTACATTTATTGAGCATAGGCTGCACATGCAGCCTATGCTCAATAAATGTAAATCCATCAATTGAGATTTTCAGACGATCTTATATTTGCACTTACGAACATTTTAGTCGTACGTTGTTTAGTTTAGTGAAACGGCCCCATGATGAGACGAGCCGGCTCATCTGGATCTACACGTTTTGCCAATACTACTACACAGGCCTGTGGTGTTGCAATTCCCTAACATTTGATTGGTCCGTAGCAAGTCTCTGTCCAAAATTTATATCCCAGTAAACTCCTACGCCAAACTACTTTCCGTAACCGTGAGGCGCAGTTAAAATAATTCTTAAGAAAACGGAAAATAAACACATTTTCTTGATGAATTTATTTCAAGTGCTGGAATTATAAGGAATGAATGGCCTTTTTGTGGAATTTATCTGGGATATAAACTTGGAAAAGTCGCTGGAATACTGGACGAGGCCTTAAAAAATTACAATTTTCGAAAAAAAAAAATTTTTTTTGAAAATTTTTTTTTTTTTTTTTTTTTCGTTTTTTTTTCTCGAAAATTGTAATTTTTTATCGCTTCGTCCAGTATTCCCACGACTTTTCCAAGTTTATACCCTGATAAATTCCACAAAACGGCCATTCATTCATATAGTATTACCGAAGTAACCCCTACACCAAATGTCAAGTCACAGCTTATAGTAAGTAGATCAACTGGAACAAGCCAATGTATATTTATAAATGTGTGACTGGAGAAATGAGGCTTATAGCCTATGTGATGTGTGTAGACCCAGATCAGACAGCTCATTATTGCAAACTGATCAGGGAATGCACGGTTTGTCATTCAGTAAGTAGAACTCTGATTCAATCATTGTTGTAACAAACATGTTAAAAAAAACTGTTTACCAGTTACCAATTGTTTATCCAAACATAAAAATGTTAACCCTTTCAACACCACAGGCCCGGAAAGTGGTATTGGCAAATAGTGTAGATCCTGTGTATAGTGTAGTGATGAGCCGTCTCGTCAGGATCTGCACTTTTTGCAAGTAATTTTCATATTTTTGACAACAAAAACACCCCTTTTTCATAAAGGGACTAGTCTGAAAATAATTTTGTGACGATTGGATTGGTGGGGAAATTGACATAATTATCAAAGTCCATTCCAGTTACTTAGGGGTGAAAGGGTTAAATGACTGAAAGACTTCAGTTGCCAGTAACATATGCCAAGCAAAGTTTTCCTGCGGTGGCGTGAAATTACTCTTTGTGGTATTTCCCAATGAATAATTGATATTAATTCAATTACTTGTGAATGGCTGCCCATTATGGATTGCTTATGCTAAGGCTAAACCTACCAACTTACAGTCTACACACGATAATTCCAGCACAAAAATATTTACACAATTCCCTAACATTTGATTGGCCCGTAGCAAGTCTCTGTCCAAAATTTATATCCCAGTAAACTCCCACGCCGAACTACTTTCCGTAACCGTGAGGCGCAGTTAAAATAATTCTTAAGAAAATGGAAAATAAACACATTTTCTTCATGAATTTATTTCAAATGCTGGAATTATAAGGAATGAATGGCCTTTTTGTTGGATTTATTGGGGATATAAACTTGGAAAAGTCGCGGGAATACTGGACGAGGCCTTCCGACCTTCGTCCAGTATTCCCGCGACTTTTCCAAGTTTATACCCCGATAAATTCCACAAAAAGGCCATTCATTCCTATATTAACTGAAACCACTTTTAAGTTAAACTAATGATAACTCAAAGTCAATTCTTGATCCCAAGTACATGTTTTCCTGTACTTGTTAACTCAAATTTTCATTAATTCAAAGTAGTTTCCTCAGTGACCCCTGCACTTTGAGTAAATGAATGTAGACAGTACTTGAATTCAAGCAGCAAGTTAACCCTTTCAACACTACAGGGATTTTCATTTGTTTGTCCGGATAATTGTTATGGCCGCTGTACAGACCTCTTCCCAATGTTTGAAAACAGTGTAGATCCTGTAGCCGATTTCATCAACATTGCAAAGTATACTTTTCTAGCAAAGTATACTTTGAGGGAGTAATCATTTATTTTTCCCGAAATGCATTATGTCATATAGAACTAACAACTGCATATATTTGATGATTAAAACTATGCAGAATTATTATACTGAATTTATTACATTATCACAGCCAAAATGGCTGTGATAATGTAATAAATTCAGTATAATAAAAAATAATAAATTTTAAAATTGAAAATTTCTCCCTCAAAGTATACTTTGCTAGAAAAGTATACTTTGCAATGTTGGTGAAATAGGCAACTGATCTGTTAGTCGGATCCTTTACTAAACTTCACCAATAGCTTTATCACATCGATGGCTATCCACCCAATGTCTCATTCGGGTGATCATGACCATGGTGACCTTGACCTTCATGTCAAGAATTTTGGACGTACACGCAAACATTGAATATCTCTTGATCAATAATCAATACTTTTGGACTTCCTCATATTGTGACCTCGGTGACCTTGACCTTTGAGGCGATTGTCTCGTATAGTGGGTGAGAGCCCAGGGCTTCTAAAATTTTCAGTTTGTCGGTTCTGGACCGAATTTTCAAATCTCAGACCGATTGAGATTTGCAAACTATCCTTAAAATTCGGTCTGAAAATAATGAAATCCGGATGCTATTTCTCAATCCACGCTCCGAATGCCCAAAATAATACACGCCATGCCACTGGTTTATTGGTGTGACGTGTGAAATTACACACCTCGATAACCATGATAACGGATATCCCGATTACGTGCCTCGTGTTACCAGATATTGATTTTTTACCCACACACAAGCCAATGTGACGTATTGTGTGGGTCAATTAGGGTCTTGCGTCGTCAAATATTTATGACAATGGCCATCGATCGATCGTATTTAGAAAGGCACAAACTAAGCGAAACAAAATAACATGCTGTGTTATGTAAAAATAACACTGTTTAGTTTGGTTATACATATATACAACCAAGAGCTATACTGGTCACAATTCCTATAAGCCCTATTTCTCCAGTCACAGCCACAAATAAGAAAAACACTGCACACATTACCAGTCAATTCAGACTCACAAAATCAAACATTGTCTTATCATTAACCTGATCAGCTGGCAATTGCCAGATAACGGCTGTTCCATTTACCTCTTACCGTAATAGTTGTGGCTAGTTGATATTACATGTATCATTATTTACTTGACAGAAATACAATTATCTTGCTTCCCTAACAGTTAATAATTGTTTGTGTATGCTGGTACACCAGACTTATGGCAAAACATTACCATTTTAAAACTTTATTAACTATTTTATCTTGTATGTCCAATTGATGTAACAGCCAATTTATGACATCACATCGAAGAGCCTGTGTGTATTAAATGTTTCAAACACGGTGTTTACATTATAAAAAATCGATAATTATAGTACATGAACCATAAAAGATATATTTTCTATGTTTACATGAAGTGTCTTCGCTTCAGATAAACTGCAGAAAGTGGTATATGTCTCACCCAGGGCTTCTAAAATTTCAGAATACCAATCATTTCAGTTAGTCGCGAAACTTTACAGGAATACTGGTCATCGTGTGAAGTTGCGCACCTGTGGTTTTAGATGCGGATTCATCCTGTATTTACGGAGTTATGGCCCTTGACTTAGCGAAAAGTGGGGATTTTCAACTTGTGTCGCGCATATCTCCAAATGTATTTCAGTTAGTCGTGAAACTTTACAGGAATACTGGTCATCGTTTGAAGTTGCGCACCTGGGGTTTTAGATGCGGATTCATCCAGTATTCACGGAGTTATGGCCCTTGACTTAGTGAAAAGTGGGGATTTTCAACTTGTGTCGCGCGTATCTCCAAAAGTATTTCAGTTAGTCGCGAAACTTTACAAGAATACTGGTCATCATGTGAAGTTGCACACCTGGTGTTTTAGATGCGGATTCATCCTGTATTCACGGAGTTATGGCCCTTGACTTAGTGAAAAATGGGGATATTCAACTTGTGTCGCGTGTATCTTCAAAAGTACGCAGAAAATACAAGGTAGCTACATATATGCTGTTGCTGCCTTAAATTCTACTTTTCCAAGTCCTGATAACATGCAGTGGTGGTATTGGGGGAGACATATGTTTTTGTCTGAAAAACAATCCTCTAGTTGTTTTCTGCTATCTCTGTTCTATCTGTGCCATGACACAGGTTGAAGTAACGGACCGAGGTCTATAAATACATTAAATATGCCTAAAAGCATCAATAAATGAAAAAAAATAAGCTAAACCTTTTTTCTTTACTCCCTCCATATAAGGAGGGAGTAAACAAAAATGTTTAGCTTATTTTTATTTTTATTTTATTGATGCTTTTAGGCATATTTAATGTATTTATAGACCTCAGTCTGTTACTTCAACCTGTGTGCCATGACAGCCAGCTTGCCAAGAGTAAACACTGTGGGCAGCTGAGTCGGAGTGTCCTCACATGAACTGATAAGAATTTTCTTCAAGATCCGGTTAACCCAGTATAAATAATTTCCTTCTTGGAAATATTTTGTTTTTCTTATTTCTCACCAAATGTCCATGTTGTTACCACTCACTTGACTCGTCATAAATATAATAAATAGAGGATCTCGAACGAGTTTCAATTTGACATGGCATTTATGAAACGAGTCGCGCACAATTTATGCATATATACATGTAAGTTCCCGTTCTTTGTCGATATTATTGTCTGCATGAAATTTAAAAAATATATATTTTTTCAGATTTATAGAAGAATATGTTGTGACCACTCATTTGAACCGTCTCAACGAGACGGTTCAAATGGTGGTCACAACATATATTTCTGAGCTCATATAAAGAAAATATTTAGGACTTTCCACAAACAAAATGACATATCCTCAGCATGAAATGGGTTAATTGCCTAGCAAGAGAAATTATGGGGCAGAACAGTTATTTTTATATAAATTTTCTTAAAATTGCTTAATTGTTCAGCAAAAAATATTTATGGGACAGAACCTTCATTTTTTTCCCGTCTTGTTGAGACACATAGCAATTCATTTTTGTTGACAAAAAGCACTTCGGACCTTCCCAACATAATTTGGAATCTGTATTGGCTACCATGTGGAATGTCTTGTATGAATACTCTAAAGGTTAATTCTAGTTGGCAGGCCATCGGAGCAGGCCGGCCGCTAATTTGTTGCTATTACAAAATTAGCAGCAATTAGCCAGGCCAGTGTGTGTTTAAATGTCACTGTATTATTAGTGATTCGTCATACAATGGGGGTTTATTGATTTCTAATGTGTAGCTCCTGATCAGGTAGCACACACTCTCGCAACCCAATATTGATTTTGTTGCTACACATACAGTGGAACCTCTCTAAACCGGACAACAAGAAAACACCTATGATCTTATTTTTGATGAGTTTCTTGGTCATTTATCCCGGGTGATAATGTCTGTTCGTGATCGCATAGCACACAACTATGGCTCAGAATGATCAAATGCCTGATTTAAAGTGAAACCTCTCAAGCTGAACACCCTGGGGACCTTTAGAGTGGTTTCACTGTATTAGAGTGGGTGGCAGGTGGGAGAATGTGATGGGTAATTTAACGATCGGGGTTCATCCTTACTGGAATTCTGACCTGGTTTAACCTCACATACGTCTTTGGCATTTTGTATGTGACAGTTGAATCTGGTTATAGCCCTTATGTGAGTATTACAATTATTCGTAATCCTATTTGAGGGCAGGGGCCAAGTGACTTTGGTGGGGTATGGACCCGACACCAGCTTAGTTTATTCTAATTTCAGGGCTGAATATATTTTTTTGTTTCCTTTCTGATAGCGAACACTATAGATATTGACCAGTGCAGGCTGATCTGTGGCTACATTTGTTGCAAACTCAATATTTTTGTAGTGGCGGATCACAATTGTATACAGTGGAACCCCTCTAAACTGGACACTTGGGGAAAATATGGATGTTTAACTTACATGTGTTTCACTGTTATGTATCTGATTACAATGACTTCTCATGATTGCAAAACACTAGAATGTGCCATGTGCTCTACAGAGCTAGCATTAATTATTTAGAGCTAGGTCCAAATCATTTGATGAGCTCTAAATCATTTGGAGCTAGCTCTAAATAATTAATGCTAGCTCTACATATTTAATGCTAGCTCTAATTATTTACAGCTAGCATTATTTGAGTTGGTGTTCCATAACAATACAAAGCTCCAGTTAAGGTGCGTAATTTGACCAACTTGGGGTGAAATTTTGTTATTTCTTCATAAAAAATGGCAACCTTAACTGGGTATCAAAGCTCCAGATAAGTTGTGTATCTAAAGAGTATTCTATCCTCAGATTTCAAATTCAATGCGTATTTTACTTTTACAAATGTATTATTGATTTTCTTCCTTATTAACAAGGGAACAAATGGTAAACAATAAAACAAATTTCTAAATTCACTTATTTGAGCTGCAAAAAGCAAACTGTTTGCTTTTTGCAGCTCCACTAAGTAAATTTTCAACTTTATTACAGTAGTTTCACTACACAATTTGAATATCAATGCATATTTTCACATTGCTGTGAGTATTTTGTACTCCCACTTTTGATAATCCATGCGTATTCTGCTAAGATAAGTGCGTAAAACACGCCAAAACGCACCTTATCTGGAGCTCTGTGGGTATAGTACAAGACAGTATGGTCCACCACGATCATGCCGTACATAAGTGCCATTTCTCCAGCCACTGCGACACTGTTTCAGTCGGTGACGATACAGGACCCCCACGTGGCCCAGGTTTCTGACCTCGGTACGCAGTATTTCCTTAGGGACGACGATGTTGAACACGGCAGGAACAGGTGAGTGGTTGGTACTATGAAAATATCTTAACCCTTTCACCCCTAAGCAACTGAAATGGATTTTGATATTTATAATAATTTTCTGACCAGTCTTCACAAAATGTGTTTGCCTAAGAGATATGAAAATTCCTTGCAAAAAGTGCAGATCCTGATGAGCCGGCTCGTCACGAGCCGGCTCATCTGGATCTTCACTGTTTGCAAACACCGCTATGGAGATCTGCACTGTTAAAAGGGTTAAAGTGATTAAGGCACCCCACCCCTATAGGGCAGGAATAGTTTGTTTGTACTGTCCCAGGGTAGTTGTGGCTATGTAACTGTTGTACTTTTCCATCTTTATGGGATGCTTAATTATACCCCTAGTTTGCGAAGTATGCCGATGGGTATATAGTTGTCTCATTATACCCGCAAAGAGTTGTGGGGGGTATACTGGAGTCAGGTTGTCTGTGCGTCCGTCTGTCCGTCACTAAACTTAACATCAGAGAAATATTGTTATAACTTCTATTTCCTTCATCTAAAATGCCTAATATTTAACACGTGTATTCCTGTAAGGCTCTACTATCATGCTGTGCCAATCCACGACCGTCCAACCCCCGCTGATCCCAAGGTCAAGGTCAAATACTTGGTCTCTTTACAAAACTTAACATCAGAGAAATAAGTTATAACTTCTATTTCCTTCATTGAAAATTCTTAATATTTCACTTGTGCATTCCTCTAAGGTTGTACTATCATGCAGTGACAAATCTACAACCGTCCAACCCCTGCTGATCCCAAGGTCAAGGTCACATACTTAGTCTCTTTACAAAACTTAACATGAGAGAAATTGATTATAACTTCCTTGCTTGGATCTGCTTCACATTTCACACATGCATTGCTCAAATGGACCTTTACCACCATATTCGTGCCGCCCCCGCTAAGCCCAGAGTCAAGGTCACAAGCCCACACACTTTTTTTTTACATATTTAGGGGTACCTGGGCCCACGCGGGGAGTATTCCATAAGCTTACTGACCAATCTACTTTCCATCAGGTCATCCGTCCGTCCTTTCGTCTGTCCGTGTGCATGATCGGGGTCTTAGGTGGATGGAGGTGTGGCCTAAGACAAAAGAAAACAATGCATCTTATTCCGTAACCACTTAAGTCTATTGTTTCTTAGGTGGTCTTTCTTTTGTTTGAAAATAATTGATGTATCGTATGCTCATCCGGGTGTAATCTTGGCACACGATCTCAGGTGGTTTGATTTGTGTCCTAAGACAAAAGAAAATAATGCAACTATTCTGTAACTGTATCTTAGATGGTTATTCCTTTGTTTGAAATACAGTGAAACTTCTCTAAGCTGGACACCTTAGGAGGTCCCCAGGGTGTCCGGCTTTAGAGAGGTTTCACTGTAAAACAGGCATTTGATCATTATGAGTCATAGTTGTGTGCTATGCGATAGCCAACAGACGTTATCACCTGAGATAAATGACCAAGAAAATCGTGAAACATAAGATCACTGGTGTTTTCTTGGTGTCAGGCTTAAAGAGGTTCCAATGTACACTAAAATTCAGTGTACCAAGTAAGGGGTGTCCAGTGATTCCGCTGGGGAAAATAAAAAAATCGCCACTTCAAAAAATTGGCGATAAAAAATTACAATTTTCGAGAAAAAACAAAAAAAAAATGTTTTTTTTTTTTGTTTTTTTTTTCGAAAATTGTAATTTTTTTATCACCAATTGTTTATTTTTATCGCCAATTGCGAAAGTGGCGATCGCCAGCGGAATCCCTGGGTGTCACAGGAACATCGGTCCATAATACATAAACCAATTTAAAATTTGCGTTAAAGTTTTTTTGTCGGTCCAAACGGCAGCCGACGATATCCGTGAGCCCCAAGATTTTTGCCAGGCAGAATTAGTGAGCTTGACATAGCATTCATTATAGGGTTAACTGTATTTTAATTTTCAAATTTGCGGCATATATCAGAAAATGATAGGTCGGAAAATTTGTTTAATGGCGACGCGCTAGCGGAGCCATTAAACATGTTTTCCGACCTATCATTTTCTGATATACGCCGCAAATTTCAAAATTACAATGCGGTTAACCTATTTCTAATGCACTCCTTTACTACTGGCGTAGGAATACATATTGAAATAATTTGCGACCGTTCATCAACAATGATATACCTTTAATGTATGACCATCAGCCAATCAGATTGCGTGATATTTATAGAGTGCATTAGAAAATGATGTTCATCTGTCCATACATGTGCATACCTCCATTTGTAGTATGTGTGTTAAATTGTTTATTTCACTGACGAACCACACTCATGACAGGTTCAACATGCTGCTTAGGACCACTAAGATCACTGTTGAATTTCTTAAGTAATTTAATGCAACACTGTGGGAAAAGGTCTTGAAATATGTGATGTTGGATTGGGCCGGGATATTGACCAGCGTGATATGGACCAGTGATATTGACCAGCGTGATATAGATCTTTGTATGATCTGTTACAGGGCAGAAGCTAGTGTGTCCAGTCTAGCCGAGTTAAACCCGTACGTCTCCCTGACAAAGCTGACCACGCCTCTCGACGTTACCTCTGACCTTTCCTACCTCACCAGTTTCCAGGTAACTTATTCACCGTCTACTAATTTCAGTGCTGAATATATTTATTTTTTTCAGTAAACGCATTTTGGTAAATATGTTTTTAGTACCCATTGGAAAAATATAAATTATTTCATTATTTATCATCAGATGTATATGTGGTGACCACCATTTGAACCGTCTCATCGAGACTGTTCAAATAAGTGGTCACAACATATACTTTGGTTGAGAAATAAGAAAAATATAACAGAAAATGTTTCAAGAAACATGTAAAGTGTATTTCAAATGCAATGAGTTAAATTCACTGAATGGAATACATCTGACCTTGAACACAGTCTGTTATCTTCATGAGACCTTGTCTTCGTATGTAATTAACCCTTTCAACCCCTAAGTAACTGGAATGGATTTTGATATGGTAATTTTCTGACCAATCCAATCATCACAAAAATGTTCTCACTACTCCATTTATAAACATTAAAAAGGGGGTGTTTTTCTAAAAAATATGAAAATTTCATGCAAAAAAAGTGCAGATGAGACGGCTCGTTACGAGCCGGCTCATCTGGATCTACACTGTTTGCAAACATCACAAAAGAGATTAACTACAAGTGTTGCGTACAATATGTTTATCTTGCTTCGTAGCAGGGTAGCGATTTTGTTTCTAAAAAGAGATATGTCGTGTTGAAAGGGTAAAGTATCTGAAATATAGAACTTAACCAAAACTTTTTTTGTGTGTTTTACAGTGCGTGATTTTGACTGAGACGTCCCTTGAAGTACAATTGAAGGTCAACACATTCTGCCGTAAACATGGAATCAAGGTAACCATACCAATACAGAAAAAAAGCTTGATTTCTGTACAGTCTGTACACCACCCATCCCTCATTAATGCCAGTGAATGCTGAACTGAGTCTCAAGATATAGAGAATAGTAGGTTAGTGCCGTGAATGGGAAAAAATATCCGGCAAGGCTCAAGAATTTCTTTATTTCTCATCAGAAGTATATGTTGTGACCACTCATTTGAACCGTCTCACCGAGACGGTTCAAATGAGTGGTCACAACATATACTTTGGTTCAGAAATAAGGAAAATAGATAGAGAATAGTAGGTTAGTGCCGTGAATGGGAAACAATATCTGGCAAGGCTCAGGAAACGGGATGGGCGAGGCTCTGCCGAGCACATCCCATTTCCGTGCCGCGCCTGATATTTTTTCCCATTCACGGCACTAACCTACTATTCTATTTATCCCGTCAACACCTACAAATGGCTGTAAAATGCAAAAATAGTATTGACTGGATATCAAAAATGTTTCACGACACCGTGTTTCACGGCACATACGCACTGTGTTGACGGGATAAATTTCATTAAAACTCGCCCACTGTATGGGTTCAAAAATAATGTTTATTTATTTCCCCAAACCATTTGTAAATTTGGTAAAGAAATGAGAGCCTAGCATAAGCTACGAACGTCAAGGGAAATAAATCCTATATTCCAAATGATGGTGTAATAAATATAAAATACCATGCTAGTGTCTTTTGATATCAAATTTATCAGGAGGCTCGGAAATGCGTAGGAATTTCGAGGCGAGGCTTGCCAAGGAATTCCTATCGTTTCCGAGCCGAGACTGATAAACTTGATATCAAAAAACATTAGCATGATGTTATATTTATCAGGTAACATTTTTGGCTACAAAATAAGCAATTATGACGTTGTTTTCGTTGAAAAGAACAGCGGAGTTATTTCCGTGACGTCATTCCACTGACGTAATTCAGTAACGTCATGTGACGCCGTTCGACCAATGAAACGTCAATTTTCAATTTGTTGTAACCCGGATATTCGTATCAGGTCAATGCCTGATACCTGATACAGCAATATGTTATCAGTGAGTTTCGGCCAATACAAAGCTCCTTACCTGATAAATGGGATTATGGGCTTTGCGACCAGTGTAGATCCAGATCAGCCTGTGCATCCGCACAGGCTGATCAGGATCTGCACTGTTCGCCGTTTCATCAATGAAGGTCGTCATTTCTCTAACAAGCAATATAGATCGTTATCAGGCTACAGAAGTGGGCTATATGATCGGGAGCTACACTGGTCTAACATCCCATACTCCCTTCTTCTTCTCCCTATATCAATACAAAGCTTGTTACCAAATAAATTACATACTACACTGACAGAGCACAAGTGGAGTGGTGGGAGTATGGGCTTTGCGACCAGTGTAGATCCAGATCAGCCTGTGCATCCGCACAGGCTGATCAGGATCTGCACTGTTCGCTGTTTCATCAATGAAACATCCGTCATTTCTCTAACAAGTGTTATAGCACCTATAAATCACCTGTAGTTTTGATGCTACAGTGGAACCTCTCTAAACCGGACACAAGAAAACATCTGTGATCTCATTTTTGATGAGTTTCTTGGACGTTTATCTCGGGGGATAATTCTGTTCATGATCGCATAGCACACAGCTATGGCTCAGAATGATCAAATGCATGATTTACAGTGAAAACTCTGTAAGCCGGACACCCTGGGGACCTCCCAGGCTGTCCTGTTTAGAGAGGTTTCACTGTACTATATGAAAATTGCCTGTGCTGGAAATGACGTCAAATGTATTAATCCTTAGAATGTGGGAAACTTAACCTGTCACCTGCTGTTGTTTCACATTTTGTCTTTTTTTTCTCTCATTAAAATCATGTTTTGGCAACACTCTAGAATCATTTTTAGCTCGACTATTCGAAGAATAAGTAGAGCTTATGTTGTCACCCCGGCGTCGGCGTCGGCGTCACGCCTTGGTTAAGGTTTTTAGTCAAGCTTGTATATGGAATACTACTGGCCCTACACCCACCATACTTGGAAACCTTCATCTCCTAGTGATGTACATCAATAACCCCTGATCTATATTTGACCTTAACCTACATTTCCTCTTGAATTACTTGGTTAATTCCCCTTGGTTAAGGTTTTTATTCAACCTTGGTTAAGGTTTTTAGTCAAGCTTGTATATGCAATACTACTGGCCCTACATCCACCATACTTGGACAACTTCATCTCCTAATGATGCACATCAATAACCCGTTATCTATATTTGACCTTGACCTACATTTCCTCTTGAATTACTTACTTAATTCCCCTTGGTTAAGGTTTTTTAGTCAACCTTGGTTAAGGTTTTTTTTCAAGCTTGTACATTGAATACTATTGTGCATCCAGACACCATACTTCAACAACCTTTTCTCATAGGTATGTACATCAATAACCCCTGATATTTGACCTTGACCTACATTTCCTCTTCAATTACTTACTTAATTTCTTTTGGTTAAGGTTTTTAGTCAACCTTCTATATGGAATACTACTGGCCCTACACCCACCATACTTGGACAACTTCATCTCCTAGTGATGTACATCAACAACCCCTGATCTATATTTGACCTTGACCTACATTTCCACTTGAATTACTTACTTAATTCCCCTTGGTTAACGTTTTTATTCAAGCTTGTAGATGCAATACTCCTGGCCCTACACCAACCATACTTGGACAACTTCATCTCCTAGTGATGTACATCAACAACCCCTGACCTATAGTTGACCTTGACCTACATTTAACCTTGAATTACTTACTTAATTTCCCCTTGGTTAAGATTTTTACTCGACCTTGGTTAAGCTTTTTACTCAAGCTTGTACATGGAATACTATTGTGCATACAGACACCATACTTGGACAACCTTTTGTCATAGTGATGTACATCAATAACCCCTGATCTATATTTGACCTTGACCTACTACATTTCCTCTTGAATTACTTACTTAATTCTCTTTGGTTAAGGTTTTTAGTCAAGCTTGTAGATGGAATACTCATGGCCCTACACCAACCATACTTGGACAACTTCATCTCCTAGTGATGTACATCAACAACCCCTGACCTATATTATTTGACCTTGACCTACATTTAACCTTAAATTACTTACTTAATTCCCCTTGGTTAAGGTTTTTACTCAACCTTGGTTACGGTTTTTAGTCAAGCTTGTAGATGGAATACTATTGTGCATACAGACACCATACTTGGATAACTTTTTCTCATAGGGATGTACATCAATAACCCCTGACCTATATCTGACATTGACCTACATTTAACCTTCAATTACTTACTTAATTTCCCTTGGTTAATGTTTTTAGTCAACCTTGGTTAAGGTTTTTATGCAGGCCGCAGCCACTTTCTTTGTCAAGCTATGTGTACATCGACAACCCTCGTAGTCGAGCTATGCTGTTTTCCTACAGCTCTTGTTATTGTTTCAGTTTGTGGCAGCGGATGTGTTCGGCCTGTTTTGTGCTGCCTTCTGTGACTTTGGTGACGACTTTGAGGTCACTGACCCCAATGGGGAGGAGCCAAAAGTGACGTTTATTGCCAATATCACAAAGGTATGTCATATTCATGTACAATTTACGTCAATTCAACTAGAATGGAAACCTATGTATGTAAGTTTTATATTATTGTCGAGCCCGCTTGCGGAAAGCGAGACATAGTGATCACAATGACTTTCGGGAGTCTGTGCGTCCGTGCGTCCGTCCGGGCACACGAGAGGGCACTTGTTGGGTATAAAAGTACCCAACATATGCCCATTCGTGTGTTGGGCAAGCTTTTTAGGGGTCTTATTGGGTAGGGTTAGGGTTAGTGTTGGGTATTTTTGGGTATTTTTAATACAGTAAAAACCCAACAAGTATCCATTCGTAGGTGCGTGCGTGCGTGCGTGCGTGCGTCCGAGCTTACAAATGGATACATATGTGGCTAGGAGAACAATAGGTTATGTAATATTCTATTGTTCCGTGATTTTATGTGGCTAAAAATGGGTTTATGTAGCTACAGAACAATAGGGATGAACAAAGGAAAAGGTTAGGGTTAGCCACATAAGTATCCATTTGTAGGAACGTGCGTCCGTCCGTCCGAGCAACCAAGGGTGTAGAAGGGGCCATGGGGCGGAGCCTAACACAAAAGAATCCTTTGATTTATTCCGTGTGGCCCCTTATTCTATTCATTACAAGGGGCCATCTCTTTGATCTAGAACAATGAAAATGGCCCCTTCTTCACTATTGGTGGGCCGTCCGTCCGTCCGTGTTAAAGTTTTTAAAAATACCATCAATTGCCTCAGCGGGCTCGACATGCGGGCCGCGGCCATCTAGTGTTTCAAAGCTAAACAGGATTATGTTTCACAAATTGAGCCTCGTGGTACAGTAACAGCAGAAATACATTGACAGAGTATCTCCTCTGTTTTTCGCATTCTAGATAGAATATAATGGGCAGGGCTCCAGATAAGGAATTAGTAATTGAGTATTGTCACTCCATCATTTCTGAAGCAATTGGGTATTTCAACATTTTAATTGAGTGAAATAAAATCACACTACTGTTTACACATCAACAGACAGCAATTATTGAATAGTTTGCTTCGAAATGAAAACATGTCTTGGCATTTCATTAGAATTGTCTCCTTGGAGACAATTCTAATGAAATACCAAGATGTGTTTTCATGGAAAATAAGAAAAATATGCTATGTTTGTGGTCTGTTTATTGTTTTCTGCACCATGATAAAGGTACCACAAATATGTTATTGCTTTTTGATACTAGCTACTTCTGATTTCAATTGGGCTGTTGGCAGTTTTGAATGGGTATTTAAGCAAATACGCAGCTTATCTGGAGCTCTGATTATGGGAGAGAAAATCACAAGCTCCTGAGAAGCTAATTAAATAAAATAGTGTATTTGGTTGATATAGATCAGTTTCAGTACATATAGCAAAACAACAACACATGTTGAATATCGGAGAAATCCAATGAGACACAGTGCCTTTAACCCTTTAACACCTAAGTAACTGGGGCCTGTTTCACTAAACTTTGTACGACTAAAAGGTTTGTAAGTGCAAAATTGGGATTGTCTGTAAATTTCACATTAACACTGTTTTCTTGTAAACAATTGTTGGATTTACATTTATTGAACATAGGCTGCATATGCAGCCTATGCTCAATAAATGTAAATCCATCAATTGTAAGTTCCAGATGATCCAAAATTTGCACTTACGAACATTTTAGTTGTACGAAGTTTAGTGAAACGGCCCCCTGGAATGGAGTTTGATATGTTAATTTTGCAACCAATATAATCGTCACAAAATGATTTTCAGACTACAGGGATCCTCCAGATTATCGGACAAAAATGGCAGTTTTTTAACGATATTTTCCTTAAAATAGCAACTACGGGCATAAACTTTTCACAGAACGATCGTCGGTTCTTGCTTTCTCAACTCATGTAAACTATTTAGCAAACTGTGCCATCTTTCTCGCTTAAAATCGGGTCAGATCATCAGTCGTAAGATTGCCCCAAAATTAACATCGACAATCAGTTATCTGGACAAACATATACTCGTCTTATAACTTGTATTCTCAACATGAAATCATAATTTTATCGCCTGTAAACCAGTGTAAACAGCGTTGTGTAGTCCTGCAGAAAAAACATTCACCATTCGCTTCTTGGAAAACAAAGTATTTATAGAATTAATTTTATTTATAGAACAACTCAGAAATGACGTATTCGATTACAAGCCCCCGCGAGACTTGTGACGTTGTAAACAACTTGTGAACAGAGTTGAGGAATATTTTCAGCAAATATTACTAAAATGTTTTAATCCTTGGCAATATATTCTTCACACTGGCATGGAAACAGCAAGCACCTGCGTGACTTAGATGTATTTGATGCAAATTCTGATCAAACGAATGCTCTTAATTAACAGGTATTTTCATTTGTCCGATAAACTGATTGTCCGGATAATTGGTATGACCCCTGTAGTCCATTTATGAAAAGGTGATATTTTTTGTTCTCAAAAATATTAAAATTACTTTCAAAAAGTGCAGATCCTGATGAGATGGCTCGTTACGAGCCAGCTCATCTGGATCTGCACTGTTTGCATAAACCTCTATAGCGGGCTTTCGGGTTCAAAGGGCTAAACTTGTAGAACTTGCCTACATTGATATTGTATGACAATTTCAGGCGAACCCGGGTGTGGCCACGTCTTTAGACAACAGAATGCACGGGTTCGAGTCGGGGGATTTGGTGTCCTTCAGGGAAGTCATTGGAATGTCACAACTCAACGGGACTCAGTGTAAAATTGAAGGTACAAATTTGGCTTAGAGTGGAGAAATGGGGCTTATAGGATTTGTGACCAGTGTAGCTGCTGATTGAATAACACACTCCTGTAGCCTGATAACAATCTATGTATCTTTGTGGTTGTGGGTTCAAACCTCAAAAGTACGTTAGTTTAAACATATTTTATTGCTCTTTTTTTTTTATTTTTTACAATTTACAATAATTGTACAATAAACAAATTTCTGGTAAAGAGAGCAAACGGGTTGAGCTACAAGTTTTTACAACGTTAGCTACAGCCCTTCCCAAATGCTTATTACAAGTATTAAACATGTGGTGTAATGGCGGTGAAATATACGGTATAATGTAATGATATATAGAGCAAAAAAAATGTACGAAAAATAAACGGAAAAAAAACACAACAAAACTAGCATGCATATATATTCGTGTTGCACTCTCCAGTGAATTCAGACCGCTTGACATCCAAAAATCGGGCCACTATGTAAGTTGATTATTTTCCCTATGAAACAGGAACATGTTAGTGAGTCTACTCATTATTAAAATTATTAAAACGACTAGTGAGTTTTATGTAGCGCTGAACTTCTTTGAAAATGGTAGCATTAGATTCATATTCTTTTGACTCGTCTCCAAACAGTATAGTATCTATTGACAAGGGGTTGTGTTGACGGGTTGCGGTAAACATTTGCTGGCGTTGTTGGTTGAATGATGTGCATTTGAAAAAGTAGTGCTCGGCATTTTCAACGTCACTTTTGTGTGCAGTGACATAATGGGGATTCTCGTAGATGATTTATAAATAGATCTGAATTTAAATTGCTACATTGATTTCTTATGCGGGCGTGATAAATTGATTGTGTTCTTTCACCTATCAGGTAGTATGCTGGAACAATTGCCGGTTTGAACAGCTGTTTTAGTTTGGCTTTAAATGTTGCTAAGGAGGGGGAATTCTTAATTTCGTCATCTAACTCGTTCCATAATGCTAATGAAGATGGTATAAAAGATTTAGAGTAGATTTCTGTTCGCCTGGCTAATGTAATAAAATTGTTCCTATTACGCAATTCATATGGATTATTTTCTCCGACTAGTTGTGGGAATAGCTCGTATAGATAGGTTGGAAGTTTACCTGCCTTTTCTTTGAATATTAACACTAATTTTTGTGTTTTTCTTCGGTCTGATAGCGACACCCATCCAATTTCTTGGACAAGTTTATTAATTGAAACTGAACGGGTTAGACCAGTAACTGTTCTAGCTGCTTCATATTGCAGTTTGTCAAGGGAATCACGTTCATATTGGGTACAACTGTCCCAAACAATTGCTGCATACTCAACAATTGGTCTCATGTAAGATATATATATTTGATTTAATGTATTTCTATTCAGTTTTAAATTTAAGCATCTTCATAGAACCTAATACCTTAGAAGCTGATACAATAATATTTGAAATATGTTCATGCCAGGTTCCATCCTGACTAAGAGTTAACCCCAAGTGTTTGTGATGTTTGACAAATTGGAGTTGGACGTTATTAAAATATAGAGCTGGATCTACATGTCTTACTAGTGAACATATCATTGCGTCAGTTTTAGAGGGGTTGAACTTCACAAGCCACTGGTTTGACATTCCGCTAATTTATCTAAGTCATGATTTATATTATGTTCTATTATATTCATGTCTGGTGTTGAAACTGCAATAGATGAGTCATTGGCAAAAAGTCTGGTTGTACTGATTAGATTGTCAGCAATATCATTTACATATATCAAAAAGAGAAGGGGACCAAGAACTGATCCTTGTGGAACACCTGCACTTATTACTTTGTTTTCAGAAAAGGATAAACCTACAAAAACCTTCTGTGATCTGTTTGATAAATAATTTCCAAACCAACTATGAAGATTGCCATCTACACCATTCTGTTTCAATTTATATGGAAGACCTGTATGCCAAACTCTATCAAATGCTTTCGATATGTCACAAAAAACGATACATGTGTGTTTTCGTTCATCTATTGCTTTGCATATCTGATTGTATATGTCAATCAGTTGATATACGGTTGAATGACCAGGTAAAAATCCGGATTGGTTTTTGTAAATCAAATTGTTGGAGTGTAGGTGGTTGTAAACATATTTAAATACAATTCGTTCCATAACTTTGCCTACACAGCTAATCAAAGAAATAGGTCTGTAATTTGAGGGTTGGTCTCGTTCACCTTTTTTGAAAAGTGGCATAACATTAGCATATTTCCATTTCTCAGGATATACTCCTTCCTGTATTGATCAATTGAAAAGTAATGCGAGAGGTTTACATATAGTAGAGGAAGTTTCTTTAAGCATCCTATGACTGATTTCATCAGGTCAAAAGTACGTTCATAGTACTTCCATCCCATTGGTCTGTTGGATGAGACTTTAAACTGTGGTCCCATTTCTATATGACCTTAGCTGTTGCTGGGACGTTAAATCATTGAAGGAATGGCGAACAGTGCACATGTTGATCGGACTGCGATCGCACAGGCTGATCTGGATCTGCACTGCTCGCAAAACCCATTTGACTGAGTTCTCCAGTCACAGCCACACATATTTATATGAATATCTTTTCTGCCATGTTTCCGTGGATATAGAACTTTCTGATCTCATTAGATAGTGCAGAGCTCCAGTTAAGGTGCGTATTTTGATCAACTTTGGGGGGTATTTTGTTATTTCTTCACCAAAAATGGCAAGTTGGGAGTGCTTTATAATCGTCTCATTGAGACGATTCTAAAGAACTCCCAACTTGCCATTTTTGGTGAAGAACTAAGAAAAATACCTCGAATATTTGGTCAAATTACGCATCTTAACTGGAGCTCTGATAGTGGTTGGTTGGGAGCATGCGATGGGTAATTTAACGATCGGGATTCATCCGTACCAGAATCCTGACCTGAGACCTGGTTTGACCCTCCGGTGCGTCTTTGGCTTTCTTGTATGTGAGAGTTGAATCTGGTTATTCCCCTTATAAGAGTAATCCTACTGGTATTACTTTTAGGGGAAGGGGCTAAGTGACTTTGGTGTGGTATGAACCTGACACCAGGTCAGGTTATTCTAATTTCAGGACTGAATAAAACTTTTCTCGATGTAAATATTCCGTTCTTATTTTGAGATTTTCTCTCCTATGCAGCAGGTCTAATACGGCCCAGCCTTAAATGACCTTAACTGTTGATAGGCTGTTAAACACCAGTAAATCAAATCAATCCATCATTACTCATAACAACCCACACACCTGCCCACCCATGCCCTTGACCTATATTTTCTGCGCTTTTTACGGTTTGCACAACCGTTCAGCCTGTTGACCCTTAAAGGGCGGGAACCGAAAATGCCGTCTGCTTTTGTTTCGTATTTTGTATTTTTTCTCAATACAAAACATGGTTTGACTGCACTTTAGAATCATTTCCGATGGAAATGATTCTAAAGTACTGTCAAAGCATGTTTTTCCTAAGTATAATGGCAAATAAATCATAAACAGCAGACGACAAAAGTTGGATCCACTTCCGCCCTTCACAACAACTGCCATCCCATCAATGTTATTGTCTAAGTAATTCTAGAATTCTGCAAATAACAGATTTCATATGATGGAACTACCCATGAAATACATAGCCATACGATGTAAATAAAAGTCATATGTTTTCATATGAAATATCAGTAGTTCTGGTGTAACAGGAAATCTCCCCCCCCCCTGGAAATCTGCCCCCGGGGGGAAGATTTCCAGGCTTAAGCCTAGGAAATATTCCCCCCCGCCTGGAAATTCTCCCTCCCCCATCACCACCTTCACAGACACTGTCCACAAAACTTTTAATGTATTTTCATATACATTGTTGATATTGTGCTCAGGAGCATACAAAATGCACGTGCTAGAACCAGTCTGTTTGACGTAATATCCCTACATGTATACCCAACTAACATAGTCATACTGTATGTCTGCTTGTGGAGAAGTATGTGAATAGGCGAGGCAGTATTTTCCTTAAAAGAACTCTCCAATTTAGTGTAATATCTATACATAGACAATATAGTGGTGGTGGGGCGGTAGAGATTCTATTTACCGGTATATGCAATAATTCCCCATTACCGTACTATAACTACATTATTATGTATGTTGGCTGGTAGAGAGTTCTCTAGGTTAAATCTCTACCATAGCTGCATATGATTGGTATAAATGTATAGCACATGGTGGGGGTGGATCTAGAAAATAAAAACAGTATATCTGCGTAGAACAGCAAGCATGTGGCATGTATTGGTTGGGGGGGGGAGATTTTCCTAGGAAATATTCCCCCCCGCCACCATCTACCCTATGCATAGTGGATGTGATTGTCTCTTTTTGTAGACAAGAATAGCCCACGATTGGGGGAGTATTTCTGAAGAAACAAAATAATTTATGTTGGTGTAGAACAGACGGCATGTGCCATGTATTGGTGGGGGGGGGGAGATTTTCCTAGGAAATATCCCCCCCCACCATGTACCATATGCATAGCGGATGTGGATGTCTCTTTGTAGACAAGAATAACCCTCGATTGGGGGAGTATTTCTGATGAAATAATGTATGTTGGTGTAGAACAGATAGCATTTGGCATGTATTTAGGGGGGGGGGAGATTTTCCTAGGAAATATTCCCCCCCGCCACCATCTACCATATGCATAGCTTTGTAGACAAGAATAGCTCATGATTGGGGGAGTATTTCTCATGAAACAAAATAATGTATGTTGGTGTAGAACAGACAGCATGTGGCATGAATTGGTGGGGGGAGAATTTCCTAGGAAATGTCTCTTTGTAGAGAAGGAGAAGAATAGCATGTGATTGGGGGAGTATTTCTGATGAAATGAAATGAAAGTTGGTGAAGAGATAGCATGTGGCATGTATTGGTGGGGGGGGAGATTTTCCTAGGAAATATTCCCCCCCGCCACCATCTACCATATGCATAGCTTTGTAGACAAGAATAGCGCATGATTGGGGGAGTATTTCTCATGAAACAAAATAATGTATGTTGGTGTAGAACAGACAGCATGTGGCATGAATTGGTGGGGGGGGGGAGATTTTTATTTTCCCTCCCCCCCCCCCCCCCCCCCCCCCCCCCCCCCCCCCCCCCCCCACCAATACATGCCACATGCTATCTGTTCTACACCAACATACATTATTTCATCAGAAATACTCCCCCAATCGTGAGTTATTCTTGTCTACAAAGAGACATCCGCATCCGCTATGCATATGGTAGTTAGTTGGGGGGGGGGAATATTTCCTAGGAAAATCTCCCCCCCCACCAATACATGGCACATGCTGCCTGTTCTACACCAACATACATTATTTTCTCCTCCAATCCCCAATCGTAGGCTATTCTTGTCTACAAAGAGGCATTCACATCCGCTATGCATATGGTAGATGGTTGGGGGGGATATTTCCTAGAAAAATCCCCCCCCTCTCCCCCCGCCTTTATGCGTCACATGCTAACTGTTCTACACAAACATTTTCACTTGATCAGAAATCTTCCCACAATCTTGTGATCTTGTGATATTCTTGTCTATCAAGGGACTTACACTATGCATATGGTAGATTGGGGTGGGGTGTGATGGAGGTGATTTTTTATGTTCCCCTTTCTTATACTACCAAATGGCATACATTGTGCGTGCCTATGTGCACATGTTTGGTGGAACATAATTCTGCTTTGTAGCATTCAAACACAAACTTTTGGTTGGGGGTAGAATTTCCAGGGTGAGAGAATTTCCTAGGGTCGAGCCTGGAAATATTCCCCCCTGGGGGGAAGATATTCCTAGGAAATTCTTCCCCGGTGGGGAATATTTCCAGGCTCGATCCTGGAAATCTTCCCCCGTGGGGGGGAAGATTTCCAGTGGGGAGAATTTCCTGTGACACCTGTATCTATATTCATATGCGCACTTGCCAACCTGATGTAGGTTGCAATGTCAATACACATTTCTTACCAAATTCAGTCTAAAAACTGTCTAATTTGTTTAGTTGGGTATATAATAAATAGAGGATCTCAAACGAGTTTACATTTGATATGAGATTTATGAAATGAGTCACGCACAATTTATGCACCGAGCCTCTGGGGAGGTGCTAAAATTGCTCATGAGTTTCATAAATCTTATATCAAAGGGAAACGAGTTTGAGATTCTGTTTATCACATGACTCGAAAGAGCAGACAAGTTAAAAATATCTACATGTAGTATGTTTCAGTGAGCTTATGCCATTTACTATTTTCGCCTCTAGTTGAAAATCTCCACAGAGAAAACTAGTTTTCATCCTTTCATCCTTATAAATTATTATAAATATGCCATATAACAGCTACCAACTTGCAGCTTATTCTGACAATTACAGTAATTTTAATGGGTCACGGATGCTTCTAACGTCGTTTAAAACATGATGACGGCAACGTCAAAACATCATTGCTTTGTCGCATCATTACAGACGTCATTTGGAACATCTCTATTTTTATGCCACCGGGTTTCGAAGAAACGGGTGGCATATAGTATTTGGACCGTCCGTCTGTCCGTCTGTCCGTCCGTCCGTCTGTCCGTCCGTCCATCCATCTGTCCGTCCGTCCATCCGTCTGTCCGTCCGGGCACACATTAGGGTACTTATGTGGCTAGCCCCACAGGGTTATGGACTTAGTAAAGGATAGGGTTGGTTACAATTAGCCACCTAAAAAATCCTTTTATGTGGCTAAAAATCGTTTTATGTGGCTAATATTTAACATGTGATAAGCCACATAAGTATAGTACTATAAGAACGTCCGTCCGTCTGTCCGGGCCAACATCAGGGGTTTAGGAGCTTAGGGTAAGGGTTAGTAACAAAGGATTCCTTTGTTTTATTCGGTTAGCTCGTAATTCCATTGATCTTTAGGAGCTATTCCTTTGATCTTTTAAAGAACAAATAGCTCATAACTCCCAAATGTTTGAACGTCCGTCTGTCCGTCTGTCCGGGCACACATTAGGGTACTTATGTGGCTAGCCCCACAGGGTTATGGACTTAGTAAAGGATAGGGTTGGTTACAATTAGCCACCTAAAAAATCCTTTTATGTGGCTAAAAATCGTTTTATGTGGCTAATATTTAACATGTGATAAGCCACATAAGTATAGTACTGTAAGAACGTCCGTCCATCCGTCCGTCCGTCCGTCACACTTTTCGGTTAACCACTTTGTCACAGTTTCTCAAATATGCTGCAGGTGGCATCCGCGTTCGACAGACGCATTTCTTGTTTTAATTTGACATAACGTTGGTGCATAATACGAATATGTAATTAGGCTGATGCCAATCAAATGCTCCTCTCGTGGAATGACATTGCAAAAATATGAATGTCCTCTCCGTCTCTACAAAACTGCCAAAATGTTACAGGACATTCGGTCTGGTAAACTTGAAATTTTTACCAGACCGGACAAAAATTTACCAGACCAAATTTATTTTGTAAAAAATAAAATTGATTTTGTGTCATATTTAAGAGCTTTTTAAGTACAGTCATATAAGGAAAGCTAGCTAGCACCAGAAGCGCATATCAAAGGAAGGTGATTTCATTGAAGCTTAGAATAAAAAAGTAAAAAAAACAACAACAAAAAAAAAACAATTTTTTTTTATAGTCGCACATTCGGTCCGGCGAATTCCGGTTTACCATCGGACCGGCGACTTTCACAGAGACTGTCCTCTATAGGTTTGCATGAACGCACTGTTAACAAATCTGTTATCTATTCAACAAAAACGATACACCGGCACATTTGATAACACAAAGCGATAGCTAATAAAAAGAAAATTATCTGGCGATGCTTAGGAAATGGAATGGGCGAGGCTCGGCAAGCCGAGCACATCCCGTTTCTGTGCCGTGCCATATATTTTTTCCCATTCACGGCACTAACCTACTATTCTGTTTATCCCATCAACACCTATAAATAGCTTTAAAATGCAAAAAATAACCCCAGCCACCGCACATATTCATACGCAGTGATTAGGTCGTATTGTCAGGATATCAAAAACAATTCACGGCACCGTGTTTCACGGCACACTCGTACTGTGTTGACGGGATAAAATTAATTACCAGCTGGAATATTTGGAAGACTGTATCTAAATATAAACACAGCTTGTAACCATGCAAACGTTGTGTTATATTGCAGTTATCTCCCCCTACACATTCAGCATCTGTGATACGAGTGGTGACAAGTTTTCTCCGTATGTGAATGGTGGGATAGTCACACAGATCAAGACCCCAAAAACTGTCCACTTTGTAAGTACCGTAATAACGCTAAATATACGGACACCACTTGTTTTGGGAAACCCCTATAAAATAGGTATTGAAAGAACCCTAATTGTTCAGGCACCATTTGTTTTGGGAAACCCGTATATAAAAAGTACTGAAATAACCCTAATTGTTCAGGCACCATTTGTTTTGGGAAACCCGTATATAAAAAGTACTGAAAGAACCCCAATTGTTCCCAAAACAAATTGTATCCAAACACAATGTTATCCAAATACAATGTTATCATGATGAACCAGTACAACTATACTAACCGTAAACATTGTGACACTCTTTCTTGTAGGAAACCAGTAGCCGATTTCACCAACATTGCAAAGTATACTTCTCTAGCAAAGTATACTTTGAGGCAGTAACCATTTATTTTTCCTGCAATGCATTATGTCATATAGAACTAACGACTGCATATATTTGATGATTAAAAGTTTGAAGAATTATTATACTGAATTTATTACATTATCACGATAATGTAATAAATTCAGTATAATAAAAATTAATAAATTTATCCCAAAATTGAAAATGTCTCCTTTGCTAGGAAAGTATACTTTGCAATGTTGGTGAAATAGGCTACATATATATGGGGGTGGGGAGATCAATCACCAATGTCTAATTCAATACCTGGAACTTTGTGGTTACAATGAACCAATTACTTTGTAGGATTGCTTGGAAAAGCAGCTGAAGAAACCCACCATGCTTGTTGCTGACTTCAGCAGGTTTGAGGTAAGCCCCGTCTAGATCAAGAATTGCCATAGTTAACCATTTCACCTCTATATAGTATGTGTGTCGAGCTGTCAGTCGGGCTGGCCGTCTGTGTTGGTTTAGTTAAGAAGTTTGCCAGAGTTTACCAATCTGAAACTAGGGGCCGTTGTGTGCCGAGTGGCCACATTTTCTTGTTTAACCCACTTATTGAAGAAAAAAAATGGGTACCGGTATATTGTTTTCGTCATGGGTGTCCGTCTGTCTGTTCGTCTGTACGTCCATCCGCACGCCCGTCTGTCCTTTCCTTGTAAGAAGTAAAACATTTTAACCGTAATAGGTAGGGACTTGAAACTTGGTGTGTGCCTGCCTTATTGTGTGTAGATGCGCAAAATGAATTTCTATTTTTGATTCTGCTCCCTGTGATGGATTATCTCCCCCTTTTTTTACTTAGAATTTCCCAACTGTGCCTTCTAAGAAGTAAATCTTTTTAACCTTACTAAGTATTGACTTGAAGATTTTTGATTCGGCTCCCAGTCATGGATTATCTCCCCCTTTTTTACTTAGAATTTACCAATTTTGCCTTCTAAGAAGTAAAACCTTTTAACCGTAATAGGTAGGGACTTGAAACTTGGTGTGTGCCTTCCTTATGGTGTGTAGATGCGCAAAGTGAATTTCGATTTTTGATTCGACACCCGGTGATGGATTATCTCCCATTTTTTTACCTAGAATTTTCCAATTTTGCCTTGTTGCCTTGTAAGTAAAACTTTTTAACCGTAATAGGTAGGGACTTGGTGTGTGCCTTCCTTTTGGTGTGTACATGGGAATAGTGAATTTTGATTTCTGATTCAACCCCCAGTCATGGATTTTCTTCCCATTTTTGACGTAGCATTTGTGGGAAAAGTGGGTATATTGCGATGGCGCGCCATCGACTGTTCTCTAGTTTTTATTTTTGATTTGACCCATGTGTAATGGAGTATCTCCCCTTTTTCAACTTACAATTTGGCATTTTTGCCTTGTAACTCATGAAACTTTTAAACTGTAATAGTTACAAACTTGAAACTTTGTATGTAGCTTCCTTATGATTAGTAGATGCGCAAAGTTTATTTTGATTTTTTATTTGACCCCCCGGGGCATGGATTATCTTCCCCTTTTCGACTTAAAATTTCACCATTTTGCCTTGTAACTTCTAAACCGTAATAGCTGGAGGCTTGATGCTTGGTATGTAGCTTCTTTCTGGTGTGTAGATGCACAAAGTGAAGTCTATTTTTGCTTTAACACTGAACCATGGATTATGTCCCCCTTTTGGACTTGGAATTTTGCCTCGTTTACTATCAAAACGATATGTGGGGGATCCGTGTTTTCTATTTTTGTTTATATTCCAGATGCCATTCAGTGTACATGCTGCAGTTATAGCCCTGCACAAGTTCAACAAGCAGTTTAGCAGATTGCCAAACCCCTGGTAGGTGTGACATTTGGAAAACAATTTGGATTGTTTGATTATTCTTTTTCTTCTGCTTGCAGAAATCGAGCATTGTAATCATTATAGTAATATATGCTGCCTATTTCACCAACATTGCAAAGTATACTTATCTAGCAATGTATACTTTGAGGGAGAAATTTTCAATTTAAGGATAATTAATTATTATGCTGAATTTATTACATTATCACAGCCGTTTTGGCTGTGATAATGTAATAAATTCAGTATAATAATTCTGCATACTTTTAATCATCAAATATATGCAGTGGTTAGTTCTATATGAAACCAATGCATTTTGGGAAAAATAAATGATTACTCCCTCAAAGTATACTTAGCTAGATAAGGCCACTGATCTGGTGAAAGAGTGAATGAATTGACTGGCAAACTGGGGCCCATTTCACTAAACTTCTTACGATGAAACTGTTCTTTTGAAGACTTTTATAAATTTGCTTCTCATATTTACATTTACATATATATGCACATGCATCCTTTTGATTATGACAACATCCTGGTATACCATAATAATTTCAATTATTCGGACACCATCTGTTTTGGAAAACCTGTAAACAAATTGTATCCAAATACACTATCGTTGTGATACACCAGTACAATCATACTCACCCTAAATATTGGGCCTTTTTTTTTTTTCTGTCTTACCATAGGGAGTGAGTAGTCCATGGAAGTCGGGCCCAGTAACCGATTTCACCAAAATTGCAAAGCATACTTATCTAGCAAAGTATACTTTGAGGGAGTAATCATTTATTTTTCCCGAGATGCATTATTTCATATAAAACGACTGCATATATTTGGTGATTAAAAGTATGCAGAATTAATATACTGAATTTATTACATTATCACAGCCAAAATGGCTGTGATAATGTAATAAAATCAGTGTAATAAAAATTAATAAATTTTTCCTTAAATTTAAAATTTCTCCCTCAAAGTGTACTTAGCAAGATAAGTATACTTCGCAATTTTGGTGAAGTAGGCTACAGATATTTATGTATGTGTCCCATAATGGTGTCCGAATATATAGGGTTATTACAGTATTCATGTTCCGACCTTACAGGTGTGAGTCAGATGCAACTAAGATACTGGAGATTGTTCAAGGATTGAAGGCCAGCAACTACTTTGATGAGGTATGGTTATCATTAGAAAACTGACAAGAATTTGTTTCTGAAGTGTATTGGATATATACTAATCTGAGCTTGTGAAAGAACCAGAAAGGGATATTCAGTTACAAGAGCTAGGTTCTAACGGCCATATAAACAATGCAAAAACTATTTATTTTTTTTGATAATATTAAATTTTATAAAAATTTAATAATGAGCCTTCTTTTTATTTCGTGAAATTTGGTCAAATATTGATTGGACCAAATTTTACGAAATAAAAAGTAGGGTCATTCTTAAATTTTGCTATAATTTAATAGTATCGAAAAAATATATTGTTTTTGCATTATTTATATAGCCATAAAATTTGGGCAGGTTTCGTGAAACAGACTAGTCACAAACATTATCAGGTCACATTCTGCGACGGCACTCAATGTCCTATTCATTATCTGAAGCCCTACCATATTAAAGGTCCTGGGTTGGTACACAATAATTTCACAGTAGATTTGTTTTCTGAACACAGAGCTCCAGATAAGGTGCGTATTTGCATAAATAGCCAATTAAAATTGCCAAAAAAAAAAACCAAAAAAAAAAAATGAAATCAGAAGTAGCGAGTATCAGAAAGCAATGAAAAATTTGTGGTATCTTTATCATGCTACAGAAAACAATAAAGAGACCACAAGTATAGCATATTTTCTTATTTTTCCATGAAAATACATCTTGGTATTTCATTGGAATTGTCTCCAAGGAGACAATTCTAATGAAATACCAAGATGTGTTTTCATCTAAAAGCAGACTATTCAATAAGTGCGGTCTGCTGATGTGTAAACAGTAGTGTGATTTTATTTTACCCAATTAAAATTTTGAAATACCCAATTGCTTCAGAAATGATGGAGTGACAATACTCAATTACTAATTCCTTATCTCGAGCCCTGTGAACATATATGGCCCTATGGGTGACCTGGAAAAAGAAAATAAAAATAGTAAAAAAAATATTTTATTATTGAAAAAAATAACTAGCATTGCAAACTCTAATTTTGCTAATAAAAGCAGATCATGACTTGACTTGTGACCATGTAATGTTATGCCTTGATGTTTGTCCAGGGGGACAAGCTCCCTGGTAGCAAATACTATTGCCTCGGTGTTTTACAGGCTCTGGCTATGCCACTGTAGTCCCATATATTGGTGAAGGGAATTATGTCACTATGCGTGTTTTCGATAGATCTGTGATTCATATTTTTGTGAAATGGTTATTTGGAAGTACCATCTGAGACACAGCCACTTTAAAGTACCGATATATATTTATATTCCCAGATGGGTGATATATCAGAGGAGATAGTGAAGCTGGTCTCGTATACAGCACGGGGCAGCTTCGTGGCCCTGTGTGCAGCCCTAGGGGGCATTGTGGCCCAGGAAGGCCTGAAGGCTCTCACCGGGAAGTTCAGCCCTCTCAGCCAGTTTGTAAGTACAGTGGAGCCTCCATAGATGATGAACGCTCTACAATAACCCAATCTCTAGTATTGTATCCCCAGACGAAAGTGTGGGGATACTATGAATTTTACCCCGAACATCGTCCGTGTCCGCCGCAGTCACTTCTTATCCGGAGCATAACTCGAATACCCTTTGGAATATTTTCATGTAACTTCACACATGCATAGACCACGGTCCAAAGGTGTGTTGCTCGCAAGAATGACAACTCTTGCCTCTCCAATTTTTGAGTTATCTCCCTTTGTATTTTCGTGCCCTGACTTCTTGTCCGGAGCATAACTCGAATACCCTTTGGAATATTGTCATGAAACTTTACAGATGCATAGACCATGACCCAAAGGTGTGTTGCGCGCAAGAATGATCTCATAAATACACATATTTATAAAATTTGCAATACTTTCCGTAAATAATGTCGAAAGTTGACAAAATGTTTGATGTCATTTACAGAACATATCATAGTAAATATTTTTCATGACAGATCGCACATCAGGTACAAAATCACATTGTCTCATATGTGGCTGTGACTGGAGAAATGTTGCTTATGGGTTTTGTGACCAGTGTAGATCCAGATCAGCCTGTGCATATTCAAGTCTAATCGGGATCGGCATTGTTTGCCATTCAAGCAATATATAGTAAATACATGGTTTATGGTGCCGTCGAATATAAAATATATTTGATTGAGCCTTAGATGGCTTTATTGGGGCAAGCTTTAGCATGGAGCAATGGTTGTAGTATAAATATCGTTATCAGGCTACATGAGTGTGATATTTGATCAGGACTATAACCCCCTATGATAGGCAAGAAGGAATATAGTGTTAGCCCATGTACGTACGCGTGTACGTACGTATGTATGTGCGTACGCCTTACATTTTTCAATAACTCGTGAACCGCTTCACCGACTTTGATAATATTTGGCCGCAATGTGTGTCTAGGGTTGGTGCTTTGTTTTGCATATGACCTACGTCCGAACGCCCAAGGTCAATGAGGCAATTATCAAGGCTGCCAGCGATGGTATTAGCTTAGTGATACCGCTGCCCTTGTTCAGTTTGTTCGGGTTGTTTCTAAGCAAGCAGGGGCATTGCATAATGTAATATGGAAGTAGCTTCGTAGAAATGTATACTACTTTAATTATACAGTGGAACCTCTCTAAACCGAACACCCTGGGAGGTCCCCAGGGTGTTCGGTTTAGAGAGGTTCCACTGTAAATCAGGCATATGACAGCCCAAAGACACGTGTTTATGTTTTGCGATCGCAAACGGATATTACCATCGGAGATAAGTGACAAAGTAACCCACAAAGATTACCAACACAACAATTTACAGGGTGTCCGGTTTAGAGAGGTTTCACTGTATATGTTTCAGCTGTACCTGGATGCAATGGATGTGATCAGGCCCGAGGACAGACACCAGCCGGCCCTGTTCCAGTGTAAGGGGGACAGATACGACCCCCTACGGATCTGTGTCGGCGACAACTGTGTCAGCAGGCTCGCTGATCTTAAGCTATTTATGGTACGTCGTAGGTGGGAAAATATATCTAAGACCCAGATCGGGGGTCAGTCCCAGAACGGGAGTCAATCCCAGAATGGGCTAATGCCAGAATGGGGACTGAAACGGGGGTCAATCCCAGAATGGGCTAATGCCAGAATTGGGACTGAAAAATGTGACGTCAATCCCAGAATGCAGCATTGGCACCAGTTCTGGGGAAAATTGGCCCCCGTTCTGGGATTAGCCCCGTTTTGGGACTGACCTCTGATCCGAGTCTTACATATACACAGTGAAATATTTGCAAATTCCTTACTAGCACTACGCTAGTAAGGAATTTGCAAATATTTTCCTGTTCTATGTATATAGGATGTATTATACACACTGAAGATTTTGAGTGAAATTTATGCAATTTTTTTTTCGCGACTTCACTATTGAGTTAATATGAAGGCCCACCCACTCCCCCCTCCACCCCAGCTGACAAAATGGAATTTATGACATTAATAACTAAAATCCTACTGTGTGATTGTATAAGATACTCATGATGTGCGATAGTTGCAAATGTTGTAAGGTTTCTTTATCATCCCTTTTTCAAGGTGTATGATCACGTGGTACTAACAACAACAACAAGTACCGATTCAAAGTACGTATTCTTTTATAGTGTCCTTATTACTTAACAGATTTTGATGAAATATGGCGCATCAAACGCGTCTTGTTAAGCTGCATTTGGTGGTCTCTGTATTTTCGCCCAAACTTCTGTCGTTTTTGCAAAGAATCGATTTCCGTGTCTCTGACACGGAAATCGATTCTTCGCAAAAATGACATAAGTCTGTGCTCCATAGACCACCATTTGCAGCTCACACGTTTGCTGTGCCATATTTCATCAAAATCCGTTGCATATTAAGGAAAATATCAAATATAATACTTACTTTGGAGTGGGCGGCGTTGTTGTTGTTGTAACCACGTGATCATGCACCTTGTTTTTGTGTCGCCTCTAGGTTGGGTGTGGAGCTATCGGGTGTGAAATGTTGAAGAACTACGCCTTACTTGGGATTTCGACGTCGGACAAGGGGCAGATAACCATCACCGATAATGACCTCATCGAGAAGTCAAACCTAAACAGGCAGTTTCTCTTCCGTCCACAACATATACGGGTAAATGTGTTGGTGCATGTATGAGGAAAATAAATTAACTGTAAATGTGTACTTTATTAGTTCAGTCGAACCTCACCGAAAGATCACCTCTCTACAACAATCCCCTTTAACCCTTCCTACGCTGTTGACGGAAATTACCGTATGCTTTTTTTACTTTTTGCTTTAATTCTCAACAAAAAACTGGTTTTGACAGCACATGAGAATCGTCTCCACTGGAGACGATTCTCATGTGCTGTCAAAACCATGTTTTTGTCGAGAAATATTGAAAATAAAACATTTCCGGCAGACGACAATATTTAATTCAGCGTAGTAAGGGTTAAGGTTTAAACTGTGGTCCCATCTCTATATGACTTTACCTGTTGCTGGGACGTTAAACCCATTCGCTGACGAAATATCCTCTTATATTTCTAACTTGTTTGAATTTTCTCTACAATTTAAGAAATTACGCCAACGTTCACAAATATAGCATAAATGTTTTATTGATGTTAACTTTTCAATCCTATTTTGTTTCCAGCAACCGAAGAGTACAACAGCAGCCAAATCAGTCCTCCAGATAAACCCAGGTAAGCGCTGGTTCTAGCTAGGACGTTGTAGGAAGATTTTCTTTGTATTTGAGAATTTTCCGAAATTGATTTTTGAAAATCTGTGATATGTTTTATAAATGATGTCGAAAGTTGACAAAAATTCCAGAGCACACGCGGAATTTAATTTGCGTGTGCTCTGGAATTTTTTTTTGTCAGTTTTCAATTTTGTTTGTGGCAATTATCATATTATTTTCGGACCCAGTGCCACGTTGAAACTTAGATGTGATAAGAAAGAAAATTGCATACACCATATAGCATATTGTCTGCTGTATGAATTCACCCATGGAACGCCACATGTCACCTTGAAAATATTTATGTAGAGATTTACATGAAACAGATAGTGGCATAGACATCACTTAAAACAGAATAATATAGGCTCTCATCATACTGGTGCATACTTGGTCTAAAAGTGAACACGATTTAAAAAATACTTTTTCCTTCACTCACTGATTGAATTATGTTTTAACTTTCAGCAATGAAGATTGTCCCTCAGCAACACAAAGGTATGTTGATCTTCGATGAGTCATTTACTTAAACATTTCTAAATCCATTTTCCAGTCCCAAATCATTTTCAGAAAATTAATTAGTATACACAAGTAACATATAACATTGTTATTGTACAAAGACAAAACAAAATGTTTAACCCATGAAAAATATTTATAGTTCTTTGGAACTGGATGTGTGTCCTTGCGTCCTGCATTTGTCATGAAGTTAGGCATGGGTTGTGGCCTAGGAGTTAGAACATTTGACCTCCAATCTGGAGGTTGTGCGTTCAAACTTCGCCTTGGGCATCAACAATACTTTCATAGTATTTCCACCTCACTGGTCTGTTGGATGAGACTTTAAACTGTGGTCCGGTCTCTATATGACCCTAGCTGGTATGTGAGATTAAGCCCTTTCACTTTCACTTTTGTCTTGAAGTTTTTACATACCAAATATCTCCTCGGCCCTAAGTCTGATTAATTTGGAACTTCACATACCTCTTTATCGTCATATATATTTGCATTCTATAGCCCTTCCATGCTGACCCCATTCCCAAGGTCAAGGTCAAATTACTTCGAAATTTGCATTAAACAATTTGTTAATGTTTTGAAGTACCAAATATCTTTCCAACCCGATTGACTCTAACCATATGCATCTACACTTGTTTACTCAAAGTCCAAGAGACTGAGGAAAATACTTTGAGTAAACGAACATTTGAGTTAACGAGGGTTATTATATAGGAAAACATGTCCATGGGACCATGCATTTGATTTCGAGTTATCAGTAGTCTGACTTAAGAGAGTTTGAGGTAACGTGTGTTGACTGTATATACACACTGGGACCATCAAATACTTGGTAGGTGCAATGTGCTGGACGCGACCATCTAGTTTTCAATTAATAAAATGGTAAAGAAATGAGCAGAGAATGGTCAATGTAAGATATTTAGGGGTGAAAGGATTCAATAAATGTGGCTGTGATTGGAGAAATGGGGCTTATAAGATATGCGATTGGTATAACTCCTGATCAAATTGCACACTCCTGTAGCCTGACAACAATCTATATTGATTGTTAGAGGCATGACTTGTGTTTCGTTGATGGAATGGCAAACAGTGCAGATCCTGATCAGACTGTGCGGATGCACAGTCTGATCTGGATCTACACTGGTCGCAAAACCCATAAGCCGTATTTCTGCAGTCACAGCCACAAGCAACATTTGTCCATGTTGTTTTCAGTGTGTCCACAGACGGAGGAAAGGGTCTACTCAGACAGCTTCTTTGAGCGGCAGGATTTGGTAGTGAACGCACTGGACAATGTGGAGGCCAGGAGATACGTCGATAGGTAACTCTAAAATACTCCCTATTCAACATTATGCACCTCTCACTATCCCACCCTAGGAAGTGATTGTAATCATTCCCATTGTATATAACTCCCATATGTATACACCAATATTGTTCTGCCGAACTAAATTTCCATTTGATCGTACAATCAATCAGATCCTGTAGAGAAGACTGAATGGACGAGAGGGCATCTACCGTATTAACAGTTTCATTTAAATTACATATTTTTTTTTGTTTGCAATGAAATCAATACTGTTCAACCTCTACAGTGGACAGCAGCCGTTGAGAATATCTTTGGCCATTGTATAGAGGTAGCCATTGTATAGAGGTAGCCATTGTATAGTATAGAGGTAGCCATTGTACAGTATATAGGTAGCCATTGTATAGAGGTAGCCATTGTATAGTATAGAGGTAGCCATTGTATAGTATAGAGGTAGCCATTGTATAGAGGTAGCCATTGTACAGTATAGAGGTAGCCATTGCATAGTATAATATAGAGGTAGCCATTGTATAGAGGTAGCCATTGTATAGTATATAGGTAGCCATTGTTCCATTGTACAGTATAGAGGTAGCCATGTAGGTCCTGTATAGGTAGCCATTGTACAGTATATAGGTAGCCATTGTACAGTATAGAGGTAGCCATTGTACAGTATAGAGGTAGCCATTGTATAGTATAGAGGTAGCCATTGTACAGTATAGAGGTAGCCATTGTACAGTATAGAGGTAGCCATTGTATAGTATAGAGGTAGCCATTGTATAGTATAATATAGAGGTAGCCATTGCATAGAGGTAGCCATTGTACAGTATATAGGTAGCCATTGTATAGAGGTAGCCATTGTATAGTATAGAGGTAGCCATTGTATAGAGGTAGCCATTGTACAGTATAGAGGTAGCCATTGCATAGTATAATATAGAGGTAGCCATTGTATAGAGGTAGCCATTGTACAGTATAGAGGTAGCCATTGTACAGTATAGAGGTAGCCATTGTACAGTATAGAGGTAGCCATTGTATAGTATAGAGGTAGCCATTGAGTACAGCTATAGAGGTAGCCATTGTATAGTATAGAGGTAGCCATTGTACAGTATAGAGGTAGCCATTGTATAGTATAGAGGTAGCCATTGTACAGTATAGAGGTAGCCATTGTACAGTATAGAGGTAGCCATTGTATAGTATAGAGGTAGCCATTGTATAGTATAGAGGTAGCCATTGTATAGTATAGAGGTAGCCATTGTATAGTATAGAGGTAGCCATTGTATAGTATAGAGGTAGCCATTGTACAGTATAGAGGTAGCCATTGTACAGTATAGAGGTAGCTATTGTACAGTATAGAGGTAGCCATTGTACAGTATAGAGGTAGCCACAGTATAGAGGTAGCCATTGTACAGTATAGAGGTAGCCATTGTACAGTATAGAGGTAGCCATTGTACAGTATAGAGGTAGCCATTGTATAGTATGGAGGTAGCCATTGTATAGTATAGAGGTAGCCATTGTATAGTATAGAGGTAGCCATTGAATAGTATAGAGGTAGCCATTGTATAGTATAGAGGTAGCCATTGTACAGTATAGAGGTAAGCCATTGATAGTATAGAGGTAGCCATTGTATAGTATAGAGGTAGCCATTGTACAGTATAGAGGTAGCTATTGTACAGTATAGAGGTAGCCATTGTACAGTATAGAGGTAGCCATTGTATAGTATAGAGGTAGCCATTGTATAGTATAGAGGTAGCCATTGTATAGTATAGAGGTAGCCATTGTACAGTATAGAGGTAGCCATTGTATAGTATAGAGGTAGCCATTGAATAGTATAGAGGTAGCCATTGTATAGTATAGAGGTAGCCATTGTACAGTATAGAGGTAGCCATTGTATAGTATAGAGGTAGCCATTGTATAGTATAGAGGTAGCCATTGTACAGTATAGAGGTAGCTATTGTACAGTATAGAGGTAGCCATTGTACAGTATAGAGGTAGCCATTGTATAGTATAGAGGTAGCCATTGTATAGTATAGAGGTAGCCATTGTACAGTATAGAGGTAGCTATTGTATAGTATAGAGGTAGCCATTGTACAGTATAGAGGTAGCCATTGTATAGTATAGAGGTAGCCATTGTACAGTATAGAGGTAGCCATTGTACAGTATAGAGGTAGCCATTGAATAGTATAGAGGTAGCCATTGTATAGTATAGAGGTAGCCATACCTCCATTGTATAGTATAGAGGTAGCCATTGTATAGTATAGAGGTAGCCATTGTATAGTATAGAGGTAGCCATTGTACAGTATAGAGGTAGCCATTGTATAGAGGTAGCCATTGTACAGTATAGAGGTATCCATTGTATAGAGGTAGCCATTGTACAGTATAGAGGTAGCCATTGTATAGTATAGAGGTAGCCATTGTATAAAGGTAGCCATTGTATAGTATAGAGGTAGCCATTGTATAGAGGTAGCCATTGTATAAAGGTAGCCATTGTATTGTATAGAGATAGCCATTGTATAGAGGTAGCCATTGTATAGAGGTAGCCATTGTATAAAGGTAGCCATTGTATTATATAGAGGTAGTCATTGTATAGAGGTAGCCATTGTACAGTATAGAGGTAGTCCATTGTATAGAGGTAGCCATTGTACAGTATTAGTAGCATAGCCTGTATATATAGAGATGCCATTGTATAAAAGGTAGCCATTGTATAGTATAGAGGTAGCCATTGTATAGGTCCATTTATGTAGCCAGTATAGATAGCCATTGTATAGATGATAGGTACCATGTATAGAGTAGCCTTGATATAGGTAGCCATGTCCATGTATAAGGTAGCCATGCAGAGTAGCCATAAGATATGAGGTAGCATTGTATAGAGGTAGCCATTGTATACGTAGGTACCATTGCCATATAATTGGTAGCCATTGTAGTAGCCATAGCCATTGTATAGTACCAGGTATGTACCATTGTATAGAGGTAGCCATTGTATAGTGGTAGCCGATTGTAGGCCATAACCAGGTAGCCATTGTATATGGTAGCCATTGTATAGAGGTAATAACCATTGTTTGTAGAGGTAGTCATTGTATAGAGGTAACCATTGTATAGTGGTAGCCATTGCATATTATAGAGGTAGCCATTGTATAGAGGTAGCCATTGTACAGTATAGAGGTAGCCATTGTATAGAGGTAGCCATTGTATAGAGGTAGTCATTGTGTAGATGTAGCCATTATATAGAGGTAGCCATTGCATAGAGGTAGCCATTGCATAGAGGTAGCCATTGTATAGAGGTAACCATTGTATAGTATAGATAGCCATTGTATAGAGGTAGCCATTGTATAGAGGTAGCCATTGCATAGAGGTAGACATTGTATAAAGGTAGACATTGTATAGAGGTAACCATTGTATAGTATAGATAGCCATTGTATAGAGGTAGCCATTGTATAGCTAACTTCACTAACTTCACAGTGGTCCACCCACCTCCGTCCTTCACCCTACACCCATATTGTCAGAAGTATTTCCCGTGACCACCATTTGAACCACCTCATTGTAATTTGCTTAATAAAATAATAATAAAACTCATTTGTTCTGTCTCATTGAGACGGTTCAAATGAGTGGTCACCACAAATATTGGTAACATATTATACTTCTAGAAATAACAAAAATGAAATATTTTTAATAAATCATGCCCATGTATTCCAAACGTAATGGATCGATCCATCCATTGCCAGTCGATGTGTGACGGCCCAGAGAAGCCTACTGGAGTCGGGCACCATGGGCGCGAAAGGTCACACCCAGGTCATCGTCGCTCATCTCACCGAATCCTATGGCAGCCAGGTATGTCTATACGACATGTGCATGGGCCGCTCACTGATAGAGATAACCACGTGGACAAGTTGGCTTCCTCTCATTTCCCCCATCTCTAAATGACATTAGCTGTTGCTGAGACGTTAACCCTTACTACGCTGAATTAAATGCTGTCGTCTGCTGGAAATGTTTTATTTTCAATATTTCTCAACAAAAACCTGGTTTTGACAGCACATGAGAATCGTCTCCGCTGGAGACGATTCTCATGTGCTGTCAAAACCAGGTTTTTTGTTAAGACTTAAAGCAAAAATGAAAAACAGCAGACGGCAATTTCCGTCAACAGCGTAGGAAGGGTTAAACCCAATCACTTTGCAAAGTAAATAAAATAAATTTGAATGTATTATGAAAATCATAGGAATTCCGAGCCTCAATTAGGAATTCTACTGTTTCTGAACCAAGCCTGAAAAACTTGATATCAAAAGTGTGATATTTATCACGTAGCATTTTATACTATGATGTGTACAAGGGTGGTGTTCTTTTCTTTGATGCAATGATGCAATGTAAACATGTCCATACATGTTTACATTGCATCATTACACCGACGCCATTCAATAGTGTTATGTCACTCGACGAATGAATTGTCTGTGAGTAGCTGGCGGGCACAGCTTGTACACACAATAACTAGAGTTCTACTTGGCGGATCATAACCAAAGTGGGTATACATGTTTATCATGGCAAGATGAAGAAGCAACCATTTCTGATGGTTCATCTCTCCTTGGCGGCCATTTTTAATTTTCGCACTCTGTAACGCACGCAATAACTTGAGTTTTACTTGACCGATCATAACCAAATTCGGTACACATGTTTATCACAAGACGAATAAACCTATTCATTTTCAAAAATTCCGATGACTTTATCTTCCCTTAGCGGCCATTTCTAATTTTTGCACTCTGTATCCTTGTCCACACAATAACACAAGTTGTGTTGTATTTGACCATCGTAACCAAATTCGGTATACATGTTTATCACGGCAAGACGAAGAAGCCTATTGATTTTCAAAAAATTTCAATATCATATCTCCCCTTGTCGGCTAAATTAATTAAATTTTCGCACTTTGTGTCCGTGTTCCGATGACTTACTCCCCTTGGCGGCCATTTTTAGCTTGACTATTCGAAGAATAGTTAGAGCTTATGTAGTCACGTCGGCGTCGACGTCACCGTCACGCCTTGGTTAAGGTTTTTAGTCAAGCTTGTATATGGAATACTCCTGGCCCTACACCCACCATACTTGGACAACTTCATCTCCTAGTGATGTACATCAACAACCCCTGACCTATATTTGACCTTGACCTACATTTAACCTTGAATTACGTAGTTAATTCCCCTTGTTTAAGGTTTTGAGTCAACCTTGGTTAAGGTGTTTAGTCAAGCTTGTAGATGGAATACTATTGTGCATACAGACACCATACTTGGAAAACCTTTTCTTATAGGGATGTACATCAATAACCCCTGATCTATATTTGACCTTGACCTACATTTCCTCTTGAATTACTTACTTAATTCCACTTGGTTAAGGTTTTTAGTCGACCTTGGTTACGGTTTTTAATCAAGCTTGTAGATGGAATACTATTGTGCATACAGACACCATACTTGGATAACCTTTTCTCATAGGGATGTACATCAATAACCCCTGACCTATATTTTACCTTGACCTACATTTAACCTTGAATTACTTAGTTATTTCCCCTTGGTTAAGGTTTGTACTCATACTTGGTTAAGGTTTATAGTCAAGCTTGTATATGGAATTCTCCTGGACCTACAGCAACCATACTTGGACAACTTCATCTCCTAGTGATGCACATCAATAATCCCTGACCTATATTTGACCTTGACCTACTTTTACCCTTGGATTACTCCGTTATTTCCCCTTGATTAAGGTTTTTAGTCAAGCTTGTATATGGAATACTCCTGGGCCTACAGCAACCATACTTGGAAAACTTCATCTCCTAGTGATGTACATCAATAACCCGTGACCGATATCTGACATTGACCTACATTTAACCTTGAATTACTTAGTTAATTTCCCTTGGTTAAGGTTTTTAGTGAACCTTGGTTAAGCTTTTTATGCGGGCCGCGGCCACCTTCTTCCACCTTCTTTGTCAAGCTATGTGTACATCGACAACCCTTGTAGTCGAGCTATGCTGTTCTCCTACAGCTCTTGTTAATTTTTGCACTCTATACCCTCGTCCACGCAATAACTCGAGTTCTACTTGACGGATCATAACCACATGCGGTATACATGTTTATCACGGCAACATGAAGAACCCTATTGGTTTTCAGTGAGTTATCTCCCCTTGTTGAATGGCCTTGCTTCGGCGGGCGTATGTGGTGACCTTCGACACTCTTGTTGTATACTGTATACACAGTCACCAGCAGACATTATGATCAAAGATGAAACTATGACTGGAGAGATGGGGCTTATCACCTTTAACCCTTTGAACCCGAAAGCCCACTATAGCCGTTTATGCAAAAAGTGCAAATCCAGATCAGCCGGCTCGTAATGAGCTGTCTCATCAGGATCTGCACTGTTTGCAATTAATTTTCATATTTTTGAGAACCAAAAAATACCCCCTTTTCATAAATGGACTATAAATCTAAAAACCATTTTGTGACAGTTTAAGAGGCCCTGATCAGCGATGGTAGCAAAACCCCATTTCTCCAGTCATAGCCGCATATAAGTGAAACCCACAAAGGTGTTCTGTGTGTGCTCTGTGTGTGACAGAATTCCAGAAGCTTTGTATCTAAAGAGTATTATACCCCCATATTTCAAATTCAATGCAAATTTTACTTTTACAAATGTGTTATTGATTTTCTTCCTCATTAAATAGGGAACAAATGATACAAAATAAAACAAATTAAAAAATTCACTTATTTGAGCTGCAAAAAGCAAACACTGTTTGCTTTTTGCAGCTCAACTAAGTAAATTTCAACTTTATTACAGTATTTTCGCTACTCAATTTGAAAATCAATTTGTATTTTCCCATTGCTGTGAGCATTTTGTACTCCCACTTTTGATAATCATTGTGTATTCTGCTAAAATAAGTGCATAAAATACGCCAATACGCACCTTATCTGGAGCTCTGAGTGAGGTTCCACTGTAGGTTGTATTGTGTTACAGCGAGACCCGGTGGATGAGGACGTCCCCTACTGCACCCTCAAGTCGTTCCCCGCCAACATAGAACACTGTATACAGTGGGCCAGGGACAAGGTAGGGCGAAATTGAAGGTCCTCAGACCTTGCGTTATATTGAGGATATTCCATCGTACATGTTTCAACAGTGGGAAATAATCTGAAATAATGCACAAGTGTCTGTGTCTGTCCGTCCATCCGTCCATCCGTCCACATACATGTATATGGGATATGTGGCTAGCCCCCACAGGTGGACTTAGTAAAAGATAGGGTTAGTTACATTAGTCACCTAAAATTTAAAAAAAACAACAACGGTTTATGTGGCTATAAATCGGTTTATGTGGCTTATTCCATAGGTACTAGATGGACACATAAAGACAATTTATGTCAATCAATGTCAAATGGCTGAAATGTGTTACAACCCTTTTTATACGACCGTTTTTAAAAAACGGTACAAAACGGTATGTATTATGTTTTACCGCTGGGCGGGCGGGCGGCTGACAGAAAAAGTGCATAGTTCGTGTACACAACTCCCGATCTGAACTATACACACGTCTTCTACACATATTGAAGATGTACACCTTCGTGTTTTTATGCCGAAAAAATATTTTTTAACTTTAATAGCCATTTTTTCTACATTTTTCTATACAATTCTATATACGGTACAGAGTTTGTGTACACAACTCCTCTGAAACCGTTCAGTCGATCGTTCTGAAACTATACACACGTCTTCTACACATATTGAAGATGTGCACCTTGGTGTTTTTATGCCGAAAAAATATGTTTTAACAAAAATATCACCTTTTTAACTTAGCCATTTTGTCTACATTATTGTATCCAATTCCCTATCATTTCTACTTTACACTCTACTTTTCTATCTCTGCCTAAATTAGTATACATGTTTAGCACAACAAGATGAAGAAATAATGCTATAGACTTTCAAATTCTCATTAATGATTCTTGCCTTGGTGACAGCTTCACATTTCTGCATCTTCCCTGTCTGGCCCATATTCGACGGGCGTATTTTGTGGCTTGCGGCACTCTTGTTGTTAAATGTTTCCATTTAATTGACCATTCTGCAACAATTACACTCTGATCCGATGTGACCATTCTCGTTGTTTACTATCAGAAGTATGTCATTCTTGTTTCTGTTATTGCCAGTTTGAGAGCTCGTTCACCCAGAAGCCGAATCAATTCAACAAGTTTTGGTCCACCAACGCTGACCCCATAGCTGTAGTGACAGTAAGTTGTCTGGGTAACATGTGGCTGTGACTGGAGAGATGGGATTATGGAATTTGTGACCAGTGTAGTTCCTGATCAAATAGCACACTCCTGTAGCCTGATAATGATCTATATTGCTTATTAGGAGCATGATGGAATGTCGAACAGTGCAGATGCACACGCTGATCTGGATCTACACTGGTCGCAATACGGATCAACCCCATTTCTCCAGTCACAGCCATATAATGTTAATGTAAATATGAAAAATCAACAGACGAAAATATTTGTTTCCCACCTTTTAAACCATTACATGCAGAGGATATACCATTCATTTTTCTTATTGGAAAATTCTAAATACTGTTTTTCTTACTGTTCAAAAGTATATGCCGTGACCACCATTTGAACTGTTTCATCGAGACGGTTCATATGAGTGGTCACAACATATACTTTGGAGGAGAAATGGGAAAAATTGATGGAAAATATTCTGAAATATATATGCCCCTGCAGGCTGAGATGGTACAAATGAGTGGGCACAACATGTATATACTTTGGAGGAGAAATGAGAAATATTGGTGAAAAATGTACTTATGCCCCTATTGTGCGAATATATATGCTGTGATAACAATTTGAATTATCTCATCGAGCATCGAGATGGTTCAAATGAGTGGTATTCTTTGGAGGTGAAATGGGAAAAATGGTAGAAAATATTCTGCATGGATTGGACTATGGGTTAACTTGTTGTTAAATGATTATGAAACTACAGCCACTTGGTCATTACAGCCCCATGACCTTAGTTGTTGCTGGGATGTCAAACACTTTCACTTTCACTTCAGAAGCTGGAATCTGGAGAGTCGATAGAGGGCGCTGTACATGCGAGCAAGCTGCTGCATGCTCGGCCACACGATTGGCTCGCCTGCGTCCGCATTGGTCGCCTCAAGTTTGAGAAATACTTCAGCCACAAGGTCAGTGACTAGAACTACTTCAGCCACATGGTCTGTGACGAGAAATACTTTAGCAACAATGTAAGTGACTAGAAATACTTCAGTAACAGTGTCAGTGACTAGAAATACTTCAGCCGCAAGGTCAGTGACAACGTAACAAAATAAACTTTGCAAGGTCATTTGGAACGGTCAGTGACTACAAAAGAACTTTGCAGAGGTCAAGTGGACTAAAAAATGACTTTGAACACAAGGTCAGTGACTAGAAACACTTTGACAACAAGGTCAGCGACTAGAAATACTTCAACCACAAGGTCAGTGACTAGAAATACTTCAGTCACAAGGTCAGTGACTAGAAACACTTCAGCCTCAATGTCAGTGACTTGAAATACTTCAGACACAAGGTCAGTGACTAGAAACACTTCAGCTTCAATGTCAGTGACTAAAATACTTTGACCACAAGGTCAGTGACTAGAAATACTTTGACAACAAGGTCAGCGACTAGAAATACTTCAGTCACAATGCAAATGACTAGAAATACTTCAGCCACAAGGCCAGTGACTAGAAATACTTCAACCACAGTGTCATTGATTATAAATACTTCAGTCACAAGGTCAGTGACTAGAAACACTTCAGCCTCAATGTCAGTGACTTGAAATACTTCAGACACAAGGTCAGTGACTATAAATACTTCAACCACAAGGTCAGTGACTAGAAATACTTCAGTCACAAGGTCAGTGACTAGAAACACTTCAGCCTCAATGTCAGTGACTTGAAATACTTCAGACACAAGGTCAGTGACTAGAAATACTTCAACCACAAGGTCAGTGACTAGAAATACTTCAGCCACAAGGTCAGTGACTAGAAATACTTCAGCCACAAGGTCAGTAATGATTATGATCACCAATGGTCATATAAGGCATTGGGTCTCAAATAAAAACCGAAAGTGGTGTTACCGTTTATACAAAATATTTCAGTTATATGTATTTTTAATCCAATTCTACCTAATCACAGCCAAAATGGCTGTGATAATGTAATAAATTCAGTATAATAAAAATTAATAAATTTCTCCTTAAATTGGAAATTTCTCCCTCAAAGTATACTTTGCTAGATAAGTATGCTGTGCAATGTTGGTGAAATAGGCTATAGATGGTGCTGGTCTATTAATAGCCAGTTGTTATGTTTCAGGCGCAGCACCTTCTCAATGCTTTCCCATTGGACACAAAACTCAGTGACGGATGTGAGTACTGATTTAGGATGGGCAGAAATCATTGTGTGTGTCAGATAACATACTGAAACTTTATAAATTTATATTTATATCACGTTTTGAAGACTCGGGACCTGTGACATAAAGAAAATTGCCCATTAAAAACAATCCCATTCCCCACACGTCTGGTGTCGTATTTTACTTTACGTTAATAAACAAGTCTTCCAACTGTGCTCAACATCGGGAAATCAAAACAAATAGCATGTTTAATAGGCCAAGTTTCCGAGAAAACATTGTTTGATGTGTTTGTCCGATCCACTGCTTTATTTGTAATTTCCCCAAACAGCTTGTGGGCTGGTTTGACCCATATGTAGTATAAATGGCTGTTAACCAGACGTTAACCCTTACTACGCTGAAGTAAATGTTGTCGTCTGCTGGAAATGTTTTATTTTCAATATTTCTCGACAAAAACCTGGTTTTCTCCAGTGGAGACGATTCTCATGTGCTGTCAAAAACCAGTTTTTTGTTAAGAATTAAAGCAAAAATGAAAAACAGCAGACGGCAGTTTCCGTCAACAGCGTTGGAAGGGTTCAGACAACCATGGGAACCATATTGCCATTGTTTGCAAAATGTTGTGGAGATACAGGTATATATATTGTCTTTTGGGTTCTACAATATAATCTCTATAATCTCACTAAACTTCGTACGACTAAAATGTTCGCAAGTGCAAATTTAGGATCGACTGGAAATTTCAATTGATGGATTTTTACATTTATTGAGCATAGGCTGCATATGCAGCCTATGCTCAATAAATGTAAATCCAATAATTGTTTACAAGAAATTGTTAATATGAAATTTAGAGACTATCATAAGTTTGCACTTACGAAAATTTTAGTCGTACGAAGTTTAGTGAAACGGCCTCCTGGAGCTTAGAAAGTGCTTAAAATTGCTTATTTAAAGAATATATCGTAGAACCTGCATAAATACTGTAATATCCCTAAATATTCGGACAACATTCATTTTGAGAAACACTTTAAAGTATATGCTTTCTCTACAACAGTGAGCGTGCCAATATTTAGGGTTAGTATGGCAGTACTGGTTCAATCACAATAGCCATGTATTTGGATACAATTTGTTTTGGGAAACCCCTATCAATTGTGTCCGAATATTTAGGGTTATTGTGTCCGCATATTTAGGTTTATTACGGTAATATAATTACATCGGGTAAATATGACTTCTGTGTCACTTTCAGCTCCTTTCTGGCAGTCACCTAAGCGACCACCAATACCTGTGACCTTTGACCTATCAAACCCAGTGTGAGTAGTCACCAATGCAATTGAGGTCATTTGTGTTGATTTTCCTTGCATTAACTTTAAAATACAACACCGGCTTTGCCAATCTTGCCAATATTTGTCAATTGTTTTATTTCTTACTATTTGAATATTGAGATCAAGCAGTTTGATTGGCTGAGTCTGAGCTGTGCTACAGCTCAGACTCAGCCAATCCAACTGCTTGGTTGCGAGTAAAGATTGTCAATAGTTGTTCAGTAGCCGATTTCATCAAAATTGCAAAGTATACTTTACTAGCAAAGTATACTTTGAGGGAGTAATCATTTATTTTTTCTGAAATGCATTATTTCATATAGAACTAACAAATGCATATAATTCATGATTAAAAGTATGCAGAATTATTATACTGAATGTATTACATTATCACAGCCAAATTGGCTGTGATAATGTAATAAATTCAGTATAATAAAAATTAATAAATTTATCATAAAATTGAAAATTTCTCCCTCAAAGTATACTTTGCTACTAAAGTATACTTTGCAATGTTGATGAAATGGGCTACAGAAGCGTTGACATCTAGGTAAGTTTAACACAGTCGGTTGTGTAGATTCAGCTGAAAACTGGACACAGCAGAGGCACTGATTGATTGTTTTGACGAAAACTCCAGTAGCACGGTGGAACCTATATAAACCAGTAGCCGATTTCATCAACATTGCAAAGTATACTTTACTAGCAAAGTATACTTTGAGGGAGAAATTTTCAATTTTAGAATAAATTTATTAATTTTTATTATACTGAATTTATTACATTATCACAGCCAATTTTGGCTGTGATAATGTAATAAATTCAGTATAATAATTCTGCATAGTTTTAATCATCAAATATATGCAATCGTTAGTTCTGCATGAAATAATGCTTTTCGGAAAAATCAATGATTACTCCCTCAAAGTATACTTTGCTAGTAAAGTATACTTTGCAATGTTGATGAAATAGGCTACTGTAGCCGATTTCATCAACATTGCAAAGTATACTTTACTAGCAAAGTATACTTTGAGGGAGAAATTTCCATTTTTTTGAAAATTTATTAATTTTTATTATACTGAATTTATTACATTATCACAGCCATTTAATGGCTGTGATAATGTAATAAATTCAGTATAATAATTCTGCATACTTTTAATCATGATATATATGCATTTGTTAGTTCTATATGAAATAATGCATTTCAGGAAAAATAAATGATTTCTCCCTCAAAGTATACTTTGCTAGTAAAGTATACTTTGCAATGTTGATGAAATGGGCTACTGTACAGTCCGTGTACGTCTCGAGCATGTGAATTACAACTACAAAAAAAGAAAACGGTGTGTGATTGTACATGATTTTTTTTTTAAAGATTTTGCAAATAATATTTGGTGTCATTTTTGTCGCACCCGCTTGCAGACAGCGCGATATAGTCGGCACATTGGCGTATGTACGTTAAAGTTCATGGTTAAAGTTTTTCGATATGCTATCAAAGCCTCAGCGGGCGCGACATGCGGGCCACGGCCATCTAGTAAAACACTTCAATCGTGACAGCTGGTGTGATACATCCATGTGTATCAAAAACTGTCTGTTAGAAAGATTTTAAAGAAATTTTACTTCAAAAAAATTACGTCCCACATTACGTCACTTGCCTATGAAATAACGTGATCCCATACCCTAAACATGTGGTATTGCCTGTGGTGTAGGCTGAAGTGATGGGTCAACAGTCTAGTGGTATAACATTTGGACTTCAATACAGGAGATCCTGGGTTCTTCCACTGGGGCCCGTTTCACTAAACTTTGTATGACTAAAATGTTCGTAAGTGTAAACTTATGATAGTCTGTAAATTCCACATTAACAACTTTTTCTTGTAAACAATTATTGGATTTACATTTATTGAGCATAGGCTGTAAATCTACGAATTGAGATTTCCAGACGATCCTAAATTTGCGCTTACGAACATTTTAGTCGTACGAAGTTTAATGAAACGGGCCCCTGGTCTTTTGGATGAAACTTGGAACTCACGTCCCGTCTCTATATGACCTTACATGTTGTATTTACAGTCACCTGCAGTTTGTTGTGAGCACGGCGCGACTGTATGCGGACTACAGCGGAGTGTCTGTACCCGACCCTTTACGCGACAGTGACGTCACAGACATCCTACAGACCGTCACTGTACCAGCCTATACACGGTCAAACAAGGTAACAGCCATTTCCACTGCCGTTCACGCTCCATACCCAGGTTCTGTTTGCAAAGCAGTTTTTGTTATACCAAGAGTATTTGTTGTAAACACACGTCCAGCCGAAATTCAACCCTTTTAAAAAATTGCCAGTTATTCACAATCATTTGATATCGGAGCTTCAGTGAATATGTCAGATATTCTTCCATTGAAAGGGAGGGCTGGTTTGCTAATCTGGGGGCTGTTTCACGAAACTTTGTACGACTAAAAGGTTTGTAAGTGCCGATTTAGAATAGTCTGTAAATTTCAATTGATGGATTTATATTTATCGAGCATAGGCTGCATATGCAGCCTATGCTCGATAAATGCAAATCCAATAATCACTTACAAGAACACAATGTTAATGCATTTGCAGCCTACGGTATGCTCAATAAATGTAAATCCAATAATTGTTTAACACATCGTTAATGTGAAATTTACAGACTCATAATTTTGCACTTACAAACATATTAGTCGTACAAAGTTTAGTGAAACGGCCCCCTGGTGGGTGGAGGATTGGGTTTCAGTACCATAGGTTGTGCCTAGTGCAGATTTAGAATAGTCTGTAAATTTCAATTGATGGATTTACATTTATTGAGCATAGGCTGCATATGCTCGATGAATGCAAATCCAATAATCATTTACAGGAACACAATGTTAATGCATATGCAGCCTATGCTCAATAAATGCAAATCCAATAATTGTTTACAAGAACACATTGTTAATGTGAAATTTACAGACTCGTAATTTTGCACTTATGAACATTTTAGTCGTACAAAGTTTAGTGAAACGGCCCCCTGGTGGGTAGATGATTGGGTTTCAGTACCATAGGTTCATCCTTGCCGGAATCCCAACTGGAGACCTGGTTTGGCCCTCACATACGTCCTTGGCATTTTGTATGTGACAGTTGAATCTGGTTATACCCCTTATGTGAGTATTACGATATTCGTAATCCTATTTTAGGGGAAGGGGCCAAGTGACTTTGGTCAGGTATGGACCTGGCACCAGGTCCAGGTTATTCTAATTTCAGGGCTGAATATATTTTTTCTCGATGTAAATATTCCATTCTGTTTGCCCGGCCTTACATGACCGTAGCTGTTGATAGGCCGTTAAACACTAATAAACAAACAAACCATAGGTTGTGCCTATTTCAGCCCCACCCTAGGCATGAACAAGTTTTCTCCTAGTATTTCCATCCCACTGCCTCGGTTTCCACTCTCAGAGATGGGTCCCAGAGCTCCAGCTGAGGTGCGTAATTTGATCAACTTTGGAGAGACTTTCGTTATTTCTTCACAAAAATTGGCAAGTTGGGAGTGCTTTAGAATCGTCTTGATGAGACGATTCTAAAGCAATCCCAACTTGCCATTTTTCATGAAGAAACAAGAAAAATAACCGGAAAATTTGGTCCAATTACGCACCTACTGTCCTTAACACCTCGGATGCACCTCTCATCCAGAAGACCAGTTCGAATGAGAGTTGAAAATGAGGCCTCGTCTCTATGAACTTAACTGGGACATTTAACTCTATGACTGACACTTTTCTGTTGAATGACATGACGCTGTCCAATCACCATTTTTACGTGTGTTTACAGAAAATAGAGACGGATGACGTCATTATTATAGGGTTAACTGTATTGCAATTTTCAAATTTGCGGCGTATATCAGAAAATGATAGGTCGGAAAATCTGTTGAATGGCGACACGCTAGCGGAGCCATTAAACATGGTTTCCGACCTATCATTTTCTGATATACGCCGCAAATTTCAAAATTACAATGCGGTTAACCTATTTCTAATGCACTCCTTTACTACTGGCGTAGGAATACATATTGAAATAATTTGCGACCGTTCATCAACAATGATATACCTGTAATGTATGACCATCAGCAAATCAGATTGTGTGATATTTATAGAGTGCATTAGAATCACTCATCAACTCTCTAATCACAATTTACGTGTGTTTAATCAATTTAATCAATCACTAAGCGTGTGTTTGAATCTTCTGTTCTATCAGATGGATTGAACTTACTTGTTATGTGTGTTTATAGAACATAGAGACAGATGACCCCAATACTTCACTCATCAACTCTCTAATCATCAAACGTGTGTGTTAATTTTCTGTTCTATCAGATGGATGGAACTGTCTTGCCATTACTACTACTGTCTGTTTCACGAAACCTGCCCAAATTTTACGGCCATATAAACAATGCCAAAAACAATATTGTTTTTGATACTGTTAAATTTTAGCAAAATTTAAGAATGAGCCTTCTTTTTATTTTGTGAAATTTGGTCAAATATTGATTTTATTACGAACAATAAGTTCTCTATGGGAATTTAACATGGGGAAAAAAGAGGTGGAGAACCTGGAGGAGGAATCGAAAAACAAAATATTTTGGGAGGAGGAATCGAAAAACAAAATATTTTGGAAATTGATTCTGAAACCTAGGTAGATAGCTTGGAAATGATCTAACTACGAAAACAAAGTTACATTTTGAAAATCGGTCCACTTTTTCTGAAATTAGAAACAATTTCCCAATGTTATTGTTAACATGGGGAAATTGTTTTTTTGCAATAAAATCAATATTGGACCAAATTTCACGAAATAAAAAGTAGGCTCATTCTTAAATTTTGCTATAATTTAATATTATCGAAAAATATATTATTTTTGCATTATTTATATAGCCGTAAAATTTGGGCAGGTTTTGTGAAACAGGCAGTAACTCACAAACTCTCTAATCATGAGTGATGTGTGTTTACAGAAAATAGAGACGGACGACTCAGCAGGGAAGGAGAATGAAGCAGAGAGCCTGACCACCGATGACCTCGCCGTGGCCGCAAACACACTTAGGGCTGCCCTGAACAGTGCGGATAAAAACATAGGTAATGTTAGCAAGTTGAAAGCACACTATTTAGCTGGGCCCGGTTGCTCAAAACGTCTGTTAGCTTAACAGACTGTTAAATCCTTAACATTGTTATGGATTTAACAGTCTGTTAAGCTAACAAATGTTTTGAGCAACCGGGCTCAGGTATTCATGAAACGTTTATTGCCAGACTTATTTGGAGAATTCAGCGATTGCTGCAGTTTCTGATGACCTCAGGATGGCCGCAAACTCACTGAGGTCAGTTCTGAATGAGGTGGATAGGATGGCCGCAAGCTCACTGAGGTCAGTTCTGAATGAGGTGGATAGGATGGCCGCAAGCTCACTGAGGTCAGTTCTGAATGAGGTGGATACACACATAGGTAACATGATTATGTCCAACAGCTGTGGCTGGAGAAATGGGGCTCATGGTTTGTGCGACCAGTGTAGATCCAGATCAGCCTGTGCATCTGCAGTGGATATTCATGTTTATTGCCCGAGGTATTTGGTGAATGTAGCGATTGCTGCAGTGTCTGATGACATTGCGATGGCTGCAAACTCACTGAGGTCAGTTCTGAATGAGACGGATAAAAATGGATTGGTAGATAACATCAACACCGACAGAGAGGCTGAAGATATTCATAAAAAAATCAGTGATTGCTGCAGTGTCTGATGACATTGCGATGGCTGCAAACTCACTGAGGTCAGTTCTGAATGAGATGGATAAAAACGGATTGGTAGATAACATCAACACCGACAGAGAGGCTGAAGATATTCATAAAAAAATCAGTGATTGCTGCAGTGTCTGATGACATTGCGATGGCTGCAAACTCACTGAGGTCTGTTTTGAATAAGATGGATTCAAATGTACTGGTAGATAACATCAACACATGCTGAGGATATTCATAAAATCAGCGATTGCTGCAGTGCCAACCTATGGAACATCAGCAAGTGGAAAATGGCAGATTGTCAATGGATGTTCGACAATTCCCGCACCATTAAATGATGGGGAATCTCGTGAACCGAAAATTGTTTGTCTTCTGTTGTCTTCTTTCTCAGCATAAACATGGTTTGACAGCTCTTTAGAATCATTTCCATGGGAAATGATTCTAAAGTGATGTCAAATCATGTTTTTGATGAGAAAAAAAATGGAAATAAATAATAAACAGCAAACGGCAAAATTTAATTCAGCATTGCGAGGCTGATGTATCGGGGAATGTTTAGATTTTTTCTAGTGTTTCAAGGTTTTGGATTCTGATGTCCATCATGTTTGTCAGGTATCAAGTTTGGACAAATCTATGACCATCTTCTACTAGTTCATGGTCATTTGACAATTACCCGCACCACTCTTTGTGTATTGCAATTTTGTTCTGGATGTCTATACATTTGTTTATTGAGAGATATGAAACCCAAGTTGATTTTTTTGTCTGAGGACGAAGGCAAATTGATAGTTGTTTAGAAACGTTAAGAGGTTGAGATTTATCACAATTTAAATCAACTCCATATACATGTACTAGCAAACACATATCAACGTTTTTGTCACAGTTTGATGCATGTTGGTTCCAGCACTGCGGGGTATGAAGCCAGCAGAGTTCGAAAAAGATGATGATGCCAACGGACACATAGACTTCATTTCAGCCGCAGCTGTGAGTATCCACACTGTCCAGTGTTGTCGTGTGTCGCCAGGGCTCCAGATAAGGAATTACTAATTGAGTATTGTCACTCCATCATTTCTGAAGCAATTGGGTATTTCAAAATTTTAATTGGGTAAAATAAAATCACACTACTGTTTACACATCTACAGACTGCAATTATTGAATAGTTTGCTTCGAAATGAAAACATGTCTTGGCATTTCATTAGAATTGTCTCCTTGGAGACAATTCTAATGAAATACCAAGATGTGTTTTCATGGAAAATAAGAAAAATATGCTATGTTTGTGGTCGGTTTATTGTTTTCTGCAGCATGATAAAGGTGTCACAAAATTGTTATTGCTTTTTGATACTCGCTACTTCTGATTTCAATTGGGTTTTTGGCAATTTTAATTGGGTATTTAAGCAAATACGCAGCTTATCTGGAGCTCTGTGTCTCTGTGACTGGAGAAATGGGGCTTATGGCAATTGATGGGTCAGTAAAAGAAGGGGGTTACGTCCATAAGGGGACTACGGCGATTGAAGGGTCGGGTTATTTGGATAGATAACAACACCTAACTAAAACGATCGACAAAGAAAATGAACATAGAAAAGAATATAAACATGAAAAGTAAATAACACTCATAAAGATATTGTAAATATCTGCATTTTCTACCAGGAAGGTCCACGTCGTCTGATCATGGGATTGTGACATAGCCATATATACATATACCTATGGGATTATCCATGTGACCGCAGTGTACCACGTTACTTTGGCGTATCGATTCCGGGTTATTTGGATAGATAATTAATTGCTATTTATCCTCGTAATAAAATGTTTTGCCAAGTTATGAAATATGTGAGTACATAGCATGTTTACCTCATTGTTGCGTGTTTAACCCTTTCACCCCTAAGTAACTGGAATGGATTTTGATATGTTCATTTTGCAACCAACCCAATGGTTTTCAGACTAGTCCATTTATGAGAAGGGGATATTTTTTGTTCTCAAAAATATTAAAATTACTTTCAAAAAGTGCAGATCCTGATGAGACGGTATAAATATGAAAATCATTTACCAAAATCTTGATAGCTGTATCAACATATGTAACACCATTATTCCCGGACCATTAAATGTTGGGAAATGTAGTGATTTCTCCACTGTCTACTGAGCTGTTGTAATTTCTTTATTTCTAACACATCCATTAATCCAGAATCTGCGAGGGTCCATGTACCAGATAGAGAACTCTGACCGACTGAAGATCAAGCGGATAGCTGGCCGGATTGTCCCGGCCATCGCCACGACAACCGCGGCTGTCGCTGGACTGGTACGTATACCCTGGTATTGTAGCAAACATAGATATGTCGGACCACAGGGAGCAACGGTGATTTGATGGTTATGACAGTGAATTTTGGACTCGTGTTCGATTAGTGTATCAGGGATGGGCTGTGGCCTAGGGTATATGGCATTGAACTTCAGTACCGGGGGTTGTGAGTTTAATCCTCGCCCTAGGCGTGAAAAATACTTAACATAGTATTTCCATCCCACTCCTCTGTTGGATGAGACTTTAAACTGTGATTCCATCTCTATATGACCTTAGCTGTTGCTGGGACTTTAAACTGTGATTCCATCTCTATATGACCTTAGCTGTTGCTGGGACTTTAAACTGTGATTCCATCTCTATATGACCTTAGCTGTTGCTGGGACTTTAAACCCATTCTAACAATGCAAAATCTATATTGCATAGATCGTTATCGGGCTACATAAGTGTGCTATTTGATCAGGAGCTACGCTCATTTCTCCAGTCACAGCCATATTTATGATCAGTAACTGAATATGTAGTATCCTCAACCTATAAAGGTCACAATTTGCCATAGTGAGTGACATGTGACATGATTATTGGCAGGTATCTGTGGAGCTGGCGAAGATGATTTTCCAAGTTTGGTAGCCTGTTTGTTAGATAGTGACCCGTATCACTAAACTTTGTACGACTAAGAGGGTTGTATGTGTAAAATTAAAACTGACTTAAAAAATTCTCATTTGTGGCCCATTTTGAGAACTCTGATGAATGTGTTCAGATTAAATGACCCCTAGTATGTACATGTAATATATGATAGCATTAGTGAGCGACATTGATGTAAAATTATAAAAAATCTTTGTGTGAACATTTTTATCATACAAAGTTTAGTGAAACTGCCCCAGGGGGCAGTTTCACTAAACTTTGTATGATAAAAATGTTCTTGTAAATATTTGTATGTATTTGTTTCTCACATTGCTGTGAGTCGTACATGTTACCATTTTCCACACACACTCTATATGTGAACACCTCCACAAACGATTTGCCAGCATGGCTGTAAGTGCAAATTTCTTAGTCGTACAAAGTTTAGTGAAATGGGCCCCTGGTCTGTAAGACTATATACCATATTGGCAGGTGTCTGTTGAGCTGGTGAAGGTGGTGCAGGGCCAGCCCCTGGATAAGTACCGTAACTGCTTCCTGAACCTCGCCCTGCCCGTCCTCCTGTTGTCTGAGCCCGGGCCTGCAGATATGACCATCATCAGGTGGGTGTGGTGTTGTTGTTATCACCCGACAAAGTTGGAGGGATGTAGTATTCCCGTTGTCCCTCTGTCTGTCCGTCCGTCCGTCCGGAGTCATATCTACAAAACCGTTTGGTGTACTAGTAGTTTCAAATAACTACATACACATGTTTGTCATCACCAGAGGACGAAGCACACATACAAACCAGGTTCCTTCGTCCAAGGTCAAGGTCACATTTGTAGATCAAATGTCAAAAATGTGAACAAAATATCTAGCTTGGGTCATATATCAAAAACTGTTTGGTGCATTTAAAATAATTACGTGCAAATGTTTATCATCACCAGAGGACGAAGCACGCATAAGAACTTGGTCCCTTGGTCCAAAGTGAATGTCACACTTAGAGGTCAAAAATGGGAACAAAATGTCCATTTGGGGCCATATATCCAAAACGGTTAGATGCATTTTTAAATTACTACACCCAAATGTTTGTCATAATCAGAGGACACATGGTCAATGTCTAATGTCAAGGTCACACATATAGGTTAATGGTAAAAAATGTGAACAAAATATCCAGCTTGGGCCTTATATCCAAGACTGTTTGGTGGATTTTCAAATCACTACATTTAAATCTTCATCATTATCAGAGGACAAAGCACGCATAATTTCTAGGTGTTTTGTTGAAGGTGAAGGTCACACTGTACTATATATTTTGTTGAAGGTGGAGGTCACACTTGGTGAATTATTATATATTTGTGAAGGTGAAGGTCACACTGTACTATATATTTTGTTGAAGGTGGAGGTCACACTGTATTATATATTTTGTTGAAGGTGAAGGTCACACTGTATTATATATTTTGTTGAAGGTGAAGGTCACACTGTATTATATATTTTGTTGAAGGTGAAGGTCACACTGTATTATATATTTTGTTGAAGGTGAAGGTCACACTGTATTATATATTTTCAGATAGCTATTGTGTCAGTTACATGTACCAAGGATATAAATGTGTTAAATTTGTTTGTTTGTCATGCAGGGCTCGGTTGTTCAAAACATCAGTTAGCTTAATGGACAGTTAAATCCTTAACTGAATGGTTAAAATCTCTGTAAAACAGAGATTTTAAACTGATGTTTTGAACAACCAAAAACAGAGATTTTAACCATTCAGTTAACGATTTAACAGTCTGTTAAGCTAACTGATGTTTTGAACAACTGGGCCCAGGTTGCTACACATTAATCTTGGGCTTAGGACAATTGTGGCCAGTCTATCTCCTTTTCTGTGACAGCAGAAATGGGACTTATGTTTAGTGCGGCCAGTGTAGCCCCTGGGAAAGTCGGCATCTTGCATTTATTTCAGGTGGCAAATATTGAAAATGTATCATCATTGAGTCAAATTGTGCATACATTCTAATTTGCTGCTGTACTATCTTCGTGTATATGCGATTGTGTCTGGTGAAATGGGGCTTATGGGATTTGTGACCAGTGTAGCTCACTGTCAAATATCACACCCCTATACCATAGCCTGATAACAATTTATAGTACTTGTTACCAGCATATTTCATTGATGGAATCGCTAACAGTGCAGGTCCTGATCAGACTGATCTTGATCTACACTGGTCACAAAACCCATAAGACCCATTTCTCCAGTCACAGCCACATGTACAGTAGATGTAAGAATATGTTGTACCATTCCAGAGCCGGGTTATCATTCACAGTGTGGGACCGCTGGGATGTACAGGGCAACAAGGATTTTACACTCCAGCATTTCATACAGTACTTCAAGGTAAGTGGGTGCTGCAGGTTGGGAGTAGGTGAAGGGTAATTTAATGATGGGTTTCATACTGGAAATCCGATGTCCCTAGATTTGCCCTCGGGTACAGTTTTAGCTTTCTTTTGTAGCCTATTTCACCAACATTGCAAAGTATACTTAGCTAGTAATACTTTGAGGGAGTATTCATTTATTTTTCTCCAAATGCATTATTTCATATAGAGCTAACCACTGCATATATTTGATGATTAAAAGTATGCAGAATTATTATACTGAATTTATTACATTATCACAGCCAAAATGGCTGTGATAATGTAATCAATTCAGTATAATAAAAATTAATAAATTTATCCTAAAATTGAAAATTTCTCCCTCAAAGTATACTTGCAAAAAAGTATACTTTGCAATGTAGGTGAAATAGGCTACTGGTGTAATATTTGAATAATTATACCCATTATTAGAGGTCCCCCGACTCCCGACCCCGTTAACCCTGCCTAAAATGAATCTAACAGTTGTGTTGGATTTAGTATGATATTTATCAAACTCATTGACTGATTTCATAAGAAACTCGACAAAGCCTCGTCTCTTATGAAATCAGTAAACTCATTTAATAAATATCATATTAAATCTCACTGTGTGTCTCAGATCTCTTGGCTACCAGTTATTATACCCACTTTTAAAAAAATATAACCAGTATATTAGTTTTCCGTCAATATATCCGTCCATTGTAAGAAATAAAAAATTTAAACCGTAAAAGATTGAGACTTAATATTTGGGTACGTGGCTTCCGTATGATGTGTAGATGCGCAAGTGAATTTCTATTTTTGATTTGACCCTCAGGTCATGGATTATGTCCCCCTTTTGGACTTGGTATTTCGCAATTTTGCCTTGTAAGAAGTAACATTTCTAAACTGTATGAATGCCACATAGCGGACAGTAGAAATTAATTCCTTGATAAAGGCATTGGGGTGAAACATTGGAAAAGTTAGTTCTTAGTTAATGAGATATTGTTCAATAAACTGTAATAGTTGGAGACTTCATATTTTGTGTATGGCTTCTTTATGGCGTGCAGGGGGCCGTTTCACTAAACTTCTTACGACTAAAATCTTCGTAAGTGCAAATTTAGGATCGTCTGGAAATATCAATTGATGGATTTACATTTATTGAGCATAGGCTGCATATGCAGCCTATGCTCAATACATGTAAATAGAATAATTGTTTACAAGAAAACATTGTTAGTGTGAAATTTACAGACTATCATAATTTTACACTTACGAACATTTTAGTCGTACGAAGTTTAGTGAAACGCCCCCCCGTGCAGGTGTGCAAAGTGGATTATCTTCTGACTTAAAACAAAATAGAAAATTGGGTACAGTGGAACTTCTCTAAACCGGACACCCTCAGAGGTCCCCAGGGCGTCGGGTTTAGAGAGGTTCTACTGTAAATTAATCACTCCATGAACAAACTTTGTCGGGTTTAGAGAGGTTCCACTGTAAATTAATCACTCCATGAACAAACTTTGTCATTTACAATCATGAACAGACACGACTATGAAATAAATTACTGTAATTACTGAAATTACTGTAAACACAATGGGGTCCCCAGGGTGTCCGTTGTAGAGATGTTTCACTGTATATTGTAATTGCCATTTACTTTACACTTGTATTATGTTTTGCTGCTATTTTCAGGAGAAGTACAACTTTGAAGTAACGATGGTTGGCCATGGGGTGAAGATGATATATGTACCGTTTATGCCTGGCCATAAAAAACGTCTACCTCATACGTAAGTCGCCACGTTGTACACTGATTTAACCCTTTAAACCCGACAGCCCACTATAGCGGGATTTGCAAACAGTGCAGATCCAGATGAGCCGGCTCATAACGAGCCGTCTCATCAGGATCTACACTTTTTCATGTTTTTTAAAACAAAAATACCCCCTTTTCATAAATGGACTAATCTGAATATCATTTTGTGACAATTGGATTGGTCGGAAAATTAGCATATCACAGTCCATTCCAGTTATTTAGGGTTGAAAGGGTTAAACCTGTATGTGTAACTGTGACTAGGGATGGCTTTGGTCAAGGGGTTAGAACCTGACTTTCAATCGTCTTGGCATCAAAATGTACTTTCATCGTATTTCCATCCCACTTGTCAACCAATAGCCACTGAACCAACCACCAAACCACCCAACCACTCAACAATCACTTAACCAACCAACCAATCAATCAACCTACCAGCCAGCCAGCCAGCCAGCCAACCAACGTACCACTCATCCAAGCAACCACCCAACCAACCACTCAACAACATCTCAACCACTCAACCATATTAACCTACCAGTCAACCAACAAATAAACCGCAGAACCAACCAAAAAATAAATAAATCTATCTATCCATCAATCAATCAATCAATCAGTCAATTGGTTGATCAATCAATTGATCAATTAATAAATCAGTCAATTGATCAATCAATCAATCAATCAGTCAATTGATGAATCAATCAATCAGTCAATTGGTCGATCAATCAATTGGTCAATTAATAAATCAGTCAATTGGTCAATCAATCAATCAGTCAATTGATCAATCAGTGAATCAGTCAATTTATCAATCAATCAGTCAATTGATCAATCAACAATCAATCATTCAATCAACCTACCAACCAACCAAGCAATTATACATTTCAGGATGGTAAAGCTGTTGAAGCCGGCCGCCAAACTGGCCTACATGGACCTTGTCGTGTCGTTCGAGTCGATGGAAGATGACGATATTGCCGGCCCACCCGTTAGATACTACTTCGGACTGTGATAACTTATTAACCCATTGCATGCTGATGATACACAATTTTTGTCTAGCCCACGATAGTGCAAAGTGAGACATAGCGGTCACAATTTGGGACGTACATTTTGAACGTAGCCAAATTTCCCATATCTTGGTGACCGTGACCTTCGTGTCAATAATTTTGGACTTACTTATATTGTCACCTGGACCTTTGTGAGACACTCCTCAGCGATCGCCTTGTTTAAATGAAAAGGAAACATGTATTTCTCTTCATTATGCACGGAAGTATGTGTTGTTACCACTCATTTGAACCGTCTCTCCGAGACGGTTCAAATGAGTGGTGACAACATATACTTTTGAATAGAAATGATAAAAATAGGTGTTAATGGTGTATGATAGAACAAAACAATTGGCTACTAGATGTCTAAGTAACAGTATTATAAGCTAAGTCCAAGCTTGTTAATGGTGTATGAAGGGACAAAAGGGATAATATATTGGGATACTATACTCGGCGACAAAAGAAACCGTATAGTCCAATAATACTGGCTTATCTGTGTGAATTGGTTTATAATAATAACGAAAAGTTTTTATGCAATAACCATATTTAATTCAAATCACTTCATCATTTAATAGGACATCAGTGTGACGTAGATGTTGAATACCGATGTTAAACAGTATTCATAAAAACTCATTCTACTGAATGCAGTAGATCCAAACAACTTTATGCTGTCAGTTACCTGATTTCGTTGGTCATTATTTCGGCACTGCATGTTGGATTATCATGTTACCTTGTGGTTGTATTCGGTTAACTTGTGGCTGTACACAACCGACATTTTGCATGAAATCATCCAACCACAACCATACATGGACCGGAAATGGCAAAACCATACTTGACCAACTCGTATGTGATTATTCAATATCTATTGGCATAATGAGTATTGTATGGTGGCTCAAAATTTCACTTAACAAAAAAAGATGTTACAAATCTTTTGGCTCACATACGTCTTTGGCATTTTGTATGTGACAGCTGAATCTGGTTAAAAAAGATGTTACAAATTATAAGTTCTGTGGAACATTTTTACGTGATACTTGTCAACTAATATTTATTTTAGTATGTAGCCGGTAGTGTAGTTTGTCAACAAAGATATTAACCCTTTCAACAACACAGGCCTGTATAGTGGCATCGGCAAAAAGTGTAGATCCAGATGAGTCGGCTCATGACGAGCCGTCTCATCAGGATCTACACTTTTTGCTAGATCCATCTTTTTTTTTCTTCATATTTTTTAAATAAAAACACCCCCTTTCATAAATGGACTAGTGTAAAAATCATTTTGTGATGATTGGATTGGCTACAAAATTAACATATATACAAATTAATTCCAGTTACTTAGGGTTGAAAGGGTTAACTGGAAATTAATCTGTAATGTGGATGTGACTGGATTATAGCAGGTCTTTGCGACCAGTGTATATGCGCAATCTGATCAGGGTCTGCACTGTCTGCGATAACATGAAACAACTGTCGTGCTTCTGATTGAGGGAACGAGCATAATGCCCAGAATTGGCACGTGTCGTAAGGCACGCGATGGATAATTTAACTGACGGGGTTCCTCGTTACCGGAATCCTGGCATGTCCTCATAACATGGGGGCCTTTTCTCTAAACTTCGTACGACTAAAATGTTCGTAAGTGCAAATTTAGGATCGTCTGGAAATGTCAATTGATGGATTTGTTTGCAAGAAAACATTGTTAATGTGAAATTTACAGACTACCATAATTTTGCACTTACAAACATTTTAGTCATGCAGAGTTTAGTGAAACGGCCCCCTGGTTTGGCCCTCGCGTACTTAGTTGGCATTTTTGTATGTGATAGTTGTATGAGTAATATGATTATTTGTGATCCTATTGCTTTCAGGGGAAGGGGCCCATGGATTTTGGTGTGGTATGTACCTGGCACCAGTAGCCCATTTCACCAACATTGCAAAGTATACTTTTCTAGCAAAGTATACTTTGATGGAGTAATCATTGATGATTAAAAGTATGCAGAATTATTATACTGAATTTATTACATTATCACAGCCAAATTGGCTGTGATTATGTAATAAATTCAGTATAATAAAAATTAATAAATTTATCCTAAAATTGAAAATTTCTCCCCCAAAGTATACTTTGCTAGATAAGTATACTTTGCAATGTTGATGAAATAGGCTACAGGTCAGGTTATTCTAATTTCAGCGCTGAATATATTATTTTTTTTCGATGTAAATATTCCGGTCTGATTTTGGGATTTAACAACCCGAATGCAGCAGGTTAAATACGGGATCGAACCCGTTGGCCCGTCCTTACATGACCTTAGCTGTTGATCGGCCGTTAAACATCAATAAATCAAATAAATTGTCATAAGGTCTGTTTTCTCAGTCCGGTGGCCAGTTTATGGTTGTCAATATTTGTCATGCATTAACAATAACCAGACTACAGGATATGTTGGTATCATTCAGTGACATTTGTAAGGACTTAACACTTTCACCCTTAAGTAACTGGAATGAACTGTGATATGTTAATTTCAGATAGACCATTTATACAAAGGAGGCGTGTTTTTTTCTTATGAAAAAATATGAAAATCACTTGCAAAAAGTGCAGATCCTGATGAGATGGCTCGTTACGAGCCAGATCATTTTGATCTACACTGTTTGCAAACACCACAAAAGAGGTCTGCTGTGCTGAAAGGGTTAACAATAATACCAGCAGTGATTTTCACATGCATCCTCTCTGAACCGAAGAACCTTGCAACATCGATGTGTTAAATTATGACTGATTTCACTGTCAAATATCGCTGATGTTTATCACCGTTTATGATTGCAATGCACACAGGCATGTGCTTCAGTTATCTTACCATTTGGAATTACAGTGAAACATCTCTAAACTGGACACCCTGGGGACCTCCCCAGGGTGTCCGGATTAGAGAGATTCCACTGTATAACAAAGAAAACCATTAAATTGGTAGCGGGGATTGTCTTTTACCCTTGTCTGTCTGTCCGCGTATGCCCCGTTCCTAAATGACCTTAGCTGTTGCTGGGACGTTAAACCTATTCACTTTTGACTGTCCGTGTATGCATCCGTTGCACCTAAATGTTTACCTTGTGTATTTATGACCATAACTGCTGGTGTATCATGTACAAGAAATCAAAATGACTGAATTTTGTCCTTTTGGAGTTATCTCCCTTTCACAAAATCATGACAATTTTCACAATCCTGGCTTAGGTTTTTCCAGAGCATAAGATGTATACATATTGGAGTTGTTAAGCTGTCCATCTGTCATATTACGTGTATATGTACAGTCGAGCACCAGTATCTCGAAGTCGAAGGGAGATCGTATTTTAGTCGAGATAGGACTAGGTTCGAGATACCGAGGAAGTGACATGGTTAAATATTTTCGCAAAAAAATATCAAATCATGTTACACATCACATCACGAGTAAACAATAAAGGAATAATGAAACAAAACATTTGTTGCTTTTATTATTTTATATACCAATTAATTGACAAACAACAATATGAACATTACATACATTATATACATGTATTCAATAGACAATAAATATGTCACTCACTAACAAGGAAATAAAGTTGTGTTTACATAATGAGTAACATATAATACAAGAAACAGAAAAGTACATGTTTTAAACGAAACAAAATTGACACCGTCACTCGCAGTCGGGTCTCGTGAAGAAGTCCTTGATCGTCCCTTGCTTCGTACACCGGCTTCTATACAGCTGTGTGAAGAATGCCGTGGACTTTGACAGGGCGTTAAGAATGTCATGTGGCACGTCGTGATATGCTTAATGAATCGTATCAAACACTCAAACAAATCGAGGTGGACCAATTAAGCAAACAACCTGATGCAGGTGTGAATTTATTTTGTTTCGTTTGATAATTGGTTTTGAAAATTAGTGTTAACCAAATTGATCTTGGCAGTCAGGCGGTTAGGTGATTTACCCGAGCGCTTATGTGATCGAGATAGCGAAGTGATTTTTAACGTATTTTTATACGAAGGGGACAGAGTGAACAGTCGAGATGGAGAACATGTTCGAGATAGGGCATGTTCGAGATAGCCGAGGAAATTTACATTAAACAAATAAGGATATAATTCGGGACTTTAGCGAATCATCGAGATAGGGGATACCATCGAGATACTGACGTTCGAGGTACTGGTGCTCGACTGTATATTCATATCAACTATAATTAGCATTTTTTTTGTTTCTGCAATATATAGGATTACCGTCTATCTGATCCGCGATACTTCACATGTGCATTCATATCGACCATGCAAAGAAAGCTATTGAAGGTGGCCTTGATCACCTCAAGGTCAAGGCCATGGGTGCTTGATTGCTGTTTTATACTCTAGTTTACCTTTGGCATTCTTGTATGTGACAGTTGAATCTGGTTTCCCCCATATATAAGTTATATGATTATTCGTAATCCTATTACTTTTAGGGGAAGAGGCCAAGTGGTTTTGGTGTGGTATGGACGTGGCACCAGGTCGGGCTATTCTAATTTCAGGGCTGAATATATAAAAAAAAAAAGATGTAAATAGTCCGTTCTGATTTTGGGATTTAACCCCAATGCAGCAGGTTAAATACGGGATCCAACCCGTTGGCCCGGCCTTACATGACCTTAGCTGTTGATGTTTCATGGCACTTGACACGTATTTACGTGGGTGGTGGTAGGGTGAATGAGACGGTGTAAATTAACGGTATGGGTTCCTCCTTATAGGAATCACGATTTGCCTGGTTTGGCCCTCAGGTACGTTTTTATCTTTGGCTCTTTAGATACCTGGGAGTTGAATTGGGTTATTGCCCATTATGAAAGTAGTAAGATTATTACTGATCCTACTGCTTTTGGGAGGGGCCAAGTGATTCTGATGTGGCGAGGACCTGGCATCAGATCAGGATTATTCTCATTTCAGGGCTGAATATATAGTTTTGTTATTGTAAATATTCAGTTCTGATTTTGGGATTTTCCCCTCATTTGTACATGTACTTGAACATGTACATGTACTTGTACAGGTAATATATGGGATTTAGTACTAAACCCATTGACCCGGCCTTAAATGACATTAGCTGTTGATAGGCCGTTAAACCCCAACAAACAAACAAACAAACAAACACACGTATTTACAGATAATGTCCTTATAGTCACTGCTTGTACAGCTGTCATCGATATATGTGGCCGGTACTGGAGAAATGGCGCTTATGTGATTTGTGACCGGTGTAGCTCTTGATCAAATAGCACAGTCCTGTAGTCTGGTATTGATCTGTATTGCTTGTCAGAAGCATGACGGGTGTTTTATTGATGGAATTGCGAACAGTGCACATGCTGATCAGACTGTGCGGATGCACAGTCTGGTCTGGATCTACACTGATGGCAAAACCCATAAGCGGCTTAAGCTCCATTTATCCAGTCACAACCGCATATGTTGCCAGCGATGGCATCTGTGTCATATGGACACATTTCTAGCTAGTTTTGCAAGTTTTACGTCTTTTACACACAAATATATTAATGTTTTCTTAGTTATGATATACAACATTGATTTAATAAAATTATGAAATTTATGCGTTGTTTTCATTGTCAAGCTTTCATGAATTTTTGCACAGATGATATTTTTAGAACATCACTATTTGGGTCTTTGCCTAGCAATATGACCTTATGACCTTATGACCGTATGATGTTCATGACAACTTTCTAGCTCTGATCAGTCAAAGTGAATCCCCGTGTATGAATTTACAAATAAATCGAGATTCAAGCCAGTTACCATGTACATGTAAGTCCCCCGTTTGTGAGTGTTCGCCATTTCAAAAGTAGTAAGATTAATACTAATACTATTACTTTGTGGGAGTGGGGCAAAGTGACTTTGGTGTGGTGAGGACCTGGCATCAGATCAGCTAATTCTAATTTCAGGGCTGATCATCTTTTTTTTTCTGTAAATAGTCTTTTCTGATTTTGGGATTTTCCCAACATCCTTACACGTGAAATATGGGAATCGACTCCATTAACCTGGCCTAAACTGACCTTAGCTGTTGATAGGCCATTAAACACCATTAAAGTAAGTTATGATGTTCACAACTTTCTAGCTCGATCAATCCTACTGTATAAACTACAAGGAAATCAGGATTCAAGCCAGTTGGGTGGTTGGTCGGGCGAACGCCACGGCGTAAATTAATGATAGGGGTTCCTCCTTATAGGAATCACGGTTTGCCTGGTTTGGCCCTAAGGTACGTTTTTATCTTTGGCTCTTTTGTTACCTGGGAGTTGAATTGGGTTATTGCCCATTATAAAAGTATTAAGATTACTACTGATCCTACTCCTTTTGGGAGGGGCCAAGTGATTCTGGTGTGGCGAGGACCTGGCATCAGATCAGGATTATCTGATTTCCGGGCGGAATATATAGTTTTTTTTATTGTAAATATTCAGTTCTGATGTTGGGATTTTCCCCCCATTTGTACATGTACTTGAACATGTACTTGTACAGGTAATATATGGGATTTAGTACTAAACCCATTGACCCGGCCTTAAATGACCTTAGCTGTTGATAGGTCGTTAAACCTCAAGAAACAAACAAACAAGCTGATTTGGTAACGTTGCAAATATAATATTTGGGCAAATTTATTGAGCATCAAAACTTTAGTGTTGTTTTTGTTCGCATAATCATATGGAAATTGAATAACAATAAAACTTCTTTACATTTCAAAAACATTTTATTATAAAGATCTCATTTAACCCTTAGAATGCGATAAATGAAAATTGCCGTCTGCTGTTGTTTCATATTTTGCCTTTTTTCTAAGTAAAAACATTGTTTGGCAGCACTTTAGAATCATTTCCATTGAAAATGATTCTAAAGTGCTGCCAAACTAAATGTTTGTTGATAAAAATGAAAATTAAAAAATAAACAGCAGACGGCAAAATTTAGTTCATCATTGTATGGGTTAATAATTAAGACATAAATGATATATGTAATTATTTCACTCTTTGTGAAAATAAAACATTTTGTGCTCACTGAATAACGGAGAACCCGTGACTATAAAACCTTAGTATATACTGTGGAACATCTATAAACTGTAGCCTATTTCACCAACATTGCAATGTATACTTATCTAGCAAAGTTTACTTTGAGGGAGAAATTTTCAATTTAAGGACAAATTTATTAATTTTTATTATACTGAATTTATTACATTATCACAGCCAGTTTGGCTGTGATTTATATTGTAATAAATTCAGTATAATAATTCTGCATACTTTTAATCATCAAATATAAGCAGTCGTTAGTTCTATATGAAATAATGCATTTTGGGAAAAATAAATGATTACTCCATCAAGGTATACTTTGCTAGATAAGTATACATGTACTTTGCAATTTTGATGAAATCGGCTACTGGACTCCCTTGGAATCTTGGAATGACAGTGGAACCTCGTTAAACCGGACAGCCTAGGAACCTCAAAATTACAGTGAATTTCTTCTTCATGCAGTCGATGACGTAATATCCAATGAAGACAAGTTTGTTATGACTACTAGTCATGAGCTGGGGCCCATTTCACTAAACTTTGTTCGACTAAAATATTTGTAAGTGCAAAATTATGATAGTCTGTAAATTTCACATTAACAGTGATTTCTTGTAAACAATTATTGGATTTACATTTATTGAATATTTATTGTCAATAAATGTAAATCACTCAATTGAAATTTCCAGACTATCCTAAATTTGCACTTACGAACATTTTAGTCGTACGAAGTTTAGTGAAACGGGCCCCTGTTCCACACAAAATATGAATGTTAAATTTAATAACACAACTAGCATGTTCAATATTATTTTTTTCTCTGTTTTATTCTCTATATTTTATTTCATTCTTCCATTCTTTTTTCAGGTCATCCATAGGGTCATATGTGGTTGTGACTGAAGAAATGGGGCTTATGGGCTGTGCGACCAATGTAGATCCAGATCAGCCTGTGCATCCGCACAGTCTGATCAGGATCTGCACTGTTCGCCAGTCCATCAATGAATCACCTCTCATACTTCTAACAAGCAATATAGATCAGGCTATAGGAGTGTGATATTTGATAAGGAGCCACATAAATGGTATTTTATCTATTTCTTTGCTCAGGTTTCATCCACATCTGAGACCCAGTGTCTTTAAGAAAAAAAGAAAGTAAAGTTTTGCCATCTGCATAGACGAACAAACAAGGAAAACAAGGTGTTTACTACAGTGGAACCTCTCTAAACTGAACACCCTGCGGACCCCATTGTGTTTAATTTAGATGGGTTTCACTGTAATTTATTTTGTTGTCGTGTGTATTAAAGGCATATTATATTAAAGGTACATGCCCACTCAGTAGGCACAAAATGTTCTTTATAGAAATTAAATAAGTGTATAATTGTGTCGCTATTCCACCAGTTCTAAAAATTACAAGTGTCCTCTATACAGATATAATCGTTTAGTAATATTTATTTTACTGATAGTGACTCGCGGCGGTATCAGGATATTTTCATATGCAAATGATGTTTTAATTATTTATACTAATTAAATGGATCACCTGAAAAAATAATATTTTCGACAGATAATAAAGTATGATCATTGCACATCAAAAAATAAATACAGAGAATAAATAGTAATGTCCATTAACATTTTAAGGAAACATGGTTATCGCCCGTGATATCAGTGTGGAAATTTACCCCTGATATAAAATGTATAATAATGTCAATCAATACGTGGGGTAATGGTGAATGAATGTTTATTTTGCCAGAAAATGTCTCGGATGATGTCTCTGATATCAAGAACATTTTGTGCCTACTGAATGGGCATGTACATTTAAAGTCTGCATTCTTTTCAACGACAACCATGTTACATTTTACCATCTTTTAGCATTAAAAGTTACCTGATAAATAGAATACAATGCTAGTGTTTCCCCTGGTCTCAATAGAGCCAGGAGTCATATTGTGTTGGACTGTGTGTCCGCCCAGTGGCCCGGTTAATGATTTTGCCAGATTTTCGCCACCAGGGACATTTGTCTGCCGACAGGTCACATTTTCTTTTTTTGATATTAAGCTTATCAGGCTCGGCTGGGAAACGGTAGGAATTCCTCGGCAAGCCTCGGAATTCCTACATGTTTCGTAGCCTTGCCTGATAAACTTTACATTAAGAGACACTAGCCAGGTGTTGTATCTGCCAGTGTTACACTGGTATTAGTTTATATTAACTCTTTGCATGCTGGGAAATATGTGTGCTATAAATAGTTCAAAAATAGCAGACGAAAATTAATTATATTTTCTTTTTATTTCTCCCTGTAAATATCATGAATATGTCTCAAAATTTTATTAGAATTGAGTCCATGAAAAAATATCCTAACTTTTTTCACCTCTAGCATGCAAAGAGTTAAGTCTTTGCATGCTAGCGGCGAAAATATCCACCAAACGAATTAGGAGTATATGTTTTATTTCTCTCTGTAAATATGTCTTGAAATTTCATTAGAATTGTGTCCTCTGGACACAATTCTAATGAAATTCCAAGACATATTCATGACATTTATAAGGAGAAATAAAAGAAAATATAATGAATTGTCATCTGCTATTTTTGAACTATTTATAGCCCACAAATTTCCCAGCATGCAAAGAGTTAAAGAGGAACTGGGTCTCGGATATGAGCAAAAAGTGATGGAAAAGTTTAGTAAAAAAATTATTTAATTATAGATGTATACAATATTTCTGAGTGAGTGAGCGAGTGAGTGAATAGGGTTTAACGTCCGCTTTTCTGACATAGAGGTACAGGCCTCAGGGAGTCTACACGCAGACGGGTCAACGGGGTCGTGTCCTCACGGGTCAACGGGGTCGTGTCCTCAATATTTCTGAACCTGCAATATGTAATTGTTTCTTATGAATCGCCTGAAAAAAGTGAGGTTTGGTAAAAACAAATGTTGATAGTACTGAAAAAAAATTCTGCAATCACTGATTACTGATTTACTTGTGTTTACCATTACAGTAATACTAAACATGACTTATACACTTATCTCCCTTGTTTACCAGGGCTACCGTAGTATACAGCGGAATAAAACACAAACTCATTGAAATTTGATTAAATACAGTCATGCAATTAGTTGATAGAGGTGATTTGCAGTCAATGGAATTAAAACACACATATTGACAATCTGAGATGTAGCACATTTAAATTACAAACTAGACATTATGTTTGTAAAACATGGATATGCCCCCTTGGGATACTTGACTGTAAAAATAGCTAAGTGTTTCAGCGACCTTGTGACGGTAAAAAAAGGTCAAGGTCATGTTGATAGTGGCATGAGTGTGTGACAAATAAATGTTCAGGTGATATAAGTGTCAAAGTATTGAAGCAATCCTTTGCGTAATATTGAAGCTATTACATGTTGGAGAAACTTACAAACTTTTTGATGTAACAATATGGTTAAGTGTTTGAGCAACATTTTGAAGGTGACAAAGGTCAACGTTGTGTTAATGGTGGCGCGATTGTGTGACAAATGTTCAGGTGATTCAAGTGTCTATGTATTGAAGCAATCGTTCGAGTAATATTGAAGATATTACATGTTGGAGAAACTCTCACGAACATTTTGACATAAATGTACATGGACGTACGAATGGAGCAATGCAAGAGCAATGCAAGATACCCCTCCCCCTTGCTATCACATAGGGAGCATACAGATGCTCCTGTTTTTATTACATTATAGGAATGAATGGCCTTTTTGTGGAATTTATCGGGGTATAAACTTGGAAAAGTCGCGGGAATACTGGACGAAGGCCGGAAGGCCTCGTCCAGTATTCCCGCGACTTTTCCAAGTTTATATCCCCGATAAATTCACCAAAAAGGCCATTCATTCCTTATAATTCCAGCATTTGAAATAAATTCATCAAGAAAATATGTTTATTTTCCATTTTCTTAAGAATTATTTTAACTGCGCCTGACGGTTACGGAAAGTAGTTCGGCATGGGAGTTTACTGGGATATAAATTTTGGACAGAGACTTGCTACAGACCAATCAAATGTTAGGGAATTGTGTAAATATTTTTGTGCTGGAATTATATGCTAATTAAACATGTACATTTCTTTTATTATGACATTTAATATGCAACCTAAAATGAATGATTTTAATTAAATGAATATACAATGTACATATATGTGGCTTGTGACTGGGGAAATGGGGCTTATAGGATTTTTGATCAGTGTGGCTCCTGATCAAATACTACACTTGTGTCGCCTGATAACTGTCTATATTGTTTGTTAGTACCATGGCGGGTGTTTGACTGACTGAATTGTGAACAGGACAGGCTCTAGCCGATTTCATCAAAATAGCAAAGTATACTTTGAGGGAGTAATCATTTATTTTTCCCAAAATGCATTATTTGATATAGAACTAAACGACTGCATATTGATGATTAAAAGTTTGCAGAATTATTATACTGAATTTATTACATTATCACAGCCAAAATGGCTGTGATAATGTAATAAATTCAGTATAATAATAAAAATTAATAAATTTATTCTTAAATTGAAAATTTCTCCCTCAGAGTATACTTTGCTAGATAAATTTACTTTGCAATGTTGGTGAAATAGGCTACAGATCCTCACCAGGCTGAGCTGATGTTCAGTATGATCTGGATCTACACCGGTCGCAAATACCATAATTAGTCGCATTTCTCCAGTCACAGCCACGTATGAGACAAGCCATGGTATTTTGTACCTAGGATGTCTGTTTCACGAAACCTACCCACATTTTCTGGCCATATAAACAATGCAAAAACAATATTTTTTTTCGATAATATTAAATTTTATCAAAATTTAAGAATGAGCCTTCTTTTTATTTTGTGAACTTTGGTAAAATATGGATTTTATTACGAAAAATTGATTTGTCTATGGGAATTTAACATGGTGGAAAAGGAGGTAGAGGAGTTGTGGTAAGAGTAAAAAAAAAAATAAAAAAAATTAGAATTTGACTCCGAAACCTGGCTAGATTATAAGCTTGATAGATCTAACTAAGAAAACAAAAAAGTTAAAGCCCCAATATGGCTCAAGTTGCCGAATTTGGCCTCCTATTGGGTTTTCCCACACATAAATCCAAAAGGTTTCTATTTACACACACTTTGAAACTGTTTGCATTCATTTTGGTACAAAAATGAGTTTGTAGTCAATGAAAATATCAATATTTGTTGATAAACAAACAGCAGGTGCGTGTTCAAAGTCCGATCGATTTTCCGATAGAAGCTCGGGTCAACAGCTCAACTCCCTTATTCACGGCCGATGAATTCCGATAGCCGGAGTTTATCGACTCGCTTCCGAGCCGAAGCCGTTGGGTTACGGAAATTAATTTTGTCAATATTGACATTTTGCACTGAGTGGTACACAAAACAAGTTTTTGTTGTCTTCACATTGCGATTAAGATGTAAATCTCAAGACTTGAGATGTATCTATTAGGCAGTATATGTTAGTTTTGTGTACTAAATCAGTTGCCAAACATGTTTTTGTGTTTGAAAAAATCGGAAAAATATAATACTGAGCCGTTCAGGGCCTTTAAATTATGAAAACCGGTCCAGTATTTCTGAAATTCTAAAAATGTTCCCATGTTAACTCCCCATAGACATATGTCATCTTCACTCTGTGAAAATTTCATCTTCACTCAGTGAAGATGTCTATGGGGATTTAACATTGGGAAATTGTTTTTTCGCAATAAAATCAAAATTTGACCAAATTTCACGAAATAAAAAGAAGGCTCATTCTTAAATTTTGCATTATCAAAAAAAACATTGTTTTTGAATTGTGTATATAGCCATAAAATTTGGGCAGGGTCGTGAAACAGACAGATGATATTTACAAGAATATTACGATATTTTCCGTAAATGATATTGAAAGTTGACGACATGTTCAGAGCAATGAAAATATCACCAACTTTTGATGACATTTACTGAAAATATCACGGTTTCTGTAAACATTTTCATGAAATATTGCACATCTTCTTACATGTAGGTACACATATGTACTTGAACATGTACATACAGGTAAAGAGAGAATAGTAGGTTAGTGCCTTGAATGGGAAAAAATATCCGACAAGGCTCAGGAATTTCTTTATTTCTCATCAGAAGTATATGTTGTGACCACTCATTTGAACCGTCTCGCCGAGACGGTTCAAATGAGTGGTCACAACATATACTTTGGTTCAGAAATAAGGAAAATAAATAGAGAATAGTTGGTTAGTGCCGTGAATGGGAAAAAATATCTGGCAAGGCTTAGGAAACGGGATGGGCGAGGCTCTGCCGAGCACATCCCGTTTCCGTGCCGCGCCAGATATTTTTCCCATTTACGGCACTAACCTACTGTTCTATTTATCCTGTCAATACCTACAAATAGCTTTAAAATGCAAAAAGATAACCCCAGCCACATCGTCAAAATCGGAGAATCGACTAGTATGACAACCGCACATATTCATACGCAATGATTAGGTCGTATTGACAGGATATCAAAAATGTTTCATGGCACCGTGTTTCACGGCACATACGCACTGTGTTGACGGGATAATATGGGATTTAGTACTAAACCCAATGACCTGGCCTTAAATAACCTTAGCTGTTAAACCCCAACAAACAAACAAAACAAAATCACATGGCTTGTCTCGTACATACATGCATGTGCCACATATTGAAAATACATATTGGTCAAACTGTTTTATGTGACTTGCCACAAGAAAAAGAGGCTCATCGCTTTTGTAGCCAGTGTAGCTCCAAATCAGTATCTGGCTACACAATTATGACATTGATCAGGAGCTACACTGGTCTAAAACACAATAATTCCATGCAATGATCGGACGAAGCTTATTGACTTTTCGACCCTTGCATACCTAGACAAATACAACATGCAGTGTTTTCACTGGCCAAGCTGTGTTAACTCTTTGCATGCTGGGAAATTTGTGGGCTATAAATAGTTCAAAAATAGCAATGACAATTCATTATATTTTCTTTTATTTCTCCTTATAAATGTCATGAATATGTCTTGAAATTTCATTAGAATTGTGTCCGCCGGACACAATTCTAATGAAATTTCAAGACGAAACTTACAGAGAAGACATATTTACAGAGAGAAATAAAACATATACACATGTACTCGTAATTCGTTTGGCGGATATTTTCGCCGCTAGCATGCAAATAGTTAAGCTGTCCATCCATTGCAAACACAATACTGCCTGCACTAATCTTGCCAATTTTTTATCGATTTCTTTATTAAAAATACTTGAATACTGTGCTTGAAATGAAGCAGCTTGATTGGATGAGCCTGAGCTGTGCTACAGTTCAGGCTCAGCCAATCAATCAAGCTGCTAGATTGCGAGATGGCATTGTTGTCAATATATGTTCAGAAACGTTGCTAATCTGGGCAAATGATGGCTCAGACGATCAAATTTATTTACTAGACTACTAGAAACATCTAGCGATGATCAACACAGGCATGTTGTGTACGTGGCAGTTGTGTACGTGTCTTTTCAGTACTATTTTGTCATGATTGTTTGCGAGTTGGCATTGCCAATAGATGTTCAGAAACGTTGCGAATTTGTATTGCCAATAGATGTTCAGAAACATTGGTAATCTGGGCAAGATTAACGCAGGCCGTTAACAATGGCTCAGACAATCAAATTGTTTGATTACATGTTGGCATTGCCGACAGATGTTCAGAAACATTGATAATCTGGGACAGGTTGCTCAAAACATCTGTTAGCTTAACAGACTGTTAAATCCTTAACAATGTTAAGGATTTAACTGTCTGTTAAGCTAACAGATGTTTTTAGCAACCTCACCCTGGCGAAGATTAACACAGGCAGTTGTGTATTCGTCAATTCGGTACTATTTTGTCATGATTGTTTGCGAGTTGGCATTTGCTCGTTGGCACTGCCAATAGATGTTCAGAAACATTGCTAAGCTGGGAAAAATTAACACAGGATGCCATGCAGGTACCTTTTCTCGGCCAGCAGGCCCTATAAGCCTGGTTTTTGCCAAATTTCCGCCCATCTGTGTATTGTTCCATGGCCAAAGTTCCATCATCCCGTCCTAGTTATCATGTGTGATGTCTGAATTATTTACAGCTCTGCTCGTCTCTATATTGATTAAAACATGTCTCTCTGTAGAAACAATTTTTTTTTTGGCAAGCCAATTTATGCAGAGCAAGACGAATGTGATTCACAATGATGTGCCAATGTCTGTGCATGCCCCTGTGGATTATTCTGTGTTAAAGCTCTTCACAACCGCTTGAATGATTGACTTGAAATTTCATATGCATTTCATATTATTACAGGGTGAGAAAGCACACTGGTCCGGGAATCAAACCCCAGACCGGGTTCGAATCCCAGGCCTGAGGCCTGGTGCGCATCTTGTTCACCTTGTGACATTTTAAATACATGTAATTTCACACTCTCATTCTGTGTCAAACTATGATGTCTTTTGCTCAATGTCAAGTACAACTGATATTGAAATGTTCTTGAATGTCAAGTACAAATGATATTGAAATGTAACTTGGCACCAGTGGCCGATTTCATCAACATTGCAAAGTATATTTATCTAGCAATGTATACTTTGAGGGAGAAATTTTCAATTTATTAAGGATAAATTTTTATTATACTGAATTTATTACATTATCACAGCCATTTTGGCTGTGATAATGTAATAAATTCAGTATAATAATTCTGCATACTTTTAATCATCAAATATATGCAGTGGTTAGTTCTATATGAAATAATGCATTTTGGGAAAAATAAATTCTTACTCTCTCTAAGTATACTTATGCTTAGCAATTTTAATGAAATCGGCTACTGATCAGGTTATTCTAATTTCAGGGGTGAATATATATTTGTTCTGTAAATATTCAGTTGGGACTTTGCGATTTCGCTACCATACAAGCAGGTAAAACAATGGATTTGACCCCATTAACCCAGCCGAAATGACAGGATTTCCTATATTGTGTTACATTCAACTTTATAGAAAATCTGATACTTATGTACCGATATCGGTGAAAATTGAAACAATCCAGCTATCCTAGTATCATCATAGTGTCTTCAATTAAACCACGTTACAACGGGCCATGATGAAAACACATTTTTATTTAAAAATCTTGTCATGCCCTTTTAAGTCGAACTACTGATACAAGGTGTATGATCACGTGGTTAAAACAACAACAACAAGTACTGAAACTTCCAGAAGCCCTCCGATTCAAAGTACGTATTATTTTATTTTGTCCTCATTATGAAAACGGATTTTGATGAAATATGGCGCATCAAACGCGTCTTGTTAAGCTGCATTTGGTGGTCTCGGTACTTTGGCCCAAACTTCTGTCGTTTTTGCAAAGAATCGATTCTTCGCAAAAACGACATAAGTATGTGCCGAACTCTTATTGGATCAACAAATGCAGCTCATGAGGACACATTTGCTGCGCCATGTTTCATCAAAATCAATTACATAATAAGGACAAAATAAAATACTACATACTTATTAAGGAAAATATCAAATACTTACTTTGGAGTGGGCGCGCTTTCAACATGTTCAGCCATTGTTGTTGTTGTTGTAACCACGTGATCATGCACATTGTGATAACTCAAAGTCAAATTCATGGTACCAAATACACGTTTTCCTATATGATAACTCTTGTTCACTTAAATTTTCATTAACTCACAGTATTGTCCTAAGTCCCTTGGACTTTGAGTAAACGAGTGTGGACTGTATATTATCAAAATCCATTTGTTTGTTAGGAAGGTAAAATATGACATCATAGTTTACGTCCCGTCAGTGAAAAATGACGTTTGAAAACGTTCAGAAACTGCATTATCAGTAGTCCATTTCACCAACATTGCAAAGTATACTTTGAGGGAGTAATCATTTATTTTTCCTGAAATTCATTGTTTCATATAGAACTAACGACTGCATATATTTGATGATTAAAAGTATGCAGAATTATTATACTGAATTTATTACATTATCACAGTCAATGTAATAAATTTAGTATAATAAAAATTAATAAATTTATCATAAAATTGAAAATTTCTCCCTCAAAGTATACTTTCCTAGAAAAGTATACTTTGCAATGTTGGTGAAATCGGCTACAGGTCATGGATTTTCGCCTCCCTTTGGATTTCGGGATGTTGCCTTGATTTCCGGCTCATGGATTATCTTCAATTATAATTTGCAATGAGACATGTATGGTCAAAACAGCACAACCTACGGAGCCCCGCAGGCGACGTAGAATTCAATTTGTTCCCTCAATTAACAATTCGTTCCCTCGATATAACAATTATTTGTTCCCACAAATTAACAATTTGTTCCCATGAATTAACAATTTGTTCCCACAATTTAACAATTTAATTGTTAATTCGAGGGAACGAATTGTTAAATTGAGGGAACAAATTGTCATTTCGTGGGAACAAATTATTAATTCGAGGGAACGAATTGTCATTTCGAGGGAACGAATTGTTAATTCGTGGGAACAAATTGTTATATGGAGGGAACGAATTGTTAAATTGAGGGAACAAATTGTCATTTCGTGGGAACGAATTAATAAAAAAAAATCAACCAGGTTACAGATGCCTGTACTGTCTTAAATTTTTATAAAATTTTTATAAAATTTAATATCATCAAAAAAAATATTGTTTTTGCATTGTTATATGGCCGTAAAATTTGGGCCCAAATTTTACGGCCATATAACAATGCAAAAACAATATTTTTTTCGATGATATTAAATTTTATAAAAATTTAAGAATGAGCCTTCTTTTAATGTCGTGAAATTTGGTCAAATATTGATTTTAATACGAAAAATTTATTTGTTTATGGGGAATTGAGTGTGGGCGAAAAGGAGGTGGAGGAGCTGTGGGAGGAGTAAAAAAACGAAAATTTGGAATTTTACTCCAAAACCTGGCTAGATAGCTTGATCTAATGAAATGATCTAACTAAGAAACAAAAGATAAATTTTGAAAATCCGTCCAGTATTTCTGAACTTCTAAAATTTCCCCCCTTTCACTTTGTGAAGATGTCTATGGGGATTTAACATGGGGAAATTTGTTTTCGCTATAAAATCAATATTTGACCAACAAATTTTACGAAATAAAAATAAAGGTCATCGTTAAATTTTGCTTTCGTTTAATATTAACGAAAAAACGTATTGTTTTTTCCTCGTTTATATAGCCGTAAAATTTGGGCAGGTTTCGTGAAACAGACAGTAGACTGTTACATGTAGTGGAACCCCTCCAATTGTGTTTAATTTAGCTGGGTTTCAATGTAATTTGTGTGATTGTCCATATTAACAGAAAATGACAAAAAATGGCCACCGAGTGCTTAATTACAGGGGATGTCCCAGGGTGTCTGGTTTAGAGAGGTTCCACTGTATGTCAATTTGGAATCATAAGATACCGGTTTCTTCCATACCTAATTGCTGTACTATTAATGTAACCCAAATCTTCTGTCTGTAACACCGGGCGACTGTAAGTCACACTCCATTACAGACAGAAAATTCAGGTTACAATTAAAGGTACATGCCCACGCAACAGGCACAAATTGTTCTTTATATCAGAGACATCATCTGACACATTTTCTGGCAAAATAAACATTCATTCACCACTACCCACGTATTGATTGGCATTATTATACAATTTATATCGTAAGCAAATTTTCACACTGATATCAGGGGCGATAACCGTGGTTCCTTAAAATGTAAACGGACATTACTATTTATTGTCTGTATTAATTTTTTGATGTGAAATGATCATACTTTATAATCTGTCGAAAATATAATTTTTATTAGGTGACTCGTTTAATTAATATAAATAATTAAAAAATATCATACCTCATTTGCATATGAAAATAGCCTGATACCACCGCGCGTCACTATCAGTAAAATAAATATTACTAATAGATTATATTTGCATAGCAGGCACTCGTAATGTTTAGAACTGGTGGTTTAGTGACACAATTATACACTTATTTAATTCCTATAAAGAACAGTATGCGCCTATTGAGTGCGCATGTACCTTTAATGTAGATCTGAATGTTGGGGAGTAACAAAATATCTCCAAATACGTAAAAGATGATCAGTTTGTTGTTCTTTTTTTGTGTGAAATTTATTCTTATTTTCACAATAAAATATTGATTGTAGAGCTAACTCACAGACTATTTAATAAACCTATTACATTCAGAATATGTTTTTAGGAGTATTTAAAAATATAATTTTCTACTTTTCTTATTTCTCATATAAAAAAGTATATGTTGTGACAATTATTTTTAACCGTCCTGGTGAGACGTTTAAAATGATGGTCTAAACATAAAATTTAGAGCAGAAATGTGAAAACTAATCATTATTTGTGGCTGTGACTGGAGAAAAGGGGTTTATGGGTTTTTCGACCAGTGTAGATCCAGATTAGCCTACAAGATCCAGATTAGCCTGCACAGTCCGATCAGGATCTACACTGTTCATCATTCAATCAATGAAACACCGCCATGCTTCTGACAAGCAATATACCGGTACAATGTATATCGTTATCAGGCAACAGGAGCATGCTATTTGATCAGGCACAACACTGGTCATCAATCCCGTAAGCCACATTTCTCAAGTCACAACCACAGATGAGAAAATTATTCTATATTTCTTCGTCAGCAAACTATTTAACCATCTGCATGAAAATGGGACAGAAAACAAAAATAATAGCGCTTTGGTCATTCTGTAGATGTGTAGTTGTGAACAGTAACTCTGGCAATCTACTCCCGTACCGTCCGTAGCCTACGGATGGTACGGAAGTAGATTGCAAGAGTTACTGTTCGCAACTACTAGATGTGCTGTCTGTTTACACGTACGTCCGATGATGAATAGCTCAAGCTTGGAATGTTATAAGTATAACCACAACGGTTCGTTATTACACAACCGCCTCCGCTAATCTTGCCAATATTTGTCATGTTTTCTTTCTTCAAAATACTTGAATATTGTGTTTGCAATGAAGCTACAGCTCAGTCTCAGCCAAGCAAACTGCTTGATTGTGGAGATTAGATTATACAGTATTTTATTTCATTTGGATAAGCACATGTCATATACATGTATGCATGTTTGTATTGGAGGATTGAGAAGAAAGCAAAAATGCTTGTATAATACCTTGTTCCTAAGTTGAGATTGCCAATAGTAGTTGCAAACGGTAACTCATGCAATTACTCCCGTACCGTCCGTAGATTACAAGAGTTACCTTCACAACTATGCCAACAGATGGTCAGAAACGTCAACATCTGGGCAAGATTAACGCAGGTGCATGTGTACACATATCGATAGTCTAACGATCATTATGCATAAACCATTGTGATGTAACGTGTGTGTGATATGACGTCAGGTCACGTGAGGTAGAAGAGGAATTTGTTAATTAAGCTGATCAGCATCGTTGTAGCTAACAGCGTCCACCACTGGCTGTTACACATCTGGCCGCTCTTCGCGTCCCCAGCCGTCCCTGAAATCACAGTTTGTTATACAGTGAAACCTCTCTAAACCGGACACCCTGGGAGGTCCCCAGGGTGTCTGGCTTAGAGAGGTTTCACTGTAAAGCAGGCATTTGGTCATTCTGAGACATGAGCATGCATTGCCACCCGAGATAAATGACCAAGAAACTCATCCAAAATAAGCTCACAGGTGTTTTCTTGATGTCTGGTTTAGAGAAGTTCCACTGTACTTACTTACATTGTATATACTTGACACTAGATCAGGATATTATAATTTCAGGGTTGAATATTTACATAATATTCAGTACCCCCCCCCCCCCATTTGTGCAGATGAAATAAGGTATTCAACTCCATTAACCGAGTCTAAAATAAAGTTAAACTGTTGACAGGCCGTCAAACACAATTAAATAAATAAAGAACCCATTGTAGGTCATATGCAATTACAGTACATGTAGTACGATACTTTTGATATTATTTTCTTTATTTCTTCTCCATAAAAGTATATGTTGTTACCACTCATCTGAACCGTCTCGACGAGACGGTTCAAATGAGTGGTAACAACATATATTTTTATAGATAAAAACAAAATATTCAGATTTTGTTTTCAATAATAAATATTGTATCCTTAAACTCCAATGGGTTAATGGACGGACGTCTTGCTCTTTTAATGGTTCACATCCAGTGACATTTTCTAAATATCTCCTCTATCTTTAATTTTGATGCGATAAAGTGTCCCTACCATATTAAATTACATTATTTCCACGACCGATGGCGTTGTCCTCATAACAGTAACAATTTCCGGAGTTATATCGAGAAGATATTCCGTTTTATCGAGAAGATATTCCGTTATATTGAGAAGATGTATGCTATTCTGCAGGGGTATCTGCACTTCATCACACCAACAGTGCTCCAGTAGTTGCAGAGCTATTTCAAAATACCGTAATAACCCTAAATATTCGGGCACATTTTATTCCGAAAAACCTGTATGAATATGTCGCTTCCCAAAAGATAAAGTGCCCCAATATATAGAATCAGTATGGCTGTGCTAGGTCGGCAAAATAATGATGTATATGGCTCCTTTTTTAGGGGGAAGGGGTTTCCCAAAACAAGGTGTGTCCAAATAGTTATGGTTATTACAGTATGTAGTCGACATGGGACTAAATAGGCTAGCAGGTGTTAACAGAAATTGACGAAAATTACAACCCTAAACGTTTGTTAACTTTCGAGTCCATTTAAACAAAATATATCGCGATACCGCATGAAAAATCTTGGAAATCCATTACGGAATGCGTTTCATATGCGGTAAGAAAGCAGAAACTCCCATACCCTGGTCCACAATATGCTACAAATTATTTATTTAAAACCGTGAACATTGATGTCATAATTAACCTGCCGTCAGAAATCAAAAGACTACACTAATTTATTTATTAAATGTGTCAAACCACAACATCACCTAAGTCATTGTCACAATCACATGTACACAACCGCCTGCGTTAATCTTGCCCAGGTTATAATCGTTTCTGAACATCTATTGGAAATGCCAACTCGCAATCGAGCAGTTTGATTGTCTGAACCAGAGCTGTAGCACAGCCCATGCTCAGCCAATCAAGCTGCTTGATTGTTGATTGTTGAGTATCAACGTTTCTGAACATATGTTTGTAATGCCAACTCGCAATCAAGCAATTTGATTGTCTGAGCCTGAGCTGCAGCACAGCTAAGGCTCAGACAATGAAGCTGCTTGATTTCAATCACACTATATTCAAGTGTTTTTAAATAAGGAAATTTAGATATATTGGCAAAATTAGCGCAGGTGGCAGTGTACTAGTCTATAGAAGTGTAAGTGTGTGTGTGTGTGTGTGTGGGGGGGGGGGGGTGGGGGGGGGGGGGGGGGGGGGGGGGGGGGGGGGGGGCAATTTTCATCAGTCACTTGCACTTTGAGTAAACGAGTGTAGACTGTATTTCCATCTGTATACGACCGTGTTGTTGAATGGACGTAAAACCAAACTCACTCAGTCTGATATTAACAACCTATAGCTATGGTAGATCTGCATAAACTGAGCAAAACAATTGTTGTCATGATTGGTCATAAAATTGAGACACGTCATGTGATTTTGTACCTTAGAACATGTGCGATATCATGAAAAATATTTACAACATGTATGATATTTTCCGGAAATGACGTCGAAAGAATTTTCATGGCATTAATTCAGCATTTTCTCTGAAAATTTCATCTTTCGAAGTCATTTACGGAAAGTTTCACAGTTTCTGTAAGTTTACTTCATGAAAAATCGCAGATGTTCTTAGGTACAAAATCACATGACTCGTCTCATATATGGATGTGTGATTGGTTCGTAAAATGGAACTTACAATGTTTGCCACCAGCTACAAAATATTCCCGTTTTTCAGTCTGGCCAGTGGAAGGGATGAGACTGGATGAGATGGGGAGAAACAGAAACTGGGTATGGGGTACGACAAAATGGACCATACGACGTATGTGACCAGCATAGCGCCAGATCAGATAGCGCCTGATCAGGGGCTACCCTGTTCGCAATTGAACCAGGTGTATGCCTCTGAATAACAGTTTTTATTAATCTGTGCTTATATGATAACCAGGATATACATGGGTCATTGACCCTTTGACCACTAAGTAACTGGAATGGATTTTGATATGTTAATTTTGAAACCAATCCAATGGTCACACAATGATTTTCAGACTAGTCCATTTATGATAAGGGGGTGGTTTTGTTCTCAAAAATATGAAAATTACTTGCAAAAAATGCAGATCCTGATGAGACGGCTCGTCACGAGCCGGCTCATCAGGATCTACACTGTTTGCCAATACCACAATACAGGCCTGTAGTGTTGAAAGGGTTAATGTCCATTTTCTCAGTCGGGATAGGGAATGGAATGGAATGGAATGGAATGGAATGGTGCTTAATGGCCCATCAACACAAAAGAGTATCATTTAGGGCCAAGCAATGTAAATGAAGAATAAAAATAATAGTAAAATAGTATGTTAGATGTGGTAGTCAATCGGATGATTAGGGTAAAAATATTAATATGATGAACAATATAAATGAAAAACGTGTATAGAATTATAAAATTATAGAAATGAGAGACATGTATACAATAATAAAATTAAATTTTCCGATACAAGTTTCATGCAGAAAGCGAAGCAAACCTTCAATGTTCTCCACCTGGAATAGCTCTGCAAGTGAAGTAACATTGAAGTGTTTGCCTCGAATATCGACAATGTCGATACAGTCCAGTAGCACTGTAAGGGGTGGGATAGGGGGTGCTGGCTGTACTGTATATGAAAATAGTAATTACCTCTCTTGCCAGGGTTGGACTTTTCTTCTGCAAATATAAAAGAGTATTATTATCATACAATGTGCATACAATGTACTTCATTTGTCATTTTAATGAAAATATTGTAGTAAATATATGGGCCACGAAAAACGTATCCATCCATAATTCTTTTCTTTTTTTTCATCTACAAATCTCTAAAATGGGAAAATATGTTTAGATGAAAAAAAAAATGTTTATTATTTTTCTGCAAAAACATAATTATGTGTTGTGCAATATTGCGATGGCTCTGTTTGAATTGGTAAAGGTGAATTGTAAAGTTCATTTTCAGGAAGAAATTATAGAAGCCAAAAATGTATAAAAATATTAAAATTTTCTTCCGGAGAAAATTAATTATGTTTATCATAACTTCCCGGTGCCGCTAGTATGGTTGAATTTGTCAAAGCATGAACTACTTCGCTGCAACATCGAAACCATCGATATAGCGTTAGTGCGTACGTACGTACGTACGTGCGTACGTGCGTACGTACGTACGTGCGTACGTACGTACGTGCGTACCTACGTTCAACATCTTTCATTTTTCAATAACTCGTGAACCACTTCACCGATTTTGATAATAGTTGGCTACAATGTGTGTCATGGGGTGGTGCTTTGTTGTGCATACTACCCACGCCCGACTGGCCACGGTCAAAGTCACTGAGGACTTACGTTCAACTTGAATGTATTGCAAAAATGTTATTTTTTGTTTATTCACTAACTTATGAAAAGCTTCACCGATTTTGAAAATATTTAGCCACAATGTGTGTCTATGGATGGTGCTTTGTTTTGCATACGACCCACATCCGACCACCCAAGGGCAAGGTCACTGAGAACTTTTTTATTTTAGTATTTTTATTATCAAGGCTGCCAGCGAGGGAAGTAGCTTCGTTTAACGATGCCAGTTCTTGTCTTTTGAGGTAATTTTAGTTTGTCTTTCTTCCTCACTCGCGCTTTTGTTGCAATTTGCATTTCGTCTGCATCAGGAGGCAGCGTTCTATAATTAGATCACAGGCTGTGACCTATATTTCGTTTGACAATTCCAAGCACACTTTTGGCTGCCACTAATTCAAATTATCAAGTATGGATGTCGGGATAGTCGAGATAAATTACAAACCCACGAGGCAAGCACGTGGTATGCTGAGCATGCGTGAGATTTATTGTTCCGAAACCGTTGCCACGGTGAAAACGGTCGTCATGACATCGAGATCGGTGTAGATTCTGTTCTGTATACACATTCACACAGGGAAGTTTGTATTTTGATGGCCACAACCGAAATTGGAATATTTAATTTTATAACCAGGTTATAACCAGGGGTCCGTTTCACTAAACTTCGTACGACTAAAATGCTCGTAAATGCAAACTTATGATCGTCTGTAAATTTCACATTAACACTGTTTTCTTGTAAACAATTACTGGATTTACATTTATTGAGCATTATGCAGCCTATTCTCAATAAATGTAAATCCATCAATTGAAATTTTACAGACGATCCTACATTTTGACTTACGACATTTGCTGAATCGAAACGCGAGCAGTGTAGCCCCAGATCAGACTGCGCGGATGAGCAGGCTGATCTGGGGCTACACTGCTCGCAAACTCAACAACCGCATTTTTATAGTGGCGATTCACAAATTGTGTTCACATGTTAGAAAATGGCAACAGAAATTCCTAGACTGGTAAACGACTATTGCTGGCTATGACTGACATCACGGCCATTTTGTCACATGACACAGTGGCTGGGCCACGCCATTACTGTTGCAGTTTAATCACATTAAATTACATGGAAATTGGTCCCAAAGTAGCATGACAAATTCGACAAGCTACTCCAATGAAATTAGCTGTTTCAACGAAATTGAGCTTATATACACTACCACCTGCGTCAATCTTAACTCGGGAGTTACACTATCTCCTGCGTTAATATTGCCAACACATTTATTTATTTTAATATTGTATAGAGCTTGAAATCAAGCAACTTGATTGGCTGAGCTGTGCTACAGATACGGCTCAGACAGTTCAATGGATTGATTGCCAGTTGGCATTGCCAATATAAGTTTGATAATGTTTCCCATTGATTGGGAAAATAAAGTTTGATTTATTGGAAATATCCGCAAAAAAATGCATACTTTATAGTGCAGTTCCTGGAATTTATTCCGTTTCGCAACGTTATTAGAACAACTAACATGGCTCTTTTTTTTGGATAAATTTTGAAACTACGGACGTAAAAAAATCAAACAAAACATTTATGAAGTTATATTTCTTATACAAAGATACCCTTACACTGCCGAATTAAATGTTGTCGTCTGCTGTTTATTTTTTATTTTCGATTGTTCTCATCAAAAACATAGTTTTACAGCATTTTAGAATCATTTCCAGAGGAGAGCTTATGATAGCTATGATTTGAACCAATGTATGTTGTTCGAGAAAACGAAGATATGCATTTCGGTGGAAGTTGAAAGTTATGCATCAAATCATGGAATAACTGTTAAGTAAACAATATTCAAACGACATCGGTACCAAGGTGCATGATCACGTGGTTACAACAACAACAACGTCGCCCACTCCAAAGTAAGTATAATTTGATATTTTCCTTAATATGCAACGAATTTTTATGAAATATGGCACAACAAACGCGTCTTCATGAGCTGCATTTGGTGGTCCATGGAGTTTGGCACAGACTTTTGTCGTTTTTTGCAAAGAATCGATTTCCGTGTCGGTAGACACGGAGATCGATTCTTCGTAAAAACGACAGAAATTTGGGCGAAAATACAGAGACCACCAAATGCAGCTTAACAAGACGCGTTTGATGAGCCATATTTAATCAAAATCCGTTACGTAATAAGGACACTGTAAAAGAATACGTACTTTGAATCAGATGGATTCTGGAAATGTCAGTACTTGTTGTTGTTAGTACCACGTGATCATACACCTTGGCTACGCGGTTAACATACTTACCATTTAAAACGATAATCTTTTGACTGTCGATTAAAATGTCTGAACTTCTACACACGTATGTACCCGAGTCTGCCAGCTTGCTATGTTGCACCTCTAACACACTGTATAGTGTTCGTTTTGCGATGGAACTTTGTTTGTGTATGAGCATCTTGCCTGTGTCGCGCAATAACATTCCGTCCTTGAACCAATCGAGATCCTGAGGGGCGTCGGAGGCTCCGCTGATGTTGCACATGAGGCGGATGGTCTCCCCGCTATTGACGAATTCTTTCCCTTTAAGCACGATCTCTGGAAATGAAGGATTTATTGGTTGTGGTTTGTTTTACGTCCGTTTAACATCCAGGGCCCAGTTGCTCAAAACCTCTGTTAGCTTAACAGACTGTTAAATCCTTAGCAATGCTAAGGATTTAACAGTCTGTTAAGCTAACAGAAGCTTTGAGCAACCGGGCCCTGGTCATATTATGTGGCTGTGACTGGAGAAATAGGGCGTACACGTGTATGTGATTTTTAACCAGTGCCACAGTAGCTCCTGGTCAAATAGCACACTCGTGTAGCCTGATGGCGATCTGTATTGTTTGTTCGAAATATGATGCGTGTTTCATTGATGGAATGGTGAACAATGCAGATCCTGGTCAGAATGTGTAGACACACAGGCTGATCTGGGTCTACACTCGTCGCAAAACTCATAAGCCCCATTTCTCCAGTCACAGCCACATACATCTATACAAATGGTAGAATATGGGAGCTTGGCTATATATTAGTTTATATGGCGGCCATCTTGAATTATTGTGTTATCTCTTATATCGCTATTGTTGTTATATTTGGATTGAGAACTGTACCTTACGACGTATGCGTCCGCGCAGTCTGATCGTTGCCTATATACACTGATCGCCATCCATCAAATATGGTTGTGTCTGGCAAAATAAGGCTTATGGGTTTTACGACCAGTGTAGATCCAAATCAGCCTGTGCATCCACACCGTCTGATCAGGATCTGCACTTTTCGCCATTCCACCAATCATGCTTCTAGCAAGCAATATAGATCGTCATCAGGCTAGAGCAGTTTGTTCCTGCAGGTCACAACTCCCATATCCCCCAGTCACAACCACATGTAGTCGATGCGTACTAAACTGGGGCCCGTTTCACTAAACTTCTTACGACTAAAATCTTCGTAAGTGCAAATTTAGGATCGTCTGGAAATTTCAATTGATGGATTTACATTTATTGAGCATAGATTGCAGAAATAAATTATTTTCCTCTGGCGGTCGGCGGGACAACCTTGTACAATGTTAAGAATATTGATTGATGATAACGCGCTTGCGCGAGTGCAGACGTGCGCGTTTTCGCGCCAAGCGTGGTCACTAGGTGTGACCACTGGCGGAATCTTGTCATTCAAGTGTTGACCGACACTAGAGCGACACGTATTTTTGTCGCAATGGTAAACCAGTTATAGGATTGGATGTGTTTATAGTAAGAAATGTGTGTTTCTCAAATGTCGCGTCGCCTGCTTGTCTAAAATACTATACAATGATGTATTTTGCTTGATTAAATGCTAAATATAAGTGAGTGTTGCGTTTGTATAAGGTTGTTCCCGGGGGAATTGCCAGAGAAATGAAAATGCAATCATTGTTTACAAGAAAACATTGTTAATGTGAAATTCACAGACTATTATAATTGTGCACTTACGAACATTTTAGTCGTAAGAAGTTTAGTGAAACGGCCCCCTGGATTGTTTGTAGATATGAGCCACATTCGAATATAATATAACAATGTATGTTTCAACAGTCAATCCGTCAACTGATTTGGGTTGAATTGACGTTTCAACAGTCAATGTTTCAACTAAGTTGAGTTGTGTTGATGTTTCAGCAGTCGGTCTCGACTAAGTTGAGTTGAGTTGATGTTTCAAACTCGGCTCGGAAACGGTAACAATTCCGAGGCATGCTGAGATGATGTTTCGGCAGTCAGTCTCGGCTTGGAAACGGTAGGAATTCCTCGGCAAGCCTCGGAATTCCTACGAGTTTCCTAGCCTCATCTTCTCTACATCTGGGAGAGGTCTAACAATGATATGCTTACCGGGCATAACGTATGTTGTAGGCTTCGAAGATTCTGAAAATAAAGATGGACACTATTTCGCTTTAGCAGAAAATGCATATCAGCATTCAAAAACACAGGGTATGTGATCACTTGGTCTATTGTTTACACGGCAGTAATGGTGGCACCCATGATGTCACAGGCTAACGACACAATTAATACTGCTAAATTTGGTATTGGTGGATTCGTGTTAACGGCTGGAACATGGTCATCATTAAAAAGGAAGAAACCGTAGTCGAATTGATGAAAAATAAGATTTACCCGAGACCTTACTGCAGTGTAAGCAATAGACCACGTGATCCCATACCCTGAGACATACTCGTTTTAGTTAGCGTGCACAACATGTATGCATAAACTCGTGTACATGAACGCAACCGCCAGCGTTAATCTTGCCCAGATTATCAACATTCTGAACATCTATTGGAAATGCCAACTCGCAATCAAGCAATTTGATTGGCTGAGCCTGAGCTGTAGCACAGCTCATGCTCAGACAACCAAACTGCTTGATTTCAAACAAACTGTTCAAGTATTTTGAAATAAACACATTAACAAGTAGTGGCCAGATTAGCGCAGGTCGATGAGTGTGAAAAGAAATTAATGCCATTATGACAATTCTGTTTGTATGTTGTGTGATCGTCTGTGACATACTGCTATAGAATGCGACTCCAATGAATCAAATGCCCACGCATCCACAGGTGGAAGATTCGGACATATGATATAAAACATGCCCTTTGAAAAAAAAAATTAATTACCCCATCCACCGGTTGGTGTACGGTATGTTACGGTTCTATTATTGAAAAAAGAAACACATCCCATTACCCCACCCACCTGTTGTCGTACCGTACGTTGTATATCTATAACGTAACGTACAGTACGACACCAGGGTTTCACTAAACTTCATACGACTAACATGTTCGTAAGTGCAACATTAGGATCGTCTGGAAATTTTAATTGATGGATTTACATGTATTGAGCATAGGCGGCATGCTAGTATATGCTCAATAAATGTAAATCCATTACTTGTTTACAACACATCGTGTTTAATGTTGCACTTACGAACATTTTAGTCGTATGAAGTTTAGTAAAACAGCCCCCATGTGGGTGGGGTAATGGGATTTATAAATGGGCATTTTTATGCCATAGGTCCGAGTCTTCCATCCTTGCATGCATCTTGTCACGTTTGTTTCTCATAGTAGTTTTCAGTTCTACATATCCCTTTTGGGTCGTTATTGTCACAGGGGTCCGAAGTTGTGCTGGGAAAAGTACTGGGTCCGAATCGGTGGGCGTCTTAGTCGGTGGGCATCTATAAAGTGTACTGGGTCCGAATCGGTGGGCGTCTTAGTCGGTGGGCATCTATAAGATGCCCACCGACTAAGACGCCCACCGATTCGGACCCAGTACTTTTCCCAGCACAACTTCGGACCCCTGTGGTTATTGTGATGCAGTTGGGACCAAACTTTACATACGTTGGTGCCAGGATAAAACTGTATGCACATATTGAAAAGTGTTTATCTTTCATTACAAATATCAATTAAATTGTGTTTAATGTTTGTTAGATTGTTATGATATATGTTAGCAATCTTTCCAGTAATATGGTATGTTGAACAATACTTCGAAAAGCTAGAGCAGTGAGTTCGTGGCTTATTACATATTGTATAATATATTAATATTAATATTTAGAAACAAATGTTATTATATTAATACTACACAGAAGAAACTGTGTATGACGATAACACGCTGAACACAAACATTAATACTAGTAGTGCTACTAGTAACACATAATAAATGCAAAACGTTTGTATCTTGTAGTTGCTTTCTTTAAAAGACAGTTTAACACTTGATATATATACAGTATACTATCAATTTGAAATCGTACAGCGAGTATTACAAGGTGTATGACCACGTAGTACTAACAACAACAACAAGTACTGAAACTTCCAGAACCCATCCGATTGAAAGTACGTATTATTTTATATTGTCCTAATTACGTAACGGATTTTGATGAATATGGCGCATCAAACGCGTCTTGTTAAGCTGCATTTGGTGGTCTCTGTATTTTCGCCCAAACTTCTGTCGGAGACACGGAAATCGATTCCTTGCAAAAACGACATAAGTCTGTGTCAAACTCCATGGACCACCAAATGCAGCTCATGAAGACGCGTTTGTTGTGCCATATTTCATAAAAATTCGTTGCATATTAAGGAAAATATCAAATAATACTTACTTTGGAGTGGGCGACGTTGTTGTTGTTGTAACCACGTGATCTTGCACCTTGTATTAGCAGGTTATGTCATGTCATTTCCATTGCATACACGTATAGACTATACATAGCATGTGACATTTAACAAGTAAGCAAACGTAAGGAAAATCACGGAAAGGCAAATAAAAATGATGAAAACCGACTTGCTATGAAAATGAAGTCAGTAGAAATGAATGGACCAATATGAGAATAAACTGTATATGCTTAAGGACCCGTTCTATACTTGATCATCGTTTTAATTCAAAGATAATTGCTTCCTAAATGTGATGGGATATATGTATAACATGTATGTGAACATTAGCTTGTTACTGTATACTATACGGCGCATGGAGTTGTTATGTCGGCCATCTTAGTGTGTACAAGCCATCAGTCAGGTTTACCGCTTGTTGCGTTTGACACATACCACAAAGAATATGGCATATACATAAATACAATTCGGTGCAATATCTTCTACAGATGTTAAATAACAACGTACTATTTTTTGAGAATCCAGTAATGGCTGTGTAACAGTCAAATATATGCAATATATACCAGTATTACCATACATACTGTATCAAATCCAGTGCCATATGTAAGCAGTTACCTGAGTGTATTGTCAATGGTGTCTTACTCGCCTACTATGCGAGTAGATATGATATGGCTTTACTTTTGGCTAATGTGTACACTGACAATAAAATGTGCATCATATAGAAAAGTTTACACATTGCAATATATTTTGAGATTGATGTGAGAAATGCTCAGATATCTCGTCCTTTGTATAGTTTTCTGGCATAATATTTATAGCATGCTGTTTTCATATCTGTTTATGGTGTATTGCACCACATTTTATTACTTTTATTGTCATATTATTTGCTGTATGTGTCAAACGGTCGAAGTGGTGAAACTGTACGATGCTTGTACATACAAAAATGGCGGAGATGGCAACTCAATGTACCATATAGTATACAGTAACAAGACAATATTCACATAACTTATATTCATATATCACATCTTATGAAGCAATTATGATTGAAGCCAAGTTTATCTTTCTATAAACTAATTCCTTAAAGGTACATGCCTACTCAGTAGGCACAAACTGTTCTTTATAGGAATTAAATAAGTGTATACTTGTCTCACTATTCCACCAGTTCTAACAATTACGGGTGCCCGCTATACAGATATAATCATTTAGTAATATGTATTTTACTGATAGTGACGCACGTTGGTATCAGGCTAATTTCATATGCAAATGAGGCATGGTATTTTTTAATTATTTATACTAATTCAATGCGTCACCTGAAAACATAATATTTTCGACAGATTATAAAGTACGATAATTGCACATCAAAAAATAAATACACAGCATAAATAGTAATGTCCTTTAACATTTTAATGAAACACGCTTATCGCCCCTGACATCAGTGTGGAAAGTTACGTCTGATATAAAATGTATAATAATGCCAATCAATACGTGGGGTAATGGTGAATGAATGTTTATTTTGCCAGCAAATGTCTCAGATGATCATCTGATATAAATAACATGTTGTGCCTACTGCGTTGGCATGTACCTTTTAAGAATAATTTAATTAGGAAATGACCAAAGTTAATGTTCGTTCCCAGCTTGTCAAAGTTTCACCTAGTGGAATGTTAAGCTATAAGTATCAGTTACTCAAATAAACATTCGACGTCTCTAAACTAGTAAATGTATACGGGTCTTTAGACCAGGGCCAGGACTAGACGTGCTTAAGACAAACGAAAGACGAATATATAAATATATGATAATAATGGTAGTGCTTTAGTACGGAAAAGACGTTATCCGAGCACTTTCCTAAGAAATGCTACTTGCACAGAGTCATCATTAACCCTTAGACCGCTACTCACAACAATTGTCGTCTGCTGTTGCTTTAATATCTTGCATTATTTCTCGATAACAACATGGTTTGACAGCACTTCGGAAATGATTCTAAAGTGCTGTCAAAGCATGTTGTAAATTATTCTAAAGTGCTGTCCAGCGTTTTTTTACGATAAAAATGGAAAATAGAAAATAAACAGCAGACGAAAAAAACAATAAGATAGCGGTCTAAGGGTTAGCACAATATGGAAATGCAATGTAAATTAATCACATTACCGTAGCCACCCACCAAGGCATATTATATTAGCTTTTCTTAAATTTGTTACTGTATCTCAAAAAGTCCGCCGTGTAATTATTTTAGACACCGCTACATGCCTGAATGCATATACAAGAGGCCACAATGCATGTATCCCTCACATGAGGTCATGACCTTCACCCATAATCTGGGTGAAGGTCATAACCTCAGGTGAGGGATACTGAGATCCATCTAGTACTCGACCCCATTTGACCCCATATTCTAGTAGTTTACATGTACATGTATTTGTATATTATTATATACCTACTTTCGTTTCCCATTGAAACACAATGCAACGCAAGACGTCAATATTGTTTCCATATTGACGTCTCGTGAATTCATATTGGTGAGTGCCGGAACTACGCTTCACCTCGCAAAATGGTTCCTCCTAAATCACCACTAATTTGTTTATTTTATTTATAGTTTGTATATTATTTGAAGCGCATGTAAATTGCGAATGTTGTACATTAATAAAAAGGTTCTTTGATTTGTATGTGGATATATGCACGAGTTCCGCGGAAAAGAGCCGATATGAAATTCCTATGATGTTCATATGAATTTCATATGAAGACTTTTCATATGCATTTCATATGAATAATTTGCATACGAAATTCATATGATTTTGCATATCAAATGCATATGAAGAGTTTGCATATGAATTGCATATTGGCTCACTTTATATCATTTGCATATGAAATTTTCATATGAAATGCATATGAAAAACATATGAAATTCATATGCAACACATCTTATAGTATGCGCAATGGCCCGTTTGTTTATGGCCTCTGAATTATTTGCATTATTTTCGACAAGATTTGCAGTATCCATAGTAATGCCATATATCTATGAGCGTATTTAACAGAGTTTAAATATAACGGTATTGCACATGCATATGGCCATTACCCCCTTGAACCCGAAAGCCCGCTATAGCTGTTTATCAAAACAGTGCAGATCCAGATGAGCCGGCTCGTAACGAGCCGTCTCATCAGGATCTACACTGCAAGTAATTTTCATATTTTTTGAGAACAAAAACAACCCCCCCTCTTTTCATACATGGACTAGTCTGAAAATCATCGTGTGACGGTTGGATTGGTTGCAAAATTAACATATCAAAATCCATTCCAGTTACTTAGGGGTGAAACGGTTAAGCGAACGTAATTAATACAACGGACAAAGGTGCACAACGACGACCAAGTGCAAAAGAAGTAAAACAGAATGAAGTTAAAAAGTAAAATACAGAACCGACAATAACCAGATTCACTTACGTTTTCCACGCTTTAGTTCCGGCATATAAGCTGGGTCATAGGGATTACCTATCGGGGATAATATTAATGGCGGAGTTTATATAATGGTTTCATATATCGTATAGTAGATATGCGGGTTGGTAATATGTTAACCGCGTACATAAATTATAACTAAGCATAGTGTGAACTATACAATTGTCAAAATTAATAAAAGAAATAACGTTCCGTGTATTTGTGTAAAAGTTGGTGGAAACAACACGTGAAAGCTCTTCAAGATAATGTATAATAGAAACAAAACGATAAACACACGTGTGTCTATGACATGCATATGCAGGAGCTCATCAAACATCTAAATTTTCTGTTGTATATAACTTATAAGCTGAATTTCAGTTAAATATGCATGCCGGTCAACACAACCGCCTGTGTTAATCTTGCCAAGATTATCAACGTTTCTTGACATTTATTGGCAATGCCCACTCGCAATCAAGTAATTGCGTTACTCTTGCCCAATGTATCAATGTTTCTGGACATCTATTGGCAAAGCCAATTCGAAATCAAGCAATTTGATTGTCTGAGCCTGAGTTATGACACAGCTCAGGCCATGATCCGCCAATCAAACTACTTGAGAATATTTAAGTATTTTGAAACAAAGATATTGACAAATATTGGCACGATACGCGCAGGCAGTAACGTACAACACAGTCAGTACTAGAATTGAATTTACAGAGAACGGTCAAATATGGAGAACATGGTTAAAGCTACAACCCCACACATGAGGTAAAATGCTCTTACGGAAAATATTGTGCATTAAAATGTAACTATTATATCCTTTTTTTTAGAAAACTTAAAGTGAATATTATCTACATATTATTACTTATTGATATGTTAATCTTGGTGGAAAAACGCACGTCATATGTTTATACTAATCAATGCCCGGTTGCTCAAAGCTTCTGTTAGCTTAACAGACTGTTAAATCCTTAGCAATGCTAAGGATTTAACGGTCTGTTAAGCTAACAGAAGCTTTGAGCAACCGGTTGCTAAGGATTTAACAGTCTGTTAAGCTAACAGAAGCTTTGATCAACCGGGCCCAGACGTTTACTTTATTTAAGCCAATTACACCATTGCCCTGAATACATATGGTAATGGACAATACATACGTTTTGCAAATATATTTCTCCGTTAATGTTATAGAGAAATACAACTATAGCTCCTAATAAAAATATGGAAATAGCTATTTAAAGGGTTAGAGTCTGTTTAAAGGTACATGTCCACTCAGTAGGCACACAATGTTCTTTATGGGAATTAAATAAGTGTATAATTGTGTCACTATTCCACCAGTTCTAAAAATTACGAGTGCCCGCTATACAGATATAATCATTTAGTAATATTTATTTTACTGATAGTGACGCGCGGTGGTATCAGGCTATTTTCATATGCAAATCAGGCATGATATGTTTTAATTATTTATACTAATTAAATGCGTCACCTAAAAAAATATATTTTTAACAGATTATAAAGTACATGTATAATAATTGCACATCAAAAAATAAACACAGAGAATAAATGGTTTATTTTGCCAGAAAATATCTCTGATATAAAAAACATTGTGTGCCTACTGAGTGAGCATGTACCTTTAATTATTGCTGGAAATTGAAAATTAGCGACAATTGTGAATTTGTGTAGATAAATGAAAAGAAAAGAACGAAACAAACAACAGTTTTATAGAGTATACCCTCATTATTGGGATTGTAGCAAGAAACATTCATTGTCACCACGGTAGATACATACCGTAGTCATAGTAACGAGCAAAACATATTAATTCGTTAATCACAATCGCCGAACATTACGTCAAACACGTGACGTCAAGCCACTGGTGTTGTCAATTTGAAGCGGTCTGTGGAACAAGGGGGAAAACTCAGAGGGACTGACCTCTTCAAATGTAGCACATGGTATAACAGTGCGTCACACACGCGCACGCGCAATACTCACCGGTAACTTTGAGCATCACATGCCGAATTATTTTGTTCACGGAACTGACTTGGCATTCGTAGACACCAGCGTCAGGGGGTTGAACGTTTCGTATTATTAGGTCGTACTTTCGATGCTCCTTGGAAAAGCTGACGTTGAAGCGTTTGTCAGGGGCGTAGATGAGCTTCCCTATACTGATCGGATGTGGGTTGGACGCTTTCCGCCAAATAACCTGAAATGTATAATAGGAAGGAGGGTGAAGTTATACAGGGAAGATAATGTGTATTGTGGCATATTTCTGCCATCTACATAACGTGAGTAACGTGACAGCTAAGTCGTCTTAATACACCGTCTAAGTAGTTTTAACTACATAATCATCGCGTCCAGATCAGACAAATTGGACGCGATAACTAACGCATAATCTCGTCAAAAACGTGATACTGCCCACTAATGACACATTGATTTCATGACATTTTATCTCGTCTTGATCAGTTAGTAAGTCGTCTTGACGCGATACTTATTACTTATCGCGTCAAGACGTCGTACTAACTGGTAAAGACGGGATAAACTGCGTTAAGTCGTCTTATTGTCTGTATTCGTCGAGAAAATGTGTAGAAAAATAAAAATAAAAATCGATGTCACTAGTGGGCAGTATTATCGTGTTAGATATCGTGTCCAATTTATCTCGTTTTGGCCAGTTAGTAAGACGTCATGACAGGAATATACCTCCATAAATGTGAAACTGTTGAACCAGTGAAAACGTGCACTGTAGTTGATGAATAGGAAGGTGGAGGGGATTGGTAGTGAAGACAAACTGACTATTTTGAAACAGTTGAACCGCTCTAAACCAGACGCCATACAATCTTGTTAATAAATATGAAGGTTGAAGCGATGGTAGTGAAGACAAACGGACTATTTTGAAACATTTGAACCTCTCTAAACCGGACGCCACATGCAATGTAGTTAATGAATAGGAAGGTGAAGGTGAAGACAAACTGACTATTTTGAAACTCTATTGTTTAACCTCTCTAAACCGGACGCCATACACTCTTGTTAATAAATTAGGCCATGGGCCAAATATGGAAACCCTCCCCCCCCCCCCTGTAGTACATAAGCAGACATATTTTTCTGATAACTATAATCAATTACGAGTGTAATGCAACTTGTCTGCGCTCTGTAACCCGCTGGATGAATGTATGGCACCATTTTGAAGTATACCACCCAGCAACTTTTTACCATATTAAAAAATCACACTTTTTGTAAAAATGTGACAAAATTATATTGTTAAACACGGAAACTGCTGTTGTTTTGCAGGTTTTGAGAGATGTTTATAGCAATACTTTGCATTTAAGTAGAATTTAGGACCGTCCGGTCCTTTTAAGCAAATATTTTGCATATTTAATTACCCCACCCACTCCATTTCAATTGTAACACATGTATTGCCACACATCTCTTCCCATACGGTATTTATAAATTGTAACTATGGAAAATATACATGCATGTGCTCATGAAACATGTGCAAACTATAGTTCCTGTTTTTCTTATGCTTACTGCACATGATACTAAGTTAACCACAACTGAATTTGAAACCGTTACCCCACCCACTAAATCTACAATGTACATTTTACACATATTGAGTTTCATTAGCTGTCTCCACTTACATTTACTTTTAACTGGTACATATGAATAGTCAACTACTTCAACATGACACTGGCGTCATTTCATACACAAAAATATCGTGAGTTGTCATGATGAAAGTGCATGGAGTGAAGTATGTATAGCAGCAAGTGTGAAGAAAAAAGGGAATTTCCCCACAGTATCGGGCAAGAAATGATTCGATATTTACAACAAGATCAATGCTATATTGTGAAATAGAACATGTTAAATGTGAGCATCGATATAATGCACAACAACAGTTATAGACATGCGTATACTGATTTGCGTATGCTTATACAACAAGGTAATTAATTTTCAATCAAGGTTTGAAGCATCGCGCCTGTGGCGGGGACAATCCCCACAACATCAGGTATTAAGAAACTATTCATTATTTGCATCATCACATCAAATATGGTTCATGAAATCATCACATATACATAGCATCACATATATATAGACATACATACATACATACAGTTACATAATGTGTCCAGGGCTTTCATTGTTCTTGATTTGTGCATGATTATACAAGGTAATTAATTTTGAATCAAAGTTTGAAGCATCGCGCCTGTGGCGGGGACAATCCCCACAACATCAGGTAAGAAACTATTCATTATTTGCATCGTCACATCAAATATGGTTCATGAAATCATTAACATATACATAGCATCAAACACATACGCACATACGTACAGTACATACGTACATACAGTTACATAATGTGTCCAGGGCTTTCAGTGTTCTTGATTTGTGCATGATTATACAACAAGGTAATTAATTTTCACTCAGGATTGAAAGCCTCGATACCAGGTAAGACATATTTCGATATATACAATAACAGATGAAATAAAATATGGTACACAATATCATTCATATCAGCATATTCATATCCGCATATATAGACATACATACAGTTACATAATGTGTCCGGTGCATTTGTTGTTCTTGATTCACGTATGGTTGGTTACAACAAAGTAATTCATTTTCAATCAGGTTCGGAAGCATCGCACCTGTGGCGGAGTCAATACCCATGGCATCAGGTACGAAACTCTTCGATATTTTCTGACATCAACAGCGCTCAGGTATTATCCTAACATGCTGTACAAATCGTAGATACATATCTAGTGAATCCGGCTTAAGAGAAGCAACCTAGTCATATGCTTCATCCGCATCAAACATGCTATCTAGTAAGCTGTCGGGCTCATGGGCATTTGTTTCATCAACATCCACCGTATCCACTTCTTCCTCTTCTACCAGTAGATCTATCATTTCAGTTGGCAGGTAATCCCCCTCTGTCCATTTGCACTCTAGTGTTCCGTTTATGACCTCCCACCCACGGCCATTTGGTGGCGGTATGCAAGCATTCGATTGGTCAGTGCTGCACCAAATGAGGGTTTGGTGATTAGCTCTCATTATATACATTCTCAACGATGACCTGCATGGTGGCAGAATGCTAAGATCAGCGCCATTGTAACTTGACAGCAGCTCTTCTGACTTGGGACTGAACTTTTGCAGGAATAGCTCCATGCGCAGTTTGTTTATGTCTGTAATACTAGTATTAGTACTCCTGTACATCAGACACACAAAGTGTTCAAGGTCTTCGAAGAGTTGTGGTTCTACAGAAGGGGACAAACCCAACTGCATGAATGTATCAGTGAATTCTGGGTGCTTCTGAAGTAGTTTTAGCGGTGTCACCTTTCCACGACGAACGAAAGCACTCGTGCTGTCACAGCCGATGAATGCATGAAGTGCTGGCAATGCAAAACACAGCTGCGTACCAACCTCAGCAATGATACCGTGTATGTCAAGCAGTCGTCCTTTGTTGCCGACACCGGTGTCAAACAGCACACGCTGTTTCATCAGCTGTGTAAACCTGAGTAACAGTACAAACACGTCGGTATCTGGAGATCTGACAACAATTGTATTGTTCTCCGATAAATGCGATGCATGGTGCAAACAATGCAATACCAGTCGTTTGTCTGCTTCCTCTTGTGACGAATTCAGTTCTTCTATTTCGTCAGTGTGTGTTGATATGCCATACATACTAGTAATTTGACGCATTTGGTTACACACACAAACACAATTGTTCTTCCCTTCACCTTGTGTGTGTATTTATCTTGCATCCATGTATTAAGTAGGAGTTTTCACAATTGTGTCTTGTTGACATCGTTCAAGAGGAACTGCTTCCAGTCACGTGGAACATTTCTCAGCCGTCCCTTGATCAAGTAGGTATTTGTGGTACCTCTTCGTTGTCGTTCATTGGTTTTAATTGACAGAGGATGGTACGTGTTTGTTACAAAATCCACGCGTTCTGCTTTCGGCATTTGGTGATATACACTCTCCGCCAGATCTGCAAATGTGTTGGGCAAAGCAGTTTGCATATGTAGAATTGCATTTCCGTCAATGATGTAGCTCACCTGTTCTAGCGGAGGCCTGTAAACCATATGCGTCTGCCCTTCCAGTTGGTGCATCAATTTCACTTTGTCAGTCCTTGCCGGTTATCCATCAGCTGTTGCAAGCGACCATGGAACTGGACCTAACGGGTAACTGAAGACCTTAGCCATGTCAATGTTGTTCTTGAGTGCAATGTAAACGAGCTGTCCAAATACATTCCGTTCTGCTACTAGTTCCTTTGACATTCGCTGTGGACTCGAGTGTCACCGATTTTGCAAGCGTTGCAAATGTTTTGAGTTTTTGTTGCTTTATTGGCGCATGGAAGCTGGCAGATCTTTATACAAACAGACTTCAGTCTGCACCTGGCAGCTAATTTGTGACGTTGACTGACAAAATGTACCGAAATACATTTGAGACCAGCGTAACGCCAGATGTGACAGTATGATAATGGCACATGCTGTTCGCTATTCAATCTATATTATGAAGTGTCATTTCTATTTAATATCTTAGATCCAGAACAGACTGCATTTCAATACATGTGTAAGTGAAGACATCCATAGGTCGCATATGTCATAAGATTAGGCCATGGGCCAAATATGGAAAACTTACCCCTGCGTAAAACACACATTATATTACGCAATTGTCATGTATATTGATATCCATCACATGGCATTAATTTGCGGTGTAAAAAGTGGTTCAAATGCCACTTATCATCAGTTAACATGGAAAATTGTTAACATAGACAATTGTTGAAAAAACGCCCTTTTTGGCGGCCATTTTGAAATTTCCACCATTTATATCATGCTGTTAAGTCAATATGTATTACATAATTGATATGCATATTGATATGCATTACAAGGTATAAGTTACAATGTTAATAGCGGTTCCAATAACACTTAACAGCAGTTACAGTGCAAACTTTTCGCAAAAACACACTTTTTAGCGGCCATTTTGAAAATGGCGGCCATTTGGTAAAAGAAATTGATTTTGAATGTATCACACACTGTTTTATATTCAATTAGGGAGTAGATAAGAACGATTTAGAAAATTTAAATCGGTCCTAATACCGGTTAACAGGCGATAAAGCTAGTCCTGTAAACCAAAACAATTGTTTTTGACGGCCATCTTGGAAAATGGCCGCCATTTGTTCATCCAGCGGCTTTTTAATGGCAGACCTTCTGGAATGACAGACAATTGACTACTGAATTTGAAAATCATAGTGGCGTTATGTACCACGGGGGGGGGAGGGGGGGGGGTTATTGGTGGCCCAAAGACTAAATATGAAGGTTGAAGGGATGTTAGTGAAGACAAACTGTCTATTTTGAAACATTTGAACATTTGAACATTTGAACCTATCTAAACCGGACGTCATACAATGTAGTTAATGAAGAGAAAGGGGGAGTGGATGTTAGTGAAGATAAATCGACATGTTTCAAAACAGTAGACTATATCTTTATCCCGTCAACACAGTGCGTATGTGCCGTGAAACATTTTTGATATCCTGTCAATATGACTTAATCACTGCGTATGAGTATGTGCGGTGGCTGGGGTTATTCTTTTGCATTTTAAAGCCATTTGTAGGTGTTGACGGGATAATTAAAATAGTAGGTTAGTGCCGTGAATGGGAACAACTATGTGGCGCGGCACGGAAACGGGATGTGCTCGGCAGAGCCTCGCCCATCCCGTTTCCTAAGCCTTGCCAGATATTTGTTTATAATTCACGGCACTAACCTACTATTCTCTATAAACCGGACTCCACGTGCAAAATAGTTAATGAATAGGAAGGTGGATGGATTTGTTATTGACGACAAAATGTATATTTTGAAACAGTTCAACCTACATAAACCGGACGACATACAGTGTAGTTAATGCAGATAAAGGGGGAGGGGATTGTTAGTGGAGAGAAAATTACTATTTTGAAACTGTAGAATATATGTGGGTTGAACGATTTCCGCCATATAGCCTGAATTGTAGTCATTGCATCGGAAGGTGGAGGTAATTTGTTACTGACGACAACACAGATCCATGGCACTTTTGAATCAGTATAAAACCGGACGCCATGCAGTGTAGTTATGAAGAAGCAATGTGGGTGGACTTGTTGCAGTGAAGAGAAACATAACATAGTGGAACCTCTCAAAACGAGATACCCTGGTGTCCGGTTTAGAGAGGATCCACTGTGATTCTGGTTCATGTATATGAGCACTGCAAGATATGTCGGTGTATTTTGCGATCATGAACGTACGTTATGACAGAGATACATTAATTTGAGTATATTTCTAGTATTTATCTGTTAATCACCATAATGGCTATACGCAGTTTACGAATATATTTTACTCCAAAGAATGCATTGTTATCTATATATGCTTTATATGCCAGTTCTTTGAATATCTAGGTGCGGATCCAGACGGTGACGTGTCCGGCGCACGCCCCCTCTAAATTTGGTCGAGTTTAGATTTTAACCCATTTGCTTACGTGGAAAGATCTGATTATTTCCTTGTTTCTCACCCAAAGTGTATGTTGTTACCACTCAGTTGAACCGTCTCGTCGAGACGGTTCAACTGAGTGGTAACAACATATACTTTTGATGATAAATAAGAAAAACATGCAGAAAATAATCTTAATTTTATGAAAGTTGGCGATCACGTGTGTCTTATTTGAAATTCCCACCCCTCTGGAGATAAATCCTGGATCCGCCGCTGATATCCGTGTTGTAGCTTTACAATCCGTCAGTCTTGTACAACTGGAATAACTATTATATTTCATTTTGATAGGATTTCCTGTGTAAAACGTACGGACAAATACACAAAATACATGTAATTGTAAAAATTAACATCTAAATGTTATGTTACACAACGTATTGCAGATTGCTCAGGCGTGTAACCGTTTTTATCCGAGCTATCAGCTCGGATTTAGTAACTATATGAAAATTCTCAGTCATTGCAGATATGCTAATGAGTTAAGTGGCGGTCGCAGTGTCACTGTTTGCGCGTTTAACTTTAGAAAAACACGCGGTACTACGTCATAAAAAAGTAGTTCAACAACAATAAAACAGCGAGCTATCTTACCGTTTCAGCGTAATACATGTGTTGTTTGCATTTTTTGTGCTATATGTGTGTTATTGCAAAAGTTTTTGCATACTTTATAAACTATTAACTGTTATGTATTAATAAGAGTTCTTTGTTATGTATGTTGATATTTTGCGCAATGATATAGTAGGGGGCGGGATTTCCCTGTGACGTTTTTTTTTAATGACCAATCAGATTAAAGCTTACATTCTGAACTTTACACAGGTCAATGGCTCGATAAAATGCGACATTCGCCAGCGAAATGATGATGATTTAAAGCAGAAACATTGTTTTTTGACAGTTACATACTGTTTTAATCATCTTGAGCCATCGATATTATTAATCAGTGTCCATTTTACTTAACAAAAATCAACTAATCTATAATGAATTTAGTAAAACAGTTCGCGCGGAAATCCAAACTTTCCAAAGAGGTGCTAGCAATGTTTTGATAATTACACGTCGTGTGTGTTAGTACGGGGCGCCATGCAGGACAGGTTAATTATGTGTACAAAACCAATTTTGTCCAGACAAAATCGAGTTTTGTAACACTAAAAATCACAAAATTCAATTCTGTGTCACAAAATTCAATTCTGTGTCACAAAATTCAATTCTGTGTCACAAAATTCAATTCTGTGTCAATTCTGTGTCACAAAATTCAATTCTGTGTCACAGAATTCAATTCTGCATACGTTTCGTATACAAAATTCATTTTTGTTATAAATGATTCAATTTTGTAAGACAGAATTTAGTTTTATGAAGAAAATTCAGTTTTGTGGGACAGAATTCATTTTTGTCCACAAAAATTAGTTTGCGTAGGATAGTCTATGTCATCTCTACGTTGATTGGTTGAGATCGGTCTTAGTCCATTTTACTAGATGGTGGAGTACACTTGCAGGTTTAAATATTTCAATGCGAAAATATAACCCAATATATCAATATTATACTTCTTTATGGACAGTTATTTTGGTTATATTATGATTACAAATGAGTGGTCACACCATATAAGCATATTTACTTTGAAGGAGAAATAAGAAAAATATTCAGAATTTTCCCTCAATTATGTAAACAGAGTCAAACATAAAGTAGCCGGGACATAGCTAGACCTGAGAGCATGCCCATATATAGAGAATACCAGGCTAGTGTATTTTGATATCAAGTTTATCAGACAAGGCTAGGAAACGCGTAGGAATTCCGAGGCTTGCCGAGGAATTCCTACCGTTTCCGAGCCGAGCACTAGTCTGGTATTCTATTTATCAGGTAACGTTTTATGCTCGAAAATGACATTAGATGACGTCGTATTATAACAGTAGATCTAACCTTGTGAAACAAATGGTATTGGATCTGTGTCTACTAGTTGCGAAGTTTTAACTGGGGCAGATGTACCTTGCGATACACAATAAATGAGGTCTGTACTCGCGGGAGATCTACATGTACATGAATTATGTGTACAATTATAACGCAAATGAGTTTAAATACGAATGGGTTTGTCAACGTTTGACTGTTTGGAGATAGTTGAAGCAAAATGGCAGAATGAGAAATGAATCATCGGCAGAATGAGAAATGAATCATCGACATTGAATGTGTAGATCGGCGACCGTGACCCATTTCTCCAGTGCAGTTTCTGACCAATGGTAGTCCTTCTTACATGCGTGTGCAGAATGGAATTTTGTGACACAGAATTGAATTTTGTTACACAGAATTGATAGAATTGAATTTTGTGACACAGAATTGAATTTTGTGGCACAAAAGTGAATTTTGTGACACAGAATTGAGTTTTGTGGCACAAAAGTGAATTTTGTGACACAGAATTGAGTTTTGTGGCAAAAGTGAATTTTGTGACACAGAATTGAATTTTGTGGCACAAAAGTGAATTGAATTTTGTGGCACAAAATGAATTTTGTGGCACAAAATTGAGCCATGTCCCACTTGGCGCCCCGTAGTTAGCGCATACGCTGCCGACAGTCTTGCGACTTGACATTACACACCATATACAGTACGATACACTTCACAAAGGAAACGTTGTCTTGAGTTTGAATAAGGATAATAATTATCTCTAGATTATTTGTATTATGAATTAAAAAAAGCATATTTAAATAATTAGATATTAATTTAAATAAATATTTCTGCATCATTTACTCAATAAATTAAAATTGAATGTGTAGCTGAAATGAAAGTGAAAGTAGAACGTTTTTGTTATATCCTCCGGGTTACAAATCGCTGAGGATTCCTATTTGAATTGGAAAATGATATGAATTTTAAATTTAGGAGACTGTGTCAGGAGAAAATGGACTGATGACATATGTCACCAGTCTAGTTCCTGAGCTATGACTGTGACAGGAAAAAAGGGACCGATGACATATGTCACCTGTCGTGTTCCATGCATGACTGCTCGCTCTTGTTTGTAATTGTTGTAAAATATATACAGTTTAAACTATGTATACAAAACTATAGATATACCCCCCCTCCCTGGCATACAAAGTATGTCGAGGGGTATATAGTTTTCGTAATTCTGTCCGTCCACGTTAAAGAGTGTGGGTACCCATTATATTATCTCTGTGACGGAAAGTCGGATGGACCTCAAACTTAATATACTTACTTATCATCAACCATATTTTCATTCCATACCACACTCATGCGGCCTTCATTTCCAAGGTCAAGGTCAAATTACTTAGACATTTCATCCGTACAATTTGCCTTAAAGTTTTCTGCAACCGTAAGTCAGATTGACTTCAAACTTCATATACGTCCTTATCATCATCCATATTTTCATTCCATACATGTACCACACCCATGTGGCCTTCATGTCCAAGGTCAAGGTGAAATTACTTTGAACAATCATGTTTGTCAAGATAAATATTTTTGCAGCATTGATAATGTATACTGATTCGACGAATATACTGATTTTAAATGGAGTATATATGATTTTTTTGTGTGAAATATTAAAATGGTTGAGCACGTACTGCGAAGGATTTCAGGACTTTCAGTCCTTTGATTAATAAGTGGTAACAAATTACAAACAAGAAATGTGGATGTGATTGGAGAAATGGGGCTTATTAGTTTGTATCCCAGTCTGATCACGATCTGCACTGTTCGTAATATTCTATGAGTGTGTTATTTGATCAGCACATGTACATGTACACTGGTCACAAATCCCATAAGCCCCATATCCAGTCACACCCACAGGTTGGTTCATCTTTCTGCACATATTTCGTCGGTGCTCACTACTTTCAGTACTTTGATTTATCGTTTTTGTGCATTTTGAGTGGCGAACGCGCAGACCATTTTCTTCTGTTCCATTGGAGATAACTGGATTATGAAATTTCACAGTATACACTTTTAAAGAAATAATTCCCGCTGACAAATCAAAATCTTCAGATCGTTTTCAAGATATTTCCGTGTTTTACGCATGCGCCGGCGAATTTTAGCGCGGAGCGACAATAATGTGAATCAAAGATGGTGGCGATAGCGCGGCGGCCATTATTATGTCATAGCCAATTACGTATCGGGCTGTCATCTGCAACATTCACCGTTTTATAACTCAATTAGATGTTGCCCTGTCAATTATCGAGTTCGTTTGTCAAGATTACTTGACACAAATCCATCTGAATGGATACAAAAAGTAGGAGTTCGACTTCAGAAATCCATTATGACCCAGGAAAATCACAGTTATGTGGATGTCGCATCGCGGTCAAGCCACGTGGTTATAATTACTTCATGAACGTGTGTTCGGTCCAAATACTCGAACTCAGGAAGTCTGTTTGACTGAGCCTGTTCTCAGTCTCGGCCAAATCAGACTTTCTGATTTCGATTAAAACAGTAGTATATAGGGAGTCAAAATGATACCACCTAACGGTGGTATCATTTCTCCTCCCTATATACTACTCCACCACCCCCCGAAAAATCAAAAATTGGTTAACGAGGAAATTGTCTCCCACCAACCACGAAATATTCAAAATTGGTGTCATAAATACATCATGTTGTTTTCACGTCCAATTGAACAGATAAAACAATAGTCTTAAAAAGGATTTATTTTTGACACCAATTTATGAATTTATTCTAATAAGTTTCCGATTTAAATGCGTCCTCGCGCAATAGTCTATATTCCAACACCATATTTTCCTCCTCCGATATAGCTAATTGATTCCGTAGATCAGCAATTAATTCTACCAGCTCTAGTCTACGTTCACTGTAGCCACAGGGCAGCGTAGTTGCTTATGCAACAGGTTTGGGCACTAACGATTTACAAGGGCATCTGGGGCATTGAAATTGCGGGGGGGACACAAGGAAACTTTCTACGTCTCGCTAGATGCCTTCGTAGATAGTCTTTACGCGTAAACGTCTTACAACAAGTCTCACACTCCATTATATATGTATATGTTTATGTTTATATTCAATTGTCGTAAAAAAAACATAATGTTTTCAAGACCAATTGAACAGATAAATTTCATAGGTTATACAAAAGTATATTACAGAAAATATGATAACGTCAGAAACTAGAGCAGAAATAGAAAGTTTGAGAAGAAAAGCCGAATCTCTAGGGATTACTTATAGTAAACGGTGAGAGTTAGGGGGTTGACAAAGTTTGATAAATGCCACCAAAAGAATGAAGGGTTTTACAGGAAAAATATGATAACGTCAGAAACTAGTAGGCTGAAAATAGAAATTAGTTTGAGGAAGAGAAGCCGCAATTCTCTAGGGATTACTTATAGTAAAACGGTTTTGAGAGTTAGGGGGGTTGACAAAGTTGATAAAATGACCACAAAGAATGAGGCGTTTATGAAGCGGTTTACCCGCGCCCACAAACGAGGAGCCTTTAAAGATATATCCAAAGCGGAGGAAGTAGGTAACAGAATTCAAAAAGAAAGTATTGCGGGGTTAAGGCTAGTGTAATCAAACCTTCAAGCACAAATAATTTGTCCCAAATTAGACGCCAAAATAATAATAAGAAAAAATCTATCGTTAGTGCGATAGTGGAAAAAGGTGAAGAAATATTGGGGGCTCACGATGAAACATTGGAAAAGGTAGAAAATGGAAGACGGGTAGTTACATTATCCTTTCGTAAAAACATTAACATTAACGAGTCTGAACGCATGTCCGATAAACTCGCTCCGTATCTAACAACCAATTTTTATTTGAGATATTCATATTCTTACAAGCTAGAACATATGGAGGAAATTAAAAATGGAAAACCTAAAACTATAATATTTCACAAAAATCTCGGTGGTAGCGAACCACTATCATCAATGAAAACCGTTAAAAATGGCTGTCAGATAAGGAGCAAACACGAATAATGTCCGATAAAATAGACAGACCGAATACAAAGTGGAAGTTTGTAAGATGGGTAGAGGTTTTCGTAAAGCTAATACAGGGTAGTAGGGGAATAGATTTGGGACTACAATCCAAAGAAGCGGCAGGAGGAGAACTTCCAGAATGGCTGAAGAATAAAAAAAGGTATGTATTCTTTAGATAAGTATAATGACGACCTTTGTCTGTTCAGGTGTCTAGCTATGCATATGACAGATAAAAGACCCGACAGATGTACAGAAAAGGCGAAAGAACTTAGTAAGCAATATTTTGGTAGTAATGTGGTTTCACCAATTCCTTTTTCAGATCTGAAAAAGGTTGAAGAGTTTTTTAAAATCGGTATAGAAGTATATCAACCCACCGAATGTAATGTATGGTGGTTGAAAAAGGTACCAGCACACTATAAGGCAATAGGTAATAAACCAATGACAATAGGACTGTTTAATAATCACGCATTTCTGATAAAAAAACTTAAAAACCTATCTAAAATTTACGCCTGCGATAATTGCAAACAGAAATTCACGAAAGCGAGTAATATGAAGAGACACGGACCAAAATGTATGAAAGGTGAGACAAAAATAGTATGTGATGGTAATTATTTAGAGCGCCCGCGTTCGTCGTTCGAGAAAGCGTTTACCCAAAAGGTTCTAAAAGTTATGGGGCGATCGATTGGATGTATTCTGTGGAAAAGCGGGAGGGAATTCACATTCACCACGAACAGTGCGGACACGGAGGTGAAAGATGGATTTTAGGAGCTCCGGTAGATGGATACTGTCCAGAAACCAATACCGTATATCAATATCACGGCTGTTACTGGCACGGGTGTGAGATTCATGCAAAGCATAAAAAAGAAGAACGCGCATCCACAATGAGAAGAGATAAAGTTATTAGAAAAAGCAAAGAATTCAACCTAGTAGTTATGTGGGAATGCGAATTCCAAAGAACGGGTAAAGATATAAAGATCGGTTGTGACACTACTCTTTATCCATATCAGATAGTATACGATTTTGAGGCGTATCTCCAGCCAGAAGTTGAAACTACAGGTAATAGTTTAGAGTACGAAGCTGAGCACGTTCCGGCAAGCGTTAGTATAGGAGATAATTTCTCAGGAACAGTAACTCATATTTGTGATATAAAGATCCCGCAAAACTTATAGAAAAATTCGTAGAAGATTTGAAAGTCAGGGGAAAAGCTATAAGAGAAGAAGTGTGGTCAAGATATAGGTTTAATACAGAACATTTACGTAAAAACCAAATCGCCAAAATCGAACAGTGGATAGAGCAAGTACCGGTTATAGGTTTTAACAGCAGTAAGTACGATATAAACTTAATAAAGAAATACCTAGTAGGCGAACTGACATCAACAACAAGAAAGTAATGGTCGGAAACGTGCAAACGCAACAATATTTCTATTTACTCCAGAATTTAGATTTCTTGATGTAATACTTTATCTAGGACCTGGTGTAAGTTATGATAGTTGGATAAAAGCCTACGACTGCAAAGGACAGAAATCTTTCTTTCCTTATGAGTGGTTCGATTCTCCAGACAAAACTGGATTACCCAGGACTACCGGATATAGAGAATTGGTATTCCAAACTATCTGGGAAAATGTTAATAGACGAAACAGAATTAAGTAGATGTCGTAGAATTTTCGAAGAAAATAATATGAAAAACTTTCAGAGGATTGGTTGAAATATTATAACGATTTAGATGTAGCACCGTTCCTAAGCGGTGGAAAAAATGTGTGAATTTTATAAACACAGAGGTGTGGATATTTTCAAAGATGCGGTAACACTACCTGGAGTAGCTATACAATATTTATTGAGAGGAACCATTAAAGAACAAAAATCTTCAAAGACGATTATACCGGAGGATGCTCTATATGCACCAAAAGAAGAAACATACGAAATGATGAAGGACGCTCTAGTTGGTGGTCCATCAATAGTATTTACACGCTATGCAGAAGCCGGTGTTTCCAATATTAGATCAAATGAAAGTAACAAACCTTGCAAGGCTGTTTTGGGGTACGATGCAAACGCGTTATATTTATCTACGTTAAATAAAAGAGATGCCGTGTGGGAGAGAAACTATACACCATATAGATACCCCACATAACCCTAAATTTATTAAAAAGTTTTGTAAAAGAGTTTTATCTGGAGACTGGTTTGGGTTTGCGGAGGTGGAGGATAGAAGTTCCACACAACTTAAAACATAAGTTTTCTGAAATGTCCCCAATATTTATAAACAGAGAAGTAGAGGTTGATGAAGTTCCCACACACATGTTAAAATATTTGGAAGATACTGGAAGAACTAGAGGAAATGGAAGAAAATTGGTTGGGATCTATGACCGCCACTAAAGTATTGCTGTACGCGCCACTGTTGAAATGGTATTTAAAACACGGCCTAGAAATAACGGGAGTTCATCGTGTTATAGTTATATTAGTGGTAAACCCTTCGAATGGTTCGCAAAAGAAGTTACAGCCGCAAGACGAACAGGCGATGTAGAACCAAATAAGAAACCAGTAGCCGACATAATGAAATTATTAGGAAACTCGTGTTGTGGAAAAATGATAGAGGCAACGGAGAGACATTTAAATACGACATATACGCGAGACGAAACCTGTGTTGACAAAGCATTAAGATCCGCGTATTTTGATGATTTGGAAGAGATAGGATATGCGTACGAAATATCTTCAAGAAAACCCAGGTGTGCGCTAAAGAGACCATTCCATTGTGGAATAGCGGTTTATCAACTAGCTAAATTGAGAATGTTGGAATTTTACTACGAATTTCTAGATAAATACATAAAAAAGAGAAGACTTTGAATTAATACAGATGGATACAGATAGTATGATATAGGAGTTAGTGGAAAAACGATAGAGGAATTGATTAGACCTAACTTACTAGACGAGTTTGAAAAAGAAAAAAATAAATGGTTGGCTTGGATAAATGGAGCGAAAGAGAGCCCGGACTTTTCAAAATGGAATTTAGCGGGGATAGGGCGTATAGCGTTATCTAGTAAGTGTTATTTTGTAGAAAAAATTAATTTCACTAAAGATAATTTGGAACAAATTAAAATTAATAAAAAACTCTGCGAAAGGAATGTCCAAGAGAACTAACAATTTATTTAAATTGGGATAGATATAAAAACGAGTACTAAGTGAAACTACAGAAGATGGAAAACACATTATAGATGTAGCACAAAATAGAGGATTTAAAATGAAAGACGGCGTTATGAAAACGTACTGTCAACAAAAATTAGGACTCTCGGCATACTACGATAAAAGAGCGCGTGTTACCAGACGGAATACATACAGAACCTCTATTGATTTAAGTAATCGGGGGTAGCTGGGTGTCAGAAGACACTATAAGAAGTTCTTCGCGAACAAACCCTCGAGATGGCCCATCATCCAAATAGTAGAGCACGGGCTCATCGGGTTTGGTAATAGATCGATCTAGATGATATACATTGAGAGACCACACTGGATCAGTCGCGCGGCGGCTGCCACCTTCGAGCTCTCCCGGTTGATAGAGGTACCGGACGTCAATATCTGATGGAAGCCGATGCTCCTCTAAACCAACGGGTCGCCCGCGCGAGACGGCAGAGGGCTTGCTCGTCACCCTTTTAAACTTGATAGCATCTACAGGCTTCTTACCTATCAATCTGGTCACCTCTCCGTTCAGTGCGGAGACCACGGTGGGCAGTCTGGCCACCCACTCGGTCGACCGTGAATGGGGGTCTACAAGTTCTTTGGCGTATTGGTGTCCGAACAGTCTCTCAGCCAGGGTTCGATTGAAGCGTTCCACGATCCCTGGTCCCGGTGGATGTTGACGCGGCCGCGTCTGATAGAAACAAATTTATGCTTAGACAATAGATGAGAGACCGCGCCCATGAACTCGCGGCCGGGATCGACCTGGAGAAGATTCGGCCATTTGAGAGGACTCCTCTTATATATTCGGGAAAGAGCCTCGGCCACTTCCTTAGACTCTTTAGTGGCCAACGGCTCAGCCCCTTGTAACGACTCGCTACGTCAACGATTGTCAGTGGCGTACTTGTACGTTTTGCGACCGACGCGATCGTGAGGGAGAAACAGGAGATCCGCTTGGTGAACTTGGTTCGGCACCGGCACGTCGAATTTCGGGGCGCGGAATATTGTGAGGCGCGGGTAAATAGATCTGCCAGATGGCCTGCTTCTTGAGCCATTCCTTGACAGCGTTTTCTGAAACCTTGGTCGCCGCCGCGAGGTTCTTGATGGCCGCGAGTCCCTTCCAGTAGCCGCGTGGACTATAGTATGTATTCGACAGCTTGCGCGTTAGTTTTGGTATCAAGTTTGCGCGTGTTCATCGTATGCGAAGTATTCTAATATATCGGACAATCTCCAACATGCCCTCGCCAGTTCGTCCGGTAACTGCGTCGTTAATAATAAACCTTTGTTGGAAGTTTCGCTGCAGCCCCAATCGCGTTTGGGTTGGAACAGGAGAGGGAAATCTAATTCATCCAATCTCGATTGGGAGGAATCTAACATCCGCTTTGCGAAAAGGGTGGCCGCTTTTTCGTCCTCGAGACAATCTCGGGCCAGACGAATCATACTCTTTGCACCAGGTAAACGATGTTTTTGGGCAGTGTAGCCTACATCAATCATAGCGTTATAAAGTTCGTCAACTAACATCGTTCTATATATATATATTTATAAAAAAAAAAATGTTTTAATTAATTAATTTAAAATCTCGATTGAATATAATAGCCGGCGAGACCACCCACACCCATTCCCACGATGATGAACGCGATCTCGCGGTCCTTTTGGGGCTCTGACGGTACATAGAAATCTGAAAGTTGGGGCTCGGGATCCATTGGATCGAGACTTTTGTGCGGATATGCCAGCGCGTACTCGCGGTTGGCTTCTTCAACGTTCTGAAAAGTTTGCGCGGCGTGATTTCGCGGCGAAGCTCTTCATTGACCCAGTCCAGATGGGCGGTTCGTTTTTTCGACCATGCTTCCTTTGCGCTATTGAGTTGTTCTACAGCTAAATCATGACGCTTACGCTCCTCATCCACGTTCGAGCTTTTCATTTTAGAGAATATAAAGTTGCTACCGCTGAACGCCAATGCGTTTACAAGCGCACCACCTACTATTACTGCGATTGAAGCCATTTATTTCCATATATTAACTGGTAGAATTCCAGCTTTAACTAGATAATCTCGGGTCCAAACTGCGGCCGCTACATCTAAGGTCGCGAGCCCTACGTCTCTCACAGTAAAGTCCAATTTGGGAGCGGTTCCTCCTAGGGCCATCTTTGATAGTCGAGCATACCCGATACTGAAACCCGATATCACCACGGCGTGATAAAGCGCATTCACTAACATTTTACCATCTTGTTCAGCCATTGTTATAATTATTGCATATAAAATGGGTCGCGATCAATGTTTAAATGGGGCGCATCCAAATTCAACATTGTTGATGATTGGTGTTTAGTAACTAACTTCTGAACACTGGCTGGTTGTTTTTTCTGGTATTTCCACACGCACAGAGGGCACCAACAACTGCCAGACCACCACCAACAACCCAACTCCAATTCACGAATTTGGGTTCAATCGGATTCGCCCAACTCCAACGGTAGTTGGTATTGGGTGACAAATTCTTTGAATTTGAGTGTGCTTCCAATTCGTGAATTGGGGGTGTTGTTGTACTCAACTCTGTATTCAGATGTTTTGCTGTCTCCGTCCCCGATTGCAACCCCAATCTCGATTGGAGTTTAGCCTCTCGAAGCTCGGCGAGTATTTTATCTTGTTTAACTTTTCGGGTGGCAGCCGCCGCCCTCCCAGCTGCCTGTCTTTTGGGATTTTTTTATATGCGGTATGTCATCCAGTGGCGGAGTAACACTCTGGTTCGATTGTGTTGGAGCAATCTGGTTCAACTCCGTCACTCTCGTGGGTGTGTCTTGTGTCATCATTTATAATATTAATATTAGAGCTTATAGTTCGTGGGCATATATGTCCAAATTGACAGTGTTTACCCGTGGTCAACGCGGTTGTCAGCGGAGCTAAATACATTCCAAACTTGTGATAAATTGAGCAGCAGGTTGTTCTAAGAGTGTGTCCTATAAAAGGGTCAGTCTCTAGATCGTGAATCAACCCTTCGGTGTTTGGTATAGGGAGAAGTCTACTAACGGCGGTAGCGTACAAATGAATAGCCGCCGATCCAAGAGTTTTTGTCATCTCTGCTCCCAATTTGGATTCGTATCGCGCATACATTTTATCAATCTCCGCATCTGACATCTTACCACCTGAAAAACTGTGAGACGCCTACCGAGATAATGCTCCGATTGTCCCCCAGCAACCAGCGCAGCTAGCCGCTCTCGTCGCGCCGCATTTTCATTTTCATTCGGAGTCGTTGCACTCAACCCAGATCCCGATTGCTCTGTCGGATATTATTGTTGGCAGTCGGAGTTGAGGTTTCTTCTATTAGCTGATCGAGAAGTTCGTCGCAGTTCATTTTTCTTAAAATTAATTTAACTATTCTAACAAGTCTCATCACTTTAACATATTTATTTAATTTTTTCAAAATTATTAAAATAATAAATGCGCACCACCCGATACTTATGATCACCATTATGCTCGCAACAAAGCTCGCAGCGGAGCACCAAATTGTTAACATTGTTAACCATTGTTAAGCATTTGTTCAGCATTATTCAGCATTATTCAGCATTTGTTCAGCATTATTCAGCATTGTTAAGCAATTGCTAAGCATTGTTCAGCATTATTCAGCATTTGTTCAGCAATTGCTAAGCATTGTTCAGCATTTGTTCAGTATTTGTTCAGCATTGTTCAGCATTGTTCAGCAATTGCTAAGCATTGTTCAGTATTTGTTCAGCATTTGCTAAGCATTGTTCAGCAATTGCTAAGCATTGCAATAGCTTATTACTTTGCAATTTTCCTAATTTTTTCAAAATTATTAATTATTAAATAAATCGTTAGATTTAGTTGATAACTTTATAAGCAAAGCAGTTGGTTGATCAGTCTTTAGCAGAAGCTTGGCGTGCTTAGTTTCGGAAAGCATCTGTCGAACCTCCAGGCGCTCCTCGCGCGTTGGGATAACGTCATTCTCTCGAAGACAGTCATCGAATGAGTCTCGGTCCTTGCAGTGAAAGAGGGCGACCCATTTCGTTTGCTCGCGCAGATCCTTGAGGACGGCGTTGTATTTTTGAGTGGATATCCATACGCTTTGCCTCGCATGGCGGCCAGAAAATGCGAGCTCGGAGAGCATGTCCTTCTTTTTGGTCATCGCCGCCTTGGCTGAGCAATCGTCAATCACGTATAGGGTGGGCTCGCCCTGAAATATTTGGTATAAACCACGCAACCAATCGTGAAGCCTATCACCGGGGTCAATAACGTATACCTCAGGGTCGGTCCATATCCACGGGCACCGCTGATAAGTATCGTTGTGCCGCACAGTGGGACATAGGATCACAATGTGACGAAAGGCATCGCGGTAGGATCCCTCGAGTAAGTTGAGGATGAAAACCGTTTTTTTTCCACATCCTGTCTGCCCACATATTATGGCGGAGTGAGCATCTCCAATCGTGAATTGGTATTGATTGCTAGATTTCTTAATTTTTTCAAAATTATGTATTAATAAATCGTTAGATGATTTTTTTATTAAATCAGTAGATCGCTGATACGTATCGACCATCTTCGATGTTGAGTTGTGCGTCTGTAATTATATATAAGTACACGTTCAATGGCCCGGCTCCGTCCGCCTCTTTGGTTATCTGGATCGTCACACCTCACTAGCGTTCTCAACTTGGCGTCCGCTACGTGTATTTGGTCATCGTCGCTGGCTCGCATGTCTAGCCATAACGCGTATTTGGTATTCAGGAACTCCGCGAGGGAGACGGCCGAGAGATGCAGGTCTTTAGCAACTGCTGCAACCTCCGGAGAGCGCTTAGATCCGGCAGCAAACTGCTTTCTTACTTCATCCCACTGCTGGTGCGCGCGAAGACCCGCGCTGTAGAGTTGATTGGGGACTCCCTCGATCGTCACCTCTACCTTCGTGATTTTGGGGTTATAGAATCTGTCTGGTTTTTCTTAGCACCGAACGCGAACGAGCATCCTCGAACAACATCAGTATACCTTTCATCGAGCGGGCGGGTACGTTGACGTTAATATTCCACAATGTGTCGCTTTTGTTTTTCGGCATCTTGCGATGGCGAAGAACTCGGTCGTAAAGTATGGCAACGCGCGACCCTGGCGTACTGGGTTCTGATCAATCGCGCTAGTTCGGGCATCGTGACCATGTCGTACTCCAGCGAAACATTATCGATCGTATACGTCGATAACTGGTCGGTGGCTATGATAACTCGTCGGCCGTAGTCGTTGAACGTTAGTTCGTATTCGAGGCGGTCAGCCAAAGCGCTCTGATAGTAGGGCATGTGACTCTCCAGCAACTCAAAGTCGAGCGGGATGTAGAAGCGGTTGCCGTAAGCACCCGCGACCGCGTTGTCACTCGCGTTGTTATCTGCCTTGTTAGCAGCCCCGATTCTAAGTTTGGTTACGTTCTTATTTTTGCTGGTGTCAATACCTTGATAGACAGCGTTTTCAAGCTCGTGTGACGTCTTCCACAGGTCCTGATAGCAATGGTAGACGTCGCTGTCGTCGATCGACATCACCTCATAACCAGAAATCTTTATCATAGTCTTCTTGACTATGGCGCGACCCAAGTTCTGAACTACGGTTCGGTCCGCGTCCGTCGACGTTAGCGAAATAGTGAAAGCGAGGCGAACAGTACCCGAACAATGACGTCGTTAGCTCCGAGGTTGGGGAAGCGGACTAAGAGCTGCTGGTTCTGGTCGATCGTCGATGGGTTGTTCGTAATAACGACACTCTGTCTCACGCCTTTTGCCCCGAGGGGCTCACAGCAGTCTGCGGTATGGATTGAGTTTGCGACCGTATTGACTCGAAGACATAATTAATTTTTTCAAAATTATTGAAACTATTAAACCCGTATGGTTTTGTCTTTAATACATAATTAATTTTAAGAAAATTATAAATATGGCTGATTACATGGACGAATTCGATCGCACTACGGGCGACCGAGAAGATTACCTCGATGGTGATGATGATAACTTCGAGGATTCCCTCACGACACCCACCATAGAAACTCCAGTTCCAATCCAATCACAATTGGGTGACGCTACCACTAGTCAAAGTCAGGAATTACTTGAGGGAGCTGTAAACGACTACTACAACAATTTGGCAGCAGAAAAAGGTCTGGTCCCCTCTGTCGGTCGCGACTACTCCAAGTTCAAATTTATGAGCGGTAAATTGCGACTAGAGCAGCACTAACTGTCCAATTAGTTAACGGGAGGACCGGAAAACCACTATCACTAAACACCATTGCAGGAAACCGGGCGGTGGCCAACTCATAAGGGACGAACTAGGCTTCACGGATTGGAAGAGGGGTAAAACAATTATACCGGCCCGCGCTGTAGAGGCCCTAAAGTCTACCGACGAAACTATAGCGAAGACGGTCACCGCGATAGAAACGGTCGAGCTCAGCGAGGTCCCTCAAATAGCCACCGACGTTATTAACACTATGGAGACCACGTTCAGCGTCCAATCACAATTGGGGAAAATACTCAACGATGACCCACCGTTACCTCTTCGAGAACTCCGTGGACTCGATAAGGCTCTACAAACGGTCCGGGGCGAACTGGTCCTTAACCTCTCCAAACTCACGGCGCTGGATGAACATATCGCGCTAGAAGAAAGAAAACTGGAGGAAGCCGGTGACGATAGAGAATCTACGAGCGGATCAACAAACTCCTGCGGTCTTTGCTGGGGATGAAAGAGAAGCTCGCTTGGAGGCCGCCTCGGCTAACCGTGAGGCTCTCCGCACACAAATAAGTCGGATCCGCGAATCAATCTCGAGGGTCCTGCACGAGGAGACGACACTCGGTGAGCGTCTTCGCACTCTGTTCAGAGAGCAGGGCGTCACGATAGCAAGCATCCTCGTTGCTATCGGCATGACTATATCGACCATAGTTCTAACTTTCACTGGTGGTGCGGCGCTACCACCCGCTCCAACACCAGCACCAGCACCAGCACCCGCTCCATCCGGTGGAGCCAAGGAGTGGATAAAAAAACAACTAAAAGCCCTCGCCAGTCTTCTAGCTAAATTAGCTGGAAAGGCGGCTGCCGCACTACCTGGACTGATCGGAAGTAGTTTCGTTTCTTACTTCTATCTATATTATCAAAAACGGCCGGATGGCTAGCCAAAAATACCTGGGCTTTAATCGTGGCAATCGCCGGTCTCCTATTATTCTCTGTCAGAGAGTTCCTACAACCAAAGCGTAAATAATCCGATCGCCACGAGGGCGATGACGAGCCCCAATTTCTCCTCCTCGTGTGTTGTGCTTCCAATTTCAACATTGTTGATGATTGGTGTTTCTCCAATCGCGATTGGTCTGTTGATGGAACTCGATGGTGCATCCAATTTACGAATTGGGGGTACTGGGTTCGATTTACGAATTGGGGGAGGTGTATCCATTTTGTGTTTTATGAAATCGGTTCCACTGTTGGGGGTGCGCTTGATGATATCCGTGTTCACGTTACCGTTGTGGCCGATTTTTTGATTGGCGGTGGCGATACGATATGATTATTGTAACCGTCAACCGGGTCGTCTCGTAGTATCATATTGCTCGGCGCCATATAAAGACCTATTCCAAATACATAGTCTACTGGGGTGCTGGCATTCTGCAAAACGTCTTGATAATTCTGGATCGCCTTCTCCAGGTCCACCCTAGCTGAGATGCGTCCTCTACAAGTGCCAAAAATTGTTTTTGTGCATCAAACGCTGTTCCCATGCCCAGTATAGAACTGCGAGTTTGCTTCTGTGCGCCGAGAATGGCCCAGACGTACGTGCGAATGGAGTCGTTGACGCGAGTAACCCCGGCCTGCGTGAACCCTAGACCCGTATCTAACATAAATGTACCCCACGCGTTCTGAACCTCAGCAGCCTGCTGTATGTAATCGACGTGAGCCAGTTTCGGAGGTAACATTTTACAAGAAAACACGCCACAGTGTCGACCTCCAGACACTTCCGTCCCGAAAGTCATAGTCGCGGGGTCAAAATTCCCGGCGTTCCGACTGACGATGTGGTCACCGGAGTGATCGTGTCTAAAATCAGTCTGTGTCCAATTCCCGGACTGGCCGTGAATGAGAACGTCCCCGAGGCCGGTGCTGGTAGGAAATGCTTTCTGTCTCCAGTCCGCGTCTTTTGAAACCGTTAAAATTCGTTACACAGTCTTTCAAAGGCCATACGGTTATATGTGTTGGAAATGGGATCCCAGGCGTTCGTCTTGAGGTAGTGAAATACCTAGTTCTTTGAGAATCCTCCTAATAGTATAATACACGTGAAAGTTGTAGACACTTCGGAGCATGACATTCTTGGATGTCAGATGGTCTTTATATGAAACTCCACACCCGGCTGTTGCGCACCATACAGCGAAATTTATTTGGTTCTGCCAAAACTGCATCGGTGTTGCTTTCCAGCCGTTTACCCCCTCCATCGTAGTAATCTTGGGCAACCTATATTGTTCAAAGATGTTAGGGAAGTTGGTGGCAAAGCCACTGTCGGTCTAACCGTTACGGTTGGGTGTACAAGGCGGTTAACAACGTCTTTTTGTGTGTATTTACCTCCGACCGCGTACTTTACATTAGAGTTAAAGCTAAATGCTTTGGTATCCATTGAAAGATATTATTATGTTTGCTACTATAACTAATGTTCAAAAAGGGAGTTGTGAACTTCAAAAATTAATAGACAACTGCTGCGGAAAACGCCGGGTAGGCCTTAGATCAATCACCTTCACGGTCGGGTGGAAAAACCTCAAAAACGCCACGTACGTATATCAGACCCTTAGATCCTTTAGATCTAGAGGACGCCGATAGTCCTGCAGAAGTAGTGAGACGCTTTCGGGAAATAGCTGTCGGATTACTTCCGGCCTTTGGGTGTCAGAGATGTCCAAGCTTTAATCGCAAGGAATATGCCTGATAATGTCACTCTCACAGTCTCAAAAGCCACGGGGATTGCGACATTGGACGTTGATAAAAAATTAGAGATCTCCGGGGGTTGGCCTCAATGTTAGGATTTAAAATTTGCACCCCCTTACGACGAGGATGAAGGGTTTAGTACCCCGTTGATGTTTGTCTTCCCCGTGGGAGTGCACCACGGCGATACCTCAGTAAACTTCGCCGTCACGAAAAACTCTCAGGGTGCACCTGGATCGGGTGAACACATGTACAAACACGATAGACGGATCCCCCAGCACATTACTGAAAACTGTGCCCGCCAGCGATTGTTTCTATGGTGAGACTGTAACGTTAGACTTCCCACACCCAGAGATGAAAGTTTTGGAATCGGGACACATCCACGAGTTGAAGATTTATATTCTTGATGATAAAGGGCGAGAGTTGAAGAACGATTACCCGATTTCGGTCGTCCTAGAAAATTTCAAATTAATTAATTTTAAGAAAATTAGAATTAAACGCATGTTCGAATATATATTATCAACATTATGAGTATATACGGACCAGGTAGTTCTTCCGATTGGGTGACAAATTCAAATAATTGGAACCTGCAGAAGGGGGATTCATCCCGACAGAGGGCGACTTTTTAACTACCCAAAAAACAAAGGCCTTGATTAATAGAACTATATCGAGGGCCACGGACGAGATTAACAAGATCTACTATCACAACTTAGAGAATATGCCCTGGCTGTGAATACACAAAGTCGTGAAGAAACGCATACGGAACTAAACGAACTAGGTAAAAAAATAACCAAATTAGAAAAGAGGCCCGGTTGGGGATTGATAAAGCCGAGAAGACCGTAAGGCTGACATTACGGAGGTTTATGATGCGTTGCGCTTAGAAGACTCTCTCAGCAAAGAAGCTACACTTGCTGAATTAGACGGGAAAATAATCGATTTTCGAAATGAGGCCACGTCGGGTATTGAGAAAGCACGAGAAGACACCAGGCGGACCTTATGAAGGCTTATGAGGTGTTGCGCTCAGAGGACTCTCTCATCAGAGAAGCGGGCACTTACTGAACTAGATAAAAAAAAATAACCAAATTTCGAAAAGAGACCCGGTCGGGTATTGATAAAGTCCGAGAGACCACCAGTCTAACCCTTGCAGAGGCCATTGCGGAGGCTTATGATGCGTTGCGCTTAGAGAACTCTCACAGTAAAGAATCGACACTTACCGAACTAGATGAAAAAATAGCCGAATTATAAAAGAGACCAGGTCTGGGGTTGAGGGGGTCCGAGAAGACCACAAAGAGGCCATTGCGGAGGCTTATGGGGCGTTACGCTCAGAGAACTCTCCAATCAGAGAAGCGGCACTTACTGACCTATATGAAAAAATAACCGAATTTAAAAAAGAGACCCGGTTTGATCTTGATGGAGTCCGAACGGGCGGTATTGATAAAGCCCTAGAAGACCACCAGGCGGATATTACGGAGGCTTATAGGGTGTTGCTCTTAGAGGACTCTATCAACAGAGAAGCGACACTTACTAAACTAGATGAAAAAATAACCGAATTTCAAAAAGAGACCCGGTCGGGTATTGATAAAGCCTTAGAAGACCACCAGGAACACCATTACGGAGGCTTATGATGCGTTGCGCTTAGAGGACTCTCTCAACAGAGAAGCGACCACTTACTGAACTAGATGAAAAAAATAACCGATAAACTGAAACATGATCGTATATCCGCGACCAAAGCTCTTGAGGAGGCCTCTTTATGAGATTCGTACTGAGGCATATAACGCAAACAATGCGCTTGCCGGAATAGTGAAAACAATGAAAACACCAAAACCAAAACTGTCTAACAGTTTGGGCTGAGAAGCGGGGCCATTGGTTGTGGGGCACTATGAATATTCGTTCGGTGCCAAAGCGAGTAATAATATGGGGGATACACTATGACAGCTGCAGTGAAGTTATCCAAATGGCGGTCTGCTCGGTTAATGCTAATGGTAAACCTGTGGGCGCGGTCGCGATAAATATTGTAGTAGATGGGGAAGAACGGGGGGTTGGAGTCACTAAAATCTCTGGAGATAGTTCGACGGTGGTTTCGTTCTCCGGTGATGATCGAATTAGACTTTCCCAAGGTAGTGTTATTAACTTTGTTACGAAAATCGGTGACTCAGAGAGTTCTTCCACTATTGTCTCATTGTTAATTGAACTTATTGTGTAAATACTAATATATTGAAATAAATTTAACTATGAACGAATCACCGCTTCCAATTGTCAATACCGATCCACCAACACTGTATCCAACTCTCAATACCACTCCACCAACACTGTATTCAACTCTCAATACCACTCCACCAACACTGTATTCAATTAACGAAAAAAGTTCAGATTTAGGTTGAATAATATCGTCGCTATGCAGGATATTTTAGTTAGAGAATGTGCAAATAGAAAAAGACACTCTAATAAATAGGCGCGCGGCAAACATAGCTGAAGCATCTAGTACGGTTCTGGCAAGTGTTTCTGTGTTGTGTGGGGCGGGGACTGCTGCAACGCTATCTACAATTGTAATGATTCCACTTGCAGGGGTTTTGAGTGGAATTACCGTTTTATCTGGAACACTTTGTATGGTAATTAGGGCGGCGGGTGGAAAACTCGAGAAAAAAAGTAGAAAACATGATAGAATATCCGTTCTCGCTAGGTCTAAGAAAAATAGCATCGACGTTATGGTGTCCAAAGCGTTGGCCGATAAGAAAATATCAAATTTAGAGTTTGAATCCGTGGTGGAAGAAATGGGGAGATATGAAGAATTAAAAAATGATATAAGGATCAAGGCGCGCGCCACCATGCCAAAAATTGAGTGTACTGATTGGGATAAATTTAGGGTAAAACTTGGAAATAAAGTCGGAGGAAATGTTACAGCACCATTATAAAATAATTAAAAAAAATTTAAAAAAATAATTAAAAAAAAAATAAAATAAAAATAAAATAAAAATAATAATTTAAAAAAAAAAAAAAAAATTCTTAATTTTATAATTTTCCTAATTTTTTCAAAATTATATTGGTGCAGTAAACAAATTTACATACCTATACAACATGTGTTTTTCACTGAGAATTATCGGCTCTGTTTACCTCGGCTATCAATTTACGCATGGGCCATAACCCGTGTAATTGAAACATTGTCGTTACAACATAAATTAATTACTATGTAATAATAGGGAGTGTTCATCTTTAAATTATTAAAAAAAAATATAAAATTAATTATAAAATAACGAACCATCACATGTTTTCTTTCGCCAATAGGTTAATTAAATAAATAATTATAATATGCACACCATTTGTATGTTGTATAGGAAACTGATGAGTATATATATGTTTGTTGACCTTACAACAATTGGTCTCATCTCGTGCATGCCATGTTGTTGATCCGGTATGACGTCCGTCTCGTCTGTTTAATGGTAGCAGTCTATGCATATGTGTGTATTTGGCGATGTAATTGTGTAGCTCAAAGGTGCCGGCCTAAAAGATTTCTGCTAAGAGCTTTGCAATTTCGGAAACCAAATTCACACATAGGCTCGTCTTACTTCGCTGGTTTCTCTTAATAGAGTAATTGGCAATGGGGTTCAAGGCGACCCAGAATGTGAGCCAACAGATGCGTGGGCTTAAGAAAGGTCCCAACACCCCAGTACACGAGTGGAGGCTTTTGCTATTTTTTTTTTTAATTTTTACAAATTATTAATATCTTTATAAGCGATATCGTAGAAATGTATATTCGTAAACGAATCGTTGGGTTTTAACAATTTTATATAATACACCTTAGTTTCATATCCGTCTTAATGTTTGTATTTGCCTCTTGTATGGTTGACATAATTGCCGGTATAATATTGTAAATGCAACGTTTTTATCGGAGCGTAATAAATTACGCTGATATTTCATGTATTCGATATCGCCTAGTGTTCTCATTTTATAGAATTTATATATAGGACTATAACCCCCGTATTCTTCGTAAAGTTCTTCAACACAGTTATTACAAAATTTATAGTATATATTACAGTAGTATAGAGGGATTCAAAATGATACCACTATTACAGTGTGTTTATGTTTCATCCTGGAAGACGTAATCGTGTAATCTCTCTATAAAATGGACACTACCAATTTACATGTTCATAACACGTGTAATTGGAACATTGTCGTCTGCTTATAACATAAATTAGTTCTGTTCAATAATTTTCAATTTCTTCTAATAATTTTCCAATTTCTTCGTTAAAAGTGATATTGTAGAAACGCATATCCGTAAACGAATCTTTGATTTTAAACTGTTTTATAAAATTAGTTTGATAATGTTTCGGTAGTGTTTCTCCGATCCTATTTAGTCGCTTCATTATATAAAATTTGATACTTATACCGGCGACATAATTGCCGGTTTAATATTGTAAATGCAACGTTTTTATCGCAGCGTAATAAATTACGCTGATATTTCATGTATTCGATATCACATAGTATTGTCATTTTACCGTGTTTTAATACTGTAGAAACAACAGCGTAAAATCCTTCATCCAAATCATTATAAAACGTCCAATTCGTTGTGTATTTTATTATCCATTTTGTTATTATATTTTATTATAACCTATTAAATTTATATGTTCAATTGGACGTGAAAACAACATGATGTATTTATGACACCAATTTTGAATATTTCGTGGTTGGTGGGAGACAATTTCCTCGTTAACCAATTTTTGATTTTTCGGGGGGTGGTGGAGTAGTATATAGGGAGGAGAAATGATACCACCGTTAGGTGGTATCATTTTGACTCCCTATATACTACTAAAACAGTGTGGAAATCGTGTACCCCTGGGTCCCAAGAATTTTTGGGACAGAGAGTACCCACGGACTGACATATTCTGCGTGTGTATGTTCAAGAACATCTTAACCCTTTCACTCCTAAGTAACTGGAATGGATTTTAATATGTTAAATTTTAAAACCAATCCAATTGTTACAAAATTAGTCAATTTATGAAAAGGGGGTGTTTTGTTCTTACAAATATGACATGCAAAAAGTGCAGATCCTGGTGAGACGGTTTGTCACGAACCGGCTCATCTGGATTTACACGTTTTGCCAATACCACTATACAGGCATGTGATGTTGAAAGGGTTAAAGCAGACCTTCGACATCGTCTTTATGTTCTGGGGCCCGTTTCACTAAACTTCGTACGACTAAAATGTTCGTAAGTGCAAAATTATGATAGTCTGTAAATATCACATTAGCAATGTTTTCTTGTAAACACTTATTGGATTTACATGTATTGAGCATAGGCTGCATATGCAGCCTATGCTCAATACATGTAAATCCATCAATTGAAATTTACAGACGATCCTAAATTTGCACTTACGAACATTTTAGTCGTACGAAGTTTAGTGAAACGGCCCCCTGGTTTATTATTTAAAAGGATAGCCAATGGTAAACTGAACATAATGATGAAAGCCGCAAATAAAACTATCAAGTAAGTACAAAATTTAATTTTTAATTATCAAAAAAGTATGCATGACAAAAGGTAGGACTTTGATGATGTCAAAGAGGTAATTACATATTTTAAAATTACTTATTTAAAACGGAATATCATTTTTGGCATAATTTATTTTTATTAATATATTTGCACATTTTAAACACACTATTAAGACAAAAATAAACAATATTGTTCTGCACTACTAATAATTGTAATCAAGTTTCAGGAATATAGGTCTGTAACGTCAACGAGGTATTTGAATATTGCAAAGCTATTTATTTCTAATTAATTGAATTTCAAATTTCTTTATCTTATTATTATAATTTTATACTTGGAACACAATGTTAAAATTAAGAAAAAACAACATTTTCCCCCAAATATCTTTAACTGAATTAGGCGTTTTTCAGAAGATACATGTTTTAATTAGGAACAAAATTTCCATAACTTCTACAATTATTTCAGACTGTGTTACTTTTAGCTGAGGTGGCATATTTGGGTAGGATTTTCGACATTTTTAAGCACCGTTTTCTTCGGTTTATGTAATAATATAGACATGTATAAACATGTTTTATTCCTACTTCAAGCAAGATACATATTCGAAACATGCGCTGTCCATTGAGTTACTACAGGAATTAATGGCCTTTTTGTGGAATTTATCGGGGTAAAACTTGGAAAAGTCGCTGGAATACTGGACGAAGGCCGGAAGGCCTCGTCCAGTATTCCCGCGACTTTTCCAAGTTTATATCCCCGATAAATAAGTTTATACCCAGATAAATTCCACAAAAAGGCCATTTATTCCTTATAATTCCAGTATTTGAAATAAATTCATCAAGAAAATGTGTTTATTTTCCGTTTTCTTAAGAATTATTTTAACTGCGCCTCACGGTTACGGAAAGTAGTTCGGCGTGGGAGTTTACTGGGATATACATTTTGGACAGAGACTTGGTACGGGCCAATCAAATGTTAGGGAATTGTGTAAATATTGTTGTGCTGGAATTATAATACTATATTATACGATATTTTAACTTGTATGTGACAAGTTTAGCACCCACACTTCAAATGAAACATATTTTGAAGTTTCGTAAACAAGCAATATGAATCGTTATCAGGCTACTGGAGTGTGCTATTTGATCAGGAGCTACACAAATCCCATAAGCCACATATCTCCAGTCACAGCCACATTTTACTACGTATAGAGTCCAGTAACTGCTACCATATTCAGTTTCCACTTTCTTGTGTGTACTTTCGCTCACGGTATCATCACCTCCGATAGCAAAGTAAATGGTACGAACTACTTTTGGAATTACAATTGACACCTTGTTGAACGCCTATATGTATATCATGGACGTATTCAGAGGCGGACCCAGGAATAAATCTAGAGGGGGCGTGGATTCGTACTTGTGATTGAGACACATTTTCGTCAACATTCCTAAATTATATTTGTATCTAACTGTTTATTCGGTATTGGTATATTTTCGTCAAAATTCCTATATTATATTTGTATCTAACGACTGTTTATTCGGCATTGGTACGCCAGTTTGCTCCCCGGGAAACGCTTTGAATTCTGAACGTTGAATGATGCATGTTGCGTGCATTTAATCCAGTCTATGTGCAATACCCATACATGTCTATGGGTATACCAATGCTTAATATTTTTCTGCATTTTTGTTCGTTTCTCATAATTTAATATGGTGTTACCACTCAGTTGAACCGTCTAGTTCGTTTCTCATAATTTAATATGGTGTTACCACTCAGTTGAACCGTCTAGACGGTTCAACTGAGTGGTAACAACATATTAAATGATGGAAAATTGTTTGTGTGTATTTAAGCCAGTATATGTGGAAAAAACATTTCTAAATATTTTTCTGTATATTTTTCCTGATTTCTCATCATTTGATATGTTGCAACCACTTAAAAATAATCAGATTTTTTTCACGAAATATAAATGGGTTGAAAATGTAAACCTGGAAAATATTAGAGGGGCGGAGTGGGGTGGGGTTGTCCGGTTTGCGCTTCTCACCAATGCGGTGCGGGTTCGATCCTCGGGCGGGGCATTATGTGATGTGGTTTGGTGGTCGCTGGATCGGACAAGTGGGTTTCCTCCGGGTACTCTGGTTTCCTCCCACATTAATGACCACCCTTACGCCTTCATCTGTGCCAACGACAGCATTTGTATAAGTGCTGTCGCGCTTATTTGTAATCGTTGTAAACTAAATAAAGCGTAAACTTGTTTGGGGTGGGATGCGTGCACCGGACACGGCCCGGCATATATCCGCGCCTGGGTTTTATCACCACAGACGCCAAAGTAAATGGTACGAACTGCTTTTGGAATTACAATTGACACCTAGTCGAACGCCTATCATGGAATCGTTGTTTTTGTCTAGTAATTACCGTTGTTTGCTTGCTAGACGACATCAGCAATCGCAGACACGGGGGTTTTATAACGTTTGTGACCAATGTAGATAATAAGCGACGACCTGTAGCCTATTTCACCAACATTGAAAATAGCCTATTTCACCAACATTGAAAATAGCCTATTTCACCAACATTGCAAATAGCCTATTTCACCAACATCGCAAAGTATCCTTATCTAGCAAAGTACACTTTGAGGGAGAAATTTATTATTTTTTATTATACTGAATTTAATAAATTCAGTATAATAATTCTGCATACTTTTAATCATCAAATATATGCAGTCGTTAAGTTCTATATGAAATAATGCATTTCCGGAAAAATAAATGATTAATCCCTGAAAGTATACTTTGCTATAAAAGTATACTTTGCAATGTTGGTGAAATAGGCTACAGGACCCCGTTTCACTAAACATCGTAAGACAAAGAAGTAAATGCGATATTTAATTTTAGGATAACATTTACACAGACAGCCGATGTTGGAAAATCTTTAGTGGGTATGTCTCCATGTAATGATGTGTGCATTAGGTGCAAACTGGTAATGTTAGTTATACACGTTAAAGGTACATGCCCACTCAGTACACACAAAATGTTCTTTATATCAGAGACATCATCGGAGACATTTTCTGGCAAAATAAACATTCATTCACCATTACCCCACGTATTGATTGGCAGTATTATACATTTTATATCAGACTTAAGTCTCTACACTGAAATCAGGGGCGATAACCGTGTTTCCTTAACATGTAAACGGACATTACTAGTTATTCTCTGTATTTATGTTTTGATGTGCAATAATCATACTTTATAATCTGTCAAAGATATTTTTTCAAGTGACGGATTTAATTAGTATAAATAATTAAAAAATAGCCCGCCTCATTTCAACATTTGCATATGAAAATAGCCTGATACCACCGCGAGTCACTATCAGTAAAATAACTATTACAAAATTATTATGTATGTATAGCGGACACTTGTAATTTTTAGAACTGGTGGAATAGTGACACAATTATACACTTATTTAATTCCTATAAAGAACATGTTGTGCCTACTGAGTGGGTATGTACCTTTAACGTGAGAAGCAAATTAATAAATATCTTTGTACATTGTTATCGTAAAAAGTTTAGTGAAACGGGTACCAGGGGGCCGTTTCACTAAACTTCCTACGACTAAAATGTTCGTAAGTGCAATATTATGATAGTCTGTAAATTTCACATTAACGATGTTTTCTTGTTAATAATTGTTGGATTTACATTTATTGAGCATAGGCTGCATATGCAGCCTATGCTCAATAAATGTAAATCCATCAATTGAAATTTGCAGACGATTCTAAATTTGCGCTTACGAACATTTTAGAACGTAAGAAGTTTAGTGAAACGGGTACCATGAACGCATCCACTAACGTTTTGCCAACATCGGTTGTCAGAGCAAATGTATTTGTCAATATTTGTCGACTTCTTTCTTTCATAATACTTTAATATTGTGCTGAGCCCGAGCTGTGCTCAGCTCAGGATTTAAAAATCAAACTTCTTGATTACGAGTTGGGATTACTAATATATATTCAGAAACGTTGATATTAAATATTGGCAAAATTAACACAGGCACTGTTTGTGTATTTGACGACGATCTGACAAAACAGACTTTATTGAATTTGCGACCAGAGGTTACTATGTGTCCATGCAGTCCGATATTAGTCCGCATTGTTTAATGGTTCACTGATGGAATACAAGCTACGCATGCGCTGATATGGCGCTGAACTGATACGTCACGAGGTACATTTTCGTAAGGACTGTGCATGATTGTAACGTTTCACATTTACGTAATAATGGCGTGTAACAAAGATTTACATTTAAATCGAAGAAACCATTTCTCTTACATAAAATTTTCCCACGAACTTGCAAAAACGTGCTTCGTATCGCCAGGCGACTAGCGCAGTCCCTGATCAGCCTGCGCGTTAGCGCAGTCTGATCAGGGCCTGCGCTATTCGCTATTCCATGTATACCCCCGGGAATGAAGATATTCAGCATTATCATCACCATACAATGAGTGTATGATCAGGGTCTACACTGGGAGCCAATGTTGTAAGATATCTCGGTACAATCTAAACTTAAGTCACCTACGAAGTTAACTGGCACATTTACGCCTGGTTGTAGACATTAATATGCATTACATGAGGATGTAGGGTAACATTCTGACTTTTAGTTCTTTATCTGTTAAGCATCCGCGTGCGGGTAGGTTTTGAAAGTGGTTCTGCGAAAAAAAGAACACAATGTGTATGCTGTTTTACTGGTGAAGCAATATGAAAACTTGTCCAAGCATTCATTGAAATCCGCTCATGAATGTCCACTTAATATCGTCTTTTTTTTCTAAAGTTGCTGGCTGAAATTTAAATGTATGTATGCTAAAAACTTCCCCTGGGTGGACGCTTAACCCTTAGACCGCTACTCACAACAATAGTCGTCTGCTGTTGCTTTTATATCCTGCCTTATTTCTCAATAAAAACATGGTTTGACAGCACTTCAGAATTATTTCCAATAGAAATGATTCTGAAGTGCTGTCAAAGCATGTTGTAAATTATTCTAAAGTGCTGCCAAAGCATGTTTTGATGATAACAATGGAAAATATAAAAATAACCAGCAACTAAGATGGCGGTGTAACGGTTAACATAGAAACGATATGGACTTAGGCAAAAACCGGACAAAACGAGGCTACCAAGACGTCTCGAATATGCAGAGATTATATTTAATTATATTTCATTACACTGCATTACGTTATAACGAGTAGTCTATCAAATTCTGCGTTTGAAGCGTTCTTTGTTTATTTTCGACTTAGGGAAGAGTCACATAAGAAATTTGCTAATACACATTTTATTTGGTAAGTTTATGGTACTACTTTTGTGTCATATTGTAGAGTTGTCTCGCAATAACAATACAGCGAAGTACGAACGTCAACGTCCTGAAGGTTTTTTCCATGTTTTAGAGTGTAGCGATACAGTGCAACCTGTTGCCTATAAAGCGGGAAACGTGCGGCGACAACACAACTTACTGATCATTTTACAAAATAAATTCATTCAAATTGAACAATACGGGCAAAAGTGGACATAACAAGACATACGTACACACAACCGCCTGCGTTAATTTTGTCCCAGTTTCCAACTTAACTGAACATCCGGGGCCCGTTTCAATAAATATCGTACGACTAAAATGTTCGTAAGTGCAAAATTATGATAATCTGTAAAGTTCACATTAACAATGTTTTCTTGTAAACAATTATTGGATTTACATTTATTGAGCATAGGCTGCATATGCAGCCTATGCTCAATACATGTAAATCCACCAATTGAATTTTCCAGACGATCCTAAATTTGCACTTACGAACATTTTAGTCGTACGAAGTTTAGTGAAACGGGTCCCAGTTGAGCAGTTTGATTGGTTGAGCCTTATATTCTTTCAATGACTGACTGACTGACTTATGTGTGTGTACACTGGTCGCAAATGTCAAAAACATTTTTTTCTTAACCCTTTGAACCCGAAATACCGCTATAGCGGTTTATGCAAAAAGGGCAGATCCAGATGAGCCGGCTCGTAACGAGCCGTCTCATCAGGATCTGTACTTTTTGCAAGTATTTTTCATATTTCTTAGAACAAAAACACCCCCTTTTCATAAACGGACGAATCTGAAAATCATTTTGTGACCATTGGATTGGTCGGAACATTAGCATATCACAGTCCATTCCAGTTCCTTAGGATTGAAAGGGTTAAGTCATATACATAGAGAATAGTAGGTTAGTGCCGTGAATGGGAAAACATATCTGGCAAGGCTTAGGAAACGGGATGGGCGAGGCTCTGCCGAGCACATCCCGTTACCATGCCGCACCAGATATGTTTTCCCATTCACGGCACTAACCTACTATTCTATTTATCCCGTCAACACCTACAAATAGCTTTGAAATGCAATGCAAATAACCCCAGCCACCTCACCTATTAATACGCAGTGATTAGGTCGTATTAACAGGATATCAAAAATGTTTCACGACACGGCACGCGCATTGTCAATGCTGACGAATTATTGCAATTTGTGGCAAATTACTGTTGAAATCGTCTTCAGTGTCGTGTTTTGTGCATGCAATATGTAGACGTGTATCATTTCGCAGTTTTGACCAACTGTCATGCGAATTAGAGATCATGTGACATCTCGTGCAGGCGATATTTCACTTCGAACTATAAAAAAACACTTGCGAGTAAGTTCTCGCATTTTTACGTAACTATTTAAAATACCCTGCCGGCTATTAACACGTTTCAAAAGGACAAGGTGGCATATGCATGAAACTTGTTCCTAATTTATGTTCTTATGATCTTTATGTATGTTTACGATTAATACTGTGGATCTTACGGTGGCACAGAGGGGACATGGAAATATGTTTTACTCTCGCGTGCATCGCGTGCGCACGCAATAGGGTAATAGCTATCGCGTGCGCACGCAAAAGATATCGCGTGCGCACGCAATAGCTACAGCGTGCGCACGCAATAGTAAACAATATTTCCATGTCCCCTCTGTGCCACCGTAGGATCTATATCCACTCCAAAAATGTACATTCAACGATATTGTTTCCATGCGTGAATATTGGCACACTTTGACCCAAGTAAGACTTGATTTACTTCCCTAACTTGGAGACTGCTCACGGATGAAGGAGTCGCGAGATCATCAGTAAAACTCGAAATGCCACTAAATGAAGGACTCCTTGGTTGGTGGAGTAATACAAATGAATATCCCATTATTTCCGGATTCTGATATATGCATAAATATGATCAAAATACGCGAGCATTGGCCTACCCACTCTAGTCAATTTGATAACATAAATGTAATTGACATTTTTGAAGGAGAAACTGACAAACCACTTTCTTTCTAAAGCACTTGTTTTTTGCTAAATCCGAATATTTTTTCTTGATTTCGATGTTATGTAACTCATAACTTTTTTAAACAAAATGGCCGCCATAAAAGCATTAACAGTTCATATCCTCACACGCTCGTTTCTTTTGCATAATAGCGTGTATAAATGTGATAAGTATGCATATGTTAGCCGTCCCCGAAACTATGAAAACTAAAACAAGATGGCCGCCATATAAATGTTCACACGTTGATCATATTGTAACAACCACACACACATGGAAAACTATCACTGTTTTGTACGCGTCTTCATGACCTGCATTTGGTGGTCTCGTGACTTCGGCACATACTTATGTCGTTTTTGCAAAGAATCGATTTCCGTGTCAATATTGACAGTAAACACGGGAATCGATTATTCGCACAAACAACAGAAGTTTGGGCCAAAGTACCAAGACCACAAACTGCAGCTTAACAAGACGCGTTTGATGCGCCATATTTCATTACAATTCGTTACATAATAAGGACAATACAACAGAATACGGACTTCTGGAAGTTTCAGTAATTGTTGTTGTTGTTGTCACCACGTGATCATGCACCTTGAATATGTTTTTGCGCAAAATGTGTGTTATTTAAGTTTCTGTTTATCACGTATACGAGAGCATGCCCACTCAGTCACACCCACGACTCTTCAACACACTCCGCGAACGTATACCCGTATTGTATGTATTTTAATGTAAATGTTCATTTCCATCTCCAAACCATCAATGTTTCCGACTGATTTCGAGCTATATTCTTTTCTCCGTTAAGGACTTATCTAAATTGGCGTATAATTGTCTGTAAATCCTTTCTCGAAAACGAAAGATTTGATGATATCCCCAAGTGAGTTGTTGATAGCGTGCTACACGTAATCATATCATGAAACAAGTGTGGGTTTATTTTGTTTGCGAGCAGTGTAGATCCTGATCAGATTGCGCCATCGGCGCAATCTTATCAGGATCTACACTGCTTAATGTTTAATTAAAAAAAACGTTGTTGATGTCATGAGCAAACCGTGAAATTCACAGGTTGCATGAGTGCGTTGAGAAATCACATCACGGACAACACCGGCGAAATTAACAATAAGCCCTCTTTTCTCATGGCATGTCACACTTGTTAGTAGTGTTTTTCTGTTGTTGGCAGACATGTACACGTCCCAGAGGACATATACAAGGTGCATGATTACGTGGTTACAACAACAACAACAACGTCGCCCACTCCAAAGTAAGTATTATTTGATATTTACCTTAATATGCAACGGATTCTGATTAAATATGGCGCAGCAAATGCGTCTTCATGAGCTGCATTTGGTGGTCCAGGGAGTTCGGCACAAACTTATGTCGTTTTTGCGAAGAATCGATTTCCGTGTCGGTAGACACGGAAATCGATTCTTCGCAAAAACAACAGAAGTTTGGGCGAAAATACAAAGACCACCAAATGCAGCGTAACAAGACGCGTTTGATGCGCCATATTTCATCAAAATCCGTTACGTAAGGACAATGTAAAAGAATACGTACTTTGAATCAGATGGATTCTGGAAGTTTCAGTACTTGTTGTTGTTGTTATTACCACGTGATCATACACCTTGATATATTTCCGACAAAAAGTACACAATGTGAGGTGCTTAATTCATCGTGGTGTATAACGTGTTTTAGATTTTTTCGCGTAACAACTTGACACATCATAGCATATTTGTTTGTCACATGAACACCTTGTTATGTAATGTTGTAATCCATTTCATAAATTACGTATTCGTATTGCCATACGTTACGCCAAAACGAACATAATGAAGATTGTTCCAAAAGCCGTTCCTAATGGAGCGACAACGCAATGCCAATTGACGATGACGTCATTATGTTTAAACGCCATTAGAGGCGCCAGTGTCTCAGTAAAATTACTACAAATGTTATAAGGTGCCCTGATTTATGAAGTCCTTACAAAGAACGGGAACTTATAATATGGCATAGTTATGATATGAGCTTGTACTAGTATTACAATTAGTTTTTCAACAAGAAAATTAGTCAATGGCGTCTGTTCACAGAAACGTATTGAACATGTCTATGTTTTCAGACTTGTTTGCGTGTGAACAGATGTGAAAAACAGAATCTCAAACTCGTTGCCATTTAATATGAGATTTATGAAACTGGTCACCAATTGTATGCACATCGCCAGTAATGTATATGGGTTTCACTGTCATGTCTGTTCATGATTAAAAATGGCGAACAGTGATTCATGGAGTGCTCAATTACAGTGAAACCTCTCTAAACCGGGCACCCTGGGAACTCCCAGGGTGTCCGGTTTAGAGAGGTTCCACTGAACCGAATTCTCCAGTCGCATTTCCACAACAACTGTGTATGTGTCTAATCAGTTTGAGAATACATTTGTCATACGAAAGTATCAATTTAGCTATCGGAAACCGTTAACAGTGTTATCTGCTCCGGAATATTTAACTGATGCTTGGTTTGCCGTTGAACAGTTGTTTCCGCGTGACCTTGAGCGCAAGACAGTTTCATCTAGCCTTATCCGTTTGGGTGGGGAGGGTGGGGATGGTGGAGATCTATACCACTATACCATTAAAATACACAACCGCCGGCGTTAATCTTGGCAGATTATCAACATGTTTTAACATATATTGGCAATGTAGCTCGCAATCAAGCACATTGATTGTCTGAGTCTGAGCTCCGTGGCTGAACGGGGTGGGGGGGGGGGGGTGGGGATTGCAACCCCCGGAACCCCCCCCCCCCCCCCATACCCCCGTTCAGCCACGGAGTTTACATAGATCACAGTTTACCACCAGTTGGAGTCTGAATTTAAATGCCGTAAAACACAGGAAAGTGCATTTACTGACATCTAGATTTAAAAACCCCTCTGGCATAAGTGAAGCTCGAAAATAGGTCTCCCCCCCCCGTTTCCCAAATTCTGGTTCCGCCCCTGTAGCCCTCCGTGTGTATGTATGCCTGGGACTCAATGTACTACAGTGCAACCTCTCTAAACCGGACACCCTGGTTTAGAGATGTTCCACTGTAAATCAGACATATGACTATGTCAAGGTATGTATGCGGATGTTCTTTGTGAACGTGAACAGGCATTATCATCATAAATATACACCAATGAAACCCATAACATTAAGGATACACAGACTGCCTGTGTGTCCGGTTTAGTGAGGTTCTACTGTATTAGATGTGATTGTGACTGGAGAAATGGGGCTTATGGGTTTTCTGACCAGTGTAGCTCCTGATCAAATAGCACATTCATGTTGCCTGATAACGATCCAAGTTCCTTGTTAGAAGCATAACGGGTGTTTCATTGACGAAATCACGAACAGTGCAGATCCGGGGCCCGTTTCACTAAGCTTCGTACTACTAAAGTGCAAATTCAGGATCGTCTGGAAATTTAAATTCATGGATTTACATTTATTGAGCATAGGCTGCATATGTAGCCTATGCTCAATAAATGTAAATTCAATAATTGTTTACAAGAAAACTTTGTTAATGTGACATTTACAGACTATCATAATTTTGCACTTACGAATATTTTAGTCGTAAGAAATTTAGTGAAACGGCCCCCGATGCACAGGCTGATCTGGATCTACACTAATCGCCAAATTCCTCCACTCACTGCCACAGAAATACATGTGCACTCTCGCGTTGTAAATGTATGCATGACGAACACGCACGCGTCCTGATTGGTGCCGATCGCGTCTAGATTGTCTTGTATTTCAATCGGCATAGACAGGTTAATATGTCAAAGAAACATTAACGTATAGCGGGTCTAGACTCGGATCCTGAAAGCATTCTATTAAAGCGCGTCAATAAATCATCGCTGAGTAGCCCAGGAACGACAATAAACTAATTGATCGATGACCTCCGGGCTCGAGTTATGGAACATGGGGCGATATTTCCTCCCAATGTGTTGCAGTTAGGAACGGGGGGTACATTATATGTAAGTAAAGCGCTTTTAAGACATTTGGGACCAGCGATGGTTATATTAAACCTGTAATTTTGGACATCACCGTCTGTGCTAAGCTTGCCAGTATTTTGTCAATTTGTTTTATTTCCAAATACTTGCGTATAATGAGCTTGAAATCACGTAGCTTCATTGGTTGAGCCTGAGCTGTGCTACTGATTGCTAGTTGAGATTGCCAATACGTATATGTTCAGAAGTTGTGATGATCTCGACAATTTAACGTCGACGGTTGTGTGCTTGCGTCTTATAACGGCACACGCAATTCAATGTATTTTCAAGCAGATTGTGCATATGGCCATGTTACAATCTCGCGTTTTCGCGATCTCTACCTATTCACGAGATCGCGAAAACGCGAGATTGAATAAAATAGAATCTCGCGTTTTCGCCTCGCGATCTCGCGATCTCGCGTTCTCGCAATCTCGCAATCAATTTCGCGATCTCCCTTTCTCGCAATCTCGCGATTTCGCCTCACGTTTTCGTCATCTTGCGATTTCGTGCATAGGTCGAGATAGCGAAAACGCGAACTTGTAACATGGCCCTAACAGGACACCTTGGACGCGCAAGTTACTCTGGTTGTCAGGTTGTCCATTTGCGTTTGGTTTCGTATTAATGAAACACATGACAGCTTTACAATGGAACATGGTTCCAATAGTACAGAATGAATACATGTGATTGACAGCACGGAGAACATTCACTGATACACTCAATCAAGAAAATTGTTTAGCTACTGAACAACCAGCGGCTGACCAGGGGGTAAACTAAACTTCGTACGACTAAAATGTTTGTAAGTTCAAAATTATGATAGTCTGTAAATTTCACATTAACAATGTTTTCTTGTAAACAATTATTGGATTTACATTTATTGAGCATAGGCTGCATATGCAGCCTCTGCTCAATAAATGTAAATCCATCAATTGAAATTTCCAGACGATCCTACATTTGCACTTACGAACATTTTAGTCGTACGGAGTTTAGTGAAACGGCCACCAGTTGTACGGGCGCTTGTTCAGGCAGAAAAATCACAATGATAGTACAGTCACGAGTGTTAGGCTTTACATGCTAATTAAAGCTCAAAAAGGACAAAAAATATTCAAGCATTACAAAGTAAAGTATGTATTTATAAATGGATAAATCTATTTATCCCGTCAACACAGTGCGTAAGTGCCGTGAAACACGGTGTCGTGAAACATTTTTGATATCCTGTCAATACGACCTAATTATACTGCGTATGAATATATACGGTTATCATACTAGTCGATTCTCCTATTTTGACGTATTGTTTTGCATTTTAAAGCTATTTGTAGGTATAAATAGAATAGTAGGTTAGTGCCGTGAATGGGAAAATATCTGGCGCGGCACGGAAACGTGATGTGCTCGGCAGAGCCTCGCCCATCCCGTTTCCTAAGCCTTGCCTGATATTTTTTCCCATTCACGGCACTAACCTACTATTCTCTATATATCATTGTCATAAATGGTCACAAATACCATAAGCCCCATTTCACCAGTCACAGACATTTACAGCAAATTATATTATAAGGAAACGGGTCAGCAAATTCATTTCTCCTGTAATATGGAAATTGTTTTACCGCGTTGCTTATATCACTTCAAATGTGCCGGATACGTGGTTCCCCACTTTCTACTATATTCAGCGTTAAATATGAATATTGAAATCTGTCTACTTATTCTGTTTTTTTCTGCAGCCCGGCTAAAAGTGCATTCTTCTAAAACGTACCAGAACTCGTGGTTCCCCAGTTTTCTATTATTCAGTTTAAACATGAATATTTAAACCTTTAGACTGGTTACATACAATTAGACTTATTCTCATTTTTCTGCAGCTCGTCTAAAAGTACATCCTTCTAAAATGTTCTAGATTGTTCACATATTAAGGGTATACTGGTGAAAGCCTATGGTGGTCTGAGACTACGCTAGCCACAGCGGCAATATTCTTCATTTTCTTTAAGTGCATACATGTACGCTACATTAATGCGAATCGGACGTAAATTAGGTTATGCCATTTGTGGTCAGCAACGCCCCGGCTCAGTTGGAATACTGCTAAATAGAATACTATCCTAATGGCGAATGGCGAACAGTGTAGACACTGATCAGACTGCGCAGGTGCGCAGTCTGATCTGTGTCTACACTTGTCTCGCACGCCATATCGGTCTTCCTCGGTTTGCCAGTCCATGCCATGTTTATCTTGAACCACGCAATAACATAAATGATAAAATCAGCTTGTGCATCCGTGACTGTTCGCCATTCCATCAATGAAACACCCGTCGTGCTATTAACAATCAATATAGCTCGTTATCAGGCTACAAGAGTGTGTTTTTGATCATTAGCTGCACTGGTCACAAATCCAATAAGCCCCATTTCTCCAGTCACAACCACATATGAGACACGCTATGCGATTTTGTACCTAAGAACATATGCGATATCTCATGAAAAATATTTACAAACTGTACGATATTTTCCGTAAATAACGTCGAAAGATGACAAAATTCTCGTAGCAAATGCGGAATACTATTCCGAATTTGCTATCCAAATTTCGTCTTGTTTCGAAGTGATTTACGGAAAATATCACATTTTCTGTAAATAAATTTCATGCAAAATCGCGCATGGCGTGTCTCATATATGATTAGCGAACACAACGTTCCGCTTACAGTACATGTATTCTTTAATGCCAGCGTCATGATTCCGCCATTAAGACTAGAAGGCTAAGCGTTTATTGAATACCTTTCCCATTGGATATCGCTCTGTCAAAGTATGACCACGTGATATTTTAACCCATCTATCAGACAAATTTATTACTGATTGCCATCTACACTTATTTTCTTATTTTTATATTCAATTGACATATACTGGACAGCAAAAGAAACGGCACACGTTTGCAATACCATGAATTCAGGGTACAAGGATAGGATCGCCGTTCGAAATACAGTGGAACCTCTCTAAACCGGACACCCTGGCTCTGTAATTAAGCACTCGATGGCCACTTTTTTGTGTCATTTTCTGTTATAAACATGGCAGGAAAATGACATAAATGGCATAGAAACTCATCTAAATTAGACACAATGGGGTCCCTAGGGTGTTCGGATTGAAGGGGTTTCACTGTAATGTAATTTACCACACTCATTTGGCAACTTAACGGATGCACACATCAATCCGACGATGCATGATTTCATAAAAATAAATATTTAAACATGTCTGTCACTTCAGTTAAATACAAGTGCATGTTAATACGTCATAGGATTTGATCGAAGGAAAAGCTTGTGGTAATCTCTCCCCCCCCCCCACCCCCCACACACCCCCCACCTAAAAAACGTTTGTATTGTCGGTAAAAAAAATGAAGAAAAAAAAAGCAGTTAAATTTGAAAGGAACACTTTGCGGCGGTTCGACCTATGCATTTAGTGCACAGGATTGTTGGATCACAAAGTCAACATTTGGCGTTTTCGCTAGTTAGTGTATGGAATCACGTGGTCTAATGTTTTGTCTGTAATAATAGCGGCGCCTATGAGGTCTCGGGTAAGTCTCATTTTTCATCAATACGACTGCGGTTTCAAATTATGACCATGTTCCAGCCGTTAACACTACGAGTCCGCAAATACCAAATTTAGCAACATTACTTGTGTAGTTAGTCTGAACATTCTGCAGAGACATTTAAATCGGACGGAATTAAACGTTGTTTAAACTTGGTCCAATTAAAATTTCTCTGCAGAATGTTCAGACTAACTAAATAACTAATACTGCTAAATTTGATATTGGCGGTCTCGTAGTGTTAACGGTTGAAACATAGTCATCATTAAAAGGAAGAAACCGCAGTCGTAAAAATAAGATTTACCCGAGACCTCATGGGCGCCGCCATTACTCCAGTCAAAACAATATATCACGTGATCCCATACCCTGTATGTATGGTGGTACTATTATCAGTGGCGTGGCCAGGTTCTTGACGTATCTCGACGTTCTGGACGTGCGAATTATTGATCGAGTTTGGAAATGGGTGCCGTAGTTGCGGGCAGTAACTCTGCAAAACTCCCGTACCGTCCGTAGTGCCCGCAACTATACTAGGGGAGCGGGAGATTTATATATCCAATTTCTGGCTGACAGCTTTTTTTTAATTTTCACATATACATGTACAATGTATTATCGTTATTTCTCTCAGAAAAAAAAACGAAAGTGAAAGTAAAAATACACACCTGACCACATTTTAGGGGGTGCGCTCACGGGTGTTTGAACATATCGATGGTCTAGTAACATAAGGTCGTAACTGCTATGCTAAAGCATAGCAGTTACGACCTTATGTTACTAGACCATTGATATGGTCAGTATGTTGGTGTCATATGGGTATTTTGGTGAATGTTGGGTAGATTTGGGCGGATTTCGTTGGTTTTGGGTAATTTACATAGTTTTGTGCAACTACTAATGCTCAATCATTACACACGACATAAATCGTCAATTATCTACACATTCACCGTTCGGAACTTTAGGACCAATTTTATACTGTAAATTACCGTACTTGTACGTGTACTAACTCTCGGGATGTGACGTAAACTATATGTTGGTAACAATGCACCAAAACTACCAGAGATACCGAAATAACCCATACAACACCGAAATATGAACCGTTCTTCAAAAACCTGTGGGTGCTCGTACCATTTGCACGACCCACCCTCTTCTATGCCACAGAACTTACGTATTTGGCGCCTAGGTTTTCTATGAAGCACTGTATGGTGGTACAACTTACATATTTGGCGACCAGATTTTTGATGGAACATCGTATGGTGGTACAACTTACATAGTTGGCGCCTAGATTTTCTATGGACCACTGTATGGTGGTACAACTTACATATTTGGCGTCTAGATTTTCTATGGAACATTGTATGTTGCTATAACTTACATATTTGGCGCCTAGATTTTCTATGGAACATTGTATGTTGCTATAACTTACATATTTGGCGCCCAGATTTTCTATGGACCACTGTATGGTGGTAAAACTTACATATTTGGCGCCTAGATTTTCTATGGAACATTGTATGTTGCTATAACTTACATATTTGGCGCCTAGATTTTCTATGGAACACTGTATGGTGGCGGTCTGTCCCCGTTGGAATGTGACGTTGTTTGGTTGCGGGATAAAATACGTCGGTCCGTCGTCCATAGCGTCCTCGTACCCATCAGGTGCTTCCGTCCCAAAAGCTGAAAATGCAAGGAAATATCTGTAATATGTGGCTGTGACTGGAGAAATAGAGAAAACCATACTAGTGTCTTTTGATGTAAAGTTTATCAGACAAGGCTAGGAAACGCGTAGGAATTCCTAGGCTCGCCGAGGAATTCCTACCGTTTTCCGAGCCGAGCCTGATAAACTTGACATCAAAAGACGCTGTCATGGTATTATATGTATCAGGTAACGTTGTAGGCTACATAAATGAGCAATTATGACGTTGTTTCGTGGAAAAGAACGCGGACTTGTTTTCGTGACGATATTACACTAACGTAATTCGGTAACGTCATGTGACACCGTTCGATTTTTCAATTTGTTGTAACCCGGATATTCGTATCAGGTCAATGCTTGATACAGCAACATGATATCAGTCAGTACGTAGTCGGCCAATACAAAGCTCGTTACCTGATACATGGGGAGTATGGGCTTTGAAACCAGTGTAGATCCAGATCAGCCTGTGCATACGCACAGTCTGGTCAGGATCTGCACAGTTCGCATTTTCATCAATGAAACACCCGTCATTCCTCTAACAATCAATATAGATCGTTATCAGGCTACAGGAGTGTGCTATATGACCAGGAGCTACACTGGTTACAAATACCATACTCCCTTATTCTTCTTCTTCTTCCTCTATTGCGAACAGTAACTGTTGTAATCTACTCCCGTAACGTCCGGCTACGGACGGTACGGGAGTAGATTGCAACAGTTACTGTTCGCAACTATATATCTAGAGTCACAGCCACATATAAGATGAGACAATTAGTAAGGTTACATTAATTTCCACTGATTACAAAGCCGCGTTTAATTGAATTGTTTTGAACAAGTGTTTATTTCTTGATTGCAACACTAGATTTTAATCAAATTTACATTCAAGTTAATTCTCTTTCTACTGTAATTAATCACATTTATAACTTAGTCGATTGGATTTTAAACTAAATCCAAATAATTAAAACTACTAATTTATAAAGCAACGAAGAATCAGTGTCATTCTATACACAATCGCCTGCGTTAATCTTGCTCAGATTATCAACGTTTCTGAATATCTATTGGTAATGCCAACTGGAAATCAAGCAATTGGAATGCCTCAGCTGTAGCACAGCTCAGGCTCAGCCAATCAAACTGCTTGATTTCAACCACAATAGTCAAGCATTTTGGAATATGGCAAGTGACAAATATTGACAAGATTAGCACAGGTGGTGGTAGTGTTGTAGTTTTTATAAGTTTTTTGAAAAACAGAAATTGACAAATATTGACAAGATTAGCGCAGGCGGTGTTGTATCGCGCATTCATACAAGCCAACAATCTCATCAATATTAACGCATGTGGTAGTGTAATGTGTACATTACACTACCGCCTGCGTTAATATTGATGAGATTGGCATGTATGAATGCGCGCTATACAACACCACCTGCGCTAATCTTGCCAATATTTGTCAATTTCTCTCCTTCAAAATCCATATCGCATTAATGTGATGTTTTATAATATAATATAATCACTTTATAGGGCAGTTTGTACGACATTATACACTTCTACTCATGCTTGTGCTTTATATAGTACCAATTGTTAGACTACATTGTTAATGAATGCATTTATGGCTTTGCTCTGCTCATGAATCGGAAGGCGTGAATATCAATAACACTTTGACACGGAAGCAAACTTAAATTTAACTGAAGCGAGACGTTTGAGCGGGGCAGAAAATTATCCTTCTTTGTACTCTATTGATTCCAGAAACGTTTCGCATTCAAATCTATGGCATTTCACATCAGTTTCCACGAATGATTAGGCATTACATGCATATGTACATGTGTCATTCATATTGTGCCGGGTTAAAACATGACATTGCTCTATAATACACTCCCACTTCATCTCCGATGAGATTTCGTGTATGTTTCTGAATATGGTCCTGTAGTACATGGCTTTATTGGATGCATTACCTTGCAAAGTTGCTGTTGTACGTGAGCAGGGTAATAGACGGGCAGTGGAATAAAACAGGCTATTTGCATATGCAACATGATGTTTTAATTATTTATACTATAAATGCGTCACCTGGAAAAATAATATTTTCAACAGGTAAGAAAGTATGATCATTGAATACAAAATAAATACAGAGAATAAATAGTAATGTACATGCCCACTCAGTAGGCACATACTGTTCTTTATAGGAATTAAATCAGTGTTTATCCCGAAAACACAGTGCGTATGTGCCGTGAAACACAGTGCCGTGAAACATTTTTGATATCCAGTCAATACTATTTTTGCATTTTACAGCCATTTGTAGGTGTTGACGGGATAAATAGAATAGTAGGTTAGTGCCGTGAATGGGAAAAAATATCACGGAAACGGGATATGCTCGGCAGAGCCTCGCCCATCCCGTTTCCTGAGCCTTGCCAGATATTTTTTCCCATTCACGGCACTAACCTACTATTCTCTATATAACTGTGTCACTATTCCACCAGGCAAATGAGGCATGCTATTTTTTAATTATTTATACTACATGTAATTAAATGCGTCACCTGAAAAAATAATATTTTCGACAGATTATAAAGTATTATCATTGCACACCAAAAAGTAAATATAGAGAATAAATAGTAATGTCCGTTAACATTTTAAAGAAACACGGTTATCGCCCCTGATATCAGTGTAGAAATTTACGTCTGATATAAAATGTATAATAATGCCAATCAATACGGGGGGTACTGGTGACTGAATGTTTATTTTAACAGAAAGTGTCTCAGATGATGTCTCTGTGTTTATTTTGATAATGTACCAGGAAACAATAATTTCTACAGAATATACAAAACTATCTGTCTACCTATATTATAACCTGGAATGTGGGACCCCAGCTTTAAATGGTAGATGCTTCCACAGCTGGCCGATAAAATGATTTATTAGTATGCGATAATAGGACAAGTGTACTATTAGAAAAAAACAATAACCACTTATCGTTTATTGGCCTTACCGTTGGGTAGCCGTACGACGAAATAAACCTTAGGGCAATTGTGATTCTTTCCCCCCTCTCTCTCTCATCCTTCACTTCATGTATCACACCCAACAACACTCCCCCCCCCCCCTCTCTGTCTACAGTTGCTCACAATATACACAATCCTCATTGTTCCAGTCACAGACACAAAACTGTGCTAAAAGCAAATCAGGTGTTTCAGATACCCTGATCAGACTATGCGGATGCACACAGGCTGATCTAGATCTACACTGGTCGCAAAACATATGAACATGTACGATATCTCATGAAAAATATTTACAAAATTTACGATATTTTCCTTAAGTGACGCGGCGAAAAAGATAAAGCGGATTGATATTCCGCATGTGTTATGAAAATTTCGTCAGCTTTTGACGTCATTTACCAAAAATATCACAGTATATAATTCATGAAAAATCGTACTTGATCTTAGGAACAAAATCGCTCGTCGTGTCTCATAATTGAGACACGCCATGTTATATGTACCTTCGGATATCTGCGTAATTTTATTAAATACGGTTACACAATTTACAATATTTTTTATAAATAAAGTCAAAAGCTGACAAAACTTTCAGAGTACATGCGGAATTATATTCCGCGTGTACTCTGAAAATCTTGTTAACTTATGACGCCATTTACGGAAAATATTGTGCAAACGTATTTCATGAGATTACGCAGATGTCCGAAGGTACAAAATCGCATGGCGTGTCTCATATTATGATTTGTAGAGGCTGGATGAGGAAACTGGATGAAGATCACACATCGATCCCCGTCTGGTTGATATTAATGACCTTTCCGATTGAATCAGTACCGACGTTGCCGAACATTGACTTCATGCGTACATTACAGACAGAATACCACCAAGAAAAAACAAAGCCACTTATCAACAGCTACTGATACCTCATTCCCTGACACTCAGTAACATAATTTGTATATGTAACTAACGTTAGTCGTTCTTTTTGTAAAACATGGATATGCTCCTTGGCATATTTGACTGTAAAATTTGTGTTTCCGCAACCTTGTGACGGTAAAAAAGGGTTAAGTTAATGGTGGCATGAGTGTGTGACAAATGTTCAAGTGTCCAACCAAGTATTGATCAATCCTTTGCGTAGCATTACTTTTTAGAGAAACTGTTACACACTTTTCAACGTAACAAAATGGCTAAGTGTTTCAGCGCAATTTCTTCATATTGAAGAGATTCGTTGGAGAAACCATTACAAACTGTTCGACGTAAATATGTACACGGACGGGCGTACGGACGCATGTACTGAACCTCAACAGCAACGCAATATACTCCCTTGCTATCGCATAGGGGGCATACATAGATATTACATTATATGGTAGTCTCTTATAATTCTTAACTACATAGAGTGGCAATGTACTACATTACAGTTTGGATATACATTGTACACTACATTTGTTTGTACATTGATGATACGTTTTGATGGATGATAAAACATTTTATTAACTGTCAGTTAGATATGCATTGCATAAGCACGACATCATACAGTGAAACAGTACTGACCACTTACAGTGGGGTCAGCGTGTAAGTACACACACGAACGAACACGACAGGTTGGTACCAACCTGCCGTGTTCGTTCGTGTGTGCACTTACACGCTGATATGCTTCGTTGCCATTTATCTCCGAGGATAATATATGTTCATGATCGCAAAGTATCCACGCGTGTCTTGAAGTAGGTATATGCAAGTTTGACAGTGCAACCTCTCTAAACCAGACACCCTGGGGTGTCCCCAGCGTGTCTGGTTTAGAGAGGTTTCACTGTAGTATGACTTTTATTTATGGAGATAATACGAATTTGCAATTGTCCTCAGGAATTTTGATATTCCACATATATTACTGATGGCACTTCTTAGTTTTCAGAGCCGTAACCAGGATGAGGCTGACGAGGCGAACTTTGTCATTTTGCAGAACTAGTTCCCATGAAATACATGTGGGTATGTAGTCACAGCAGAGCTATAAACATGTATAATACTTGTGAATAATTTACTAAATTAGTTGATGATATGCGAAATGAATACTATTTCTTATATGAGACAAGCCATGTGATTTTGTACAATGTTCCATAAATTAAGTCAAAAGTTGATAAAAATTTCAGAGTACATGCGGAATATTCCGCATGTACTCTGACATTTGTGTCAACTTCTGAAGTCAATTATGAAAACAAGAATTCTCTAATATACATTTCATGAACTATCTCAGATGTCCGTAGGTACAAAATCAAATGCCATATCGATGGTCTAGTAACATAAGGTCGTAAGTGCTATGCTTTAGCATAGCACTTACGACCTTATGTTACTAGACCATCGATATCTCATATACTCCTAGAATGCACCGTATGTTGCTAAGAATTCAACAAATCCCCGGGGTGGTGGCGGGGAGAAAGCTCCCTGACCCCCATATCGGGACTTGGTTCGCCTCACCTGGTTGTAACCACAGGTTACGACCCTGGTTTATGCCATAAGCTACGTTTTGTGGGCGGACGGCGTGGCTATACGGACAGACAGCTGCCGGAATCGTAAGATTGAACCGATCACACGACGAGACTCGGGGTATCGCGGGGTCCGATCTCGGAATGCCACGCACACAGTCCGCTCCCGTTAATTGAAAATCGGTCCCGGAGAAAATATGCTACGCGGGCCACTGGGCGAGAAAATGGACCTTTAATAAGATATTTGCAGTTCTTGATCGAGATATCCTGCATAGTAAAATAGTTATTTTGCTGATGGTGGTAAACGGTAATTCAAGGTCTGAATTTCGAACAGCGTAGGCTGTTCAGGGGCTACGCTGATCGCACAAAGATCCATTTTATCATATGGCGATCCGTGTCTTGTGAAAAGGAGTGTATTGCGTTTGTGACCAGTCTACTGTCTGTTCCACGTTTTGCTGCCGACGAACTTTTGGCCATTAAACACATTAAATCTAAACATCTTTAAATGTAAGTACGTTTTCATCAATAACTTAAATTCGGGAGGGTGACTTTTTTGTTATTGATGAAAAAGTACGTACGTTTAAATATTATTTAGATTTAATATTTAATAGCCATAAAAACGTGGAAAAGGCAATAGTAACATACAGTTCAACCTTCTCGAACGGCTATCTTTCAACAACCCATACCCTCTCTGTAACAGCCGCTATTTTATTCCAAATGGAAACAAAATGTATATGTTTTTATCCCGTCAACACAGTGCGTATGTGCCGTGAAACACGCTGCCGTGAAACATTTTTGATAGGATTTTCCTGTTAATACGATTTGGAGATGCGACTGGGGTTATTTTTTGCATTTTAAAGCTATTTGTAATGTTGACGGGATAACTAGAATAGTAGGTTAGTGCCATGAATTGAAAATAATATCTGGCAAAGCTTAGGAAACGGGATGGGCGAGGCTCTGCCGAGCACATCCCGTTTCCGTGCCGCGCCAGATATGTTTTCCCATTCACGATATTAACCTACTATTCTATTTATCCCGTAAACACCTACACATGTGACTGTGTGTGGGGGTGGTGGTGGTGGGGACAACATGGCTTATGGAATATATGCACAGTACATCGTATAGCTGTTTTATTTTCGCGAGTATCCATTTTCGCGAGTATCTAATTTCGCGAGTATCCATTTTTGCGAGTGCCTAATTTCGCGGAATCTAATTTCGTGACCTAGTTTGGCGGTAATTAATTACACGAGTATCTAATTTCGCGGTATCTAATTTAACGGTATCTAATTTCGTCAGTATTTAATTTCGTGAGTATCTAATTTTCGCTTTCTTCGTATACAGTTAAAAGTTAAAAGTGTAGCTGTTATAGCACTCCTGCAGCCAGATAAGGATCTAATCCTTTTATTACAAAACATGTTGAAACTAATATGTGACTGTGACTGGAGAAATGGGGCTTAAGGGATCTGTGACCAGTGCAGTTCCAGGTTAAATTTACACTCATGTAGCCTGATAACGATATATATCGCTTGTTAAGAAGAACGGCGGCTGTTTCGTTGTGGGAATGGCGAACAGTGCAGATCCGGATCAGACTGTGCGGATGCACAGGCTGATCTGGATCTACACTGGTCGCAAAACCCATAAGCCCCAATTATCCAGTCATAGCCACATACAAAATAGTCAGACTCCGTGGATGCGCATCCTAATTTGAATGTATGCTAGTCCAAAGGTTATAAGTCCCATTTCTCCAGCAACAGTCATACTTAATAATATAAACACGGATCAGACCTCATATTCTCTAGACGTTTCATAGAACTGGAATATCTCAAAGGAAAATTAAAAAGGAAATAACTTTAAAACTAATTGAATTTGCCAGTTGAAGTGATCAAGATCAGCGAATAGTGTCATACGTCAGTGTGCGACGTGTCATTGCCAATTCCGCATTCATAATTTTTTCTTAAACGTTGAATTTCAAGAGTTTCAACGGTAATCGGAATTTAAAGTGAATATCATGATAACATTCACAGGTTATTGAAGAACGGTATTTATTATATATCTACCCTATTATGAAATACATAGCTATACGATGCAAATAAAAGTCATATGTTCTCATCGATGAAATAAACATCTTCCGGTGAAAATACGACTACTTCCGCTATCTATATTCATAACGCGCACCTGCAGTGCCGGACTGCAAATACAATGTAGGCTGCAAATACACATTCGTTACCGTATACAGTCTAAAAAACTGCTAATTTCCATGGAGCGGTATATAATAAATAGAATATTGACGGCACTCGTGAAATATGGACATTTCACACCACTCGATGAACATATATGTCAAATTCGTTGCAAAAATATGAATATCCTCTATATATTTCAGTGTGTTATGGGTTATTTCGGTATCTCTGGTGGTTTGTGTGCATTATTACCATCATACAATTTACGTCACCTCCCGCGAATTACACGTATATATATTATATATTTTTACGACATTGAGCATTAGTAGTTGCACAAAACGATGTAAATTACCCCAACACCAACGAAATCCACCCAAATGTACCCAAATCCACCAGAATACCCATATGATATTTACAGACTATCATAATTTTGCACTTATGAACATTTTAGTCGTACGAAGTTTAGTGAAACGGGCCCCAACACTTTCCGATTCCAATCAGGCATCAGGCATGCAGTTGGCACCATTTGTTTAACTAGATGGCGGCTCACCAACCGGCCATATCAGCCTGATCGGAAGCTCGAACATTCAACCTCCCAGTTGTGAGGCGGATGCCGTATCCACTGGACGATAACTCATATATGTCGGAGGACTGGTTTAATACACCAAGTGAAAGCGTGTCGGGTTTTCCAACGTCAATATCAAAGTCGTTATAACTGGTATATATCGGAGGACTGGTTTAATACACCAAGTGAAAGCTTGTCGGGTTTTCCCACGTCAATATCAAAGTCGTTATAACTGGTATATGTCGGAGGACTGGTTTAATCCACCAAGTGTAAGGTTGTCGGGTTTTCCCACGTCAATATCAAAGTCGTTATAACTGGTATATGTCGGAGGACTGGTTTAATCCACCAAGTGAAAGCTTGTCGGGTTTTCCAACGTCAATATCAAAGTCGTTATAACTGGTATATGTCGGAGGACTGGTTTAATCCACCACGTGTAAGGTTGTCGGGTTTTCCAACGTCAATATCAAAGTTGCTATCAACCAGTGAAAGCTTGTCACTGGTATATGGTCCGGAGGAACTGTTTAATCACAAGTGAAAGCTTGTCGGGTTTCCCACGTCAATATCAAAGTCGGTTATAAATGGTATATCGGATGAAATGTATCACAAGTGAAAGTTTGTCGTCTACGTCATATCAGTCGTAACTGGTATATATCGGAGGATGGTTTAATACACCAATGAAACTTGTCGGGTTTCCAACGTCAATATCTAAATCGTTATAAACTGGTATAATGTCCGAGGACTGGTTTAATTCCACCACGTGGTAAGGTTTGTCGGGTTTCCCACGTCAATATTAAAAAGTCGTTTAACTGGTATAATGTTTTTCCGGAGGAACTGGTTTAATACACCAACGTGCAAGTGTCCGGGTTTTCCCACGTCAATATCAAAGTCTTATAACTGGAATATGTCGGAGGAACTGGTTTAATTCACCACCGTGTAAGTTGTCCGGGGTTTCAAACGTCAATATCAAATTTGCTATAACTGGTATAGTGGGTTTTCCGGAGACGGTATAATCCAAAACCAAGTTATAAAGCTTGTCGGTTTCCACGTCAATTAAAATCAAGTCGGTTATAAACTGGTATATATCGGAGGACTGGTTTAATCCACCAAGTGAAAGTTTGTCGGGTTTCCTTACGTCAATATCAAAGTCGTTTATAACTTGGTATATCTCGGAGACTGGGTTTTATTATTCACCCAAGTGAAAGCTTGTCGGGTTTTCCCGAACGCAATGATCAAAATCGTTATAACTGGTATATTATCGAGGAACTGGTTTAGATACTACACCACTCCAAGTGAAAGCTTGGTCAGGTTTTCCAACGTCAAGGATTTCAAAGTCGTATAACCTGTAAATATCGAGAGACTGGGTTAATACACAAGTGAAATCTTTTGTCGGGTTTTTCCAACGTCAATATCTAAATATCCGTTAATAACTGGTATAATGTCGAGACTGGTTTAATCCACCACGAGTTAAGGTTATTTTTTTTTTTGAACGGTTTTCCCGTTCCAAATAAAAGTCCGTTATAACTGGTATATTGTCGGAGAACTGTTAATACACACTGCAATTGTCGGGTTTTCCCACGTCATAATATTCAAAGTTCGTTATACTGGTATAAATGTCGCAGGACTGGTTTTTAATCCACCAAGCGAAAAAGCTTGTCGGTTTCCCACGTCAATACAAATTCGTTTAATAACTGAAAATGTCCGGAGAACTTGGTTTAATCCACCTAGTTGAAAGCTTGGTCGGTTTTCCCACGTCATATCAAAGTCGTTATAACTGGAATAAATGTCGGAGGACTGGTTTTAATCAAACGCACGGTAAGTTTGTCGGTTTTTCCCAGCCGGTCAAAATCAAAGTCTTAATAACTGGTATATTCGGAGGGACTGGTTTAAATCTCACCAATCCCGTGTAATGTTGAAATCCGGTATTTCCACTCCATATCAAATTCGCTATAACCTGGTATAAAGGTTTTCCGGAGAACTGGTTTAATACACCAATTGAAAGCTTGTCGTTCCCAAACGTCAAATTTATCAAAGTCGATATAACTGGTATATATCGAAGGACTGGGTTTAATACACCAAGTGAAATCTTGTCTGGTTCCAACGACAATATCAAAGCGTTAAAACTGTAATATATTTTAAACCGGAGGAACTCGGGTTAATACACCAAGTGAAAGCTTGTCAAAAGGTTCCAACGTCCATATTCAAAATCGTTAAAACTGGTATAATGTCGGAGGACTGGTTTAATCCGCAAAGTGAAAGCCTGTCGGGTTTTCCAAACGTCAATATCAAAATCGTTTTAAGAAATGGTATATGTCGGAGGACTGGTTTTAATCCACCAAGTGAAGCTTGTCGGGTTTTTCCAACGTCAATATCAAAAGTAGTTATAACTGGTATATGTCGGAGGACTGGTTTAATCACCAAGTGTAAGGTTGTCGGGTTTTCCCACGTCAATATCAAGTCAGTTATAACTGGGATATGTCGGAGGACGAACTGGTTTAATAACCACACGTGTAAGGTTGTCGGGTTTTCCTACGTCAATATCAAAGTCGCTATAACTGGTATATGTCGGAGGGACTGGTTTAATCCACACGTGTTTAAGGTTGTCGGGTGGGTTTTCCTACGTCAATATCAAAGTCGCTATAACTGGTATAATGACGGAGGACTGGTTTAATACACCACGTGTAAATTGTGTTTTCCTCCCCCCCGTTTTCAATAATATCAAAGTCGTTATAACTGGGATATGTCGGGAGGATGGTTTAATCCACAAGTGTAAGGTTGTCGGGTTTTTTTCCAAAAGTCAATATCAAAAGTCGTTTTATAAATGGTTTATATCGGAGGACTGGTTTAATACACCAAGTGAAAGCTTTGTCGGGTTTCCCAACGTCAATATCAAAGTCGTTACCAACTGGTATATTATCGGAGGAATGGTTTTAATAAACCAAGTGAAAGCTTGTCGGATTTTTCCAACGTCAATATCAAAATCGTTTGGTATATGTCGGGAGGACTGGTTTTAATCCACAAGTGAAAAGCTTGTTGGTTTTCCCACGTCAATATCAAAGTCAATTTATAACTGGTATTGTCGGAGGACTGGTTTAATCCACCACGTGTAAGTTTGTCGGGTTTTCCCAACGTCAATATCAAAGTCGTTATAATGGTATATGTCGGAGGACTGGTTTAATCACACGTGTAAGGTTGTCGGGTTTTTCCCACGTCAATATCAAAGTCGTTATAGCTGGTATTGGTCGGGGAGGAAGGGAACTGGTAAAATCCAACCAGTGGAGGCTTTGTCGGGTTTTCCACGGTCAATATCAAATGTCAATTCCTCCAACTGGTCATTGGTCGGAGGGCTGGTTTAATACCACCGTGTAAAGTTTGTCGGGTTTTCCAACGTCAATATCAAAAAGTCGTTTTCTAAATGGTATATGTCGGAGGACTGTTTTAATCCACCACGTGTGGAAGTTGTCGGGTTTTCCAAACGTCAATATAAAAAGTCGTTAATAACTGGTTAATATAATCGGGGAAAGGACTGTTTATAATACCCAAGTGGAGGCTTGGTCGGGTCCAACGTCATTATCTAAGGTCGTTATAAACGGTATAGTCGGAGGACTGGTTTTAATCCACCACGGGTGAAGTTGTCGTCCCACGTCAATTATCAAAATGTTATAACTGGTATATGTCGGGAGGACTGTAATTTAATCCATCAAATGAAAGGATTGTCGGGTCCGGACGTCAATATAAAGTCGTTATAAACTGGTATATGTCGGAGGACTGGTTTAAATCCACCACGTGTAAGTTTGGGTCGTTTCCAACGTCTAATATAAAAGTCGGTTATAACTTTTGGTAGATGTCGGGAGGAATGGTTTAAATTCCACCACGTGTAAGGTTTGTCGGGTTTTCCACGTCAATATCAAAGTCGTATAAGGCTGGTTTAATAAATGTCGGAGGTTTTCTGGTTTTAATACACCCACGTGTGAGTTGTCGGGTCCCACGGGTCAATCAAAGTCGTTTTATAAGCTGGTATATGTCGGAGGGACTGGTTTAATCCACCACGTGTAAAGTTTGTCGGGTTTTCCACGTCAATATCAAAGTAACGTTATATAATGGTATATGTCGGTTTTAGGGACTGGTTAAATCACCACGTGTAAGTTTGTCGGGTTTTTCCCACCGTCAATATCAAAGTCGTTATAACTGGTAATATGTCGGAAGGAGGAGGACTGGTTTAATCCACCACGTGTAAGTTTGTCGGGGTTTTCAACCGTCAAATATCAAAGGGTTTTCGTTAATAACTGTTATAGGTAGGGAGGACTGGTTTAATCACCAAAGGGTGAAAATGCTTGGTGGGTCCCAACATCGAAATTTTACCAAAAGTCGGTTATTACTGGTTTTATAAATTGTCGGGAAAGAAATCGGTTTTAATCCAACCACGTGTTAAGGTTGTCGGGTTTTCCCACGTCAATATCAAAGTCGTTATAACTGGTATATTGTCGGAGGAAATGGTTTTGGAATCCATGGCAAGTGAAAGCTTAAAGTCGGGTTTTCCGGACGTCAATATCGGTTAGTAACTGGTTTAAATTGGTTGTGGATGGTTTAATCCACCACGTGTATGTGTCGGGGTTTTCCAACGTCAATTTAATCAAATGTCCGTATAAACTGGTATATGTAGGAAGGAAACTTGGTGGGGTTATCCAAACAAACTGTGTAACTTGGTTGTCCGCACCACGTCAATATCAAAGTCGTTTTATAAACTGGTGGTTTTATATGTCGGATTTTGATGGAATAATAAAAACAACCTCGGTTGTGAAGTTTGTCGGGTCACGTCATTCAAAGTAGTTATAAATGGTATAGTAGGAGGACTGGTTTATTTTCCACACGTGTAAGGTTGTCGGGTTTTCCCACGTCAATATCAAAGTCGTGTTATATTTTCTGGTATATGTCGGGCGGGGACTGGTTTAATCCACCGTGTAAGGTTGTCGGGTTTTTCCACGTCAATATCAAAGTCGTTATAACTGGTATATGTCGGAGGTACTGGTTTAATCCACCACGTGTAAGTTGTCGGGTTTTCCCACGTCAATATCAAGTCGTGATAAACAGGTATATGTCGGAGGCTGTTTATCCACCGCGTGTAAGTTTGTCGGGTTTTCCCACGTCAATATTCAAAGTCGTTTATAACTGGTATATGTCGGGAGACTGGTTTTAATCACACCACGTGTACGTTTGTCGGGTTTTCCAAGTCAATATCAAAGTCGTTATAACTGGTTTATGTCGGAGGATGGTTTAATCACCAAGTGAAAGCTTGTCGGGTTTTCCCACATCGATACCAAAGTCGTTAATGGTTATGTCGGAGGACTGGTTTATCCACCCAGTGTAAGGTTGTCGGGTTTTCCACGTCAATATCCAAGTCGTTATAACGGGTATATGTCGGAGGACTGGTTTAATACACCACGTGTAAGGTTGTCGGGTTTTCCACGTCCATAGCAAAGACGGTTGTAATGGTTATGTCGGAGGACTGATTTATTCACACGTGAAAGTTTGTCGGGTTTTCACGTTACTATCAAAGTCGTTATAAATGGTAAATGTCGGAGGACTGGTTTAATCACCAAGGTAAGGTTGTCGGGTTTTCCCAACCGGCAATATTCAAAGTCGTTATAATGGTTATATGGGTTTCCCCGGGAGGATGGTTTAATCCCCAGTGGAAGCTTGTGGGTTTTCAACGTCAATATCAAGTCGTTATAAATAGGGTATATGTCGGAGGACTGGTTTCAATCCACCACGTTTGTAAAGGTTTGTCGGGTTTTCCAACGTCAATATCAAAGTGCTATAACTGGTATTGTTGGAGGAAAACTTGGTTTATCCACCAAGTGAAAGCTGTCGGTTTTCCCAGTCAATATCAAAGTCGGTTTAATAACCTGGTATATATCCGGAGGACTGGGTTTAATCACCAAGTGAAAGTTTTGTCGGGTTTTCCCTAACGTCAATAATCAAAGTCGTTAAAGTAACTGGTATATTTATCGGAGGACTGGTATAATCCACCAAGTTGAAGCTTGTTCTCCAGGTTACCACGGTCAATATCAAAATCGGGTTATAACTGGTATATATTTCGGAGGAACTTGTTTTAAAACACCAAGTGAAAGCTTGTCGGTTTTCAACGTTCAATATCAAAGGGTTTTCCCGTTATAACCTGGTATATATCGAGGACCCTGGTTTAATACACAAGTTGAAAGCTTGGTCGGGTTTTCCAAACGTCAATATCTTAATCGTTATAAACTGGTATATGTCGGAGGACTGGGTATAATCCACCACGTGGTAAGGTTGTCGGTTTTCCAACGTCATTATAAGACAGTCGTTTAATGGTATAATGGTTTTCGGAGGACTGGTTTAATACACCGTGTAAGGTTTGTCGGGTTTTCCCACGGTCAATATCAAAGTCGTTATATGGTATATGTCGGAGGGAACTGGGTTTAATCCACCAGCGAAAGTTGTTCGGGTTTTCCCACGGTCAATTTTATCAAAAACGGTTAAAACTGGTATTAATGGTTTCGGAGGAACTGGTTTAAATCACCAAGTGGAAACGGTTTTCGGGTTTTCCAACGGTCAATATTTCAAAGTCGGGTTTTTAAACCCTGGGTATTGCGGTTGGATGGTTTAATTCAACCCGTGTAAGTTTGTCGGGTTTTCAAACGTCAATATCAAAGTGTTATAACTGGATATGTCGGAGGACTGGTTTAATCCACACGTGTAAGTTGTCGGGGTTTTCCCACGTCAATATCAAAAGTCGCTATAACTGGTATATGTTCGGAGGACTGGTTTAAATCCACCAAGTGAAAGCTTGTCGGGTCCCAACGTCAATTATCAAAGTCGTCATTTATAACAAAGGGTCCGTTTAGTCGGGAGGAACTGGTTTAATCCACAAGTGAAAGCTTGTCGGAGGTTTTCCCACGTCATATCAAAGTCGTTAATATACTGGTATATGTCGGAGGGACTGGTTTTATCAAACCACGTGCTAAGGTTGTCGGGTTTTCCACGTCAATATCAAAGTTTTCCAATCGTCAAATTCAAAGTCGGGTTACACTGGTATATGTCGGAGGATTCAATGTTTAATCCACCACGTGTAAAGGTTGTCGGGTCCCACGTCTATATCAAAGTCGAATATACTGGTTTAATATATTGTCGGAGGACTGGTTTTAATAACCACCAAGTGAAAGCTTGTCGGGTTTTCCCACCCAAACGTCAATATCAAAGTCGTTATAAACTGGTTTAATAATAAATCGGAAAGGAACTGGTTTAATTTATCGGAGGATGGTTTATCCACCAAGTGAAAGCTTGTCGGGGGGGTTTCCAAAAAAAAACGCATTATCAATGTCGGTTTTAAATCGGTAAATTATAAAACTGGTATATATCGGAGGACTGGTTTAATACACCAAGTGAATGCTTGTCGGGTTTTCAACGTCAATATCAGTGTTATATTGGTTTAATAAATAAATGGGGGGAAGGACTGTTTAATAACACCAGGTGGAAAAGGCTTGGTCGGTCCAACGTCAATTTTAATCCTTATTCAAATTATAAATGGTATATGGCGGAGGACTGGTTTAATCCACCACGTGTAGGTTTGCGGGTTTTCCCAGTTCAATATAAAAGTCCGTTTAAAAATGGTATATGTCGGAGGACTGGTTTAATCCACAGTGTAAAAGGTTGTCGGGTTTTCCCACGTTCAATTTTCAAAGGGCGTTATAACTGGTATATGTCGGAGGGAGGTTTAATCCACAAGAAAGTTGGTTTCGGGTTTTCCAGTCAATATCAAACTCGTTATAACTTGGTATATGTCGGAGGACGGGGTTTAATCCTCCAGTGTAAAGGTTTGTAAGGGTTTTCCCACGTCAATTATCAAGTCGTTATTAAATGGTATATGTCGGAGGGACTGGTTTAAGCCAAACAAGTGTAAGTTTGTCGGGGTTTTCCAACGTCAATATCAAAGTCGTTATAACCTGGTATATGTCGGAAGGATGGTTTTAATTCCACCACGTGTAAGGCGTTTGGGTGTCCCAACGTCAATAATCAGTTGCTATAACTGGTATTTATGGGGTCGGAGGGTTGTTTAATTTAACCCAAGTGAAAGCTTGTCGGGTTTCCCAACGTCAATATCAAAGTCGTTTTAACTGGGTATATATCGGAGGACTGGGTTTAATACTCCAGTGGAACGGACTTGGTCCCCAAGTTTTCCAAACGTCAAATTTCAAAGTCGGTATAAAACTGGTAATATATATCGGAGGACTGGTTTAATTTACACCAAGTGAAAGCTTGTCGGGTTTTCCAAACGTCATAAATCAAAATCGGGTTATAACTGGTTTAATAATGTTCGGTTTTGGAATGTTAATCCGCAAGGTGGACAGGCCGTCGGGTTTTCCCAAACGTTCAAATTAAATAAAATCGTTATAAAATGGTATATGTCGGAGGACTGGTTTAATCCACCGTGAAGATTGTCGGGTTTTCCCACTCAATATCAAAGTAGTTATAACTGGGATATGTCGGAGGACTGGTTTTTAATCCACACAAGCGTAAAGGTTGTCGGGTTTTCCCCAGTCAATATCAAAATCGTTATTAAAATGGTATATGTAGGAGGACTGGGTTAATCCACCAACGTGAAAGGTTGTCGGGTTTTCCCACGTCCCCCCATATCAAAGTCGGCCTTTTATAACTGGTATATGTCGGGAGGACTGTTTAATCCAACCAGTGTAAGGTTTGTCGGGTTTTCCTACGTCAATATCAAAGTCGCTATAACTGGTATATGTCGGAGGATTTTGGGTTTAAATAACCCACGTGGTCAAGGTGGGGTGGTTTTCCTAAACGTCAATTTAATCAATTAAAAAGTCGCTTATAACTGGTATATACGGAGGGACTGGTTTAATCCACCAAGTGTAAAGCTTGTGGGTTTTCCAACGTCAATTAATGTCGTTTAATATCTATTTATGGTCGGAGGACTGGTTTAATCCACCACCGTGGTAAGGTTGTCGGGTTTCCAACGTCAATTTTATCAAAGTCGGGTTTTAATAACTGGGTAATATAGCGGAGGACTGGTTTAATACACCAAGTTGAAAGCTTGTGGGTTTTCCCAACGTCAATATCAAAAGTCGTTTATTTTAAACTGGTATATATCGGAGGATGGCATTTAATCCACAAGTGGAAGGTTGTCGGGACAAGTCAAATATCTAAATCTTGGGTATATGTCGGAGGACTGGTTTAATCACCAAGTGTAAGCTTGTCGGGTTTTCCACGGGTTCATATCAAAGTCTTTATAAATGGTATATGTCGGAGGATGGTATCCACCACGTGTATTGAGGTTTTCCCTAACGTCAATATCAAAAGTAGTTATAACTGGTATATGTCGGAGGATGGTTTAAATCACCACGTGTAAGGTTGTGGGTTTTCCTTACGTCAATATCAATAAGTCGCTTATAACTGGTATATATCGGTAGGACTGGTTTAATACCAACAAGTTGAATGCTTGTCGGGTGGGTTTTCCCAACGTCAATTATCAAAGTCGTTATAACTGGTATATTTGCGGATGGGACTGGTTTTAATCCACCACCAAGTGTTAAATGGCTTGTAGGGATTTTCCAAACGTCAATTCAAAGCGTTAAAATACTGGTTATTTTTATATCGGAGGACTGGTTTAATACCAACCAAGTGAAAAGCTTGTCGGGTTTTCCCAACGTCCAATATCAAGTAGTTTCATATAAACTGGTATTTATGCGGAGGACTCGGTTTAACTACCACCAATCGTGAAGCTTTGTCGGATTTTCCCAACGTCAATATCAAAAGTCGGTTATAAAACTTGGTATTATGTCGGAGGATCTGGTTTAATCCTCCAGTGAAAGTTGTCGGGTTTTCTCAATCGTGTCGCAGTGGTCTTTGTCAAAGGTCGTTATAACTGGTATATCGGGGACTGGTTTAATCCACCACGTGTAGGTTTTGTCGTCGTCCACGTCAATATCAAAGTCTTATAACGTATATCGGGTCTGGTATAGGGAACCACCACAAGTGAAGCCGTCAACGGCCAATTTACAAGGGTCGTTATAAAGTCTGGTATATCGGAGGACTGGTTTTAATACACCAAGTGAAAGCTTGTGGGTTTTCCAACGAATATAAATCATCGGTATATCAGGTAATAAAGCTTGTGGGAAGCTGTTATATCAGGACGGTTTTCCTCAAAGAAAGTTGCGGGTTTTCCGACGTCAATATAAAAGTCGTTATAACTGGTATATGTCGGAGGACTGGTTTAATCCACCACGTGTAAGTTTGTCGGGTTTTCCAACGTCAATATCAAAGTCGTTATAACTGGTATATGTCGGAGGACTGGTTTAATCCACCACGTGTAAGGTTGTCGGGTTTTCCCACGTCAATATCAAAGTCGTTATAACTGGTATATGTCGGAGGACTGGTTTAATACACCACGTGTGAGTTGTCGGGTTTTCCCACGTCAATATCAAAGTCGTTATAACTGGTATATGTCGGAGGACTGGTTTAATCCACCAAGTGAAAGCTTGTCGGGTTTTCCAACGTCAATATCAAAGTCGTTATAACTGGTATATGTCGGAGGACTGGTTTAATCCACCAAGTGAAAGCTTGTCGGGTTTTCCCACATCGATACCAAAGTCGTTATAACTGGTATATGTCGGAGGACTGGTTTAATCCACCACGTGTAAGTTTGTCGGGTTTTCCCACGTCAATATCAAAGTCGTTATAACGGGTATATGTCGGAGGACTGGTTTAATACACCACGTGTAAGGTTGTCGGGTTTTCCCACGTTAATAGCAAAGTCGTTGTAACTGGTATATGTCGGAGGACTGATTTAATCCACCACGTGTAAGTTTGTCGGGTTTTCCCACGTTAATATCAAAGTCGTTATAACTGGTATATGTCGGAGGACTGGTTTAATCCACCAAGTGAAAGCTTGTCGGGTTTTCCCACATCGATACCAAAGTCGTTATAACTGGTATATGTCGGAGGACTGGTTTAATCCACCACGTGAAAGCTTGTCGGGTTTTCCCACGTCAATATCAAAGTCGTTATAACTGGTATATGTCGGAGGACTGGTTTAATCCACCACGTGCAAGCTTGTCGGGTTTTCCCACGTCAATATCAAAGTCGTTATAACTGGCATATGTCGGAGGACTGGTTTAATACACCAAGTGAAAGCTTGTCGGAATTTCCAACGTCAATATCAAAGTAGTTATAACTGGTATATCTCCTCGGAGGACTGGTTTAATACACCGAGTGAAAGCTTGTCGGGTTTTCCCACGTCAATATCAAAGAAGTTAATTACATTCTTGTAGATTCTTGACCGATTACCTTGAGATTTCGGCTACAACATCTGGAATGCCTTGAGACGTTAATGTGATGTTTATCACTTGTAGACCACGCTAGACAATTGGCTGAAGTTTCTCAGTTAAACAGGTGTAATGATCTACATTTGTGGACGCAGTGCAACCTTCTTTATTTCAAAATGCTTGAACATTGTGCTGGACATCAAGCAGCTTGATTGGCTGAGCCTGATCTGTGCCACAGCTGAGGCTCAGACAATCAAACTGCGAGTTGGCATTGCTAATAGATGTACAGCTCAGGCTCATACAATGAAATTCCTCTTTCGAGAAATTACGGATGAAATACATATGTATATGACTGGAGAAATGGGGCTTACATGTATGGGTTATATGACATGTGTAGATCCAGACCGGCCTGTACATCCGCACAGTCTGATCAGGGCCTAAATTATTCGCCATTCCATCAATGAAAACATCCGTCATGCTTCTAACAAGTCATATAGATCGTTATCAGAATATTTGCGATATCTCATGAAAATTACTTACACAATTTATAATAGTTACCGTAAATGACGTCAAAAGTTGACGAAATGTTCAGAGCAAATACGGAATAGAATTATGCATTTGATATGAACATTTTGTCAACTTTCGACGTCAGTAAAAGAAAATATCACATTTTCTGTAAATCATTTTCATGAACAATCGTATATCTTCTTGACGAAATTTTCATAGCAAAAATGTGGAATAGAATTACGCATCAGCTATGGAAATTTAGTCAACTTTCGACATAGCGTAAATTTTGTAAATAATTTCATGAAATATCGCACACGTTCTTAGGTACACAATCATATGGCGTGTATCATATGTAGTGGCGCATGATTTGTGTGACAGCTGACGACATGAATGAAATGAGTATGAAGAAACAGACGTTCATTGAAACAAACACGGATGATGAAAAGTATAATGTAAAATCAATATCGTATCATCATAGAATAGCTACAATCTATTGAAAGATATTGACACCATGTCTAAGCATACAAGTAGTTCCGCTTGACTTCTGAAGTTTGTGTGCCAACTTTCGACGTAGCTGCACGTTTTCCGCTTTACAGGCAACAGTTTGAACTAAATCGTACGGAGCCTCACAGGGGACGTCGAATTCTTTTTTTTATTAATTCGTTCCCATTAAATAATAATTCGTTCCCTCAATTTAACAATTCGTTCACACGAATTAACAATTTGTTCCTACGAATTAACAATTCATTCCCTCAATTTAACAATTCGTTCCCACGAAATGACAATTCGTTCCCACGGGAACAAATTGTTAATTCGTGGGAATGAATTGTTATATCGTGGGAACGAATTGTTAATTCGAGGGATCGAATTGTTAAATTGAGGGAACGAATCTTCATTTCGTGGGAAAAAATTGTTAATTCGAGGGAACGAATTGTTATATCGTGGGAACGAATTGTTAATTCGAGGGAACGAATTGTTAAATTGAGGGAACGAATTGTTATATCGTGGGAACGAATTGTTAATTCGAGGGAACGAATTGTTAAATTGAGGGAACGAATTGTTATTTCGTGGGAACGAATTAATAAAAAAAAATCCATGTCGCCTGCGGGGCTCCATACAAATCGCTACAACACGCTATACAGTAAAAACGTGCGTAATAGCATTTACACTTCGCGCACTAAAATAAAACAAAAACCTGCAGGGCGTTGACGTTCATACTTCGCTATATTGTTATTGAGAGACAATTCTACAATATGACACAAACATATTACCATAAACATACCTAATAAAGTGTGTATTAGCAAAATTCTTAGGTCACTCTCCACGATGCAGACAGTAAAAAAGAACGCTTCCAGCGCACATTTGGAAAGACTACTCCGGCATAACTTGTATGTAATGCAATTTAATTCGAGTGATGTACTCAGAACTACTTTAATTATATTATGTTTTGTATGTTTTCGAACTCAACGGAATACGGCGGTGTTACAATGTCGATATTTCCAGTGCCGGTGTGATATGTGGTTGTGACTGGAGAAATGGGGCTTATGGGATTTCTGACCAGTGTAACTCCTGTAGCCTATTTCACCAACATTGCAAAGTATACTTTTCTAGCAAAGTATACTTTGAGGGAGAAATTTTCAATTTTAGGATAAATTTATTATTTTTTATTATACTGAATTTATTACATTATCACAGCCATTTTGGTTGTGATAATGTAATACATTCAGTATAATAAATCTGCATACTTTTAATCATCAAATGTATGCAGTTGTTAGTTTTATATGAAATAATGCATTTCAGGAAATATAAATGATTACTCCCTCAAAGTATACTTTGCTACAAAAGTATACTTTGCAATTTTGATGAAATCGGCTATTGATCAAATGGCACACTCCTGTAATACGATCCGTATTGCTCGTAAGAAGAATAACGGCTGTTTAATTGATGGAATGGCGAACAGTGCAGATCCTGATCAGACTGTGCGGATGCACAGGCTGATCTGGATCTACACTGGTCGCAAAACTCATACGCCCGATTTCTCTGTATATATAATCAGCAGTCACAGGCGATGTTATGCAATACTAAAATGACAAACTGATGAAGGCGAGCCAGTCTCCGGAGATTGAAAGTGCAATCCGATTGTCAATGTTTGTCTAGCTCACCAATATGTTACTGTCTGTCGGTATCTACATACGTCTCTCGGGCCTTCATGTCACGACTGCTATTGTTAGCTAGCTTATATTAGTTAAAGCTGGGGTCCCACATGCCAGGTTATAATATTGTGAGATACATGTAGATAGTTTTGTATATTCTGTAGATATGGCATTTTCTGGCAAAAACACATTCATTCGCAATTACCCCACGTATTGATTAGCAGTACATGTATTATACATTTTATATCATACGTACATTTCCACAGTAATATTAGAGGCGATAAACGTGTTTCCTTAAAATGTTAACCGACATTACTATTTATTCTCTGTATTTATTTTTTATGTGCAGTGATCAGTCGAAAATGTTATTTTCTCAGGTGACACATTTAATTAGTACAACTAATTAAAACGTAGCATGCCTCATTCGCATATGAACATAGCCTGATACCACCGCGAGTCACTCACTATCAGTAAACTTAATATTAATACATTATTATATCTGTACAGCGGGCACTTGTAATTTTTAGAACTGGTGGAATAGTGACACAATTAGACACTTATTTAATCCCTATAAAAAACAGTTTGTGCCTACTGAGTGGGCATGTACCTTTAAGGATGGGAATTGGCTGTAACCGGGCAGTAGTGCGTTTCGGGCTTTTATGGCGACATGGGTGATTCCCATGTAGCTACAGTGGAACCTCTCTAAACCGGACACACTGGGAGCTCCACAGGGTGACCGGTTTAGAGAGGTTCCACGGCAAATTAGACATATGAATATGTCAATGCATGCGGGTGTGCTTTGCGAACATGAACAGGCACTATCATCAGAGATAGATGACAATGAAACTCATAATATTCAGGATACAGAGACTGCCTGTGTGTCCGATTTATACTGAGGTTCTACTGTATATTATATGTTTCATTTCAAGTATTTTAAAATAAAGAAATTGAGAAATATTGGCAAGATTAGCGCAGGCGGTGGTGTATTGTATTCACGCAGCCGTCTCATTGATACAAGTCCGTCTCATGATACATATCTATATGTATTGATTTGAATGGAACGTGGTCAATGTCCATTATCACGTGGTTATAACAACAACAACAGTGGCTGATAGTGTTGAAAGCTCGCCCACTCCAAAGTAAGTATTATTTGATATTTTCATTAATATGAAACGGATTTTGATGAAATATGGCGCAGCAAACGCGTCTTCGTGAGCTGCATTTGGTCGTCCAGTGAGTTCGGCACAGACTTATGTCGTTTTTGCGAAGAATCGATTTCCGTGTCGGTAGACACGGACATCGATTCTTCGCAAAAACGACATAAGTTTGTGAAAAAGTACAGAGATCACCAAATGCAGATTAAGAAGACGTGTTTGATGCGACAAATTTCATCAAAGTCCGTTATGTAATAAGGACAATACCAAAGAATACGTACTTTGAATCGGATGGATTCTGGAAGTTTCAAAGCTTGTTGTTGTTGTTAGTACCACGTGACCATACACCTTGGTGGTGTATGTAACACAAGTTTCGATTAATGGCATTTGTCTCAGGCTGGATACTTAGTATTTAATAGGCAACCAGCTACTAGCTATTTGTGAACATTTTAATTTCTTTATAGTACATGATTGCTTGTAGTGGTCCTCGTATTGTTTTCCAGTCTCGTAGCCACGCATATCAGACGAGCTATGTGAGTTTGTACGGACATCTGCGATATTTCCTGAAATATGTTTACAGAAAATGAGATATTTTCCGTAAATTACTTCAGAAGTTGACACAAAAGTCAGAGTACATGCGAAATATAGTTCCGCATGTACTCTGCATTTTTTGTCAACTTCTGAATTCATTTATGGAAAATTTGTTAAATTTTGAAAATGTATTTCATGAAATAACGCAGTTGTCAGAAGGTACAAAATCGCAGGGCGTGTCTCATATACTAATTATTATTATTATAAGTATAGATTTGCGCAACTCCCATTAGGATGCGCGGATGCTTCATGTATATGAACAAGTCATGCGATGTTGTACGATTTTGTTAATATCTACCATATTGTTATTCATAATCCGATTGATGCCACCTTGGCACCCTTGGGAAAATTGAGAAATCCAAGATGGCCGCCACATATGTTCCAAAAACTAAATAATCGCAATAAATTGATTTTTACGCACAATCTTGTGTTTTTGGAACATATGTGGCGGCCATCTTGGATTTTAAATTTCCCCAAGGATGCCTAGGTGCCAGCATGCAGTCTCATAATCAGTAGACATCCAAGTTACCATCAAAACATTTCGTGTGTACATTACTGGGTTCATATCCGGGTCAAATCGTTATTTGGCAACTACACTACATGATAAGGCAATTGAAAAACATTGACAATATTAGCGCAGTCGGTAGTGTAGGGCCTGTTATTCTCATGTTACACCGGTGTGAGACTGCGAAGCTAGCAAATTTCCATTCGCCGCATTTTCGCATTCTCTATGTCGAATTACAGTCTGGCCTTTGTCCTATAGACGGCTCTTTAAATTACTGACAACCGATTTGTCACGCTAAGCAAATTACGGCCATTCATAGACCATACGAAACTGTGATGTAAGCATTCTCCGACATCAGACGGTATTTGTGTCTGTGACTGGAGAAATATGGCTTATGTGTTTCGCGACTAATGTAGATCCAGATCAGTCTGTGAATCCACGTAGTCTGATCAGGGTCGCCCATTCAACGTGTTGTCCGTCTAACAAACAGTATTGTGTCTGTGACTGCATGCTTATGTGTTTCATGACCAGTGTAGATCTGCACTGTTCACCATCCCACCAATTAAACAGCCGTCATTCGTCTAACAAGAAATACAGATCCTTATCATATTTCAGAAAGTTTAGCTTATAGAGAATAGTAGATTAGTGCCGTGAATGGGAAAAAATATCTGGCAAGGCTCAAGAATTTCTTTATTTCTCATCAGAAGTATATGTTGTGACCACTCATTTGAACCGTCTCGCCGAGACGGTTCAAATGAGTGGTCACAACATATACTTTGGTTCAGAAATAAGGAAAATAGATAGAGAATAGTAGGTTAGTGCCGTGAATGGGAAATAATATCTCGCAAGGCTCAGGAAACGGGATGGGCGAGGCTCTGCCGAGCACATCCCGTTTCAGTGCCGCGCCAGATATTTTTTCCCATTCACGGCACTAACCTACTATTCTATTTATCCCGTCAACACCTAAAAATGGCTTTAAAATGTAAAAATAGTATTGACTGGATATCAAAAATGTTTCACGGCACCGTGTTTCACGGCACATACGCAATGTGTTGACGGGATAAATTTCTTTATTTACGTGTCATCAACTGTACAACATAACATACATAGCAGTTATACAATATACGTGCATAGTTGACATTCGATATATAATTATAAGAGACGATTCATGTCCACTTATGACAGTACCGTTAAATATAACCTATGTACAATTCTAAAGTTCACAATCAACAAATGTACACGGTTTCTAAAGCAATGGAAGAGGATATCGTACATTCGACATTTACAAACGTATTATAAACGATCAGGAGCTACACTGGTCACACATAACACAAGCCCCATTTCTCCAATCACAGCCACATGCATGGTATGTAGAGAATTGCATGACGGTAACCAACTCATCTCCAATGCTCTCTCAGTTTCTTAATTTGTATTTATATAAAAAAAAACATAGAACATAAACCTTAGTACCATTTCCATAGTTTACACAATATGATTCCATTGAAGCATTTTTATTTTAATATAATTCTAGCACAAAAATATTTACACAATTCCCTAACATTTGATTGGTCCGTAGCAAGTCTCTGTCCAAAATTTATATCCCAGTAAACTCCCACGCCGAACTACTTTCCGTAACCGTGAGGCGCAGTTAAAATAATTCTTAAGAAAACGGAAAATAAACACATTTTCTTGATGAATTTATTTCAAATGCTGGAATTATAAGGAATGAATGGCCTTTTTGTGGAATTTATCGGGGATATAAACTTGGAAAAGTCGCGGGAATACTGGACGAGGCCTTCCGGCCTTCGTCCAGTATTCCCGCGACTTTTCCAAGTTTATACCCCGATAAATTCCACAAAAAGGCCATTCATTCCTATAATGCACATATATAATACATGTATGTATACATATTTATATACAAATATGTTTTGTTGAAAACGGAATACAATGACATGTAAAGTGGAACCTGTCTAAACCGGGCACCAAGAAAACACCTGTGATCTTATGTTTGATGAGTTTCTTGGTCATTTTTCTGATGTGATAATGTCTGTTCGTGATCGCATAGCACACAACTATGTCTCAGAAGTATCAAATGTCTGATTTACAGTTGAACGTCTCTAAGTCGGACACCCTGGGGACCTCCCAGGGTGTCCGGTTTAGAGACGTTTCACTGTACTTATTTTTGCCTGGCCTAATTTCCTATAACATTTTCATACTACCTATATCATAAAAGCAACAACTTTGGTACAACTAGGAGGTAAACTTATATACAAGTTTGTCAATTTTATTACCAATTAACTTCGGAAAAATAGAAAGTTTGAGAGAAAAAAAATGGAAATAATTAGTTTCTATGGAAACCGTCGGCATGGAGAACGAAATATTCGCTGATTCATGATACATGCATGGTCACAACAAGTGTGGAAGTTTGAACAAAATCGGAGATCTTGTGTGCCGGACCTCTGTGGCAATTTTGGAGAAACTTTTCAGACAAGAAATGTCTGTCCATGCCGTCAGATGTGAAAATGTTTAGGCCATAGCAAGTTCTTTGACAAAACACTTTTAACCCTTTCAACCCTAACGAACTGGAATGGACTGTGATATGCTAATGTTCCGACCAATCCAATGGTCACAAAATGATTTCCAGATTCATCCATTTATGAAAAGGGGGTGTTTTTGTTCTAAGAAATATTAAAATTACTTGCAAACAGTGTAGATCCTGATGAGACGGCTCGTTACGAGCCGGCTCATCTGGATCTGCACTGTTTGCATAAACCGATATAGCGGGATTTCGGGTGCAAAGGGTTTAGGCCATAACAAGTTCTTTCTCTGTTAAGCGTCCGAGTGCGGGTAGGTTTTGAAAGTGGTTCTATGAAAAAACAAACACAATCTGTATGCTAGTTTACACTATTTACTCGTGAAGCAATATTAAAACTGATTGGGGGACTTGTCCAAGTATTAAATCCGTTTATGAATGTCCACTTAATAAGAGTATTTGTTCTTATTTTTTCTATCTAAAGTTTGCTGGGCGAAAGTTAAAATTATGCTAAAATCTTAAGTTTTTAACATAAATTTACCTTCGTTTTTTCAAGGCCTTGTTTGTTCTCACCGGATACGAAGGTAGGTTTTGGTCAACTGGGTGGGCGCATAACATAGAAAAGATATGGTATGACCTTAGTTGTAAGACCAGAATAAAATACAAGCACAATGCAGGAACAGTGCAAATTAGTATTCCGACACAATCATGGTTCGAATGACGCCGTGAAACCAAGCCATTGGCTGGTCAACTCGTCCCACTCTGAACACATTTGTTCATTACATAAGTCATGAGCTAGATACGAAGCTGATATGTGTCACCTAGAATTGTTTTACATGTCGTTATAATGACTTAGCTATCTCGTATTAACGACATAGTAAGTCGTGATAACGGCACATTTAGGTCGTTATAACGACATTGCTAAGCCGTTATAACGACACTGTAAGTCGTTATAACGACACAGCTAAGTCGTTATAACGACATAGCTAAGCCGTTATAACGACACAGTAAGTCGTTATAACGGCACAGCTAAGCCGTTATAACGACACAGTAAGTCGTTGTAACGACATAGCTATGTAACGACATAGCTATGTCGTTATAACGACATAGTAAGTCATTAAAACGACATAGCTAAGTCGTTATATAACGACATATAAAACACTTCTAGGTGACACCTATCGGCTTTCGTAGCGAGTTATCCAATTCTGCGAAAGGTATCTGTTTCCAGTTGTCACGTAATTGCATCGCGACACGTAATTTCATGGATCGAGTCGCATAATTCAATTGTTTAATTTCTTAAAACGTTAATCAATTGCATTTGATTAGTTTCGGTGAAAATTAACTGATCAGGTTTCTTGTTAGTCATCAATAAAACATGAATAGAACAAAGCAACGCAAATCTTCCCCTGCTCGTTAGTAGACTGACGGATGACGTGCTTGCACAAGGCGGAGGCTCACACTGCATGCATATTTGATGACGTCAATATATGTGACTCGCTGTAACAAAAAAAAAGTTTTTTTTTTTATTTCGTTTGCGATCAACGCAGACCCTGTTCAGACTGACCTCTTGATCATCGGCTACCATGTTCGCGGTGTGCACTCCGCACCGGAGTAATATGTTTCACGCCGACGAATGCACCGGTTTACTTACTTACATGCTTCAAATTCAACTGGGTTCTACTGCCTGTTTCAGGTTAGACACCTCCAAATAGTTTTACTATATAATTTAACCGAAGGCCATCCAATAAGGCAAGTCTTTCCTACTTTCACTATTCGTATGGATGCTGTGCGACCCACTTGTACATGATCCGCAGCCAGTCTGTACTGGTTCTGCATGAACTAAACACTTACTCCTAAGAAATAAAAATCCAACCTTGTCATATCCTCCAATATTGTTTACATTTTTTGGCCACGGAAACTCTGTTTACATCACGTGACCAACAGGTTTAGTGTTTTCTTTTAAATGCTACAAATATGCTGAAAACTGGTGTTAAAAGCACCCCTAAATGTTCCTCAAGTGAAACTGGGTAGTAATGGATCAAGATTTGCAAGCAAACGGTGTCTGTGACCTCAAAACACCCGCACTATTTTTTTATACCGGACTATTTTTGCGATTTCGCACCATTTGGTATCTTCTAACCTTTACGCAACCTGCCCAAATGTTACGACCATATAAACAATGCAAAAACAGAATTTGTTTGATAATATTAAATTTTATCAAAATTTAAGATTGAGCCTTCTTTTTTTTTTTTTTAGAAATTTTGTCAAATATTGATTTTATTACGAACAATTGATTGTCTATGGGAATTTAACATGGGGGAAATGGAGGTGGAGGAGCTGCGGGAGGAGTAAAAGTATGAAGAAATTGGAAATTGACTCCGAAACCTGGCTAGGTAGCTTGGAAATGATCTAACAAAAAAGACATAAGTTAAATTTTTAAAATTGGTCCACTATTTCTAAAATTAGAAAAAAATCCCCATGTTAAATCCCCATAGACATCTTCACTCTGTGAAGATGTCTATGGGGATTTAGCATGGCGAAATTGTTTTTTCGCAATAAATCAATATTGAAACAAATTTCACGAAATAAAAATAAGGCTCATTCTTAAATTTTGATACAATTTAGCATTATCGAAACAAATATTGGTTTTGCATTGTTTTATGGCCGTACAATCTGGGAAGTTTTCGTGAAACAGACAGTAAGTATTCTTAGGGCCCAGTATCCTATCACATTTGTGTCTTCATATATTATTACTGATGCCATACTTGTAACTTGCATACAAACATACGGCAACACATTGGAACCGCTCTAAACGGGGCACCAGGAAAACACATGTGACCTTATTTTGGCTGAGTTTCTTGGCCATTTATCTCAGTTGATGATGTCTGTTCGTCATCGCATAGCACACAACTATGACTCAGAATGATCAAATGCCTGATTTACAATGAAGCCTCTCTAAGCCAGACGGAGGACAACATGGGGACCTCACAGGGTGTCCGGTTTGGAGAGGGTTCAATGTATGTTTAAACCAATAAAGGGATCGATTGTGGCCTAGGGGTTAGAACGCATGGCTTCCAATCCGGCGGTTGTGGGTTCAAACCTCGCCTTGGGCATCAAAACTACTTTCATAGTATTTCCATCCCACTGGTCTGTCGGATGAGACGTTAATCTGTGGTCCCGTCTCTATATGACATTAGCTGTTGGTGGGACGTTAAGCCAATTCACTTTCACTTTTAAACCAATAAACAGCACTTGTAATGTATCTTTTCTGGTATTCGGTTTTGTTTATCACGTATTATTCGACTTTCGCTTGTAATTTCACACATGACTGTACCGACAGGCGACAAAAGAGATCATTACCGTGCATTCACCAGATCATGATTATGCAGGGACGGCTTGTCATGGTTTCAGATAAGACACAACTATAAAACAAGCCGTGCGATTTTGTACCTAAGAATATGTGCGATTTTTCATGAAAACTATTTACAGAACCTGTGATATTTTCTATAAATGACGTCGAAAGTTTACGAAATTTCCATAGCAAATGCGGAATTCTATTCCACATTTGCTCTGAACATTTCGTTAACATTAGACGCAAATTATGGAAAATATAGTAAAATTGTAATATTTTTCATGAGATATCGCACATCTTCTTACGCACAAAAGCACATGACTTTTCTCATACGGATAATGGAGTATCGTGTTTGATTGATGAAACCATACCGGCCATGCGCCGTATCTGTAACGTCATTATCATAGCATCTAGTCATTGTACATCTATTGTTTACATGTAACACATGTTTCTTTATACGTGTGTTCATTTGCTTGTTTGTATAGATCTACATCATGAAGATTATTCAGTTTCTCTTTGATTACATACGTGTACTGAATTCAATTATCGTATACATTCCTGTTGGAACTGACGCATCTGATAGTTTCCTAATTATATTTCAGACGAATATTGTTCAAAACCATGTTTGATATCATTGTCTTTTAAATATTTGCACCTTTGAAAAAACGGACGGATTTTTTAAATGCTGTTTTAATAGTTTCAGTTTTGTTTTCTTTCTCACTGTCACGCCTCTTTACATGATTGATACCACATCAAGGTGCATGATCACGTGGTTACAACAACAACAGTAATGGCTGAAAGTGTTGAAAGCGCACCCACTCCAAAGTAAGTATTATTTGATATTTTCCTTAATAGGCAACGGATTTTGATGAAATACGGCACAGCAAACGCGTCTTCGTGAGCTGCATTTGGTGGTCCCGGGAGTTCGGCACATACTTATGTAGTTTTTGCGAAGAATCGATTTCCGTGTCAGACGCGTTTGCTGCGCCATACTTCATCAAAATCCGTTACATAATAAGGACAAAATAAAAGAATACGTACGTTGAATCGGAGGGCTTCTGTAAGTTTCAGTACTTGTTGTTGTTGTTGTTGTAACCACGTGATCATACACCTTGTACATGTGCATCATAAGCAGAGTTTGCTTGTGCAAGTAAATACAGAAAGAACCGTAGTCCTAAAAAATGTGTTCAACACTTGCACCCAATATAGCAGATACGAACTGTTTTATATTAGTTTTCAGACTAGTGCATTAATTGAAGAAGAGAAATTTGAAAATGAAAATATTCACAATTACTTCAGATCCAACGTACTACCATTCCTCACCCACACATCATATGAGACACGCCATATTGTACATAAGAACATGTGCGATGTTTCATTAAATAGAGTTACAGAAACTGTGATATTGTATGTCAATGACGTCCAAAGTTGACGAAATATTCATAGCAAATGCGGAATATTATTCCGCATTTGCTATGAACATTTGATCAACTTCCGACGAAATTACTAATTGGGACTAGATTTTGTAAATATTTTCATTATATATCGCTCGTACAGATATCGCAGGTACAAAATCATATGACTGTGCGACGGTCATGAACTACTGTCTGTTCCACGTTTTGCTGCCGACAAGCTTTTGGCTATTAAACGCATTAAATCTAAAAAATATTTAAAAGTAAGTTTTTCTCAATAACAAAAAGTCACCCTCCCCCAAAAATATTATTTGATGAAATTCCATCAAATATTGATTTTTGGACCGATTTTCAATATCTAACTTTTGTTTTCTTAGTTACATCATTTTCAAGCTATCTCGGCAGGTTTCGGAGTCAATTTCCAAAATATTTCGTTTTTATGATCCTTCAGGGTCAAAAAACGAAAAACTTTGGAAATTGACTCCCCATGTTAAATTCCCATAGGAAATTTTTTTTTCGCAATAAAATCAATATTTGATGGAATTTCATCAAATACTTTTTTTTTGGGAGGGTGACTTTTTTGTTATTGATGAAAAAGTACTTACTTTTAAATATATTTTAGATTTAATGTGTTTAATAGCCAAAAGTTCGTCGGCAGCAAAACGTGGAACAGACAGTAGATAGTTTATCCTGTGATACCGTCAAAAACGCCGAATGATGGTACATGTATGACTTTTGGAACGCAGTGAAACAGTGAAAAGGCCGAATTGTCTTACATGTTTTGTCTGGCAGTAAAACAGTGGAAATGCCAAATGATCTTATGTGTTATGGCTGGCAGTGAAACAGTGGAAAGGCCAAATGCTCTTATGTGTTATGGCTGGCAGTGAAACAGTGGGAAGGCCAAATGTTCTTATGTGTTATGGCTGGCAGTGAAACAGTGAATAGGCCAAATGGTCTTATGTGTTATGGCTGGCACTGGGCTTATGTGTTATGGCAGGCAGTGAAACAGTGAAAGGCCAAATGGTATTATGTGTTATGGCTGGCGTGAAACAGTGAACAGGCAAAATGGTCTTATGTGTTATGGCTGGCAGTGAAACAGTGGAAAGGTCAAATGGTCTTATGTGTTATGGCTGGCAGTGAAACAATGAACATGCCAAATGGTGTTACGTGTTATGGCTGGCAGTGAAACAGTGTAAATGCCAAATGGTATTATGTGCTATGGCTGGCAATGAAACAGTGAACAGGCCAAATGGTCTTACGTGTTATGGCTGGCAGTGAAATAGCGAAAAGGTAAAATAGGCTTATGTGTTATGGCTGGCAGTGAAACAGTGGAAAGGCCAAATGATATTATGTGTTATGGCTGGCAGTGAAACAGTGAACAGGCAAAATGGTCTTATGTGTTATGGCTGGCAGTGAAACAGTGAAAAGGTAAAATGGACTTATGTGTTATGTCAGGCAGTGAAACAGTGGAAAGGCCAAATGGTCTTATGTGTTATGTCAGGCAGTGAAACAGTGGAAAGGCCAAATGGTCTTATGTGTTATGGCTGGCAGTGAAACAATGGAAAGGCCAAATGGTCTTATGTGTTATGGCTGGCAGTGAAACAATGAAAAGGCCAAATGGTATTTTGTGTTATATCAATCAGTGAAACAGTGAAAAGGCCAAATGGTCTTATGTGTTATGTCAGGCAGTGAAACAGTGACACTGTCAAATGGGCTTATGTGTTATGGCTGGCAGTGAAACAGTGAAAAGGCCAAATGGTAGTATGTGTTATGTCAGGCAGTGAAACAGTGAAAAGGTCAAATGGTCTTATGTGTTATGGCTGGCAGTGAAACTGTGAAAAGGTCAAATGGTCTGATGTGTTATGGCTTGCAGTGAAACAGTGAAAAGGCCAAATGGTATTATGTGTTATGTAATGCAGTGAAACCGTGAACAGGCCAAATGGTCGTATGTGTTATGTCAGGCAGTGAAACAGTGAAACAGTGAAAAGGTCAAATGGTCTTATGTGTTATGTCAGGCAGTGAAACAGTGACAATGTCAAATGGGCTTATGTGTTATGGCTGGCAGTGAAACAGTGAAAAGGCCAAATGGTAGTATGTGTTATGTCAGGCAGTGAAACAGTGAAAAGGTCAAATGGTCTTATGTGTTATGGCTGGCAGTGAAACTGTGAAAAGGTCAAATGGTCTGATGTGTTATGGCTTGCAGTGAAACAGTGAAAAGGCCAAATGGTATTATGTGTTATGTAATGCAGTGAAACAGTGAACAGGCCAAATGGTCGTATGTGTTATGTCAGGCAGTGAAACAGTGAAAAGGTCAAATGGTCTTATGTGTTATGGCTGGCAGTGAAACAGTTAAAAGGCCAAATGGTATTATGTGTTATGTCAGGCAGTGAAACAGTGGAAAGGCCAAATGGTTTTATGCGTTATGGCTGGCAGTGAAACAGTGAAAAAGTCAAATGATATTATGTGTTATGGCTGGCAGTGAAATAGTGGAAAGGCCAAATGGTCTTATGTGTTATGGCTGGCAGTGAAACCGTGGAAAGGCCAGTGAAACAGTGAAAGGGACGAATTGTCTTACGAATTATTGTAGCCAGGGAACTGTTGCAGCCAGTAAAACAGTGAAAATGCCGAATGGTCTTACGAATTCTTGTAGCCATTGAAACAGTGAAAAGGACGAATGGTCTTGCGAGTTCCGTCTGGCCAGAACTCGTAAAACCACTCTGATTTTTCACCATCTCGTCTACTACTCGTCCGGAACAGATACATATCTATGTTCACAATATAAACACGTGCGCGGTAACGAGACGAGATGGTATTTACACGTTTGTTGACGTTCGTCCCAATGGCGCGTAAAGCTGTGCGTTTCCAAGCTGTCACTATCCAATGGAGCTATGACACGTTTGGCAGCTGTTTCCGGGATGCAATTTACATTAGCAGTATATTTCACCCGGTCCATTATAACATCACCGCGGATTCCATCGGCAGTCAGCGTAGACTTCTATTTGGTCTAGAAGCTCTGGTACGTGAATTGGTATTAATCAGAAAGGTACATACATATTGCCTAAAATAGTCCTGATGATGCATACATGTATATGTACCAGCCTCACTACCAGTTACTGACGCTGTCACAGGATTGAAAACGACGAGTGTCGTCGTTTTATTGGTTGATTAATATCATAGAATGTTACCAACCTTACCTCTGTTTGGTTATTTATGATGAATACGAATGTAGCGACAATACAAATTTCACGGCGCTAATAGTCTAAGATTATTTAGGTACTAGCGAACTGCATAATCTTGAAGTGTTTTTTTATGTTATGTTAAATACAATTTAAAGAAGCTCAATCCCCAAAACCAGCTTGGTGATTTAAATAACAGTGGAACCTACATAAACTGGACTCTTTGGAGGAAAGTAAGCGTTCTTAAATCATCAATTGATCTGTAAAGATATTGTCAGTGTATGGTGCCAACTCACACCACAAACGTGACTTGGACAGTGCTTTCAGTCAAATTACAGTGACACCTATCTAAACTGGACACCCTGGGATGAACCCAGGGTGTCCAGTTTAGATATGTTTCACTGTATACTACATTATTCAGTTAGTATTCAGTTACAACAACGTCAATTTGATTCAGTCCTGTTTACAATTAGATATTCCCCACTAGAACGAGCTTATACATGTTTTCTTTATGAGGTAATCCACAAATAGTGGCATTAGCACCGAAACCTACAATAAAACCGCCAGAAAAACGGATAATTTGCAAATTACAGATCACGTACCAAACGCTGGTTGTTATTTTGGAGAAAAAAACGTGGTTGTCTGTTTAACGTTGTGTTGCCAATTTATAGAGACAACGTCAATCATATCACCATCTGTGACATACAAATAATAATTAGGTAGCGAACTGACAAACTGTGGTCCATTCCATTTCTGGCCATGGTAGATTGCAGTCAGAACGACTGACCGACCTGATAATAATAATGTTTGCTGTTTGCATCATTCGTGCAATGCTGATTGAATGGCGAACAGTATAGACATTGATCCGACTCCGCTGACGCGGTTTGAGGCAGCATATATCGCAAATATAATAAGCCCGGATATGTCAGATATTTGCCCGCGTAATTACAACGGAGTATGATGTACCCAAATCAGGTCAAAGAGACAATGAACAGAACTGGAGAAGAAAGGATATGTATCAAACGCAAATAATAAGATGAACCGAATAACATACCATACTATTGAATGTGACACACGTACGGACGTGGACAAATAGAGCCTATCATATATATATAGATGTGGTGTGGGCAACGGTCCAGAAAAAACTAGATAGGGAGGGTAGGTTTTTTTTGTGTTTTTTTTAATACTACTGGACAGTGTGTCAATGTGGAATGGGTTCAATATGTTGCTGCAGACACATTTAAGACATGCGCCTAAAGTACGTAACGGACGCCTTCAGAACACGAAGGATCGAGAATTAACTTTTTTTTTTCTTTTTTTTTAAACGGCCAACAAATTCTAGGGTCGGCGGCATATTCATAGGTAGATTCCGGTTGCCCGCACCACATGGCTTTTTTTAGGATCAGTCGTCACTGGTGGCATTTTTAACCGTACATGGTGTAGTTAATTCGACCAATGAAACAGCAAGGAAAATAGTTTTCTAATATTGATTGACCTCGCTTCAGTGTATCAACATTAACCCATTCCTTTCGGAATACACATTTTACGGGTATGAAATTTATTTAAATATTTTATTTTTCTTATTTCTCAATGAAAGTATACGTTGTGACCACTCATTTGAACCGTCTCGACGAGACGGTTCAAATGGTGGTCGCTACATATACTTCTGAGCACATAGAAGCAAAATATTTATGATTGTACGTAAACATAATGGCGTATCCTCAGCAAAAAAAAGGGTTAATGCCCCATTCAAAGTCGCATAATCGGTCAGATTGTATCTGTCCAGTGTGCAGCTATGAACTGATAACATCACATGATACATGCCTTGTGATTTTGTACCCCAAGAAGATGTGTGATTTTTCTGTAAATGAAGTCGAAAGTCGACGAAACTTTCATAGCATTTGCTATGAAAATTTCGTCAACCTTCGACATCATTTACGGAAAATATAGTAAATTATGAATATAATGTTCATGATATATCGCACATCTCATTATGTACACGGGTGCAATATGGGATTCGACACCGTTAACCCGGCCTAAAATGACCATATATGTTGACAGGCCGTTAAACAGCAATTCATAATTAAATGAACTAGATGGTCGCGGCTCGCATGTCGCGCCCGCCGAGGCTTCTGTAGTATTCCCAAAAACTTTAACCTAAAAGACTCGGCCGCATGTACGTACGGACGTACGCCAATGAGCCGACTATATCGCGCTGTCAGCAAACGGGCGCGACAATAAATACGTAAATATAAAGGTACACAATCGCATGGCTTGTCTGTAGCTGATTTCATCAAAATTGCAAAGTATACTTATCTAGCAAAGTATACTTTGAGGGAGTGATCAATTATTTTTCCCAAAATGCATTATTTCATATAGAAGTAACCACTGCATATATTTTATGAATAAAACTATGCAGAATAATTATACTGAATTTATTACATTATCACAGCCAAAATGGCTGTGATAATGTAATAAATTCAGTATAATAACAATTAATAAATTTATCTTTAAATCGAAAATTCCTCCCTCAAAGTACACTTTGCTAGATAAGTATACTTTGCAATGCTGGTGAAATAGGCTACTGCTATGCTCTGGCAATAATGCAGCGGTACGATGTGGTTACGTCGAAGTCCCAGTAAGAAACGAGACCCCTGGGAAACATAAAGTCCGTAGTCTAAGGGTTAAGTGACATTTTAATAGACACATGCTTAAATGTCGTATTGGGCAAACGCGTCTTATATCGCGATACAGTGCAACAGTGAAATGTTAGCAAATAGAGAGAAGCATGTATGCCTGTGATATCATTCCATTGGATGACGATAGCTGAACTGACCGTGATGAATGACTAAGCATTGCAAAGTGAGAAATATATTTATATGCTAAGTAGTATCGCATAGTACCATGTATATAGGAAACAGTGAATCAAAGTACTGAAAATACTGAAATATGTTATCTCCACAAAAACTGATCGGTGTGTGGGGTAAGTTAACTTTGTAAAACACACTTGTGCAACTGTCAGGGTCAGTACTGAAATATATAGAAAATCGTCCACCCCCTTTTACTGCTAGCTCCGTACTGTCCCGTGAGACCTAAAGATAATAGCTGCTGTATTCATACGTACGAAATGTCTGGATTAGTATCTTCCAATTTAAGTTAACTGATAAACTGAGCACAAAACTGTGAAAACTATAGAGAATAGTGTATATGTAGACTTTTAGATACGAAGCAAGACAGACAAAAACGCTATAGGATAAGTTGGAACATGGCACTATTTTGTTGGTCGTACTCGCCGTTTAGGCGTAGCACGATCAATGGCTGCCCCATAGAAATTTGCGTGACACAATATGCTATATCAAGGGTACGGAGCCCCGCAGGGGACATGGAATTCTTTTTTTTATTAATTCGTTCCAATCAAATAACAATTCTTCCCTCAATTTAACAATTCGTTCTCACGAATTAACAATTCGTTTTCTCAATTTAACAATTCGTTCCCACGAAATAACAATATTCGTTCCCACGAGAACGAATTGTTAATTCGTGGGAACTAATTGTTATATCGTGGGAACGAATTGTTAATTCGAGGGAACCAATTGTTAAATTGAGGGAACGAATTGTTATTTCGTGGTCAATAAAAAGCTTATTAACCGCTAAATGCTAACTTAGCACAGATCGTGACATATTCCATTACCAAATTGACAATCGTCCCTGAATTCCATTTCCAGTTTCAGTCTTTGAATAACATAGTTTTGGAACACTTTCGGGAGTGTTTATCAGTCACGATCCCTCGTTGGGCGTTACATGCCACATGGCGAGAAAGATGCACACAGGCCCGGAATCGAACCGGGGACGTCTGGTTTACTGTACCATCGCTCTACCGACTTAGCGAACTGGGCACAGCTTGGCACAGCCTGATCGGGATCAGCACTGGACGCACGCCCATTAATGAATCACCCGTCATGCTTATAACATACACATTATATCATTATAAGGCTACAGCAATGTGCTATTTGAGCAGGAGCTATACTGGCCACAAATGCCATTGGCCCCATTTCTCCAATCACAAGCACATGTGTACCATCACCATCCTGTTTCCGTTTGCATGAACAATAACAGGTCCATCCATTGCATAATATGGAATGGAAATGTTGACACACGTGTGGCGGAGTGACTGGGGAAATACATCTCATGTGATTTGTGAGCAATATGTCTCCTGATTTAAATAGCGCAAGTATATAGCCTGGTAACGATCTATATTAATTATTAGAAGCACGACGGGTGGTGCTTCATTGATGGAATGGCGGATGCACAGACTGATCTGGATCTTCACACATAAGCCCCATATATCCAGTCACAGTCACATATCTGGAGGTGCCTATAAACCTATCTGGGCAATTGTTAAATTGAGGGAACGAATTGTTATTTCGTGGTCAATAAAAAGCTTATTAACCGCTAAATGCTAACTTAGCACAGATAAACACTTCCTCCCCAAAGCGGGTTACATTCGTACTCGAAACCAAGAAGTTCTGTAATGGAGATGGGGCAAAGTTCAGACTCAGTCGGAACTCGGCACCATCTCCATTACAGAACTGCCTGGTTTGGTTCACTGGCCGTTCCAAGACGGCACCCTTGTTGTCATATCTTCGTGTATTGTACTTATATGTGATTTCTTTCTTTCCGGCTGCTGCTTTCTCGATACTTCATTGGGGAATAGTTCGGGCTTAGTTGCGTTTGATTAACTTTATATATATTTTCACGTATTTTTGTTTTCCTTTTGGGACCATAAACCGTTGGTTGCATCGCGTACTTTTGTTTTCCATTTGGGACCATACACCGTTGGTTGCAACCAACGGTGTATGGTCCCAAAAGGAAAACAAAAGTACGTGACAATATACATAAAGTCAATCAAGTTCCGTTGTACGTTTGTGCCGCATTGAAGGCTCCATGAGCTCGCGCCATGTGTTTGTCATGATGCATTGCGTTAGCTTCGTCTTTGCATGGGTTCACGTGTCTCTTTTATGTATCTTGTTCTCTATGACCAATATATTGACCAATCAAACTTCCTTATTTCGTGTACAAAAACCAAGTACGGGTTTTAAGTTTTATTACACACTATCCCAAAACTGGGTGTGTGCCCGAGTTCACGATATTTTACCGGTACCAGACATTTAAGAACATGACTAACTGTCTTCATTTCCAAGCAATTCCAAAGCCAATGAAAATAACTCGTGCTCACACAGATTTCAGCGATATCTGAGACTTATCTATCTCTTGCAATCTTATTTAGCCTCCCCACGGTCATGCCATTTCCTGTGTAAGTCCATGGCAATCACCGAACACACCGAGTTAATCTTGTGAATGTCAAATGGTGAAGGTCATACTACGGGCAGCATAGACGTGTGACACTTGTCCACAGGTTTGATGTATCGAAATATAGAGAATAGTAGGTTAGTGGCGTGAATGGGAACAAATATATGGCAAGGCTTAGGAAACGGGATGTGCGAGGCTCTGCCGAGCACATCCCGTTTACGTGCCGCGCCATATATGTTTCCCATTCACGGCACTAACCTACTATTCTATTTATCCCTGTTCAACACCTACACATGGCTTTAAAATGCCAAGACAAAAAATAACCCCAGTCACCGCACATATTCATACGCAGTGATTAGATCGTATTGACAGGATATCAAAAATGTTTCACGGCACCGTGTTTCACGGCACATACGCGCTGTGTTGACGGGATAAAATATTGTGAATGTCAAATGGTGAAGGTCCTATTACGGGCAGCATACATGTGTGACATTTGTCCACGGGTTTGATGTATCGAAATATTAAAGCAATCCATCAAGATATATAGAAGTTATTACAGAATTGAGAAACTCCGGCAAACTTATTAATGTGTGAACAAGTTAAAAACTGGCAAGGTCAAAAGGTCAAGGTCATAGTAAGGGAAGCATGACTGTCTGACATTTGTCCACATGTATGCTGTGTTGAAATATTTAAGTAATCCTCCAAGGAATATAGAAGTTATGACAGAATTGAGAAACTCCGGCGAACTTCTTAATGTGGGAACACGTTCAAAGTTGTCAAGGTCAAAAGGTCAATGTCATATTAAGTGCAGCATGTATGTATGGCGTTTGTCCACAAGTGTACAGTGTTGAAATGTTTAAGTAATCCTTCAAGGGATATAGAAGATATAACATAATTTAGAAACTTCTTAATGTGGCGGACACACGGACGGACACACAGACACACGGGCACACAGTCCAAACACTATATCTACCGAGACAGGGGGCATAAAAATATATACAGTGGGGTCAGCGTGTAAGTGCACACACGAACGAACACGACAGGTTGGAACCAACCTGTCGTGTTCGTTCGTGTGTGCACTTAAACGCTGACCCCACTGTATTAAGGTGACAGCAAAATTAAATCGAGTGATGGTATCGTTAAAACTACAATATCATAGAAGACACGTTCATGATCTGTTTCAGTCACCTGTGCTGTCGTGTGACACTTTGAGCTCTTATGAAACGCTTGAGTATATGCTTAATTTACTGTTTTCAACTCTGACAACATGGTCATAAGACGCTATAAACCGTATATAAGTTGCAACCCTTATTTTACCGTGAGAATATTTCTCTCAAGACTGATACGGAAAAAAATATCATCTGGAGAGCGATTTTCATTTCAGCCCAACTGGATAATGTTATTTTTTTGTGGATGTGGTTTTTTGTTATTTAAAAAATCCGCAATTGTCATCTATTTCAATATTTCCTATTTACGTCTAAAGGGAAATCTAGTATTCAATAATTGCCTAACCTCCAGACAAGCGTATTAAAATATTCAGCTCAATTATACGATTTCAATGAGTTTTCAAGAGCAACCCCATTTTTTCAGCAATTCGTGAAAGATGTGGAACTATGTTTGTTGCACCTTTCTGCACTGCATACCATGTTGTTTATGTCTACAAACTGTGCAGATTCAGATGAGACGGCTCGTGACGAGCCGTCTCATCAGAATCTGCACTGTTTGTGGGTATAATCTCATTTTGCTTTCACAAAGTTGTCTCAGTATTAAAATTAATGGAATACCAGAAGGATAGTGTTACAGATAGCACGCACTCATAGTTCCATAGGGTTTAAATGCTTAATGATAATATTACTGGGTTTAATATACAATACATTAAATATGTTTTTTATCCTTTCGTGTATGTATGGTATACTATGGCTATATGTGTGGTTAAGTGGATTAGGTTGACATTGGCGTATTACAATACTACTACTTAAGAGCATAACATGGGATTTAGCAATTAAAACAGGGCGTATTCAAATATGTAAATGATATACTACGTGTATTATATAAATACATTAGGCGATCTGTAAACTTCAATTAATGGTGTTGTACTTATGTCTCGTTTATTATGAAATCAGTAAACTCGTTTAATAAATATCACATTAAACCATCACGCATGTAAGATCATCTTGTCCATATAACGTCTAATTATAACTGTACACTAGAATAACTTCAAAACAAAACAAAACTCCGCTAAAGTAAAACCTCTCTAAACCGGACACCAAGACAGCATGCGTTTGTTCAAATTTGGTAGCTTTAACGGTACTGTACTTATATTGGTAATGCCTGTTCGTGATCGCAATGCATACACCTATGTATTACAGCACTCGTATACCAGAATTACAGTGGAACCTCTCTAAACCGGACACCCTGGGGGCCTTCCCAGGGTATCCGGTTTTGCGGAGGTTCCACTGTACAATCAGACAGTGTTAGACATACATTGTGCACATTATACTCATGGTGGAAAACAACGGAGAACATATGAAATACCAGCATAGCTGAGTTTGTTTGTTTGTTTGTTTGTTTGTTTGTTTGTTTGTTTGTTTGTTTGTTTGTTTGTTTGTTTGTTTGTTGGGGTTTAACGGCCTATCAACAGCTAAGGTCATTTAAGGCCGGGTCAATGGCTTTAGTACCAAATGCCATATATTACCTGTACAAGTACATGTACATGTTCAAGTACATGTACAAATGGGGGGAAAATCCCAAAATCAGAACTGAATATTTACAATAAAAATAGTATATATTCAGTCCTGAAATCAGAATAATCCTGATCTGATACCAAGTCCTCGCCACACCAGAATCACTTGGCCCCCTCCTAAAAGCAGTAGGATATTACTACATGTACATTTATAATGGGCAATAACCCAATTCAACTCCCAGGTAACAAAAAAGCCAAAGCTAAAAACGTACCAGAGGGTCAAACCAGGCAAATCGTGATTCCTATAAGGAGGAATTCCTAACCTTTAATTTACGCCGTCACGTTCGCCCGACCAACCACCCACAGCATAGCTGATACACATTCCTACATGAAAGTGATGAAACTCATACGAATCTGCTTGGCATTGCGCGCATATTATGTTCGCTAAACATCTCAACGCTATCTTAATAATTATTTATCCATGCGCTGTAAGTAGATGCTGGTGGTTTTACGATATCTCTAATTGCATTTCGTAACCAGTAATTCGTAGGCATGTAATACAGATTAACACTTCACATGTCATAATTTCAATATTTACAAATACTGCAGATGCAGATGAGATGGCTCGTAACGAGCCATCTCATCCGGATCTTCGGTACTTGCTATCATTTTAAGATTTGTTTTCATACATATCCGTCCTTTTTGGTAGTCGCGAACAGTGGAACTCTTGCAATCTACTCAATCCTTTTGTATGCATGGAATAGTCCAATAATTAGAATAGGACAGTGAAATGTGAGATATTTAGGTAGTAAATACATGCGTTTACTGTCAAATTATGCTTACTTATAGTTCATCCAACTTTCTAAGCCAATCGCTGGACAGTATGGTGCTCCACTTATTTCACATATTCCAAACGTTACCCCAATACGTTGTGTATTACCAGATTTAATGATTAACTGTTCGACAGGAAATGGAAAGTCAATACTCGGATGGGATATTGCGTTGTACACTTGGCTGAACTATAAGTATGTTATTTTGTTCACATATTGGATTTTTCAGGAATTAAATGCTGCGGTCGCTAGCGATCCCTCGCATTTAATTCCTTAAAAATCCAATATGTGAACAATAACTTATAAATATAGAACAGACAAGCGCCCATCGGCAATCACAGACGGTTTTCAACACAAATGCACTGCAAGACTAGCGGTGTACGGGCCCACAATACAATGAACATATAATAAATAGGTAACATATAAGCTGCACGTTTTCCGCTTTATAGGCCATAGGTTGCACTATATCGCTACACCACAGTCAGCGGAATACATTTGCGTAATAACGTTTCCATTTCGCGCACAAAAATATATCAACAACGGGCATTCACGTTCATACGTCGCCATATTGTTATTGAGAGGATATCCTACAATATAAGACTAAATGTGTATCATAAACTAACCGAATAAAGTGTATATTAGAAAAATGCTTATGTCACTCTCCACACTGTAGAAAGTAAACAAGGAAAGCTTCAGATTTGGAAATACTACTCCGTCAAAACGATTATGTAATGCAATGTAATGTAATGTAATTATAGTTATGTACATATATGCATATGCTTTGAATACAACGAATGCGACATAAAAGAGAAAAGCCAGTGAATGACCCAGGAGATGAAAAAGAAATACATTAAAAGATGATAGAAGCAAACGCGAAGGCAAGCGTGGCGACTTGGAACGGTCAGTGGGTAAAACTTCGAACACGTGACCAACAGGATATATTTTTCCGGTGACTTTTACATTTGCAAGCATAAATGACAAAACACTTTTAACCCTTTCAACCCTAAGGAACTGGAATGGACTGTGATATGCTAATGTTCCGACCAATCCAATGGTCACAAAATGATTTTCAGATTCGTCCATTTATGAAAACGGGGTGTTTTTGTTCTAAGAAATATGAAAATTACTTGCAAAAAGTGTAGATCCTGATGAGACGGCTCGTTACGAGCCGGCTCATCTGGATCTGCACTGTTTGCATAAACCGCTATATCGGGCTTTCGGGTTCAAAGGGTTAATACAAATAGAAGCCGGTTATAATTAAGCTACTCGCGTTGTCACAAGTCGCCATGTGTGACATCCAGAAAATTCAGGTTATGCCAATACATGTTCAGAAGTGTTGATAACCTGTGCAAGATTAACGCAGGCGGTTATGTATCATCAACTCTATATCAATGGAAGCCGGTTATAATGAAGCTACTCGCGTTGTCACAAGTCGCACTGCATGACGGGAAGAAAAAGTCAGGTTATGCCAATACATGTTCAGAAGGGTAATATTAACCCAGGCGTGTGTGTACCATTAACTCTATATCAATAGAAGTATGTTGTAATGAAGCGACTCGTGTAGTCGCCTAGCGTAACAGCCAACAAATTCGGGTTATACCAATAGACTTTCTGAAACATTGATAATCTGGGAAATATTAACACAGGCAGTTATGTACAATCGACTCTATATCAATAGAAGCCTGTTGTAATGAAGCGACCCGCGTTGTCGAGTGTTACAGTCCCGATTCATTAGGCATTCTGTTAACAAGGTAATTAGATTTGTTCTTATTCTTACGACACCGACACACTATAACACAATATGCAGTTCCACGGGAGATCTGTGCCAACACACCGGCTACCAGCGGCCATGTACCATACATTACAACGTCGCATTTGTCAGTCGGTACAGTGATACGTCTCTAAGCCGGACACCCTGGGAAGTCCCCATGGTGTCCGGCTTAGAGAGGCTTCACTGTGAATCAGGCATTTTATCACTCTGATCATTATAACGTCACAGTCGTCAGTCGGTACAGTGAAACCTCTCTAAACCGGACACCCTGGGAGGTCCCCAGGGTGTCCGGCTTAGAGAGGTTTCGCTGTAAATCAGGCATTTTATCACTCTGATCATTATAACGTCACAGTCGTCAGTCGGTACAGTGAAACGTCTCTAAACCGGACATCCTGGGAGGTCCCCATGGTGTCCGGCTTAGAGAGGTTTCACTGTCAGACATTTGATCATTCTGATCATTGTAGCGTCACTAAATACGTGTATGTAACCCGAATTATCTGTCTGTAACGCAGGGCGACTTACAGCAAGTCGCCCTGCTTTACAGACAGAGAATTCGGGTTAACGTGTATGTTGCAAGGCAAAGAACAATGCAATATAAAAGTTACTGTATTAAGTACAGTCGAACCTGTGTTAAAGACCACCCCGAATAGCAATCACCTGGCTGTAAAGGCCACACATGCCACCAATGGCACAATTACTATATAAATGACCCTGCGAATAAAGACCACATGTGAACAAAGGCCAGATTTTTTTTTACTTTCTATGGCTGGCGTTTATTCACAGGTTTTACTGTGTACTGTCATAAAATTCAAGCAATGCTATTTGTCAGGCTACTTCATTATTAACCAGAATAGGAGGAATTTTATAATCAGTTATCCACAAATAGTACATAGTCTGCTCGTTACGAGCCGGCTCGTCCGAATATACATTGTTTGCGATAGAGGCCTGTGTGTTGTAATGACTGATACGTAATTTAGATACAGCGGAATCCCTCTAAACCGGACACTCGTGAAAATATAGATGTTCACCTTAGATGTGTTTCGCTGTTATGTATCTCTGATTATAATGACGTTTCATCATTGCAAAACATTATGTAGCATCAAATGCTCACATGTCTGATTTACAGTGGAACATCTCTAAACCGGACACCCTGGGGTGTCCGGTTTAGAGAGGTCCCACTGTAGTTGACTTTTTGGTGCAAGAACTAAACGGCTGAATGGCGAAATGGGGCTTATAGCATGTGTGACGCATGTAGCTCCGGTAGCCTGATAATTATCAATATTGCTTGTTAGAAGCATTCCGGGTGTTTCATTGATGGAATGGCGAACAGTGCAGTAGACCGTTTCACTAAAGTGCGTACGACTAAAATGTTCGTAAGTGCAAACTTATGATAGTCTGTAAATTTCACATCAACATTGTTTTCTTGTAAACAATTATGAGATTTACATTTATTGAGCATATGCTGCATATACAGCCTATGCTGAATAAATGTAAATCCATCAATTGAAATTTACAGACGATCCTAAATTTGCACTTAAGATCATTTTAGTCGTACGAAGTTTAGTGAAACGGGCCCCAGATCCTGATCAGACTGCGAGGATTTCTCCACTTACAGCCAAATGTATGTCCTGTTTTTGTCATGAGCCATAACGGTATAAAGTGGAAGCTCTCTAAACCGAACACCAATATAACGTCTGTGATCTTATTTTTGATGGGTTTCTTTGTCATTTATCTCGGATGATAATGAATGTTAATGATTGCAAAGCATCCAAATACGTATCAGAATGGTAAAATGTCTGATCTACAGAGGAACATCTCTAAACCGGACACCCTGGGGACCTTCCAGGGTGTCCGGTTTAGAGAGGTTCCACCGTACAATGTATTGTGTTTACTTCCTGGTGCATTATTAAAAAATCTAGCAAGCAGTATGCTGATATCATTAACAAAACCAGGAAAATGTATGAAGGTATGAGCCAGATAAAAATGTATCCACATTCCTGTGTAATAATCTACCATAAAACACGGTAAGCATGTGTTGTGTAACTTCACCGTCTACGCAAGTCTTCAAAGAGAATATTGAACCTAGACTCCAATGCAACGTGTATTGTTATACGAATATTTCTTTGGAATTTCTGTGGAGATGTCATGTATCTACCCAATAGCTGGTGATGTTCAAACAAGAAATCAGAAATACTGATGGATGTACCCCTCAAAAACATTAACACACACAAATAGTTAATGCATATTTCTAAGGCATTTGACCTACACAGGGGCCGCATGGGTGGGCAGCAGAATGAAAATATGGATGATGACAAATACACATACGACGTTTCAAGCCAATCAAACGTACGGTTACAGAGATAGTATGTACCCGAAAACATTAACGCAACTCTCGGACAGACAGACACGCGGACAGACGGACGGACGTACAGGCGACTATATGTACCCCGATTTTTTTTTCGGAATAAAAATCGTAGATCCGAAGCTGCATGAGCGTGCAAGGTAATCGGGATATGCATTGTTAAGAAAATCGTAATATGATCATGTTTGTCTTGGCAAGTCAGATACAATTGGTTAGATTTAATAATAACATTTTTATCCCGGACCAAAAACCAAAACAGCATGTAGATGTTTTTGGATGAGAATTTAAATTTATATTTTTATTTTTAGCATACATGTACTAAGACCATCGTAGCTCAAACAGCTCTATTCTGGCCAAGTTAGATCACAATTGAACCAAATACAACAACGCTAGAGCTCGCGGGTTGTCTCCTCGTATACGAGGAGACAATCCGCGAGCTCTAGCGTTGAGCAGATCATTTTTGGGCCCTAGCTACAATAATTCGCCTCCGATATGTTATCTACGGCTGTGAACAACCGAAGTGCATACCCAAACCTATTGCATGTCGGTCAATATTTAGTAAGCTGTATATGTTATATCTTTAAACAAATTATCTTTGATGAAGAACTAGAAAATTGCCAAAAAAAATAATAGAACAGGGAAATCATTTTCCCATGGGAGCCATCTTTTCTCTAGCTGTTGTTCAACATTCAACATGGCGAAATGAAGCTTTCAAATTTACAATATATACATGTAAATGTCAGATAAACACATAGACACGGTAAAATAACCAATTTCTGCATGTGTATGTTCTTTATTAATACTTTATTGATACTGCTTTGACAGTTTTATATCGCTAACACATCAAACACGCCGGATAACCGGTTGCAAAAATCACTCTTCCATGTGGTTGTTACATTAAAGAGATGGGGTTAAATTGCTACCCTCGCGAGAGGTATGGAGCGGGGTAGCAATTTTGTTTCTAGCTGGGCCCGAGTCTGCTATTACCTGCAATTACCTCCCTTATCACATCGCAGGTTTGCGCCGATACTGATTTTTCTACAAAACATGCAATATTCTCCTTCCGTGACGTCAAACGATTTAAATCGACATAAAAATAAGACTTTGAGCAGAATTTATTCTTTTTGGTTTTTCTGTTCTTTTTTTTCGTTTTTTTGGGTGGGGGGGGGGGGGGGGGTGATGTGGGTGTCATTATTCGACGCTATTTATAAAACGGCATATACTAATTTACATATGGTACTCTAGAGCCAGACGTGTATATAATTGAATGTCGAGTTAATAGACTAGGGTTTCAGGCAGTGTCTGTATTTGGCAGGCATTGTACAAGTAGCAGATACAACGACGGGCCATTTCCGCCGGTATTGACATACGGGCACGTATACAATTACACAACTAGCTGCGCTAATCTTGTATAATGTCCCTCTTTATATCTGGTCACTGCTTTGGCACTGTCTCACTTACTATAAATTTTCGAAAATAAAGTCGAAAGTTGAAAATAGTCAGAGCTCTGAATTTTGTGCCAACTTTCGACGTCATTTGTAGAAAATATGACATTTTTTTCTAAATCAATATCGGCAAAAAAGACATTTCGGCAAGGGAGATAATGCGTGTATACATGGCATGGCAACATATGCTAAAGGTAAGGACACACTAATTGGTGCGAAATCGCCCAGGGGGTATACAAATTAAAGTTGTCCGGTATAAAAAAAAAATAGTTCGGGTGCTATGAGGTTACATACACAGTTTGCTTGCAAATCTTGATCCATTACTATCCATTTCACTTGAAGCACATGTGGCGAAATAATGTAAACAATAATGGGGGACATGACAAGGTTGGATTTTTCTTTCTTATGAGTAAGTGAACCTATTGTTTAATGCATGCGGAACCAGTACAGAGCGGTGTCAGGTCATGTACAAGTAGGTCCCACAGCATCCATACGAATAGTGAAAGTATGAGAGACTGGCACTAATTGGGGGATTCGGTCAAGTTATATAGTAAAACTATTTGGAGGTTTCTAACCTACTGTCTGTTCCACGTTTTGCTGGCGACGAACTTTTGGCTATGAAACACATTAAATCTAAAAACTATTTAAAAGTACTGTACTTTTTCATCAATAACAAAAAAAAGTCACCCTCCCCTAAACAAATTATTTGATGAAATTCCATCAAATATTGATTTTATTGCGAAACAAACGATTTTCCTTTGGGAATTGATTATTTTTAAATATTTTTTTATTTGTGGACCGATTTTCAAAATCTAACTCTTGTTTTCTTAGTAACATCATTTTCAAGCTATCTCGCCAGGTTTCGGAGTCAATTTCCAATTCTTTTCGTTTTTTGATCCTTCAGGATGAAAAGTTTTGGAAATTGACTCCCCATGTTAAATTCCCATAGGAAAAATCGTTTTTTCGCAATAAAATCAATATTTGATGGAATTTCATCCAATAATAATTTTTGGGGAGGGTGACTGTTTTGTTATTATGAAAAAGTATTTACTTTTAAATAGTTTTTAATAGCCAAAATTCGTCGGCAGCAAAACGTGGAACAGACAGTAGAGCTCTTCTTCGCCGGGATATAAATACTCACTGGTGTTGCACACCACGACGGTGTAAAATGTTTCACGTCGAAAAATGCACCGGTTTCCTGACGAGATGCCACTCAGATCCAAATACACAATTTTTCGAGTTGGCGTTGCCAATAGATTACCAGAAACGTTGATAATCTGGTCGAGATTAACACAGGCAGTTGTGTATGAGAAACGGGTACAATTCGTTTTGTGACAACGGTGACCCCGGGTCAGAATATAGACATCAGTTTCGAAAAATGCATGTAGGTTTCTTGACGAGATACCACTCAGCTCTAAATACAGCTATTGCATAAACACATTTTCGTCTAGTAACAGGCGCAATAAATTTGCGCCGGTCACTAGACGAAAATGTGTTTATACAGTATCTTCTGCATGTAACTAAAAATGGGAACTCGTCAGGCATCCGGCGCTTATTTACATGTGAAACATTTGACGAAGATATTTGCGCCGGTTACTAGACGAAAATGTGTTTATACAGTACCTTCTGCATGTAACTGAATGGGAATTCGTCAGGGATCCGGCGCTTATTTAGATGTGAAACATTTGACGAAGGCGCGCCAGTGAATAATGGATGCTATCAGCCATCATGAGTAATCACTGCTCCGGCGGTTTTGACATTGCCTACACAATCTTAATTAGCCAAGTCGTAATGACCCGGAGATCTACGTCAAGGTTACAATAATTACAAGCCAAGAGATCCATGATAGTCGCCAAACACGATTACCAGAATCTAGAGCAACTAAGCAGGGGCGCAAGGATACCCATACCTCCACCTCGTCCGACCACCAACTATTTTTAACCCGTTGAACCCGAAGCGGTTTATGCAAACAGTGCATAACCAGATGATCCGGCTCGTAACGAGCCGTCTCATCATGATCTGCACTTTTTTGAAAGTAATGTTCATATTTTTGAGAACAAAAAACACACTCTTTTCATAAATGGACTAGTCTGATAACTATTTTGTGATGATTGGATTGGTTGCAAAATTAACATATCAAAATTCATTCCAGTTACTTGGGGTGAAAGGGTTAAGTCATTTGGCACTGGCATTGAGCATGAAAGTCGCATGTGTAAGCTATATAATGAATATAAGGATGCTGATAAGCACGTATATGAAGATTCAAGTCAACCTGGCTTACAGTTGCAGAAATAGTGCGTACTTAAACACTTTGGCGCACATATTTCAAAATCATTAACGGACATTTCAAAGTAAGTTGACATTGACCTTGGACACGAAAGCCGCATGGGTGGGCTATATAATGAAAATATGCATGCTGATAAAGAAGTCTTTGACGATTCACGGCAATCCGACTTAAGGTTGCAGAGATAATGGCTGAATATGACTAACGTTACAAGCACGAGGAATGGATTTACATTTATTGAGCATAGGCTGCATATGCAGCCTATGCTCAATAAATGTAAATCCAACAATTGTTGCCCAATGTTCAGAACGCTCTATGCCTCTCTTTTTATCTGACCTGAGCACCGGTTGACAACATTAGCAAAAGTGTGGCGTTTTGTTGTAGGTGGGCCCACGCCATCTACTAATAAACTATAGTACCTAAAACATATGAACTACTCTTTTTTTTACGGACTATTTGTTTTTTAAATATGCCGGTATCAGGCGCGGATCCAGGATTTCGGGCTATGGGGCCGTAATTATTTTGCAATACTTGACTATAAGCGACCCGAGCTCGGGATAGCGCTAGGGGGTTCCGGGGGCATTGCCCCCCCCCCCCCCCCCCCCAACATTTTTTTTATCTACATCGCATTTCCTGCGTTCTGGCGCATTTTGGAGCAAAATATGGACACTGTCACAGTATGTACGTAGAAACGTGCCTTGTAACTTGTAAACAATCTTTACTCGGCGAATTTTGGGGGGGGGGGGGGAGGGAGTGGGGGCGCGCGCGCCGGGTCCGCCCCCTCCCCCCCCCCCTGAATCCGCCCATGGGTATAGTGCGCAGTAGAGCTGTACGCATGAGAATGTTTGTGATTCTCTTCCTAATTCAGCGCTACACCCATTATCGACAGTTCAGCGGACATACCAATTCCATTGATAGGAGCAGCGGAATAATATATTTATCTATGTATTGACGCTGACATACGTGTACATGTTATCAGACAAATATATTACAAACTGCCAATTGGTCAGATGTGGGCCGAAACCGTCCGATACACGTATAGTATCATTCCATCACGAACGCTGACGGACGGAGTTCAATACTTAATACGGCGGGAAGTATTTTCGTCTGCTGATTTTCTTATCTGTCTTATTTCTTTGGGAAAAATTGCTTCGGCTGCGCATGAGAATCGTCTCCAATGGAGACGATTCTCATGCGCAGTCAAAACATTTTTCTGTTGAGTAAAATTGAAAATAAAAAATAAACAACAGACGACAAACTTTTTCAGCGTTGTAAGAGTGAAATACCAACAGTTCTACTGATTTCCCGCCTTTAGTTTCGAATATTCATCCGCAGCAGACGAACCTACGGCAACGGTTTCGCTTTTGATGTCAAACGAGGAAGATTTTAACAGCTCCATCACCGAATACTGGTACTTATCTCAGATAGTTATTACATTGGTGTAGATAGTTTTTGCAATCGTTGCCAAAAGTGCAAGAATCTATTAACTCTGCTACCAATTTTACATTTTTCTGATAATTCACAGCTTAGCATTTTGCCTTCGAGGTCAAACGAGCAAGATGTCAGCAATTCTAACCCATCTACAAGAGTTATGGTGTTAACCCTTCCTACGCTGTGGACGGAAATTGCCGTCTGCTGTTTTTCATTTTTGCTTTAATTCTTAACAAAAAACTGGTTTTTACAGCACATGAGAATCGTCTCCAGTGGAGACGATTCTCATGTGCTGTCAAAACCAGGTTTTTTGTCGATAAATATTGAAAACAAAACGTTTCCAGCAGACGACAGCATTTAATTCAGCGTAGTGTAAGGGTTAACTATACTCACTAGCCTTTATGGAGATTTTTTGCTTTCGTTGTCAAAAGAAATCCATACTTATATGTTTTGTTATCTAAATAGGTTTCGTCGTTCAACCCTTTCAGCACTACAGACAATATATCCAGTATTTGCAAACACTGTATATCCAGATGATACGGCTCTTCATTAGCCGTTTCATCAGAGTATACAGCATGTGTCATTAGTTTTAAGATTTTGAAGTAATACCCCTTTTTTATTAGTGGGATAGTCCAAATTTAACATGGACCATTCAATGCCAGATACTATTTAGCGATGTACGTATTACGATAAAAGATGCAAAGGTCTAGCAATTCGATAGGAATCTATATGGATTATGGGTTCCCCTGACCTGTAGCCTATTTCACCAACATAGCAAAGTATACTTATCTAGCAAAGTATACTTTGAGGGAGAAATTTTCTATTTAAGGATAAATTTATTAATTTTTATTATACTGAATTTATTACATTATCACAGCCGTGATAATGTAATAAATTCAGTATCATAATTCTGCATACTTTTAATCATCAAATATGTGCAGTTGTTAGTTCTATATGAAATAATGCATTTCGGGAGAAATAAATGATTACTCCCTCAAAATATACTTTGCTAGATAAGTATACTTTGCAATTTTGATGAAATCGGCTACTGGTAAGCTCACTAGCAATGTGGCTATTTCCGCATTCACTGTCAACAAACAAGCATACTTCTTACTGCTTCCAAGTATTTAGCTAAATCGTTTTCGAGTTGAAGCTAAATGTACATGCAATTGTCTTTTAATACCTCTCTGCTTAGGTCTATGCTCTAGCTGGAAGTGTGTGTATGTTCGCATTCGTTGTGAAAACTTTCAACGAATACTTCAATGTGTTAATTAGTGTATGAATATCTAAACCGTTTTCACTTCAATTTACAATGTGCAAAGGTCTAATAACTCGACAACCAAATACCTTTATTCTTAGGCAATATTCCATAACGTTGTGTTTTCACCGAATACTTTTCTGTGTTCCTAACCGTAACGCCAACAGTGTGTAATTACCAAACCCGTTTTCAATAATAATCTATAATGTGCAAAGGTCATAACTCGGCAACCAAATACCGTTATTCTTAGGTAATAACCCTTAATGTTGCGGTTCTTAAACAGTATCCTGATTGTAGTTCATCTACCAGAGTGCTAGGTGCCTATCTGTTTTCTCTCGGCAGTTAATTGGCTGTTGAAAGATATCTTTGTTCAACAAATATACGCCAGTTTAACGCTCGAGTGTCAAATATTTGGCCCATCGTAAATATTCAAAGCACCGCCATTTATCATACCGCGGCGCTTTTACCTGTAGATACAGAGTACTAGTGTAACAGACAGAAGAATAATTATCACGTGACTCTGGAAAAGTGGTTTATGATTACGTTTGCGACCAGTGTAGACCCTGATCAGGGTCTGCACTGTTCGTTCTTCAGCGAAGTACCTGTCATGCTTTTAACGTTCGCATTGAATAGATACGTATCAACATCAGGCTATATGAGTGTGATGGTATTTTAAGATCTAGACTTGCCAAAAATATACCATAAGCCTCCATTTCTCCAGTCGCAGCCATAATTACCATTCTGGCGGGATTTATTGGGCAATAGGTGGCATGCACGTATTCCAAAACTGATATTTTATTCCTTTTGCTATAAAAACAAATTGGAGATATGAGTACAAAAAAGGGGCACTAACTTTAATACAAAACAAAACATACAGGAGCTTTAGGGGTATGGTCATTTCCCCAGAATTTGCATCAATAATTATTTCACATGTTAAAAAATGCTACTCACGTATTACAGCTCGGTGTTTAGCAATACGAATCGTATACGTTGAGAACATAGCGATTCGGCCTGCGTCGGCTTTCTTGGTATTGTTACACTACCGCCTGCGCTAATCTTGTCAATATTTGTCAATTCCATTATTTCAAAATGCTTGAATATTGTGTTTGAAATCAGGCAATTTGATTGACTAACCCTGAGCTGTGCCACAGCTCAGGCTCAGACAATCGAATTGCTTGATTGCAAGTTGGCATTGCCACCAGCTGTTCTGAAACGTTGACAATCAGGGCGAGATTAACGCAGACGGTTGTGTATATTAACTGGCTTTTATCACTTCTTTGATACATTTTCGAGTTGTGTTTCTGCATTTACAGCACAAGGGCAATGTATGGACATGAGGATGTGATAATACAGTTTGATCACGTTCGTCCACATATACGATCGATAATCTACTCGCTAAAGCTCACGGATTATCTCCTCGTACATGCGGACGAACCGTGATCTAACTGTGGCTTTATAAAGCAATATCAAAGGAAGACGATGTAAGCCGAATCATACGGAGCACCGCAGCGAACATGGATTTTGTTTTATTAATTCGTTCCCGCGAAATAACAATTCGTTCCCTCAATTTAACAATTCGTTCTCTCAAATTAACAATTCGTTTTCACGATATAACAATTCGTTCCCTCGCATTAACAATTCGTTCCCACGAAATGACGATTCGTTCCCTCGAATTAACGATTCGTTCCCTCGAATTAACAATTCGTTACCACGATATAGCAATCCGTTCCCACGAATTAACAATTCGTTCCCGCGGGAACGAATTGTTAAATTGAGGGAACGAATTGTTAATTCGTGGGAACGAATTGCTAGACTTCTACGTCCTCTGCGGCGCTCCATAGAATCCCTGTTATCGAGTACATGTCAAGTGGCTTCATCTTGTCAACATAACATGGGTCCATGGATGAAAAGGAGAAAACTTGATCTTGCTAAATTTTGATGGGCTTCAATGCTGTTTATGTCCACTCTTTCCTGATTAAGAGTGACAGTGACACGCCGCTAAACCAGACACCCTGGGGATATTATGTCAGGGTGTCTGGAACCCATTTCACTAAACTTCGTACGACTAAGAAGTTCGTAAGTGCAAAATCCACAATATCACTTGTTTGGAAAATATTTTGTGTATGTGCTACATCTAATGACATACACGGAGGTACAAAATGGTAGCATTAGAGATACAAGTCAATGTTGGAAGTAAATTCATACGAATCTTCGTACGAAGTTTAGTGAAACGGGTCCCTGGTCTAGAGAGATGCCACTATACAACATTCCTTCCGGGTATCTGCTCAGTAGCATATTTCACCAACATTGCTAAGTATACATTTCTAGCAAAGTATACTTTGAGGGAGAATTTTTCAATTTTAGGATAAATTTATTATTTTTTGTTATACTGAATTTATTACATTATCACAGCCATTTTGGCTGTGATAATGTAATAAATTCAGTATAATAATTCTGCATACTTTTACTCATCAAATATATGCAGTTGTTAGTTCTATACAAAATAATGCATTTCAGGAAAAATAAATGATTACTCCCTTAAAGTATACTTTGCTAGTAAAGTATACTTTGCAATGTTGGTGAAATCGGCTACTGAAATTCGGGCTAAAAATCAAGCAGTGTAATTTGTTGAGCGCGCCTCGTGTCAGGAATGGGAGCTTACACAGTTCAGGGGCGTGTTTCACTAAACTTCGTACGACTAAAATGTTCGTGAGTGCAACATTATGATAGTCTGTAAATTTCACATTAACAACGGTTTCTTATAAACGATTATTGGATTTGCATTTATCGAGCATATGCAGCCTATGTTCAATAAAGGTAAATCCATCAATTTAAATGAAACGTCCAGACGATCGATCCTAAATTTGCTCTTACGAACATTTTAGTCGTATGCAGTTTTGTGAAACGGCCCCCTGTAGCCGATTTCATCAAAATTGCAAAGTATACTTTTCTAGCAAAGTGTACTTTGAGGGAGTAATCATTTATTTTTCCTTCGAAATGCATTATTTCATACAGAACTAACTACTGCATATATTTGATGATTAAAAGTATGCAGAATTATTATACTGCATTTATTACATTATCACAGCCAAAATGGCTGTGATAATGTAATAAATTCAGTATAATAAAAATTCATAAATTTATCATAAAATTGAAAATTGCTCCCTCAAAGTATACTTTGCTAGAAAAGTATACTTTGCAATGTTGGTGAAATAGGCTACTGGTCTATTCGGTGTTCATGCATTTAAAGGTACATGCCCACTCAGTAAGCACAACATGTTCTTTATAGGAATTAACTAAGTGTGTAATTGTGTCACGACTCCACCAGTTCTAAAAATTACGAGTGCCCGCTATACAAATATATTCATTTAGAAATAAATAGTTTACCGACAGTGACGCGCGGTGGCCTATCAGGCTATTTCCATATGCAAATGAGGCATGATATTTTTAAATTATGTATCCTAATTAAATACATCACATGATTAAATAATATTTTCGACAGATTATAAAGTACGATCATTGCACGTCAAAAAATAAACACAGGGAATAAATAGTAATGTCCGTTAACATTTGAATGAAACGCGGTTATCGCCCCTGATAGCAGAGTGGAAATTTAAGTCCGATATAAAATATATAGTAATGCGAATCAATACGTGGGGTAATGGCGAATAAATGTTTATTTTTCCAGAAAATGTCTGAGATGAATGTCTCTGATGTAAAGAACATTTTGTGCCTACTGAGTGGACATGTACCTTTAAGCTGTCAACAATTCGATGATAAAACATATTTAGAACATAACTGAGGACATTACTATTATTCCTTCTACATGTATTATGTAAAGCATAATTTATTTGTGCGATTTCCAGTGTTTCCAAATAGTTAAAACGTCACGAGAATCTAAAACCGAGACCCGTCGATTACTGGGTGGCTGACTATACAGTAAACATCCAAATCTTGCACCCACAAAATATCAGTGTGTTTAATTTTAATCGATTCCACGGTAATTTAGCTGTAAGATGATATAATTCCAGCACAAAAATATTTACACAATTCCCTAACATTTGATTGGTCCGTAGCAAGTCTCTGTCCAAAATTTATATCCCAGTAAACTCCAATGCCGAACTACTTTCCGTAACCGTCAGGCGCAGTTAAAATAATTCTTAAGAAAACGGAAAATAAACACATTTTCTTGATGAATTTATTTCAAATGCTGGAATTATAAGGAATGAATGGCTTTTTTGTTGAATTTATCGGGGATGTAAACTTGGAAAAGTCGCGGGAATACTGGACGAGGCCTTCCGGCCTTCGTCCAGTATTCCCGCGACTTTTCCAAGTTTATACCCCGATAAATTCCACAAAAAGGCCATTCATTCCTTTAATGAACCACAGCGTTAAATTACCCTTCGCATGCTTCCAACCTGCCGTAGGATGGTCTGGATCAACGCTAGTCAAAAACACTATAGTGGCTCCTTTTCAGAACAATTCAAGCTACATTCGCCCTGTTTACGAACAATAATGCCATAATTTTGACCGGATTTCTATAAATAAATTCAAAGGAAGATAACTTACTACGATCCCTCATTGGTTTATCATGCACGGTTGGAACTAATAAAAGGGTAGACACTAATTGTCGACATGCAGTTTAAGGGTAGGAATTGGCTCGAGGACATTTCGAAGGTCATCGAGCCAATTCCTACCCTTAAATATAAGATAATAAAAATAATTGTCGACAGGCAGCCATTGTTATCTACATATCCTTTCATCGCCTCCCACTTGAGACTACATTGGCCCGTGCTATCGGGGTTAATGGTGTGGATTATTGGGACAGATATCAAGTAAATGAGTGCTCAACACTAGATCGACAAGATTATACGTGTCTTTGAGGATTATACCAACTACGAATTGAATAAATACATTGAGTAAATAAAAGCACAGTGGAATCTACTTAAACCGGGCATCCTGGGTATCCGGATGGGAGAGAATTTAGTGTTTTATCGTACGTCTTTATCACTAAGTTGATTGTCATAAATAAAACTAAGCATTACAATAGTAATACAAACAGTGGCACCTCTCTAAACCGGACACCCTGGGATGTCGCAGGGTGTCCGGTTTAGAGAGGTTCCACTGAAATCCAGATTATATATATATATATATACATACATATATATATATCAGTACTCCAAGACTGTTATGCGCGCTAAGATAATATAATATAATAAAATACATTTTTTTCTCGTGAGAGCTACATTACAGTGTAATATATCACAAATAAACACATATAATTCGAAATCAGAACTCGAGCGGAAAATTATAGTAGATACGCGGAAGACGGGTTACGCAGTGGAAACTCTAAAAAGCAGACACGCTGGGGTGTCCCCAGGGTTTCCGTGTTAGAGACCTGTCACTGAATGTTTGTATATGGACAATCCTAGACATGAACGTGCACTTTCCAATCAGGAAGAGACTGTACTAGATATAGTACAGTAACACCCATCAACATTTAGCAAGGTCACGCGCTCTCCTTTTCAACCATGTGCCCATGTTGGAATGGCGCTTCAAGTGCACTCAACAAACAAACAAACAACAAACAAACAAACAAACAAATCAGGGTCTACAGTTGTGGAAAATGTCATAAGGTCCATTTTCTCAAGTCGGCGGGCTTTATATTTAAAATTGATTCAGACACTGAGACTTCGGCTATAAACCCACATGATGCTTGTCAATATACATTGCCATATAAACGCATATCAAGTGAAGATAGACCACATTGTATACATAGAGGATCTCAAACGAGTTTCCATTTGATATGATATTTATAAAACGAGTCACCAGAGGCTCGGTGCATACAATTGCGGACGAGTTTCATAAAGCTCATATCAAATGGAAACGAGGTTGAGATTCTGTTTATCATATGACTTCACACTCCAGATAGCAGAACACTTGGAGATAATATCCGATACGTTTCAGTGAGAAGACGCCATTTACTATTTTCACATCGCGTTGAAAATCTCCAAGGAAAAACATAGTTTTAATACTAGCAATAAACAAATTACAAATATGCCACATTATAGGTTCAATTAGTTCTTTGTAAGCACTTCATATTGTAGTTATTTTACTGCATCGCCGACGCTGCTAATATAAGGTTTGATCATTTCCCGCCGTGTGCAAACGTTTGCTGTGGTCCGAGCGAACTGTTTGAACCCAAAGCCGCAGGCCGCGGGTTCAAACAGTTCCCGAGGGCCACAGCAAACGTGTGCACACGGCTGGACATGATCAAACGTTATTGTTACATTTCCAACAAAGAACTGATGTATTCATATGTATTCATATTCCGGGGCCGCGTCATGAACATCATGAACGTCATGAAGTAGTGACGTCATGAAGGCACTTCCGCGTAGTGACGTCATGAAGGCACTTGGTCTACGCGCGGCCCCGGAATGAGCATTGCCTAAAGCCATATGCAAATAGCACGCGCTATATGTTTGCACATATGTGCAAACAACGGAAACCATGTAACAATGACGTTTAAAATTATGATGACGTCAACGTCAAAACATCGTTGCTTTGTCGCGTCATTAGGGACATCATTTAGAACGTCTTCGTTTTATCCGTTTAGCATAACGTTGCCGCATAATACGAATACGTAATTAGGGTGATGCGACCAGCTAATCAAATTTGCTGCAGATGTTATTACACGTGTGTCATATCACATTTATGAAATGGGTTACAGTCCGTCATAACTAGGTTTTCATGGGATAAAATAATATTTACACTGTCCTTACATTCATAATGGAAACGCCACATTCACGCATTCTGATCAGGACCTGATTCTGTAATTGAAACACATATAATGTTTCATTTATAAATATAGCATACATCAGTATCAGGCTGCAACAGTGTGCTAGCAAATCAACAGCTAGACTGGCAATAAATGTCATAAGCCCCATGTATTCCGCTACATTCACAATTTATGGCGCGGCTGTGCCAACACACCACCATGAAAGCTAGAATTGCCGTTTAGCTAAACTGCATAATTTATCAATAAACCGTTTCGTCCGTTTGCCAAAATGTGAGCGTTTGTATTTTGACGTATGCTTAAGAAAGAGACGTCTCGTTATAAGTATAAACGGGTATCCACTCTAGGCGTCAAACTCGTGCCAACTGAGATCTGTAAACTACCGCTTGCGTTAATCTTTCCATTATTTGTCCATTTTGTCTTGCAAAATACTGTACTTGAAATCAAGCAGCTTGATTGACTGAGTCAGCTCAGTATCAGACCATCAAATTGCAACGTGCAACGCCATCAAAGGAATACATGAGTATTGATGTACGCAATTGCTGGAATGTGAAAAAAGTTCAACAATCATTTTAATCACTTAGAAGGAGAAGTGGGCTGGAATGATATAAGGAACAGATGACAACATTGTGGTCTTCCAGTAACATTGGACTTTTAAAAGTTTAAGTTACGGAATATCTAGTAGAATCTCGGACGATTTACAGTGAATATGGACATGTGAAACGGTACAAAACACATACGAGACACGCCATGCGCTTTTGTACCTAAGAACATGTGCGATTTTTCATGACATTTTTACAAAAAAATGTTTTCTGTAAATTACGTCGAAAGATGACAAAATTTACATAGCAAATGCGGAATACTATTCCGCATTTGCTATGAAAAATTTGTAATCTTTCGATGTCATTTACGATAAATATTGTAAATGTTTATATTTTTCATGAGATATCGCACATGTTCTTAGGTACAAAATCGCATGGCGTGTCTCATATGTGACTGTGACTATACAAGTAGAAAAGGGGCTTATGGGAATTGTTTGTTACCAGTTCCTGATCAAAGATCACACTCATGTAGCCCGGTAACAATCTATATTGCTTGTTGCCAGCATGATGTGTGTTTCATTGATGGAATAGCGAAGAGTGCAGATAATGCACAGGCTGATTAGGATCTACACAGTTCGCCAATCACATAAGCCCCATTTCTGCAGGCACAGCCACAAATATTGACATGCAAACGGCACAGAACACTGTGTCAAAATCACATTATCCTAAAGATAAGAGTACTAATATGTTTCTAATAGCTCACTAATTACCGTTTGAAAGTATGAAACTGCAGCCAAGAACTGTAATGTAACAATCAACGCATATTCAAAGTTAGAACATTAATGGGGCGTTGTTTTCATTTCAGAAGAATAAGGCCATTTTTCAAAACTGACACTGATAAATCATGAGATTTATTATGTTAAAACTATCGTACTGTGTATTCTCTTGCACAAACAGTCCGGGTGCAATACGGTCGAAACTTATTGGGGGCATATGGGGAGTAGGTTTCACGACATGACCTCAAGAAAACCCGCTTACTAAACTAAAATAATTACACCTTCCATAATCTCATAATGGAAACGCCCATTCAACACATTGCAACACATCCCAATGCATTACATTAGCACCACGTGACGTCGCGCGACGTAATTGGTTGATTAACGTTTGTTTGACGTCATTAATATGAAAAACATTTGGTCTGTTTAAAGTTCTCGGACTCGCATACTTTAAACATACCAAATAGTTTTCGTACTACAATAAACGCAACAGCCCATGGTTTTATTCCTTAAATAAATATGATATAACAGTCAATGTGCAAACCCAAGCAGATAGTGCAGTGGAACCTCTCTAAACCGGACACCATTGGAGGTCCCCAGGGTGTCCGGTTTAGAGAGGTTCCACTGTAAAACAGACAGACACCTACTCCAAGACACGCGCGGGTGCTTTGCGATCAGGAACAGACATACTCAGCGTAGATAAATGGCAAAGAACCCGATTACAATTAAGTAGAACTAACGTGTATTTGTGTCCGGTTTAAAGGGGCTCGACTGTATTCATGAAGGTTACGTCAGGTATGAATGTTGAAATGTAAAGACTGAGGCTGCAGCAATTATGAATGCTGAAATGTAAAGTCTGAGGCTGCGGCAATTATGAATGCTGAAATGTAAAGACTGAGGCTGCTGCAATTATGAATGCTGAAATGTAAAGACTGAGGCTGCGGCAATTATGAATGCTGAAATGTAAAGTCTGAGGCTGCGGCAATTATGAATGCTGAAATGTAAAGACTGAGGCTGCGGCAATTATGAATGCTGAAATGTAAAGACTGAGGCTGCGGCAATTATGAATGCTGAAATGTAAAGATTGAGGCTCCGGCAATTATGAATGCTGAAATGTAAAGACTGAGGCTGCGGCAATTATGAATGCTGAAATGTAAAGACAGGTCATCCAATCATTTTATTCATCAAGGCTCCTTCAATGATTGACGTCACAGTTAGATCACGGTTCGTCCGCATGTACGAGGAGATAATCCACTCGCTCAAGCGAGTGGATTATCTCCTCGTACATGCGGACGAACATGATCTAACTGTGTTATCACATCCTCGTGTCCATACATTGACCATGTGCTGTGTAAATGCAGGAGCAAAACAAATGAATTTATAAATAGGCTGGTCTGTGGCAACACTGGTCACACTCGCTATAAGGGCCATTCTGTGAGTCGATGTTCCATATGCAGTCGCATTCCTTGGCACTTGAACCATTCCCAGAAATATGACAATAATGCGATCCGCCGCAGTCAAAACAAGCAGTTTCAACGTTATCGGACATGAGGATGAAAGTGCGACACTAAATTCGTCGCTCGGTCACCGAATGAACGGTATAGTAAACTTTTACAATTAAGAAGCCCCCCCCCCCTCCCAGCACCGCCCCCCCCCCCCCCCCCGTAAACCGAAAACATGGATCCGCACCTGTAATATTGACCAGGTGATGAACGTTTCTAAACATATATTGGCAATTAGAACAGCCCAGAATAAGCCAATCAAGCTGCCTGATTTTAAACGCAATATTCAAGTATTTTAAAGTAAAGAACTTGACAAATATAGACCAGATTAGCACAGGCCGTAGTCTATGTGATTGCCAGTTAAACGGGTGAATTAATTGGACCCTATATGTATGACTTCTCTGTCATACTGGTATCAAAGTTATTGACATGTATGAATCAGTACATACAATACAATACAATACAATACTATTTATTAGCATTAAACACATTGTTGAGCGGTTGAGATTCTTACCTTAACCCTGGGACGAAGAATGTATGTATGGTCCCTGCTTGACCTTTTCAATACTACATACCGTGTTCACAGTGTTTACAAACAGTGAAGATCCAGATGAGACGGCTCGTAACGAGCCGTCTCATCAGGATCTGCACAGTTTGTGGATATTTTCTGATTTTTTTTAGTGCAAAAACATTCCTTTTCTGATTAATGCAATCATTCAAAAGTGTCCATACCAATCACCAGAGACATATTACAACACTTACTGTCTGTTTCACGAAACCTGGCCAAATTTTACGGCCATATAAACAATGCAAAAACTTTTTTTCAATAATGCGCCTTCTTTTTATTTCGTGAAATTTGGTCCAATATTAATTGTATTGCGAAAATAACAATTTCCTCATTTTAAATCCCCAGAGTGAAGATGTCTGTGGAGATTACAAAATGGGTATTTTTTTCTAATCTCAAAAATAGTCAACCAATTTTCAAAATTTAACTTTTTTTGTTTAGATCATATTCAAGCTATTTTTCGTGTTTACTCCTCCCACAGCTCAGCTCCTCTACCTTTCCCCCATGTTAAATTCCAATAGACAAATACATTTTTCGTAATAAAATGAGAATATTGGACCAAATTTCACGATATAAAAAGAATTCTCATTCTTAAATTTTGATAAAATTTATTATTAAATTTGGATACAATTCAATATTGTCCAAAAAAATATTGCTTTTGTATTGTTTATATAGCCGTAAAATTTGGGCAGGTTTCGTGAAACAGACAGTAGTGGTGAAAGGGTTAACACAATGCCTTTTATAGTATTGTCTGCAATAGTCCACTGTCGTTAATTGTCAGCCACGTGTCATCGGCAAGTAAAGTCAGCATCCGCTCCCCAGGGAAATATAATGTTTGTTTAATTAGACCGGTACACGGAGGCGCTCCACCTCGCGGCCTGGTAAATGGCGGGAAATTGGTCCCGCCGGCGTGCTTGTAAACAACAATGGCAGAAACCAAGGATTTAGTTTACATTCCAGTAAATTGAAAGTACAATGTAGTACGCAATGAAGAAATAGTGCAAAACATGTTGCTTGCTTTCAGCTAACCGTTTGTGGTTCCTGGTGACTTGTGGATTGGAATTAGAAGTACATATACATTTTCTCCTGCAACAAAAAATATTGAGAGAATTAATTTTCATTTTACTGACGTCACATATTCTTACGTCACATGACCCTTTCATTCGTTGATGCATGTCAGGCGCGGATCCAGGATTTCGGGTTGGGGGAGGGGGAGTGGGGGGGGGGGGCGTAACTATTTTGCAATACTTGACTATATTACCGAACGAGCTAAGCTCGTTCGATAATATAGTCAAGTATTGCAAAATAGTCGACCGAGCGGAGCGGAGAGGAAAAATGCATGGAATACATGGCACTTGGCATGAAACGTGCATTGTAACTTGCAAAAAATCTTTACTCGGCGAATTTTAGGGGGGTCCAGCATTTGAAATAAATTCATCAAGAAAATGTGTTTATTTTCCGTTTTCTTAAGAATTATTTTAACTGCGCCTGACGGTTACGGAAAGTAGTTCGGCGTGGGAGTTTACTAGGATATAAATTTTGGACAGAGACTTGCTACGGACCAATCAAATGTTAGGGAATTGTGTAAATATTTTTGTGCTGGAATTATAAAGTAATACATAATGAAAATGCTAGTCTGACATAAAGTATTCCATTCTATATGTATTTTAAATAAATCCGCATGTCTCAAACAGATAATAAATCTTAAATGGCAGGACATAACTATCGTCATCTGCTCCTTGTCATTTTTGTCTTATTTCTTATAAATAAGCAATGTGGTGATCGTCTCTAATGTTCTGTATGTCTCCCATAGCTATTAATAAAATAAACGGGAATAGTGTCTCTGCTGCGATATAAAAATACAGTTGAATATCGTTGGCTCGAACAGGGTAGGGGATTCGTTATTCGACACACCATTTGTGTCACGGACTGTGTTAGTATTGTCACAGTCAAACGTAAATCCACATCATAGTAGGCTTGTTAAGTGCAAAAAATAGGGGTTTGACTTCACATCATGATGCAATCCCCTTTGGTATGGAAGTTCATTAGGACCATAGAAAGTTTTGTATCCAAAGACACACGCTCTATCTCGTATTCAAGATGGCTACCGGCGGCCATATTGAAAGTATGGCCGACGATATATAAGTTGAGTTAAATTTAAATTAAACTTATGATTTCCGTTGCTAGTGTTGTATGCTAGCTTCTAACAATCATGGAGGAATGAATATCAAATATAGTAGTTGAATCTCAATTCTAAGATGGCCGCAGGCGGCCATATTGGAAACAAAATGCCCACAGTATACACGTTCAGCTAAATTTCAATAAAAGTAATGATTTACATTTCTTCTGTTATATACAAGGTTCTAAGATTCATGGAGGAATGAATATCTAACATAGAAGTTGTATATCAAATTCAAGATTGCCGCCGGTGGACATATTGGTAAAATATTGCTGAAAGCTATATTGGAAAAAGTGGCCGACAATATATAAGTGTAGCTAAATAGCAATAAAAGTAATGATTTAAATTTCTTCTGTTATATTCAAGTTTCTAAGTGTCATGGAGGAATGAATATCTAATACAGAAGCTGTATCAAAAATTCCAGATGGCCGCCGGTTTCCATATTGGTAACATTGCTGACAATGATGTATTTAATGAATTAATGTTGTACTGTGACTCATCTGTTTGATATAGAACTACATATGTGCCATAGCACACTGAATAACATAATTACTAGGGTGTGTCTTGAATCCAAGATGGTCGCCATCAGCCAATTTTAAATGAAAATCCGAGTTCGCTAACTGTTTTTGTAGTAGATGCTAGTATACACATCTATTCCATATGTAGACAGTTTTCACTTGAAATAAATGAACTGAGGTATATAATAACATATGTAAACACAACTGAATCTCAAATCCAAGATGGCTGCCATCAATGATTCGGAAACAGATTAGGCATGTATATATATATAGAAACACACATAAAATAAAATATTAAATATTTACAGTTTGTACATGTACTGTTTGGATCCTGTTGATTCCACAAATTCTCTTTTTCATGCAGTTTTCACTGTTAGAATGTATTTAAGTACCATTCGACCAGTAGCACACACAATTGACAACTTAGTAAAATGTATAAAAAAAAACATCCGCTTTCGACAAAAAATGCACCAGAGTGATCGCCTCGTCGATACCTTCGATTTTATATATGACATGACTATATTCGGTCAAAAATAAAATTTGACCCCACGGGCCACGCCCATTTTTGACCCCGGGGTCACCATTTTAACAACTTTGGAAGAGCATTGTACATCGATCATTCCTACCAAGTTTTGTCGAAATCCGGTTGGCGGTTCTTGTGAAAAAGATTTTTGAAGAACTTTTGCTATTTTTAGACGGCGGCCATCTTGGATTACGTAATGACGTCATTTCAACAATTTTGTAACCCCCCTACCTAAGAACCATGACCATGAAGTTTGGTGTATATAGACCCAATGGTTACCGAGGAGAAGACGTTTGAAAATGTTCACGGACGACCGACGACGACGACGGACGACGACGGACACATTGCGGTAACAGGTGAGCTAAACAAAATGTACACTGCACCGTTCAGCAATATATGTAATGTATACCGTATAATAATAAAATATGCATATACCAATCACATACAATCTTATAATGTATGCGAAGATGCAATGTATGCATTCCATGGCAATATAAATCATCACATACTAATCATTTATAAGTGTAGTACTTATAATGCATATTATCTTATGCGTGACATTTTGTCATAATGCAAGCATATTCGTGTAATGTTCTATCTATTCAGTATCTATCTCGCAGAGGCAATATTAATTCAGAGAAACCCAGACACACTTAATAATACCAATCACAGCACGCGCTATTTGTTTGCACATATGTGCAAACAACGGAAACCATGTAACAATATGTATTTGCGCACTGATCTCGTCTCATATTAGTTTTATTATATCATGTAATGTGTGCAATATATACATGTACATGCATTATTGCTGTTTCCATAATATATGTTATCTACAACACAATTCACGCGAGTGACCATTTAGCTTCCGATATCACATTATATTGCGATAGGCATACATGTATAAGTCGCCCAAACACCATATTGTAAAAATCCTGTTATTTGGTGAGCCTGAAAAAACTGTGCACTACATGTTTGTACTGTTCTGCTTGCACATAAAATAAAATACGTGTTGCAATAAAATATATATTCACATAGACAAGAGTGAGTTTGCCAGCTGCTGCACTATATAATGCGGAGCATATCCATAAAACATGCACTTCAAGAGATACGAAGCTCCTGCTCGCACGTCCTGGCCATAGCTCTCCATCCATATGACTGTTTTATTTTTATCCCATCAACACAGTGCGTATGTGCCGTGAAACACGGTGCCGTGAAACATTTTTGATATCCAGTCAATCCAATTTTTGCATTTTACAGCCATTTGTATGTGTTGATGGGATAAATAGAATAGTAGGTTAGTGCCGTGAATGGGAAAAAATATCTGGCGCGGCACGGAAACGGGATGTGCTCGGCAGAGCCTCGCCCATCCCGTTTCCTGAGCCTTGCCATATAGTTTTTCCCATTCACGGCACTAACCTACTATTCTCTATCTATTTTCCTTATTTCTGAACCAAAGTATATGTTGTGACCACTCATTTGAACCGTCTCGGCGAGACGGTTCAAATGAGTGGTCACAACATATACTTCTGATGAGAAATAAAGAAATTCTTGAGCCTTGCCGGATATTTTTTCCCATTCACGGCACTAACCTACTATGCTCTATATCTCTGCACATGAGCTCCACCCAACTATCACACTAGGTGTTACATACTAGTATTCGAATATGCTCGACTCCTTTTCATCTGTAACTCACATAGTATCCCTTTACAAAAGAGTAGTAATTCCGTTAGCCTGGTCACTTGAATGCAATCAAGAATTAATCCACGACCTTCACAAAACCAACATAACGCTGTGTCTGTATATCATGTATGCAATACATATAATTATAATGCTCATTCCAAAATAACATCTTTTTAATGATTGATGCACACCGTTCATCTACTCCGTTATTTTAATGTCACTCATTTGAAAAAATAAATGCACCATGTATCAGAAATAAAGGAAACAGAATATGCACATGGAATATATTTTCCAGCAAATTATGCATACAGGAATGTCATCTACTAGGTGTTGTTAATTCGGTGATTCTGTTCCATATCTGTTCTCAATTTTCATGTTATATTCCGCTCTTGTTCTTATAGTATGTAGTTAAACTTATTTTCAGCATAAATTCTGGGATATCATTTCTAGTGAATTTCAGTTGTAAAAATGATTCAAGAAATTAGCTTATGGCATTCAACATAGCTAGAAAACATGTATTATAATAGTGCAAACGACACACATTTTGCGAGCTATGAATTGGCGATTTAGTTCAAAATGACGGACAACAGCCATCTTCGATTTGTACTAAAATTCCATATTTTGACATTTATTCTTCCATAATCCTTGAAAGAAATTTGAATCATAACTTTTAAATGAAATTTTGTAAACTTATATATTATCCGCCAAATTTTCTAATATATCTTAAATTTGAGATACATCTTCTGTATTTTACTATTCATTCTTCCATGACCTTTAGAAATGTGCGTACAATAGAGAGAACAAACTCATAGAAAACATGTAGCTTCCATTGAAATTTAGCTAAACTTATACATAGTCGGCCATGTTTTCCAATATAGCCGATGGCGGCCATCTTGAATATGAGATACAACTTCCATATTTTGATAGTTATTCTTTCATTACCATTAGAAACTTGCATACAACACAAAAGCAATTAATCAACCTTCAATTGAAATTTAGTTAAACGACTATTTACTTTCGGCCACATTTTCCAATATGGTCGTCGGCGGCCATCTTGGATTTGAGATACGACTTCTATATTTGATAATAATTCTGCCATGATAGAAGCTTGCATACAAAAGATTAATTTGAATCTTAACTTTAAATATAATTTAGCAAAACTCACATATGATCGGCTATTTTTATTTTTTCAATATGGCCGCCGCCGGCCATCTTGAAAATGAGATATAGCGTGTATCTTTGGATAAAAAAGTTTCTATGGTCCTTATTTACTTCCATACCAAAGAGGACCTTTGCATCATGACTTGAAGTCATAGGTCACAAGCCTACTATCAGCTTAACCCTATCAACCCTGAGTAACTGGAATGGACTGTGATATCTTACTTTTCTAACCAATCCAATCGTTACAAAATGATTTTCAGAGTAGTCCATTTATGAAAATGGGGTGTTTTGTGCTTAACATTATGAAAATTACTTGCAAACAATGCAGATCCTGATGAGACGGCTCGTCACGAGCCGGCTCATCTGGATCTACACTGTTTGTCAATACCATTATACAGGTATGTGGTGTTGAAAGGGTTAAGCGACAATTCCAGAAACCGAGCAAATGTACAAGTGCAATGAAATCGCCCATTCAATGTATATTTGTCTGGTAGTCGTGTCCGGCGATTATCATGGATCTCTTGACTACGTCTTGTAACTTTAAGACATGTTCGACTGTGCATAATGTGCACAACTGTTAAAAACACAGCCGTTCTATGCTTATCACATCTTCGCGTTATACATTTTCGCGTTTTGTTTCTGCATTTACACAACACATGGGCAATGTGTGGATATGAGGATGTGATAACTCACGTTCGTCTAAAGCTAAAGCTCGCGGATTACCTCCTCGTCATACATGCGGACGAACCGCGATCTAACTGGGGCTAAGACGATGCCATCATATTTTATGACATGTAGTGCAAACACACATATAAACTTTATTTACCTTACAACGATTACAAACAAACGGAAGATCACGTATATAAATATGTTGGTTGACACAGATGTATACATGCGTGAGGATTGTAATTAAAGTATGAGGAACTGGCGTGCCCCGTGGAACTACCACTTGTCCAATTTGGCAACCGCCGTGTCATCTCACCACAGATATGTACATAGATCACATGTAATCTATGTCTGTGATCTCGCGTACTGCCGCGGTAGAGGATTGAACCGTAGCCATAGGTGAGAAAAAAACGCGCTCATTACCAATTCAATTGCGCTATTTATTTATTATTTATTTATTTAATGGTGTGTAACGGCCTGTTAACAGCTAAGGTCATTTTAGGCCGGGTAAAGCTGGCTGTATAAGGTTCAACAAATTATATTTTATATTCGACGGCACTAACCATGTATTTACTATCTATTCAGCCCTGAAATTAAAATAACCTGACCTGGTGACAGCTCCTCACCACACCAGAGTCACTTAGCCCCACTCCCTAAAAGTAATATGATTAGTACTAATCATAAAACTTTTATAATGCGTATAACCGGATTAAAGTCTAAAGTAACAAGCAAGCCACAAATAAAGATACATCAGTAGCAGATTTCACCAACATTGCAAAGTATACTTTTCAAGCAAAGTATACTTTGAGGGAGTAATCATTCATTTTTCCTGAAATGTATTATGTCATATAGAACTAACGACTGCATATATTTTGATGATTAAAAGTATGCAGAATTATTATACTGAATGTATTACATTATCACAGCCAAAATGGCTGTGATAATGTAATAAATTCAGTATAATAAAAATTAATAAATTTATCCTAAAATTGAAAATTTCTCCCTCAAAGAATACTTTGCTAGACAAGTATACTTTGCAATGTTGATGAAATAGGCTACAGGTATATCGGGATTCCAGTATAAGGATGAATCCCAGCGTTAAATTGCGCTGACAGGACAACAAGCTTAATGTTGCTGTACCCTTATTGTGGCCCCAGGTAAAGTCAATGGAAATCTAATAAAACAATCTACTCATAAACCGATAGCTACTTATACAAATAAACCATATATATATATGTGTGTATATGTGTGTGTTCAATAAGTCTGTATGCAAATGTTGCCAGCAAAGAAATCACACCATATGTTGTAGTTAGAAAATAATAAGCACATTTTTGTGTTTTACATGCACAATTTGGCTTCTACACACCTGTGTAGAGACATAAATATATGCTACATCACAATTGGTCTGTTATCTGGATATTACAGGTGTGTATGTGTGCATTTTTATTGGTAGCAGTAGCTGCATAAAGACTTACTGATCGCATCCATATTGTTTATTTATGTAAGTATTTATGTAAGTAGCTATTGTTTTATTAGTAGGGTGTTTTATTAGATTTCCATAGACTTTACATGGTGCCACAAGAAGGGTACCAATACAGAACTTGCTAACATACATTGATATTTCTGAAAGTAATAATATGTTTATCAGGTACAATAGTTATATCCATGTGTAAGATAAAACATTACAGTTTTGATAGAATTTGCAGCTATTCATGTGCTACTGCCACGACACACACTGCGCATGCGTGGGCATTCTTGTGATCTCGATAATGAGATTGAGGCAAGTGGTTTCATTTTCTGTTAAAGTATTTATAATAAAGCCAGAGTTAGACATTTTTAGCAAGCAGCGGCTGCACGCAGTGATTGTTAAACCGCTACCGTTATATAAGACACGCCATGTGGTTTTGTACCTTCTATTCTGACATCTGCGTAATTTGATGAAATACGTTTACACAATGTACACTATTTTCCGTAAAAGGCGTCAAAAGTTGACAGAATTTTCAGAGTACATGCGGAATTATATTCCGCATGTACTCTGAAAATTGTGTCAACTTTTGACTTTATTTATGAAAAATATTGTAAATTGTGTAAACATATTTAATGAAATTAAGCAGATGTCCGAAGGTACAGTCACATGGCGTGTCTCAATAATGTGGCTGTGACTGGAGACATGGGATTTGTGACCAGTGTAGCTCCACAAATAACACATTCTTGTAGCCTGATAATGATGCATATTGACAGTTAGAAGCATGACTGGCGTTTCATTGATCGAATGGTAAACAGTGCAGATCCCGATCAGACTGTGCGGATGCACAGGCTGATCTGGATCTACAATTGTCACACATTCGTCATAGCCACATGTGTGGCCCGTAAAGACAATACACAGCTTATCAGGTTTGTTATCAGTGTAGCTCCCGATCAACTAACACACGCATACAGTTGGATACGATAGTATGTGTTTGTCCGTTTGCAAGAGACCAACGCATTCGCGAACGGTGTAGACATTGATCAGTGAGTGAGTGAGTGAATAGGGTTTAACGTCCGCTTTTCTGACATAGAGGTACAAGCCTCAGGGAGTCTACACGCAGACGGGTCAACGGGGTCGAGTCCCATATCCACCTGTCCAAGGGGGGTAAATCCCAACTTCAGAACTCAATATTTACAATCAAAATATATATTCAGTCCTGAAATTAGAACAACCTGATCTGGTGCCAGGCCCTCGCCACACCAGCATCATTTATCCCATCCCCTAAAAGTAATAGGATTAGCGCTAATCTTACTTTTATATATGGGGCATAGCCCGACTCAACTCTCACATACAAGAAAGCCAAAAATGTACATGAGGGCCAAATCCGGTATAGTGGGTTCCAGAAAGTATGAACCCAATCGTTAAGCCAGTTTAGTCGCCTTTTACGACAAGCAATGGCTACTGCAGCACTATTCTCAGGATCAGTTGATCCCGCCCCGGTGCCTGCACGGGGCAGACATTGATCAGATCAGAATAGATCTAGTCAGATCTAGGACTACACTGGTCGCACATTCAGTAAGTTGTTTTGTCAATGCGAGTCGCATATCGATGGTCTAGTAACAAAAGGTCGTAACTGCTATGCTTTAGCATAGCAGTTACGACCTTCAGTTACTAGACCATCGATATATTAGATGAATCCATTCAACGCAGTGTGTATGTGCCGTAAAACACGGAGCCGTGAAACGTTTTTTTTGATATCCTGCCAATACGACCTAATCACTGCGTATGAATATGTGCGGTGACTGGGGTTATTATTTTTGCATTTAAAAGCCATTTGTAGGTGTTTACGGGATAAATAGAATAGTAGGTTAGTGCCGATAATGAGAAAGATATCTGGCGCGGCACGGAAACGGGATGAACAGAGCCTTGCCCATACTGGATGGGCAGAGCCTTGCCCATCCCATTTCCTAAGCCTTGCCAGATATCTTTTCCATTCACGGCACTAACCTACTATTCTCTCTATATATTGATATATGCAGGATTGGAATGGTAGAACATGCTGTATCATATCTGCGATATGGGTGCCGGAATAATTTCGTATAAATAGTCTGGAATGTTATCAAGAACAAACGTATATCGATCATAATTTGTCATTGCCAAATACTCTTCCCATGGGCGGATCTGGAGGGGGAGGGGGTTCCGGGGTTGCACCCCCCCCATTCAGCCACGGAGTTTACATAGATCACCGTTTACCACCAGCGGGAGTCTGAATTTAAATGCCGTAAAACATAGGAAAGTGCATTTCGAAGAGCTCGAAAATAGGATAACCCCCTAGTTGCGAAAGGTAACTCATGCAATTACTCCCGTACCGTCGAACGGTATGGGAGTAGATTGCAAGAGCTACCGTCGCAACTAGACAACCCCCACCCCCCCCCCTCCTATGTTTGAGATTGATATGTGTACAGTGGAACCTTCGCAACTAGACAACCTCCCTCCCCACCGTTCCCCAAATGCTGGATCGATCCGCCCCTGCTTCCTATGTTTGAGATTGATAGAGGCAGTGGAACCTTCGCAACTAACCCCCACTACAGTGAACTTCGCAACTAGACCCCCCACACGTCCCGCAAATGCTGGATCCGCCCCTGCTTCCTATGTTTGAGATTGATATTGGTACAGTGGAACCTTCGCAACTAGACAAAACCAACCCCCCCACCCCCCACCGTTCCCCAAATGATGGATCGATCCGCCCCTGCTTCCTATGTTTGAGATTGATATTGGTACAGTAGAACCACTCCAAATGAAACAGCCGTTATGTTTTTAACAATATAGATCGTTAGCAGGCTACATGTGCTGTTTAATAAGAAGCTACACTGGTCATAAAACCAATAGGCTCCGTTTCTCCAATCACAGCCACAAATGAGACACGCCATGTGATTGTGTACCTTCGGACATCTGCGTAATTTCATGAAATACGTTTACAACATTCCATTATTTTTCATAAATTAAGTTGATACAATTCCGCATGTATTCAATTTTTGACGCCATTTACGGAAAATATTGTAAATGTTGTAAACATATTTCATGAAATCACGCAGATGTCCGAAGGTACAAAATCATATGGAGTGTCTCAAATATCGAATACAACGAGTGCCAGTATTCTCCACACCGCCATTAAAATGTGTTTCTACGCTGTTAGTCGGCGATCACAAATATGTTTCAAATGTGAGAACCTATTATAAATGAATACTAAATCCAAATTATATCTTCGTGGCAATTGTAGATTCCGGTATTCTAAGTATAATTGTGCGGCGTATCGTGTCGGATCAGACTCCAGTCTCGTGTGCAGCGGGGATCCGGCCTTTAGACCTGACCTCAGCGTCGCTTTCACAACAGCCTGCGTTAAACTTGCCAGTGGTAAGTAATTCTTTTATTATAGTGATATGTGTTAACTGTAACATACACGATTATATTTGAATACTGACGAAACCAATATGTCAACGTTTCTCAACATACATTGGCAATCGCAACTCGCAATCAATCAGTTTTATTGGCTGAGCCTGAGCTGTATCGCAGCTTGCAAGTCGCGCTGCGTTACAGACAGAACATTCGGGTTACCGTCGGCAATGCTAATTCGCCATCAATCAGTTTGATTGGCAACGCCTGAGTTGTAGCACACTTCAGGCTCAGCCAATCAGGCTGCTTGATTTCAAGCACAATATTCAAGTATTTCGAAAAACGAAGACAAATATCGGCAAGCTTAACGCAGGCCTGTGGTATACAACGCGTTCTTACGTAGAGCGGGAAAAAAAACTGACTGAAAAAAAACCACACAAATTGAATTTTCCCGCCAAAATTGAGATTAACCATTGTAGTCCGGCACGAGCTATGATGATAAATACATTCTGTCATTTCTGCAACCTTTGTGTCAAACTATCGTTACCTTCCTCCAAGCAATTCCACAAGGAATATTTTATTCCACCGCAAATGGAACCTCTCTAAACCGGACACCCTGGGAGGTCCCCATTGTGTCCGGCTTAGAGAGGTTTCACTGTAAATCTGAAATTTGATCATTCTGAGACATAGTTGTGTGCTGTGAAATCATGAACAGACATTGTCACCTGAGATAAATGACCAAGAAACATGTATTTTCTTTGTGTTCGGTTTAGAGAGGTTCCGCCGTAATTGGAGTATTTTCTCTTGCGATATGTACAAAGTGGCATTGCAAAAGAACATGTAAATCGTTATTGTCGTATTCGCGCACAATTCTCCCCCGTCATGTATTATTCAGCCAGAATAATATGGACGTGCTATTTACGTCATTCTGCGAATACCTTCGCCTGGAGGGCGTCATCTGTGAGAAATACACCCTCGATTGACAAAACCTGCCTTATAGCGTTCACGAACAACGTAGGCCTTCCCATATCATACTGATGAGGGATGTGACAGTTGCTGGATAAATGGGGCTTATGGGTTTTACGACCAGTGCAGATCCCGATCAGACTGTGCAGCATCCGCACAGTCTGATCGGGATCTGCACTGTTCGCCGTTTCATCAATGAAACACCCGTCGTGCTTCTAACTACAAATACAGCTCGTTATCAGGCTATACGGGAGTGTGTTATTTGATCAGGAGCTACGCTGGTCATAACTTCCGTACTCTCCATTTCTCCACAACCACAGATATGCCCTCGATTGACAAAGTGGGCCTTATAACGTTTGTGAACAATGTAGGACTGAGAAGGAACTCGTACACTGCCGCCTGCGCTAATCTTGCCAATATTTGTCCATTCCTTTCGTTGAAAATACTTGAATATTGTACTTGAAATCAAGCAGCTTAAAAGCTCAGACAATCAAGTTGCGTGATTGCGAATTGGCATTGCCAATAGATGTTCAAAACGTTGATAATCTGGGCAAGATTATCGCAGGAGGTTGTGTGCACTGTTCGCTCTGCACTCAATGAAGCATGTATACATGCACTATCGAACAAAAAATGATCACAGGGGCGGATCTGGACAAATAGGACAACCCCCTATCCCTAGTTGCGAACGGTAACTATAATTACCCCCGGTACGGGAGTAGATTGCAATTGGATCTTGATGAAAATGTACAGTAGATCAGGGTATACACTTGTCGACAATGTTGGAATGTTGTTTTCGTCAGCCGGCGATCAAGATTGTATGGAAATGGATATTGGACAAGGATCTGACAAAATCAGGTGTGTTTGTGCTGTGACTTTAGAATGCGGGCTTATGCCATTTGTGACCAGTCTTGCCCCTGCCACGCTAAACACACTCGCGCAGCCTGATGCACCGGTTACTAGATGAACATGTGTTTATGCAATATCTTCCACATGTACACAGCAAAATGTGCCACATATGCAATTCATATGAAAAAAGTTCATATGATGTTCATATGTAAAACATATGAAACACATATGCATTGCATATGAAATTCATATGAAAAGAGTCGATATGCAATTCATATGAATTGTATAGATTTAAAAGCATTGTACATGGCTCTTCATATGAAATTCTTATAATTTGCATATGAATTTCATATGATTTGCATATGAAGTTTATATGATTTGCATATGAAATGCATATGAAGATTTTGCATATGAATTGCATATCGGCTCACTTTATACCATTTGCATATGAAATTTTCATATGAAATGCATATGAAAAACATATGAAATTCATATTCCACACATTTTGTAGTGTAGCGGAATGGGAATTCGTCAGGAATCCGGAGGCCGTTTCACTAAACTTCGTAAGACTAAAATGTTCGTAAGTGCAAAATTATGATAGTCTGTAAATATCACATTAACAATGTTTTCTTGTAAACAATTATTGGATTTACATTTATTAATCATAGGCTGCTATGCTCCATAAATGTAAACCAATCAATTGGAATTTCCAGACGATCCTAAATTTGCACTTACGAACATTTTAGTCGTACGAAGTTTAGTGAAACGGGCCCCAGGTGTCTATTTCGACGTGAAACAGTTAACGCTGGCGCGGAGTGCAATACAAGTGAAATCAGTTTCTCGTATATAAGTGGTCAATGGACGATTACACGGACCTTCCGGCAACAGACAGACGTGTCTGTGACACATGCAGGAAGAAATGACCACAAACTGACCACACATGAGACACACCATGTAATTTTGTACCTTCGGACATCTGCGTAATTTCATGAAATATTTTACATTATTTTCCGTAAATGGTGTCACAAGCTGACAAAATTTTCAGAGTACATGCGGAATATTATTCCGCATGCACTCTGAAAATTTTGTCAACTTTTGACTTTATTTATGAAATATATTGTAATGTTTGTAAACGTATTTCATGAAATTACGCAGATGTCCGAAGGTACACAATCACATGGCGTGTCTCATATATGTGTAGACGTTTTATACAAAACGCACACAAAAAAAACAAACTTTTACGGATGAAAATTGACATTTGTGCTGTCAGAACAGAACAGAAAAAAACTTGTATTTGGAAATCTCCAGCAACATGCTTGTGGAATAGGAGACATAGAACACACATGCCTGCGTGAATCTTGCACATACTATCAACGTTTCTGAACAGCTATTGACAATGACAGCTCACACTCAAGCACTTTGATTGTCTGAAAACAGACTGCCTGAAAAACAGATTGCCTGAAAACAGACAGCTTGATTGGTTGAGCCTCAGCTGTTCTACAGCTGAGGCTCAACCAATCAAGCTGTCTGCTTTCAGGCACAATATTCAAGTATTTTGAAATAAATAAACTGACAAATATTTGCAGATTAGCAATAATTGTTTACAAGAAAACATTGTTAATGTGAAATGTACAGACTATCATAATTTTGCTCTTACGAACATTTTAGTTGTACGATGTTTAGCGAATCGGCCCCCATGACTCTAACTGGAGAAACTCTTACAAGCTTTCTGACTTTTCGACGTAAATGTACACCGGACGGACGGACGGACGGGACCGCAAGTGCAACGCAATATACCACCCTTGCTATCGCATAGGGGGCATACTAACTAGTGATAATTGGAATGAAGAAAGCCACATTCGGTGAAATTAGACAATGACATATAATGATTATTTTGACTGGTCACGTATCTCCGTAACAACGACAAATCTGTACATAATTAGACAGAGCGATTGTCATTGGATTGTTCAATCTGTTACGTGGTATTTCTACGACGGAATCTTTACTACGGTTTTCTAATATGGATAACACTTTGAAAGCAGTTTTGCAGCTGGCTGTAAGTTGTAACAGTTTTGCAATAAAATTAGAGCAAAGGCAGTTTCCAGCGGTTGCTACATTAGATGGAAGTACTGAAAGTACTGAGACGAGGTTATCTCTAGCATGGATTGAATGCAAACAATATCTGAATCTATTCGCAAGAATATACAAGAAACTAGGCAATCTTGCTTTGTTAAATGTTGCCAAATAATGGTATTATAGTGGCTTAGGAATGAATTTAACACACATAATGGTTACAACGGCTAAAACATTTAAGTAGTCTGTAGGTTAATGTCACATGCTATATGTCCGTTCCTTGCTTCAGGCCTGGTGGCAGTACTTTCAGTACTTTGCTTTTGTTTTACTATACTGCGTTATGGAAATTCACCCAAATTAATTTGACGAACAACTTGGTCAGTACAGCTTTAACAAGTGCAATTTTGGCCGCCATGCCAGTCTAACTCTAAACTGATTATGTAAATAGAATGCCGAGGTGTCTTACACGGACAAATTGGAGCCACAATGTCCTGTAAGTCTTCATCTACGGAGCCCCGGATTCTACATGGATTTTTTACATAGGGTATACCTATGTATAGGCATCGCCTCCGACAGTTAGCCACGCCCCAGACCCCCATCGATGCGGTGGTAGGTAGTGATATCTTGGAGTAACCATAACAACAAAATGCATTGTGTTACTCAACGTTTAACTGTCATACGCAACCGCTTATTGAAAATAATATAATGAAAAACTACTTGCACTGCACAATATCAACAACGGATGTTCTACGTACAAAAATACATCGGATTATTTTGTTGCGCGTGATTTGCACCCATTTGCAGCACAAATCGTGCGGTCATCGCTAAATTTAGTAACAGAGTTAACTCCCCTCCGAATACTCTCCGAAACAAGCGACGCGTTTAACACACAAACTACATCAAGTTTGACCTTCCGACAGCCAATTTTTAAACTCACCCGACACCTGTGCGAAAGAAAACTCGCACGTGTAGGTCTAACTGATGTTTAATCCTCATTCTCTCTCTTTTTAGTGACATTCCTGAATTCGGCCTGATTGAGATTTTTCTATGGTGGCCAATACACGCCAACATGAGTGTCAATTCTACGTTCAGGGAAGGGGGTCAATAAGTCAGTATTTAAGGTGATAACTTACAGTCAGGGAACAAATTAATGACAGTATAACACATCCAGCGTATATTAATACCCATATTAATGCAAGTACTGAAATATGACAAACAAGTTTGGGCTCCCATACATTGAAAATGTTGTCAGCGGTTTCGCCAATGACGTCATTTGTATGTTTTAATATACTCGATCCGGGGCCAACTATTTCATTCACAAAACAGAAGTAAACTTGGCGATGTACCGATAAGGCATTTTTAGGCGCGACACCGCTTCCGTGGCGGAATTATTGTAACTATTGCTCTTCAATCAGTTTTCAATATATCTATAATGATCATAGATATCTGGAATCTGTATACTTGAATTGATGATGTCTTGTATATGTGTTACCGTATATCTGATATTGCTATGCATAATCTGTAATGGTGTTGAATGTTTTTGGATACTGTAGCAGTGCATACTGAACTTTAAGTTGTGCTATATCAATAGTTTACCCCTTAACCATTAAAACGCTGAAAAATAAAATTGCCGTCTGCTCATTTTTTATATTTTAATCTCTTTAAAAACCTGTTTTGGTAGCGCAGTAGAATCGTCTCGGTATGTTTTTGAGGAGAAAATATAAAATATTTAAAACAGCAGACGACAATTGTCGTTTCCAACGCTTTAAAGGTACATGCCCACTCAGTAAGCCCAAAATGTCATTTATAGGAATTAAATAAGTGTATAACTGTGTCAATATTCCACCAGTTCTAAACGTTACAAGTGCCCGCTATACAGATATAATCATTAGTAATATTTATTTTACTGATAGTGACGCGCGGTGGTATCAGGCTATTTTCATATGCAAATGAGGCATGATATTTTTTAATTATGTATACTAAAGAAATGCGTCACCTGAAAAAATAATATTTTCGACAGATTTTAAAGTATGATCATTGCACATCATAAAATAAATACAGAGATTAAATAGTAATGTCCGTTAACATTTTAAGCAAACACGGTTATCGCCCCTGATATCAGTGTGTAAATTTACGTCTGATATAAAATGTATAATAATGCCATACATTTTGTACCTACTGAGTGGGCATGTACCTTTAAGGGTTAATGGAACTGCAACACCAACAATCAATCAATCAATCAATCTAGTTTAATCTTGTAGTACCCTATGTTCAGTACTTTCAGTACTTTGATTTTATTAATTCGTTCCCACGAAATAACAATTTGTTCCCTCAATTTAACAATTCGTTCCCTCGAATTAACAATTCGTTCCCTCGAAATGACAATTCGTTCTCTCAATTTAACAATTCGCTCCCTCGAATTAACAATTCGTTCCCACGATATAATAATTCATTCCCCTCGAATTAACAATTCCTTCCTACTAAATGACAATTCGTTCCTTCAATTTAACAATTCGTTCCCTCGAATTAACAATTCGTTCCCACGATATAACAATTCGTTCCCTTGAATTAATAATTTGTTACCACGAAATGACAATTCGTTCCCTCAATTTAACAATTCGTTCCCTCGAATTAACAATTCGTTCCCACGATATAACAATTCATTACCACGAATTAACAATTCGTTCCCGTGGGAACGAATTGTTATTTCGTGGGAACGAATTGTTAAATTGAGGGAACGAATTGTTAATTCGTAGGAACGAATTGTTAATTCGTGGGAACGAATTGTTAAATTGAGGGAACGAATTGTTATTTCATGGGAACGAATTGTTAAATTGAGGGAACGAATTGTTAATTCGTGTGAACGAATTGTTAAATTGAGGGAACGAATTATTATTTCATGGGAACGAATTAATAAACAAAAGAATTCGACGTCCCCTGTGGGGCTCGGTACGATTTAGTTCAAACTGTTGCCTATAAAGCGGAAAACGTGCAGCTACGTCGAAAGTTGGCACACAAACTTCAGAAGTCAAGCGGAACTACTTGTATGCTTAGACATCGTGTCAATATCTTTCAATAGATTGTAGCTATTCTATGATGATACGATATTGATTTTACATTATACTTTTCATCATCCGTGTTTGTTTCAATGAACGTCTGTTTCTTCATACTCATTTCATTCATGTCGTCAGCTGTCACACAAATCATGCGCCACTACATATGATACACGCCATGTGATTGTGTACCTAAGAACGTGTGCGATATTTCATGAAAATATTTACAAAGGTTACGCTATTTTTCGTAAATTTTGTCGAAAGTTGACTAACTTTCCATAGATAATGCGGAATTCTATGAAAATTGTGTAATCTTTCGACGTCATTTACAAAAAAATATTACAGTTTCTGTCAATATAATTCATGAAAAATCGCACATGTTCTTAGGTACAATATCACATGACGTATCTCATATGAATTAACAATTCGTTCCCACGATATAACAATTAGTTCCAACGAATTAACAATTCGTTCCCACGGTCCCATGGGAACGAATGGTTCAATTGAGGGAACGAATTGTTAATTCGTGGGAACGAATTGTTAAATTGAGGCAACGAATTGTTATTTCGTGGGAACGAATTAATAAAAAAAAAATGCTTACGTCACCTGCAGGGGTTCCGTAGAATGCCGAGGTGACCTACGCGGACAAATTGGAGCCACAATGTCCTTGAAGTCTTCATCTGCTACTGTCGGTCGCATTTCATTAAGCTCAATACAATTTCGTCGTCTGCTGTTTATTTTTGTTAGACATCTATTGAATACTAGATTTCTCTTTAGACGGAAATAAGAAATCTTGAAATAGATGAAAATTGCGAATTTTTGAAATAACATAAAAACAACCACAAACAAATAACATTATCCAGATGGGCTGAAATTAAAATCGCGCTCCAGATGATATTTTTTTCTGTATCAGTCTTGGATAAATATTCTCACGGTAAAATAAGGGTTGCAACATGTATACGGTTTATAGCGTCTATGTTGTCAGAGTTGAAAACAGTAAATTAAGCATATACTCAAGCGTTTCATAAGAGCTCAAAGTGTCACACGACAGCACAGGTGACTGAAACAGATCATGAACGTGTCTTCTAGGATATTGTAGTTTTAACTATACCATCATTCGATTTATTTTTGCTGTCACCTTAATATATATTTGTATGCCCCCTGTCTCGGTAGATATAGTGTTTGGACTGTGTGCCCGTGTGTCCGTGTGTGTCCGTGTGTCCGTCCGTGTGTCCGCCGCATTAAGAAGTTCGTCGGACTTTCTCAATTATGTCATAACGTATATATCCCTTGAAGGATTGCTTACATATTTCAACACAGCATACCTGTCGACAAATGTCACACATTTGTTCTGCCATTAATATGATCTTGACTTTCTGACCTACACAACTTTTGAACTTTTTCGCACTTCAAGAAGTTAGCCGGAGTTTCTCAATTCTGTTATAACTTCTATATCCCTTGGGTAATTACTTTAATATTTCAATACATCATACTTGGGGGCAAATGTCATACAGTCATGCTGCCCTTAAAATGACATTGGCTTTTTGACCTTCACAGCTTTGAACTTTTTAACACATTAAGAAGTTCGCCGGAGTTTCTCATTTCTGTCATAACTTCTATATCCCTTGATGTATTACTTTAATTAATATGCCAATACATCACAATTGTGGACAAATGCCACACATCCACACTGTCCTTAATATGACATTGACCTTCATAACTGTGCTTGTGAATACTTATCACTTTGGTTAATTAACTTTCCCACAGTTTGCTCTTTATTTTGCGTAGTCTATTGTTTATTTTGTCATCAGCTGTTTATTTTTTCAGTTTTGTCGTCTGCTGTTTATTTTTTCATTTCTGTTATATTCGCGAATAACTTTATTACCAGTAACGTTTGTCTCCAAGGAACTTAGGAAATGTCATTGACATTTTAAACTGGTGAACACTAGGGGTTGACATCAACGCTTAGTGTCCACGTGTGAAAAGAAGCCTGCATTGCCGGTAGGGATTGACATTATGGCTTAGTGTCCACGTATGAAAAGAAGCCTACATTGCATGTAGGGTTTGACATTAACACTTAGTGTCCACGTGTGAAAAGAAGCCTGCATTGCAGGTAGGGGTTGACATTGACGCTTAGTGTTCACGTGTGAAAAGAAGCCTGCATTGCAGGTAGGGGTTGACATTGACGCTTAGTGTTCACGTGTGAAAAGAAGCCTGCATTGCACGGTAGGGGTTGACATCAACGCTTAGTGTCCGCGTGTGAAAAGAAGCCGGCATTGTCGGTAGGGGTTGACATTAACGCTTAGTGTCCACGTGTGAAAAGAAGCCGGCATTGTCGGTAGGGGTTGACATCAACGCTTAGTGTCCACGTGTGAAAAGAAGCCGGCATTGTCGGTAGGGGTTGATATTAACGCTTAGTTTCCACGTGTGAAAAGAAGCCTGCATTGCCGGTAGGGATTGACATCAACGCTTAGTGTCCAGGTGTGAAAAGAAGCCTGCATTGCCGGTAGGGATTGACATCAACGCTTAGTTTCCACGTGTGAAAAGAAGCCTGCATTGCCGGTAGGGATTGACATTAACGCTTAGTTTCCACGTGTGAAAATAAGCCTGCATTGCCGGTAGGGATTGACATCAACGCTTAGTGTCCAGGTGTGAAAATAAGCCTGCATTGCCGGTAGGGATTGACATCAACGCTTAGTTTCCACGTGTGAAAAGAAGCCTGCATTGCCGGTAGGGATTGACATCAACGCTTAGTTTCCACGTGTGAAAAGAAGCCTGCATTGCCGGTAGGGGTTGACATTAACACTTAGTGTCCACGTGTGAAAAGAAGCCTGCATTGCCGGTAGGGATTGACATCAACACTTAGTGTCCACGTGTGAAAAGAAGCCCGCATTGCCGGCAGGGGTTGACATTAACACTTAGTGTCCACGTGTGAAAAGAAGCCTGCATTGCCGGTAGGGGTTGACATTAACACTTAGTGTCCACGTGTGAAAAGAAGCCTGCATTGCCGGTAGGGATTGACATCAACACTTAGTGTCCACGTGTGAAAAGAAGCCCGCATTGCCGGCAGGGGTTGACATTAACACTTAGTGTCCACGTGTGAAAAGAAGCCTGCATTGCCGGTAGGGGTTGACATTAACACTTAGTGTCTACGTGTGAAAATAAGCCTGCATTGCCGGTAGGGATTGACATCAACGCGTAGTGTCCACGTGTGAAAAGAAGCCCGCATTGCCGGCAGGGGTTGACATTAACGCTTAGTGTCCACGTGTGAAAAGAAGCCTGCATTGCCGGTAGGGATTGACATCAACGCTTAGTTTCCACGTGTGAAAATAAGCCTGTATTGCCAGTAGGGATTGATATCAACGCTTAGTGTCCACGTGTGAAAAGAAGCCTGCATTGCCGGTTGGGGGTTGACATAAACGCTTAGTGTCCACGTGTGAAAAGAAGCCTGTATTGCCGGTTGGGGGTTGACATAAACGCTTAGTGTCCACGTGTGAAAAGAAGCCTGCATTGCCGGTTGGGGGTTGACATAAACGCTTAGTGTCCACGTGTGAAAATAAGTCGGCATTGCCGGTTGGGGGTTGACATAAACGCTTAGTGCCCACGTGTGAAAAGAAGACGGCATTGCCGGTAGGTGTTGACATTAAAGCTTAGTGTCCACGTGTGAAAAGAAATCGGCATTGCATGTAGGGGTTGACATTAACGCTTAGTGTCCACGTGTGAAAAGAAGCCGGCATTGCCGGTAGGGGTTGACATTAACGCTTAGTTTCCATGTGTGAAACGAAGCCTGCATTGCCGGTAGGTATTGACATCAACGCTTAGTGTCCACGTGTGAAAAGAAGCCTGCATTGCCGGTAGGGGTTGACATTAACATTAGTGTCCACGTGTGAAAAGAAGCCTGCATTGCCGGTAGGGGTTGACATAAACGCTTAGTGTCCACGTGTGAAAGGAAGTCGGCATTGCCGGTTGGGGGTTGACATAAACGCTTGTGAAAAGAAGCCGGTATTGCCGGTTGGGGGTTGACATCAACGATTAGTGTCCACGTGTGAAAAGAAGCCTGCATTGCCGGATTCTCTTCACACGTGGACACTAAGGGTTCATAAACAATAGGCGGTTCTACACTAGCGTAATAAATATGTTAATGAGACAAAATCACGGTTAGTGATAAGTACAGCTTCGGTGTATGTTTCTTTGCTTATGCAATAAGTAGAATATTCCAATCGTGATACTAATCAAAAAGGTATCAAAGGCATCTAATTATTAAACTCATAGGCCGACTTCATAAGAAGCGAGACATAGCCTCATTTCTTATGAAATCAGTCAACTCGTTTAATAAATATCATATTTAAATCATCACTCATGTAAGATGCTCTACGTATCAAACTGAACTCGAGGAGTTAACTCTTTGCATGCCGGGAAACTTGTGGGCTATAAATAGTTCAAAATATCAGACGACAATTCATTATATTTTCTTATATTTCTCCCTGTACATTAAATAGCATGAATACGTCTAGGGATTTCATTATAATTGAGCCGGAGGACGCAATTCTAATGAAATTCCAATACATATTTACAGTGAGAAATACGAAAAATGCTCCGAATTTGTCTACTGTTATTTTCAGCGCTGGCTTGCAAAGATTTAAATAAACCCAATACGCTTCTTGCACAGCCGTCTGCGTTAATCTTGCCGAGATTATCAACGTTTCTGAACATTTATTGGCAATGCTCGCCATCAGATCAGGCTCAGTCACACGAGCTGTTTGATTTCAGACAAAACATACAAGTATGTGAAAATAGAAAATTGACATTTATTGCCGAGATTAGTGCAGGCGGTCTTGTATTTATTCACGATCGAGGTATAAACAACGATGTTTATTTTGTAACTAATAAACAATTAGGTAATGTGGAATCCTCTGTGAATACAATGCAGCAAAATACTTTACCATCTGGATAGGCTAAATATGAACGTGCTAATTGCCCAACATTGAAGTCCATGTCAAAATAAAGATGTACAGACAGATTTCTGTGAAGCAATTGTATAATTTATAGTAGTCGTTTGTAACAAATGCAATATAAGAAACAGTCGCCGTGTCCTATTGGATAAGGCATGCGCCTCACAAATGGAGGTCGAAGGTTCGAGCTCGGACTGTTTGTTTGTTTGTTTGTTTGTTTGTTTGTTTGTTTGTTTGTTTGTTTGTTTGTTTGTTTATTAGTGTTTAACTGCCTATCAACAGCTAAGGTCATGTAAGGCCGGGCAAACGGGTTCGATCCCATTTTAACCTGCTGCAATGGGGGGGGGGGAAATCCCAAAATCAGAACGGAATATTTACATCGAGAACAAATATATTCAGCCCTGAAATTAGAATAGCATGACCTGGTGCCAGGTCCATACCACACCAAATCACTTGGCCCCTTCCCCTAACATAGGATTACGAATATCGTAACACTCACATAAGGGGTATAACCAGATTCAACTGTCACATACAAAATGTCAAAGACGTATGTGACGGCCAAACCAGGTCTCCAGTTGGAATTCCGTTAAGGATGAACCCCGATCGTTAAATTACCCATCGCGTGCTCCCACCTGCCACCCACTCGAGCTCGGACTGATGTGGTCGGTTGGATAGAAGGATAGGAGTTGAGAAGTACTGATTGATAGAGTGTCTCATAGGTGAAATATGACTGACCCTTTCGATATGGGATGAGACTATAATAAACACACTTTACTTTTACATCTAGTTATGGAGTACTAAGACTGGACATCGGGTTAATGTCTGTATTGATGACCACTACTGGGGGCCGTTTCACTAAACTTCTTACGACTAAAATGTTCGTAAGTGCAAACTTAGGATCGTCTGGAAATTTTAATTGATGAATTTACATTTATTGAGCATAGGCTGCATAAGCAGCCTATGCTCAATAAATGTAAATCCAACAATTGTTTACAAGAAAACATTGTTAATGTGAAATTTACAGTCTATCATATTTTGCACTTACGAACATTTTAGTCGTACGAAGTTTAGTGAAACGGCCCCCTGGTGTATGTGTGCTTATTCTGGTATTGTACACAACCGCATGCGTTAATTGTGTCCGGATTATCAACGTTTCTGAACATCTATATGCAATGCCAACTCACAATCAAGCATATTTGCTTGTCTGAGCCTGAGCTGCAGGACAGCTCATGCTCATGCTGAGCCAATCAATCTTCTTGATGTCAAGCACAATATTCAAGTATTTTGAAATAAATAAATTAACAAATATCGGCAAGATTAGCGCACGCGGCAGTGTAACCGACTTCAGTGAAGGCGACGAGCGTAGGCCCTGATCAGCCTGCGCGGATGCAGCGCAGTCTGATCAGGAGCTACGCTGATCACAAGCGTCGTAAGACACATTTCCAAAGCCAGAGGTCATACCACCTTATTTCTTATAGTATGCTGCTATGCTGGTCAAAACTGTCTTAAGGTGTATTTTTCACCGCCGTTTATGTAATAGTATGAAAAGTAAGTAAAATCCCGCCAAATCCATCAACCAATCACCATAATAAACCCCACCAGCCATCACGGAGCCATAAAAGCTAATTAATATAGTTCAAGGGTTTCATGTGACCATCACTTAAAGACCTACGTGTATGTGATGAAAATTGTTATATTTTCTATAAATAAATCACCATGGGTATCCATTTGCAACAAAAATGCCGTCAACAGATTTTTTCATTCATAGGAATACGAAAATTGGATTTCAGGCGTTATCTAATTAAAGTACATTTAAATTGAGACAAGCCATGCGATTTTTTATCGAAGAAAATGTGCGAGTTTTCATGAAAAATATTTACAAAAACTGTTATAATTTTGGTCAATGACGTCAAAAGTTGACCAAATTGTCATAGCAAATGCGGAATATAATTCCGCATTTGCTATGAAAATTTCGTCAACTTTTAAAATAATTCACGGAAGATATCGTACATTACGTAAATATTTTTTATGAGATATCGCACATCTTCTTAGGTACAAACTTACACGGTTTGTCTCATTTGAGATTGCATCTGAGAGTTGCTCTCATGTAGGACGTGATGTCGAAAACAGACATGCTGCATGTACGTATGGCGGATAGCCTTAATACAATGTCTTAAATTCGCATTTAGAAATAAATTATAGTTAATTGAAATAGTGATAAATTTAATGAAGTTTACTGTCTTACATGAGTAATGATTAGATGAATAATTCCATGCGAAACCAGGCTCCATCTAGTTTCGTAAAACAAATCCGTAAACGAATGTAATAAGGATCATATTGAAACTATTGAAAATAAAAATGTCGATATTATATTTGCCTTCAGATCATGTATGTATGTTTTATCTTATTTTCATAATACGCCGCATCTATTTTTGAATCAGAATGGGACTCACTCTATTTAATTTGACGCATGACGTCGACGTCGTAAGTCACAACGATTGACGCAAATTTCGCATTTATAGCAATATGCATAGTGCAATATGCATAGTTGAATAGTTAATAATAATACGCCTTATTTTCATCGTCATTGCAATGAAGTAGTACGATACAATACGCCCTGTTAATACACTATATATGTATTACTTATAGAGAATAGTAGGTTAGTGCCGTGAATGGGAAAATAATATCTGGCAAGGCTTAGGAAACGGGATGGGCGAGGCTCTGCCGAGCACATCCCGTTTCCGTGCCGCGCCAGATTTTATATTTTTTATATTTATTTTCTTTTTAGTTACAAACATACATGTTAAATCGGCGCGCCAGATATTACTACTATTTTATTTATCCCGTCAACATCTACAAATAGCTTCAAAATGCAAAATAACACCAGCCACCGCACATATTCATACGCAGTGATTAGGTCGTATTGACAGGATATCAAAAATGTTTCACGGCACATACGCACTGTGTTAACGGGATAAAAATGAATTAAATATCAATGTTGTAAGAACGGTTCAACATTAGCATGGATCATACCATGTTTTATATACACTACGGCCTGCGCTAATCTTGCCAATAGTTATGCAATTATTTATTTCAAAATAATTGAATATTGTGCTACGAGCCCAGGCTCAGACAATCAAATTGCTTGCTTCCGAGTTGGCAGTGCCAATAGATATTCAGAAACGTTGATAATCTGAGCAAAATTAACGCAGGCAGTTGTGTATTAAGGGGTGAAATACTTAGCAAGTGTATACGTAGTACAGTGGAACATCTTTGAACAGGACACCCTGGTGTCCCCAGGGTGTCCGGTTTAAAGATGTTCCACTGTAAATCAGACATGTGAATGCCAATGTATGCGGCTGTGCTTTGTGAACTTGAACAGGCATTATCATCATAAATATACACCAATAATTTCAGCACAAAAATATTTACACAATTCCCTAACATTTGATTGGCCCGTAGCAAGTCTATGTCCAAAATTTATATCCCAGTAAACTCCCACGCCGAACTACATTCCGTAACCGTGAGGCGCAGTTAAAATAATTCTTAAGAAAACGGAAGATAAACACATTTTCTTGATGAATTTATTTCAAATGCTGGAATTATATGGAATGAATGGCCATTTTTGTGGAATTTATCGGGGATATAAACTTGGAAAAGTCGCGGGAATACTGGACGAGGCCTTCCGGCCTTCGTCCAGTATTCCCGCGACTTTTCCAAGTTCATACCCCGATAAATTCCACAAAAAGGCCATTCATTCCTACTATGAAACCCATACAAATAAGGATACACAAACTGCCTGCGTGTTCGGTTTAGAGACGTTCTACTGTATATGGTCCACTCACCTGTGAACGAGAGTTGACACGTGTTCAGTTTCTATCTTTCAAAATACTTGAAGAGTTGGCTTGAAATCAAGCTAGATTGACTGAGCCTGAACTGTGTTACAGCTCAGGCTCAGTCAATCAAATTGCTTGCGAGTTGGCATTGGCAATTGATCGTCAGAAACGCAAAATTAAGTCAGGCAGCTGTGTATTAAGGGGTGAAAGGTTAGGAAGGATATGCATACGCGTAGTACAGTGGAACCCCTCTATACCGAAGAGCCTGGCGATCTCATTTTGTTTAATTTAGATGGGTTTTGTTGTAATTATTTCATTGTCGTGTCTGTTCATGATTGAAAATGACAAAAAATTGGCATCGAGAGCTTAATTACAGTGGAACCTCTCTAAACCGGACACCCTGGGGACCTCCCAGGGTGTCCGGTTTAGAGAGGTTCCACTGTATACGGTCGACTCACCTGTGGACGAGAGCAGGCACGTGGCCATGTATACGAGGAGGGCCAGCGGAAGCGACCAATAGTTCACGGAGACACCAATGTAACTCTCAATGTGCATCGTGCAATCTTCGGGCGTGGGGTAACTCCCGCCGAAATCGCACATTTATAATCCAGGGTCAGAGCAAATTATTCCGTGATTCAAGACTTCTGTGGACCTCCCGCCAAAATACACGTTAAATTATTCCGGGATTCAATTCTTCAGTGAACCACCCACCGAAATGCACGTTAAAATATTCCAGGATTCAATACTTCTGTGTATTTCCCACAGAAATTCACGTTAAATTATTCCGGGATTCGAAGACTTCTGTGTAATTCCCGCCGAAGTGCACGTTAATTTACACAAATGTACGTTAAATTATTCCGGGAGTCAAGACTTCTGTGTAATTCCCGCCAGAATCACACATTTTTAATACAGTTTCAGCACAGTATATTCCAATATGCGAGACTTCGGTGCAACTCGCGCCAAAATAACACATTTATAATCCGAATCCGAGTTCAGCACAATCTTTTCCGGGATTCAAGACTTCTGTGTAATTCCCGCCCAAATCGCACATTTATATTTCCGGGTTAGCACAATCTAGCAATAAACCCCATGCTTTTAATCCTTCCATTGGCTTCTGTGCACACCATTGTAAGATGTGTTAGCCATACAGGGGCGGGTCCAGCATTTGGGGAACGGGGGGGGGGGGATTGTCTAGTTGCGAAGGTAACTCTTGCAATCTACTCCCGTACCGTACCGTCCGTAGCTAGCGGGAGTTTGCAAGAGTTACTGTTCGCAACTAGGGGGTTGTCCTATTTTCGAGCTCTTCGAAATGCCCTTTCCTGTGTTTTACGGCATTTAAATTCAGACTCCAACTGGTGGTAAACTGTGATTTATGTAAACTCCGTGGCTGAACGAGGGGGGGGGGTTGCAACCCTGGACACACACCCCCCTCTAGATCCGCCCATGTCATATGTACGTACGGTGAACGTGATTCACCACTATTCAAACACAGATTGTGTTGTGAGATGACACAAGCCATGTGACTTTGTACCTTAAGAGATGCGCGATATCTTACGAAAACAAATATTTCCAAATTTGACGTAAGTGACGTCGAAAGTTGACGAAATGTTCCGCATTTGCTATGTCTAAATTTCGCCAACACTTTGCGTAAATAGTTGTCATGAAAAAGCTTTGTTACAACATAACATGACTTTTCTCATTTATATATACACAAACGGTACAATGAAATATATTCAAAATACAATGTACGTATTTCGTGTATACGGAAGAACCTCTCTAAACCGGACAACAAAAAACATTATAGGAATGAATAGCCTTTTTGTGGAATTTATCGGGGTATAAACTTGGAAAAGTCGCGGGAAGACTGGACGAAGGCCGGAAGGCCTCGTCCAGTATTCCAGCGACTTTTCCAAGTTTATATCCCCGATTAATTCCACAAAAAAGGCCATTCATTCCTTATAATTCCAGCATTTGAAAATGTGTTTATTTTCCGTTTTCGTAAGAATTATTTTAACTGCGCCTCACGGTTACGGAAAGTAGTTCGGCGTGCGAGTTTACTGGGATATAAATTTTGGGCAGAGACTTGCTACGAGTCAATCAAATGTTAGGGAATTGTGTAAATATTTTTGTGCTGGAATTATATGTGATCATAATTTTGATGGGTTCTTGGTCATTTATCTTAGTTGATAATGCATGTTCGTGATCGCATATCACACAGCTATGGCTCAGAATGATAAAATACCTGATTTACAGTGAAACGTCTCGAAACCGGACACTCTGGTGCCTCCCAGGGTGTCCGGTTTAGCGATGTTTCACTGTATTACGAATATCAGAACCGTTTTTACTGTGTATATGACGCATAGTTTACTAATTTGTGGCTGTGACCGGAGAAATGAGCTTATTGAATGTGTAACCAGTGTAGATGCTGATCAAATAGCACACTACTGTAGCATTATAACGATCTATATTCCTTTTTAGAAGCATGGCGGGTGTTTCATTGATGAAATGGCGAATAGTGCAGATCCTGATCAGACTGTGCGGATGCACAGGCTGATCTGGATCTACACTAGTCGCAAATCCCATAAACTTCAATCCCAAATTACAGCATTTTTTGTTTCTCCTCAATCCTCTGATACTAATGTGTATATATGACATGTACTTAAGCAAATGAACTAACATACTGTTTAAACCAACACGCATTCGTTAGTTTCTACAACACTTTTAAGGTACATGCCCACTCAGTAGGCACAAAATATTCTTTATATCGGAGACCTCATCTGAGACATTTTCTGGCAAAATAAACATTCATTCACCATTAGGCCACGTATTGATTGACCTTATTATACATTTTATATCAGGCGTAAATTTACACACTGATATCAGGAGCGATAACCGTGTTTTCTTAAAATGTTTACGAACATTGCTATTTATTCTCTGTATTTGTTATTTAATGTGCAGTGATCATACTTTATACTATGTCGAAAATATTATTATTTCAGGTGACGCATTTAATTAGTATAAATAATTAAAAAATATCATGCCTCATTTGCATATGAAAATAGCCGGATACCACCGCGAGTCACTATCAGTAAAATAAATATTACTAAATGATTATATCTGTATAGCCAACACTCGTGATGTTTAGAACTGGTGGAATAGTGACACAATTATACACTTATTTAATTCCTATAAAGAACAGTTTGTGACTACTGAGTGGGCATGTACCTTTAACTGATACCTTTCAAATACCCTCTATAATCATTATGCTACTTTCTCCATTTGAAAAGAAGTCAACATACAGTAAAACACTTGTAACTCAGTTATATATTTACACAGATATTCAAATTAATAATCCGCATGGAAAAATAAACACTACGAAAATCACTTAATGAGAATTGTATTTGCACATACATGTGTATATTTAAACTAACATTCCATAGGCATATACATATAATTCATATCTAATATTTGATTAAATCCTTCACACTGTGTCGTACGAGGAACACCACAAAGGTATGATATCGCTTAATGACTGTTGTTGCGGAGCAGAAGCTAAACGAGTTTTCATTGGTCGATTGTCGCACTGGGATCTTGGCGGGATCGATAGTTTACAAGCTGGCAACATGTATTGTGCAACACGTTTCACTATTCCGTAGTTTCGTACTTTTCTAACCCGCTGTTTCGAACTTTCTCCGAAATGTCATTATCTGCGGTCGTCCCGTTCTATTTCCCAAAACCTCAGTGTATCTGATATGGGGCATATTGGAGAATTTCCATATACAGAAAAGTATTATATGTGACTGAATGGATAAATAGCGCTTACGGCAATTGAATGAGTCAATGGAAAATGACGAGGGTGTGGGCTGTGGGCTATGTCAGAGACATACGTAATTTGTGTAATTCCATGAAATGCGTTTTCAAAATTTACAATATTTTCCGTAAATGACGTCAAAAGTTAACACAATTTTCAGAGTACATGCGGAATTATATTCCGCATGTACTCTGAACATTTTGTCAACTTATGACTTTATTTATGAAAAATAATGTAAATTTTGTAAACGTATTTCAGAAAATTACGCAGATGTCCAACGGTACAAGATGACAATGTGTGTCTCAAATGCCACAAGCCACATTTCTCCTAACACAGTTACATTTTTCACAAAGATAAGAAACCAAGTTTTCTCAAATACCGCCCCACGTGTTACACGCCACGACAAAAATACACCTATTAAAGCAACCTATTCATTTCATCCTGGTGTTGCTAAGTGTCTAATAAAGCTACTGATTATTAATTAATTCCGTCGGCTTCAAGAAACACAAAGACAGAAGCTAATAATTATGATTACACGTATTTACTTCACGTACAACTATGTATTATCATTTTCTGAGACAATTACTGCTTCCGATATACTAAAATTCCAGTATTAACTAAATAGCGTGTTTGTAGAAGAGAAACTATTTCCTCGAATTATCCGCGGTTACTGGTTAGGAAACCGCGATACTTGGTTCACAAATAAGAACTGTTGCGGTCAGGAGAAATTGTCTTTATCGTCTTTGAGACCATTGTAGACCAAGATCAGACTGCGCGAATGTGTCAGTGTCTGCACTTCTCGTTATAGTCTGTTTCACGAAAGCTGCCCAAATTTTACGGCTATATAGACAATTCAAAAACAATATTGTTTTCGATAGTATTAAATTAAAGGAAAATTTAAGAATGAGCCTTCTTTTTATTTCGTGAAATTTGGTCAAATATTGATTTTATTGCGAATTTTTTTTTCCCCATGTTAAATCCCCATAGACATCTTCACGGAGTGAAGATTGAATTTTAGAAATACTGGACTGATTTTTAAAATTTAACTTTTGTATTCTTAGTTAGATCATATCCAAGCTATCTAGTCAGGTTTCGGAGTCAATTTCCAATTTTTTTCGTTTTTTGACGAAATAAAAAGAAGGCTCATTCTTAATTTTTCCTTTAATTTAATATTATCAAAAGAAATCTTGTTTTTGAATTGTTTATATAGCCGTAAAATTTGGGCAGCTTTCGTGAAACAGACAGTAGTTATTCAGTCCGTGCATGAAGCGCTCGTCTTACTTTTACCGATACATCACCGACTGTGTTAATCTTGCCGATATTTAGCAATTGCTTTATTTCAAAAATACTTGAATATTATGTTTAACATCAGATAGCTTGATTATTGTCTGAACCCGAGCTGTGCTACAGCTCAGGCCCAGTCAATCGAATTGCTTAATTGCGAGTTGGCATTGCCAATATATGTTCACAAACTTTGATAATCTAGGCAAGATTAACGCAGACAGTTGTGTAAAAAGCAGCATATGTTCTTATCAAACTGCATGAGTGCGCTAGTAGCTAAGGACCTAAACTGGTAGCAAATGTCATAAAACCCATTTTCAGTCACCGATCCGGAGCTAGCGTCGACAATAACGGCATAAGGGCCATTTCTACACACTCAGAAATGAATTACACTAAATCGTGGCAGAAAGAAAATATGATGCGGCAATTGGTTTCTCGTTGCACAGATTCCAGTAAAAAGTGGAATAATACTTTGTTTTACTACATATATTATGTTTTTTTATTACACTCTCGCAAATTATTTGCACCGGTTTCGCTGTGAGAGAAAACCCGTAATCAACTCATTTCAAATAATACAACGTGAAAAGAACACCCGTAATTGCACGCCTGTTTTCTTGGAAACCACGAGCTACCGTGCAAAATGTTTAATTGTTATTACAGTCAAAACAAAGTTATTGGAAAATTTGGAAAGGCTGTCAACTAATCTAGAATGTTAATGTGATTGAACACATTCCAAACATGCACTCAATTATTTTTGGTTCATAGAAACAGCTGCGTAATTTGGATTTCAAAAAGTTTACATGACGTCACATTTGACATCACACAACGTAACGTCAACACGCGGGAAAACACGTCGTTGTATAACTATTCATGCGCACATCACAATTCATTGATTATAATCTAAAAAATGGACTAAATGTGCATATGTAACCGCCGTGGAAGTGTAATAAATAGGATATTCCATCGTACATGTTTGAATAGCGTAAATAATACACGAGTGTGCGTCGGCGTCCGTGCAAGCAACTCGTTCGCTACGCTCACTCGTTGCTTACGCGGAAGCCGACGCACACTCATGTATTATTTCCCGCTATTCAAAATGTACGATGGAATATCCTCTATATATTACATATTTCATCTATTCTGTGGCTACGTACATACATCGGAATAGAACAATATATGACGTTTCTTCCTATAATCGGCGATCTCTACAGACAGCATGCACTACAAGAGATTCCCCTGAAAATAGAATCACCCATTGCACAAAAGGGAGCTGCCAACAGTCACGTGATAGTGTTCATAAAACGTAAAATTTGTGCAACGATTTTGTGTTTGTGCATTTCACTGTAATTTATTTCTGAATCGTTTCCGTTTAGAGAGAATACTAAATGGTGTAAAACGCTCAGGGGTTATTCAAAAAGTAGTCCGGTGTAAAAAATAGTCCGAGTGTTTTAAGGTAACAGACACAGCTTGCTGGCAAATCTGGATCCATAAATACCCAGTTTCACTTGAGGAACAAGTCGGGGAGTTTACCACCAATGTCCAGCATTGTTGTAGCAGTTAACAGAAAATACTAAACCTGTTGGTCACGTGATGTAAACAGATTTCCGTGGCCCAGTAATGTAAAAAATATTTGGGAACATGACGAGGTTGAATTTATCTTACTTAGGAGTAAGTGAACCTATTATTTTAGGCATGCTGATCCAGTGCAGATATGCTGCAGGTCATGTAGAAGTAGGTCCCACAGTATCCATACGAATAGTAAAAGTAGGAGAGACTGACTTTATTGGATGAGATTCGGTTAAATTATATAGTAAAACTACAATGTATTCGATGTTTTCTAACCTTCTGAACTTCTATTGTTTTCAGTGCCTGAGCATGAGCTGTAGCTGGAGCTTGATTTCAAACACAATATCCAAGTACATGTATTTTGAAATAAAGAAATTAACAAATATTGACATGATTAACACTGGCGGTGGTGTACTGTTAATTAATATAACATTTGTCCCGCGACTTTATTGTATGCGTTTCACTGTAATTCATTTCTGATAATACCATAATGTAGCTCAAGCTCAACCAATCAGGCTGCTTATCAGGGTTTCTGAACATCAACTCGCAATCAAGCAGCTTGATTTGCTGAGCCTGAGCTGTAGCACAGCTCAGACTCAGCCAATCAAACTGCTTGATTTCAAGCACAATAGTCAAGTATTTTGAAATAAAGAAATCGGCCATGAAAGTGATCCATGAGTCCATTACTCACATAGACGTCCAATACGCACCATGCACCGGACTCATTTCTCACGCGGAGTTGCAAATACATACGCGAGCCGGTGATTTATTCAATTATCCCGATATACAGTCGATAAGCGTTTTAAACACCGCGAAGATGTCCGGTGATTGATTGATAGGCTTAACGCGGAATCTGGCGGCTCTATTCAATCTCGGGGTACACGGTTTAATGATGTACACGGCCGCCTGCGTTAATCTTGCCTACTGTCTGTTCCACGTTTTGTTGCCGACGAACTTTTGGCTATTAAACACATTAAATCTAAAATATCAATAAAAGTAAGTACATTTTTATCAATAACAAAAATGTCACCCTCCTCAAAAAATTGTATTTGATGAAATTCCATCAAATATTGATGTTATTGCGAAAACAAAGAAGATTTTCCTATGGGAATTTAACATGGGGGCTAAAAATAGATTTTTTAAAAATATTTTTTTTTAATTTATGGACCGATTTTCAAAATCTAACTTTTGTTTTCTTAGTTACATCATTTTCAAGCTATCTCGCCAGGTTTCGGGGTCAATTTCCAAAAAAAATAGTTTTTTGATCACAACCGCCTGCGTTAATATTGCCCAAATTAAACGTTTCTGAACATCTATTGGCTATCTCAACTCGCAATCGAGCAGCTTGATTGTATGAGCCTGACCTGTAGTACAGCACAGCTCAGACTCAGTCAATCAAGCTGCTTGATTTCAAGCACAATATACGAGTAATTTGAAGTATAAAATGACAAGTATTGGAAAGTTTAGCGCAGGCGGTGGTGTACGGAAACCCGCGTAGGAATCTACAGACAAAGCGTCTGTGAGGCCAACTAGAAAATAGTACATGTGTTTCCCTCACATGAAGTAGACGTTTTGGTGGCGATATGGTCGGGTAGGTAATTTGGGTAGGTACTTTAAATACACGTGTTTGTCATGCTGTTTTTTTTTAAATTGATGTCATTTGACAAACAGAAATGTTATAAGTTCAACCTATCCACAACAGTAATAGTCCGGGTAATATGCAAATCTGGCGAGAGGCGATTGTTGTAGAAAGGTTAGATATATGGACAAGTATTCATGTGGTGACTGTAAAGTTTGCCATGTTTGTTTGCAACAAAGGCCGCCATGCATATCAAAACACACGAACTATTCCAATACAGTTAACACTCGTTACCCCGACTCTTTTAAGTCAAACTCTTGATAACGTCAAGTTCAGAGTCACACGTACGTGTTTTCCTATAGACATCTCTCATCGTAACTCAAATTTTCGTTAACTCAAAGTATGTGCATCAGTCCCCTGGACTTTGAGTAAACCAGCATAGACTATATGTTTACTAAGGTTTCCGCAATAATACGATATGTTGAACAATTCTGCAAAAACGGGGACCCACTCTTCCGACGTTTCAGCACAAGGTATATGGGAGGTCCCCAGGGTGTTCGATTTAGTGAAAATCTACTGTAATTCAGGTATATGAGCGTACCGAGACATGCTAATGTTTAATTTCCAAGATGAAGAGTCATTAGCAGTCTACATAAATTACAGTGAAACACATCAAAATTAACTAAAACTATTGTTTCTATGTGTTCGGTTTAGGAGGTTTCATTGTACAATATCCTTTATGCAATGGAATGGTGCTTAACGGCCCACCATCCTTTATGTAAATGCCTGAAAATGGTGCGTGGAAACGTTGCGTGGAATGGCTGTTAAAAACAGTGTTAATTAAAGCGGACTTGTTTGGAATGGACTTAAGATTAGTTTGCGGGAAATGAAGTGAAATTCTAGGGAGGAAATTGTAAGCGTTAATTCCAATAGCTATATTGTGATACACCACGGTCTGCGCTAATCTTGCCAATATTTGTGGAATTCTTTATTTCAAAATACCTGAAAATTGCATTTGATTTAAACAATATTTTATTTCGTTTCATCATGTAGATGAACATGCATACATACATAACACGATGGTATGATACATAAACAGGATTATACAACAAGATTTCGAAAGGCTTATATGAATCTTCTCCAGAATCTGGATAATAGCAAGGATATGGAGTAGATGGCATGTAATGAAGGTATGGTATATTGTGGTTAACATTCTAATTAAAATTCCACTTGCAATCAAGCAGCCTGATTGACTAAGCCTGAGCTGTGCTACAGCTCAGGCTCAGACAATCAAATTGCTTGATAGCGAGTTGGTATTGCCTATTGCCTAGGTGTTCAGAAGCGTTGAAACGTGGACAAGATTAACGCAGGCGATCGTGCGCGTATCCCGCCGTCGACTGAACCGCGAGAACAGCGGTGGCTTTCAGGCAATTAATAAAAGTGGTTTTTTATTTGCAAAATTGTCTAGTTATCGCCGACTCAGCGGATAACGATGCCAATGGTGAAATAAAACCCCGGAGAGATCGGTGGAACGAAGAACTGGGTAATTTTACAACAGATCTTAGTAGTACGGATGTCGGTATGAAGATAGGCGTACTGCTAGTACCGGAGTCAGTTCTGAAAAGAGGAATACACAGGCAGTGCCTGCGTTAATCTTGCCCAGATTATCAACGTGTCTGAACATCTATTGGAAATAACATCTCGCAATCAAGCAATTTGATTGTCTGACCCTGAGCTGTGGCACAGCTCAGACTCAGACAATCAAACTGCTTGATTTCATCAACAAATTAAGTATTTTTAAGTATAAACAAAGACAAATATTAGCAATATTAGCGGTGGCTCAGATAAATGTGCTCAATCAATATACATAGCAGCCATATTGGACGCCATCTTGAATTCTGAATTAGGCTCAAGTAGGATATCGTGTGACGTTTGCTAGTTTGCTTCTTAGTTATACTGGCAAACATTGAAAAATCAGCTTTGCCTTATTTTTAAATCTTTCTGAAATTCATGTGTTCGTCCATTTGTACACTCTGTGTTATTTCGTCAATGAAGTCATTATACACTACGGCCTGCTCTATTCTTGCCAATATTTGTCAATTTCTGTACTTCAAAATACTTGAATATTGTGCTTGAAATCAGCAGCCTGAGCTGTGCCACAGCTCAGGATCAGCAAATCAAGCTGCTTCATCGTGAGTTTAGCATTGACGATATATGTTCAGAAGAAACGCTGATAACCTGGATCAGCTTTACGCAGGCGGGTGTGTAAATTTGGCATTGCCAATACATGTTCAGAAACGTTGATAACCTGGATAAGATTTACGCAGGCGGGTGTGTAAATTTGGCATTGTCAATACATGTTCAGAAACGTTGATAACCTGCATAAGATTTACGCAGGCGGGTGTGTAAAGTTGGCATTGCCAATACATGTCCAGAAACGTTGATAACCTGGATAAGATTTACGCAGGCGGATGTGTAAAAGTTGGCATTGCCAATACATGTTCAGAAACGTTGATAACCTGGATAAGATTTACGCAGGCGGATGTGTAAAAGTTGGCATTGCCAATACATGTTCAGAAACGCTGATAACCTGGATAAGATGATGTGTAAAAGTTGGCATTGCCAATACATGTTCAGAAACGCTGATAACCTGGATAAGATTTACGCAGGCGGATGTGTAAAAGTTGGCATTGCCAATACATGTTCAGAAACGTTGATAACCTGGATAAGATTTACGCAGGCGGATGTGTAAAAGTTGGCATTGCCAATACATGTTCAGAAACGTTATTAACTTGGATTCTTTCCCTACTTAAGGGATGTTTTAATAAGTCCCGTTTTGTCCTGATGCGCCGCACATATCAGAGAAAATGACCACTGAAACTGATATAACTACCGCTGTGTGTGTGGAGCCAGATAATGAACTGCCCATTAGCTAATTATTGGTATGTACTTAAGCAAACTTGAAAAAAACATAACATTGTTCCAAATGTATGTTTAGATCAGTTCGTTCATCCCCGACGTGAAAGTATATAGCTGTTTGATCTAGCGGTTGTTTCGTTGTTTGGTTTAGCTTATGTTTAAGGGTAGGAATTGGCCCGAAGACCTTCCAAACCAGTGCATTTGAGCCCAAAAAGTATCAGGCCAATGGCCGTTTGTCCGTTTGTTTCAGAATTTACTAATATCTGCGATACAGTCTAAATATATGCATTAAATGAAGGTCGTTATTTCTTTTCAATCTGTTGTATTGCGTTTATCGGTATGGTCGATATTAAAATCCATACACTCGTTGTTGTAAGTAAAGAAATGGGGCTTATGGCATATATGGCTGGTCTATATCCTTGTATACTAGCTCACACATTGATTCAACCTGATGATGTTTGATAGAAACCAGGTATGTACCCGAATTAATTGCGAACTCGCGGATGCGCAGTCTGATCAGGGACTACAACAGTCGCAAATGCCGTAATCCCAATTTATGAAGTCACGTCCGTAATTATATCGGCTTCCCATGGTTGATTGAGAAAATAATGGCAATAACCTGTAGCATAATAGTGGAGCAAAATGATGAATGCATTTATATTTTTTATCAGACGTTTGACAGAGAAGAGTTGATCGAGATAAGAAGTGACAACAATGTTGTTGGTTGCACCTATATGTGGCTGTGACTGGAGAAATGGGGCTTATGGATTTTGCAACTAGTGTAGATCCAGATCAGTATGTGCATCCGCGCAGTCCGATCGGAATATACACTGTTCGCCATTCCATCAATGAAACACACCCATGCTTCTAACAAGCAATATATAATTATCAGGCTACACAAGTGTGTTTTTCGATTAGGAGCTACACTGGTCACAAATCCCATAAGCCCCATTTTTTCCAGTCACAGCCACATATATGTTGTTGCATATATGCCAAATATATGTGCATGTTTTATCTGTATTCAATGAAGGTCTGGATATTTTGAGTTAATGGGTCCGTATATTGCATAATTCCTATTGAAACATTGTAATTGATGAGTTTGTGGTAATGCACCTATCAATGGTTTTTCCCATCGGGGGGTGGGGGTGGGGGGGGGGGGTGTTCACATACGTGAATTTGCAACTTAAAACCCACGTATATTGGCATTTTCTGTGCAGCGCGTTCCACAGTTTGTGTGCACTCGTCCCCCAATTTGTGTCCTCCAGTCCCATAGTTTTTGTGCACCATTTTGCGCTATACCACGGTGCATAAAACGGCCGCCATGTTTTTCTCAGAAGATCCTGGTCGCTGTCGCTTTCAAGGTATCAGTGTAAATGATCAGCAAACATAACTGTATGCCTGATAGTGCTGAAAAGCATACGATTGGTGCAGGAAAGACGATGTTTTAAACAAAAATGACAACAAAAAATAAAATCCTATATTGAATTTATAAATTTTCAACTTTTACGACGGCGTTCGAGCTCAATATTTTTGCTACATGTGCTTCAATCATTCTTCCTCAACGTTGCAAGCTCACATTGTTCTGATCATGCATAAAATATATTGTTTTAGCTAATTTTACAAACCCTCCAAATTCCCACTAGTTTGTGCGTTCCCCTTTCCATGTTCTCCTCCCCTAGTTGCGTATCTCCGGATAACGGGTGTGAACATATCAATATCAAAATCTATTCCAATTACTTAGGGGTGAAAGGTTTAAGTACATACATTCGTCCCCCGCATTGTAAGGAATGACTAAAGCGCGGTTCCAGCGGTGATGTAGCGGAAATGTACAGCCTCCTTGTAAGAAACAGAGAGATCGGTGATCGTTTAACCTGGAATGTTGATTTTATTTCCGGATGTGAGTAAATGTGATTGATTGTGCCTTATAAACTATATAAACACGTGGCATTTGCAGACAGTATAGACGTATGTTTTCCAATAGCGCAGACACTTTATTCAATATCAATATGTGTTACTTGTCACTGGGTAAATTGTTATAGTTCTATTACGATCAGTGTAGACCATGTATTGATCAGTCTGTGACATACGCGCAATCTGACTAGGATGTGCATTGATTAGAATTTAATTAGTTTCCAGCCATCAGCCAGTTTCACCTCTTCTAGAATTTGACACAGCACTGACAATGCGAAGTAGAGCATATAATATAATGTAGCTAATCATAGATAGACTCCTATCAATTATATTACAATAAACTGTAAAATATGCCAGTTTTCTGGAGAGTGTTGTGCCCGTTTTGTTAACAACCCATTGCAAATAGCCTCATACACAGAAAATTGCACATTGTGTCACTTATATGTGGCTGACCACACAGCACATACCATATATACCCACTACTGTATAGTATTATTAGACAGTATTACAATAGTGCATCGGAGCTTCATATTGGGAGAGAATATCTGGCCCATGTGTATTTACATTTATCCCGTCAACACAGTGAATATGTGCCGTGAAACACGGTGCCGTGAAACATTTTTGATATCCAGTCAATACATTTTTTGCATTTTACAGCCATTTGTAGGTGTTGATTTGTAGGTGCGCGGCTCGGAAACGGGATGTGCTCGGCAGAGCCTCGCCCATCCCGTTTCCTAAGCCTTGCCAGATATTTTTTCCCATTCACGGCACTAACCTACTATTCTCTATCTATTTTCCTTATTTCTGAACCAAAGTATATGTTGTGACCACTCATTTGAACCGTCTCGGCGAGACGGTTCAAATGAGTGGTCACAACATATACTTCTGATGAGAAATAAAGAAATTATTGAGCCTTGCCGGATATTTTTTCCCATTCACGGCACTAACCTACTATTCTCTATATAACACAGTACAGTGTCTAGGAAAAGTGTACACGTCAGCCATAGCTTATGTAGAGTTTGATAATATTGGCAAAAGTACACAAATATCTGACTTCACGTACATATGGGTGTAATATAATTGATAATTGAGTCCGTTGTCCTGGCTTTTCTGTGTATGCATTAGCTACATTATATCATATATTGTACTGCGCATTATCAGTTCTGTGTCAAACGCCAGAAGAGACTGGCTGATGGCCGTGTTGGCTACTCCGTGTGCCGTATATGATACAGTAACGAGGCAGTGTCATATATATATTATACATATTCTCCATCATATTTACGAAGCAATTATCTTTTAATCAAATGATCATCAGGTATAGAACGGGTCATTAAAACGTCATAACTTACGTTTTAGTCGCCGCGGATTCTGCATAAATGAATGGCGATCATGCATAAAGGAGTGCACAAACTGTACGCTCGCTTTCCAATACAATACGTGCAATTAACAAGTCAATGGTGTATGAAATATAACAATTTTACTCGCATTATATAGAGCAAATAATGTGCATTTAAAGCGCCTGGCTGCTTTTCGTTCAATAATTTATTCTAGCGTATTGTGTTAGTCATTAATAGTTCTTTCAAAGCGAACACGTGTTGCCTGTGGGAAACGTGTTACATCGTTATCTTGAATAAAACATGCCATTTAAACGGTACACTTGTTTGAGCGCGCCATTATATCAACGCCGTACCTGTCAACCGAGTGTGTCTCAAGTATGTTGTTTCTATGTTGTACAGTGCAACCTCGCTAAACCAGACACCCTGGGAGGTCCCCAGGGTATCCGGCTTCGAGAGGTTTCACTGTAAATCAGGCATGTGATCATTCTGAGCCATAGTTGTGCGCTATGCGATCACGAACAGGCATTATCACCGGAGTTAAATTACCAAGAACTCATCAAAATAAGATCACATGTGTTTTGTTGGTGTCCGGTTTAGAGGGGTTCCACTGTATAGGCAAACGCCTGCGTTAATCTTTCCCCCAGATTATCAACGTTTCTCAACATCTATTTGCAATAACAACTCGCAGTCAAGCAGCTTCATTGTATGAGCCTGAACTGTAGCACAGCTCAGGCTTGATTTCAAGCATAAGAATCAAGTATTTTTAAATAAAGATATTGACAAATATTTAGATATTTAAATGTATGATACATGTATTTTATGTCACATCTACACAACCGCCTGCATTAATCTTGCCCAGATTATCAACGTTTCTGAACATCTACACAACCGCCTGCGTTAATCTTCCCCAGATTATCAACGCTTCTGAACATCTACACAACCGCCTGCGTTATTCTTGTCGTCCAGATTACCAACGTTTCTACACATATATTGGCAATGTCAACTCGCAATCAAGCAATTTGGTTGGCTGACTCTGAGCTATTGCTGTTTGGCTGTGTTTTCTTATGATATAAACAGAAACATGTATATATTAAAGAACAAAGACTGATCTCACTTTTTGATATCACTTCGATATCAGTTTTGTGTTTTGTGCATGAAATAGCAGTTAGTAGCATATTCATTGTCATGGGACATATGAAAAAGATCCTTGAGCTGATGAATATAATAATATAGTACATATAGTTGAACAATAGACAGTGTCAGACAACGTCCGTTATTCACACTTTAACCCTTTCAACACCACAGGACTGTATTGTGGTATTGGCAAACAGTGTAGATCCAGATGAGCCGACTCGTGACGAGCCGTCTCATCAGGATCTGCACTTTTTGAAAGTAATTTTAACATTCTTGAAAAGAAAAAAAACACCATTCATAAATGGACTAGTCTGAAAATCATTTTGTGACTATTGAATTGGTTGCAAGGTTAACATATCAAAATCCATTCCAGTTACTTAGGGGTGAACAAATTAAAGTGTTAGTCACGTGCGATTGAACTGGGCCCATTTACGCCATTTGACAAATCCACCCGGCCCCATGATACTACTGGTACTGTCGTGCTGGTATGATTACGAAAATTATAATAAATAAATAATAAATAAGAATAAAGTGGTAGCATGGTTGAGAATGTTGGACCTGTCTAATGGAAAAATGAGGGAAAGGTCAATCGCCTGTGTAATCAGACAGACAGCTTCACTGGCGACAAGCCCATCAGACGCCATGGTGTCATTATACACCCCATATGTGGCTGTGACTGGAGACATGGGGCTTATGGGAGTTGTGGCCAGTGAACACCCGGGTCGAATAGCACACTCCTGTAGCCTGATAACGATCTTTATCCCGTCAACACAGTGCGTATGTGCCGTGAAACACGGTGCCGTGAAACATTTTTGATATCCAGTCAATACAATTTTTGCATTTTACAGCCATTTGAAGGTGTTGACGGGATAAATAGAATAGTAGGTTAGTGCCGTGAATGGGAAAAAATATCTGGCGCGGCACGGAAACGGGATGTGCTCGGCAGAGCCTCGCCCATCCCGTTTCCTGAGCCTTGCCAGATAGTTTTTCCCATTCACGGCACTAACCTACTATTCTCTATCTATTTTCCTTATTTCTGAACCAAAGTATATGTTGTGACCACTCATTTGAACCGGACCACTCATTTGAACCGTCTCGGCGAGACGGTTCAAATGAGTGGTCACAACATATACTTCTGATGAGAAATAAAGAAATTCTTGAGCCTTGCCGGATATTTTTTCACATTCACGGCACTAACCTACTATTCTCTATATATTGCTCCTTAGAAGCATGATGGGTGTTTCTTTGATGGATGGCGAATAGTGCAGAACCTGATCAGACCGGATCTACACTGGTCGCAAAACCCATAAGCCCCATTTCTCCTGCCACAGACACATATAAGACAAACCATGTAATTGTATACATAAGATGTGCGATTTTTTATAACAATATTTCCAGAAACTGTCATATTTTCTGCCAATGACGTCGAAAGTTGACGAAATGTTCACAGCAAATGCGGAAATCTATTCCGCATTTGCTGTGAACATTTCGTCAACTTTCTACGTCATTTACGGAAACTAGCATAGATTTTGTAAATATTGTTCATGACATATCGCACATCTGTTTATGTACAATACAGAGCGGCCAGTCAGGTTTGTATGGAAGCCCTGGAAGGACTTCTGACTTCAATACTTCTAACTTCATTACTTCTAACTTCCTTATTTGTAACGTCCTACTTCCTTACTTCTAACTTCCAACTTCATTACTTCTAACTTTCTTACTTCTTACTTTTAACTTCCAACTTCATTACTTCTACTTTTAACTTCATTACTTCTAACTTCCAACTTCATCACTTCTTACTTCTAACTTCCTTACGTCTACTTCATTACTTCTAACTTCATTACTTCTTACTTCTAACTTCATTACTTCATTACTTCTAACTTCAAGGAGGTTAGCAGTACGGAAGTTAGACGTAAGAAGTGATGAAGTTGGAAGTTCGAAGTAAAGAAGTTAGAAGCAAGACGTAATGAAGTTAGAAGTAGGAAGTAATAGAGTAGGAAGTTAGAAGTAAGGAAGTAGGAAGTAATGAAGCTAGAAGTATTGAAGCCATAAGTCCCTCCAGGGCTTCCATAGGTTTGACTTATGAGACACTCTAATCCCAGTACTTCCCAATGTCTATCCCGTATGGTACGACATCACATTGCGTGTCTCGTATTGCAGCAGTAAAACAACACACGCAATTTCATTAATTATTTACAAACACTCGTACGGAGCCCCGCAGCGGACGTAGAATTATTTTTGTTATTAATTCGTTCCCACGAAATAACAATTCGTTCCGACAAATTAACAATTCATTCCCACGGAATTGACAATTCGTTCCCTCAATTTAAAAATTCGTTCCCAAAGAATTGTTATATCGTGGAAACGAATTGCTAATTCGAGGGAACGAATTGTCATTTCGTGGGAAAGAATTGTTAATTCGAGTGAACGAATTGTTATACCGTGGGAACGAATTGTTAATTCGAGGGAACGAATTGTTAAATTGAGGGAACGATTTTGTTATTTCGTGGGAACGAATTAGTAAAAAAAAATCCATGTCCCCTGCGGGGCTCCGTACGTATTGTATCAGTAAAGCAACAAACGCAGTTTCATTAATTATTTACAAACACTTGGGACCGGGTGCCAGAAAGCAGATACCCCGTGAGAACAGCGCCACCCTGAGTCACATATGCAGGTGCATATGCTCCTTTGTGGCGGTGGCGCATATGCGTGAATTCATCATGACATGTGCGTTCATGGAGTGTAGTACAAAATCCGCCCCCCCCCCACCCCCACGGACATAATCCCCCCCATGATTTTTTACACTGGAGGACAAAATCCCCTGACAAAATAGAAATCCACAATAACATTGGTTCTGACATCCGATTTTGGTAAAATAGTTCTGCTACATTTAATGACAGGTGTTTATATATGTTCGCGTTATATGGATATTGTGCTCTGTAGAGCCGACTATTGTTCATCGACGACTATCGTTCACGTGTATGATTAAGCCAGTGAAAATAGCTGTTTCTGAAGCCATTTCACCTTTGTTTATCGACGACTATCGTTCACGTATATGATTAAGCCGGGGAAAATAACTTAGCCATTCCTGAAGCCAATGGCTTCAGAAATGGCTAAGTTATTTTCCTCGGCTTAATTATATACACGTAAACGATAGTCGTCGATGAACAATAGTCGGCTCTAACATCAACGACTATTGTCAACGACTAATGTTCACAGGTAGTGAAGTTTCTTAAAAATTGTCTAAGTTGTTCAACGACGCATAGTAAAGGTGAAATGGCTTCAGAAATGGCTAAGTTATTTCCCCCGGCTTAATTATACACGTGAACGATAGTCATCGATGAACAATAGTCGGCTCTACAGTGCTCGAAATCAAACAGCTTTATTGGGTGATCCGAAACTATGCTACAGTTCCGCATTTGCTACGAAACATATGACGTCTTTTACGGAAAATATCACAGTTTTTGCAAATATTTTTCATGAAAAGTTTCATATCTTCTTAGGTACAAGATCACATGGCTTGTCTCAATTGGAGTTGAAATTACTCTCTAATGTGGCGCGTCCTAATGAGCATCCGAATCCCGCACAGCACCCATGTGCATTATAAGAAATGAAGTTCAAATTGCTTGAACAAATATTTGAATTGCATGTAGTTAATTATTAATCTACTAATCTAAATATTTGCTTAAGCAATTGAAGTGGTTGATTTGATCGAAGATGTTGCTAAAAATGTCTGCCTCCTGAGAGGTTAATTTTCTCCAGAGATGTCAAGTAGCAATGTATCGAGATTAGTAGGTTAGTGAACGGGAAAAAATATCTGGCAAGGCTTAGGAAACGGGATGTGCTCGGCTCGTTTCCGTGACGCGCCAGATATTTTTTTCCATTCACGGCACTAGCCTACTGTTCTATTTATCCCGTCAACATCTACAAATAGCTTAACAATTTAAAAAATAACCCCAGCCGCATCCTCAAAATCGGAGAAGCGACTAGTATGACAACCGCACATATTCATACGCCGTGATTATGTCGTATTGACAGGATATTAGAAATGTTTTACGGCACCGTGTTTCACGGCACATACGCACTGTGGTGACGTGATATAACAAGAAACTACTACAGTGGAACCTCGTTTACCCGAACACCTAGAAACATAAGTTTGTTTCATTTTGATGGGTTCACTGTAATTTATATACACTGCTAATGACTCTCCGTGTTAGCAATTAACAGAAGCATGTATTTGCAAGCTTATATACCTGAATTACAGTGGAGCATCTCTAAACCGGACACCCGGGGATGTCCCAGGGTGTTGGGGATGTCTCAGGGTGTTGGGGGATGTCCCCGGGTGTTGGGGATGTCTCAGGGTGTTGGGGGATGTACCAGGGTGTTCGATTTAAATATGTTCCACTGTATACTGTAATTTGAGGGGAAATGAAAAATAATAAACCGGAGTTCATTTATAGTTTATTCCATCGGCATGATAGCTGATTTATCAGATAACAATTTTTGAATTGACATACGTACTTATCATGCCAATATGTGTCTTTGTTTCTAAATACTTGAATATTGTGCTTGAAATCAAGCAGCTTGATTGGTCGAGCCTGAGCTGTGCTACAGCTCGGGCTCAGTCAATTATATTGCTTACGAGGTGGCATTGTCAATATATGTTCAGAAGCATCTGGACAAGATTAACGCAGACAATTCTGTATCACAGCTAAAAATTAGGCCAGGCAAAAATAAGTACAGTGAAACGTCTCTAAACCGGACACCCTGGGAGGTCCCCAGGGTGTCCGACTTAGAGACGTTCAACTGTAAATCAGACATTTGATACTTCTGAGACATAGTTGTGTGCTATGCGATCACGAACAGACATTATCACATCAGAAAAATGACCAAGAAACTCATCAAACATAAGATCACAGGTGTTTTCTTGGTGCCCGGTTTAGACAGGTTCCACTTTACATGTCATTGTATTCCGTTTTCAACAAAACATATTTGTATATAAATATGTATACATACATGTATTATATATGTGCATTATAGGAATGAATGGCCTTTTTGTGGAGTTTATCGGGGTATAAACTTGGAAAAGTCGCGGGAATACTGGACGTAGGCCGGAAGGCCTCGTCCAGTATTCCCGCGTCTTTTCCAAGTTTATATCCCCGATAAATTCCACAAAAAGGCCATTCATTCCTTATAATTCCAGCATTGGAAATAAATTAATCAAGAAAATGAGTTTATTTTCCGTTTTCTTAAGAATTATTTTAACTGCGCTTCACGGTCACGGAAAGTAGTTCGGCGTGGGAGTTTACTGGGATATAAATTTTGGACAGAGACTTGGTACGGGCCAATCGAATGTTAGGGAATTGTGTAAATGTTTTGTGCTGGAATTATGCGCTCATATACCACTGTGTGGCCGTCTAAGATTGTTGCAAATAAATACTTTGTCCTGTTCTGTTCTGTTCTATACACTTAACCCTCTCCATTCACACGGAGACGGCATACGGTGGTGTCCCCGTGCTATTACACATAAACATCAACCAACCACGACCTGACACGACCGTACAACCTTCCATCGTTCTTGCACTGATAAGCAGCACACGGGGGATTTCAGCAATGCTTTTGTGACTTGGCAAAGCATTTGATGGCAGATAAATCGGCAAGTATGATAGCATACGTTGCATATTAGCATCTCAGACACGCGAGAACATCGGATCTGGCATTATGATCCAACATACAGGCGGCTAACCTGGGGGCCGTTTCACTTAACTTCTTACGACTAAAATGTTCGTAAGTGCAGATATAGAATAGTCTGTAAATTTCAATTGATGGATTTACATTTATTGTGCATAGGCTGCATATGCAGCCTATGCTCAATAAATGTAAATCCAATACTTGTTTACTTAAACACATTGTTATTGTGAAATTTACAGACTATCATAATTTTGCATTTACGAACATTTTAGTCGTACGAAGGTTTGTGAAACGTCCCCCCAGTACAATGCTGAATTAGAGTTTTGCCTGCTGATTAAATTTTATTTTCGATTTTTCTCAATAAAAAAATAGTTTATTTTAAACAGTACTTTTTCAGTATTAAGGTTACAGTGAAATACAATTGCAAGTTTTAATTTAATAAAATTAATTTAATTTAATAAAATATATAATTTAATTTAATAAAATTGCAAGTCAATAATTTATTGTATTTGACCGAAAGCATAACTTGTCGTTGTCATCTCCCAAACCTAGTCTGGCAGCCCTTTAGAATCATTTCCATTGGAAATGATTCTAAAGTGCGGCCAGACTAGTTTTTTCTCCAGAAAAAGGGACAAAATATGAAACAACAGCAAATGGTAAGTTTCGTTTCCCACATTTTAAGGGTTAACATGTCGCCACGCCAGGGATGATTCAAATATGTGAAATAAAATCCACAGCTTTGACTTCTGAGTGAAAATTGTACTTCTTTGTCTATTCTCTCCACGAAACGTATGTCGTGAGGCCACATTTGAATCGTCTCACCGAGACGATTCAAATGCGGCTTCGCAACATATACTTCTACAGAAAATAAGAGTATCACCGTCACGTATACATGGGAATAGCGTAGATCTGTATACGAATAATATACTAATTACAAATACATGTATTAAGTATTTATATTATATATTAATAAGAGTATCACCGTCACGTATACATGGGAATAGCGTAGATCTGTATACGAATACTATAATAATTACAAATACATGTATTAAGTATTTATATTATAATATTAATAAGATCACCGTCACGTATACATGGGAATAGCGTAGATCTGTATACGAATACTATAATAATTACAAATACATGTATTAAGTATTTATATTATATATTAATAAGATTATCACCGTCACGTATACATGGGAATAGCGTAGATCTGTATACAAATACTATAATAATTACAAATACATGTATTAAGTATTTATATTATATATTAATAAGAGTATCACCGTCACGTATACATGGGAATAGCGTAGATCTGTATACAAATACTATAATAATTACAAATACATGTATTAAGTATTTATTTATTATATATTAATAAGAGTATCACCGTCACGTATACATGGGAATAGCGTAGATCTGTATACGAATACTATAATAATTACAAATACATGTATTAAGTATTTATATTATATATTAATAAGATTATCACCGTCACGTATACATGGGAATAGCGTAGATCTGTATCCGAATAGGCTGTGTGAAGTTAGCACTGCAATCGCAGATCGACAATCAACATTCAAATCGAATGTCGAGTTGAATGTAGAGCTGTAAAGTTAGGATATGTAGAAAACTTGAATGAACAGCTGGCTAGTTCCAATGCGCTGCTGGCTCTGCAAAGGACATTTGTACTTACAGTACAAAGTGAATGTACAGCTGGCTAGTGCCAATGTACAGCTGGCTCTGCAATCGACATTCAAACTTGTAGTGTCAGTTCAATCTGAATGTAGAGCTGTGTACTACCAATGTACAGCTGGCTCTGCAATCGACATTCAAACTCGTATTGTCAGTTCAATCTGAATGTAGAGCTGGGTACTTCCAATGTACAGCTGGCTCTGCAATCGACATTCAAACTCGTATTGTCAGTTCAATCTGAATGTACAGCTGGGTACTTCCAATGTACAGCTGGCTCTACAATCGACATTCAAACATTTATTTTCGGTTGAATGTGAATGTAGAGCTGGGTACTTCCAATGTACAGCTGGCTCTGCAATCGACATTCAAACATGTATTTTCCGTTGATTCTGAATGTAGAGCTGGATACTTCCAATGTACAGCTGGCTCTGCAATCGACATTGAAACATGTATTGTCCGTTCAATTTGAATGTAGAGCTGGGTATTCCCAATGTACAGCTGGCTCTGCAATCGACATTCAAACATGTATATCTTCGGTTGAATCTGAATGTAGAGCTGGGTATTCCCAATGTACAGCTAGCTCTGCAATCGACATTCAAACTCGCATTTTCTGTTCAATCTGAATGTAGAGCTGGGTACTTCCAATGTACAGCTGGCTCTGCAATCGACATTCAAACTTATATTGTCAGTTCAATCTGAATGTAGAGCTGGATACTTCCAATGTACAGCTGGCTCTGCAATCGACATTCAAACTCGTATTGTCAGTTCAATGTGAATGTAGAGCTGGGTACTTCCAATGTACAGCTAGCTCTGCAATCGACATTCAAACATGTATTTTCCGTTGATTCTGAATGTACAGCTGGGTATTTCCAATGTACAGCTGGCTCTGCAATCGACATTCAAACTCGCATTTTCTGTTCAATATGAATGTAGATCTGGGTACTTCCAATGTACAGCTGGCTCTGCAATATACATTCAAACTCGTATTGTCAGTTCAATCTGAATGTACAGCTGGGTACTTCCAATGTACAGCTGGCTCTACAATCGACATTCAAACATTTATTTTCGGTTGAATGTGAATGTAGAGCTGGGTACTTCCAATGTACAGCTGGCTCTGCAATCGACATTCAAACTCGTATTGTCAGTTCAATCTGAATGTACAGCTGGGTACTTCCAATGTACAGCTGGCTCTACAATCGACATTCAAACATTTATTTTCGGTTGAATGTGAATGTAGAGCTGGGTACTTCCAATGTACAGCTGGCTCTGCAATCGACATTCAAACTCGTATTGTCAGTTCAATCTGAATGTACAGCTGGGTACTTACAATGTACAGCTGGCTCTACAATCGACATTCAAACATTTATTTTCGGTTGAATGTGAATGTAGAGCTGGGTACTTCCAATATACAGCTGGCTCTGCAATCGACATTGAAACATGTATTGTCCGTTCAATTTGAATGTAGAGATGGGTATTCCCAATGTACAGCTGGCTCTGCAATCGACATTCAAACATGTATATCTTCGGTTGAATCTGAATGTAGAGCTGGGTATTCCCAATGTACAGCTGGCTCTGCAATCGACATTCAAACTCGCATTTTCTGTTCAATCTGAATGTAGAGCTGGGTACTTCCAATGTACAGCTGGCTCTGCAATCGACATTCAAACTTATATTGTCAGTTCAATATGAATGTAGAGCTGGATACTTCCAATGTACAGCTGGCTCTGCAATCGACATTCAAACTCGTATTGTCAGTTCAATCTGAATGTAGAGCTGGGTACTTCCAATGTACAGCTGGCTCTGCAATCGACATTCAAACATGTATTTTCCGTTGATTCTGAATGTAGAGCTGGGTATTTCCAATGTACAGCTGGCTCTGCAATCAACATTCAAACTCGCATTTTCTGTTCAATATGAATGTAGAGCTGTGTACTTCCAATGTACAGCTGGCTCTGCAATCGACATTCAAACTTGTATTGTCAGTTCAATCTGAATGTAGAGCTGGGTACTTCCAATGTACAGCTGGCTCTGCAATCGACATTCAAACTCGTATTGTCAGTTCAATCTAAATGTACAGCTGGGTACTTCAAATGTACAGCTGGCTTGCAATCGACATTCAAACATTTATTTTCGGTTGAATGTGAATGTAGAGCTGGGTACTTCCAATGTACAGCTGGCTCTGCAATCGACATTCAAACATGTATTTTCCGTTGATTCTGAATGTAGAGCTGGGTATTTCCAATGTACAGCTGGCTCTGCAATCGACATTCGAACTCGCATTTTCTGATCAATCTGAATGTAGAGCTGGGTACTTTCAATGTACAGCTGGCTCTGCAATCGACATTCAAACTTGTGTTGTCAGTTCAATCTGAATGTAGAGCTGGGTACTTCCAATGTACAGCTGGTCTACAATCGACATTCAAACATTTATTTTCGGTTGAATGTGAATGTAGAGCTGGGTACTTCCAATGTACAGCTGGCTCTGCAATCGCCATTCAAACATTTATTTTCCGTTGATTCTGAATGTAGAGCTGGGTATTTCCAATGTACAGCTGGCTCTGCAATCGACATTCAAACTCGCATTTTCTGTTGAATATGAATGTAGAGCTGGGTACTTCCAATGTACAGCTGGATCTGCAATCGACATTCAAACTTGTAATGTCAGTTCAATCTGAATGTAGAGCTGGGTACTTCCAATGTACAGCTGGCTCTGCAATCGACATTGAAACATGTATTGTCCGTTCAATTTGAATATAGAGCTGGGTATTCCCAATCTACTGCTGGCTCTGCAGTCGACATTCAAACATGTATATCTTCGGTTGAATCTGAATGTATAGCTGGGTATTCCCAATTTACAGCTGGCTCTGCAATCGACATTCAAACTCGCATTTTCTGTTCAATCTGAATGTAGAGCTGGGTTCTTCCAATGTACAGCTGGCTCTACAATCGACATTCAAACATTTATTTTCGGTTGAATGTGAATGTAGAGCTGGGTACTTCCAATGTACAGCTGGCTCTGCAATCGACATTCAAACATGTATTTTCCGTTGATTCTGAATGTAGAGCTGGGTACTTCCAATGTACAGCTGGCTCTGCAATCGACATTCAAACATGTATTTTCCGTTGATTCTGAATGTAGAGGTGGGCACTTCGAATGTACAGCTGGCTGTGCAATCGACATTTGAACTCGTATTTTCTGTTCAATCTGAATGTAGAGCTGGGTACTTCGAATGTACAGTTGGCTCTGCAATCGACATTCAAAATCACATTTTATGCTGAATATGAATGTAGTGCTGGATAGTTCCTATGTACAGCACACATGTATTTTCGAGTGAATCTGAATGTACAGCTGGCTACTTCGAATGTACAGCTGGCTGTGCAATCCACATTTAAACTCGTATTTTCTTTTCAATCTGAATGTACAGCTGGCTCTGCAATCGACATCCAAACTCGCATTTTCTGTTCAATCTTAATGTAGAGCTGGTTACTTCGAATGTACAGTTGGCTGTGTAGTCGACATTTAAACAGGTGTGTTTGAATACAGTGCTGGGTAGTTTGAATACCGAGCTGGGTCTGAGATCGTTATCCAGTACTATGTTTTCTGTATATTCTGAATACAGAGCTGGCACGTATGAATAACGAGCTGACTCTGAGATCGTTATTAAGCTCTCGCGTGCCCTTTTTGCGGCAAAATGAACTGCCTTTTACAGATAAAGCAGCATAAGTTGTTTAAAAGTCGTTTTTCAAAGTCGCGTCCAAGGCTATGTTCGGTCCCAGTCACCTGTGAAGCATCGGTGAAAAAATCATGCAAATCCGATAAAGAAAGTGGCATTCCATTTTTTAGGCGATAACTTCGTAATTAATAGGCCGATTTGCATGCGGTTTTCGGTATTCTGAATATTTATTTTGGCAACGTTTGAATATAGAGCTGGGTAGTTTGAATAACGAGCTGGCTCTGAGATCGTTATTCAGAAAATTGTTTTAGTATAAGCCGAATACAGAGCTGGATAGTATGAATAACGAGCTAGCTCTGAGATCGTTATTCAGCTCTCGCGTGCACTTTTTGCGGCAAAATGAACCGCCTTTTACAGATAAAGCAGCCTAAGTTGTTTAAAAGTGGTTTGTCAAAGTCGCGTCCAAGGCTATGTCGGTCCAAGGCTATGTCGGTCCCAGTCACCTGTGAAGCATCGGTGAAAAAATCATGCAAATCCAATAAAGAAAGTGGCATTCCATTTTTTTGGCGATAACTTCGTAATTAATAGGCCGATTTGTATGCCAGCTCTGTATTCAGAATATACAGAAAACATAGTACTGAATAACGATCTCAGACCCAGCTCGGTATTCAAACTACCCAGCACTGTATTCAAACACACCTGTTTAAATGTCGACTACACAGCCAACGGTACATTCGAAGTAACCAGCTCTACATTCAGATTGAACAGAAAATGCGAATTTGGATGTCGATTGCAGAGTCAGCTGTACATTGGAAATACCCAGCTCCACATTCAGAATCAACGGAAAATATATATTTGAATGTCGATTGCAGAGCCAGCTGTACATTGGAAATACCCAGCTCTACATTCACATTCAACCGAAAATACATGTTTGAATGTCGATTGCAGAGCCAGCTCTACATTGGGAATACACAGCTCTACATTCAGATTGAACCGACAATACATGTGTTAATGTCGATTGCACAGCCAGCTGTACATTGGAAGTACCCAGCTCTACATTCAGATTGAACTGACAATACGAGTTTGAATGTCGATTGCAGAGCCAGCTGTACATTGGAAGTACCCAGCTCTAAATTCAGATTGAACAGAAAATGCGAGTTTCAATGTCGATTGCAGAGCCAGCTGTACATTGGAAATACCCAGCTCCACATTCAGAATCAACGGAAAATATATATTTGAATGTCGATTGCAGAGCCAGCTGTACATTGGAAATACCCAGCTCTACATTCAGATTCAACCGCAAATACATGTTTGAATGTCGATTGCAGAGCCAGCTCTACATTGGTAATTCCCAGCTCTACATTCAGATTGAACCGACAATACATATGTGAATGTCGATTGCAGAGCCAGCTGTACATTGGAAGTACCCAGCTCTACATTCAGAATCAATGGAAAATACATGTTTGAATGTCGATTGCAGAGCCAGCTGTACATTGGAAGTACCCAGCTCTACATTCACATTCAACCGAAAATAAATGTTTGAATGTCGATTGTAGAGCCAGCTGTACATTGGAAGTACCCAGCTCTACATTCAGGTTGAACTGATAATACGAGTTTGAATGTCGATTGCAGAGCCAGCTGTACATTGGAAGTACCCAGCTCTACATTCAGATTGAACTGACAATATAAGTTTGAATGTCGATTGCAGGGCCAGCTGTACATTGGAAGTACCCAGCTCTACATTCATATTGAACAGAAAATGCGAGTTTGAATGTCGATTGCAGAGCCAGCTGTACATTGGGAATACCCAGCTCTACATTCAGATTCAACCGAAGATACATGTTTGAATGTTGATTGCAGAGCCAGCTGTACATTGGGAATACCCAGCTCTACATTCAAATTGAACGGACAATACATGTTTCAATGTCGATTGCAGAGCCAGCTGTACATTGGAAGTACCCAGCTCTACATTCAGAATCAACGGAAAATACATGTTTGAATGTCGATTGCAGAGCCAGCTGTACATTGGAAGTACCCAGCTCTACATTCACATTCAACCGAAAATATATGTTTGAATGTCGATTGTAGAGCCAGCTGTACATTGGAAGTACCCAGCTGTACATTCAGATTGAACTGACAATACGAGTTTGAATGTCGATTGCAGAGACAGCTGTACATTGGAAGTACCCAGCTCTACATTCAGATTGAACAGAAAATGCGAGTTTGAATGTCGATTGCAGAGCCAGCTGTACATTGGAAATACCCAGCTCTACATTCAGAATCAGCGGAAAATACATGTTTGAATGTCGATTGCAGAGCCAGCTGTACATTGGAAGTACCCAGATCTACATTCACAGTCAACCAAAAATAAATGTTTGAATGTCGATTGTAGAACCAGCTGTACATTGGAAGTATCCAGCCCTACATTCAGATTGAACTGACAATACGAGTTTGAATGTCGATTGCAGAGCCAGCAGCTGTACATTGGAAGTACCCAGCTCTACATTCATATTGAACTGACAACACAAGTTTGAATGTCGATTGCAGAGCCAGCTGTACATTGGAAGTACCCAGCTCTACATTCACATTGAACAGAAAATGCGAGTTTGAATGTCGATTGCAGAGCCAGCTGTACATTGGAAATACCCAGCTCTACATTCAGAATCAACGGAAAATACATGTTTGAATGTCGATTGCAGAGCCAGCTGTACATTGGAAGTACCCAGCTCTACATTCACATTCAACCGAAAATAAATGTTTGAATGTCGATTGCAGAGCCAGCTGTACATTGGAAGTACCCAGCTCTACATTCAGATTGAACTGACAATACAAGTTTGAATTTCGATTGCAGAGCCAGCTGTACATTGGAAGTACCCAGCTCTACATTCACGTTGAACAGAAAATGCGAGTTTGAATGTCGATTACAGAGCCAGCTTTACATTGGAAATACCCAGCTCTATATTCAGTATCAACGGAAAATACATGTTTGAATGTCGATTGCAGAGCCAGCTGTATATTGGAAGTACCCAGCTCTACATTCAGATTGAACTGACAATACGAGTTTGAATGTCGATTGCAGAGCCAGCTGTACATTGGAAGTATCCAGCTCTACATTCAGATTGAACTGACAATATAAGTTTGAATGTCGATTGCAGAGCCAGCTGTACATTGGAAGTACCCAGCTCTACATTCAAATTGAACAGAAATTGCGAGTTTGAATGTCGATTGCAGAGCCAGCTGTACATTGGGAATACCCAGCTCTAAATTCAGATTCAACCGAAGATATACATGTTTGAATGTCGATTGCAGAGCCAGCTGTACATTGGAAGTACCCAGCTCTACATTCAGATTGAACTGACAATATAAGTTTGAATGTCGATTGCAGGGCCAGCTGTACATTGGAAGTACCCAGCTCTACATTCATATTGAACAGAAAATGCGAGTTTGAATGTCGATTGCAGAGCCAGCTGTACATTGGAAGTACCCAGCTCTACATTCAGATTGAACTGACAATACGAGTTTGAATGTCGATTGCAGAGCCAGCTGTACAATGAAGTATCCAGCTCTACATTCAGATTGAACTGACAATATAAGTTTGAATGTCGATTGCAGAGCCAGCTGTACATTGGAAGTACCCAGCTCTACATTCAGATTGAACAGAAATTGCGAGTTTGAATGTCGATTGCAGAGGCAGCTGTACATTGGGAATACCCAGCTCTACATTCAGATTCAACCGAAGATATACATGTTTGAATGTCGATTGCAGAGCCAGCTGTACATTGGAAGTACCCAGCTCTACATTCAGATTGAACTGACAATATAAGTTTGAATGTCGATTGCAGGGCCAGCTGTACATTGGAAGTACCCAGCTCTACATTCATATTGAACAGAAAATGCGAGTTTGAATGTCGATTGCAGAGCCAGCTGTACATTGGAAGTACCCAGCTCTACATTCAGATTGAACTGACAATACGAGTTTGAATGTCGATTGCAGAGCCAGCTGTACATTGGAAGTATCCAGCTCTACATTCAGATTGAACTGACAATATAAGTTTGAATGTCGATTGCAGAGCCAGCTGTACATTGGAAGTACCCAGCTGTACATTCAGATTGAACTGACCATACGAGTTTTAATGTCGATTGCAGAGCCAGCTGTACATTGGAAGTACCCAGCTCTACATTCAGATTGAACTGACAATACAAGTTTGAATGTCGATTGCAGAGCCAGCTGTACATTGGCACTAGCCAGCTGTGCATTCACTTTGTACTGTAAGTACAAATGTCCATTGCCGAGCTAGCAGCGCATTGGAACTAGCCAGCTGTTCATTCAAGTTTTCTAAATATCTTAACTTTACAGCTCTACATTCAACTCGACATTCGATTTGAATGTTGATTGTCGATCTGCGATTGCAGTGCTAACTTCACACAGCCATACGAATACTATAATAATTACAAATACATGTATTAAGTATTTATATTATATATTAGTAAGATTATCACCGTCACGTATACATGGGAATAGCGTAGATCTGTATACGAATACTATAATAATTACAAATACATGTATTAAGTTTATATTATATATTAATAAGAGTATCACCGTCACGTAATACATGGGAATGCGTAGATCTGTATATACATAATAAATTACAAATACAGTATTAAGTATTTATATATATTATTGAAGTATCACCGTCACGTACATGGGAATAGCGTAGATCTATACGAATACTAATAATTACACATATTAAGTATTTATATTATATATATAGTATCACCGTCAGTATCATGGGAATAGCGTAGATCGTCCGACTAATTACATACGATTAATATTTATATATATTAATAGTAACCTCACATACATGGAATATAAGTCGTATCCAATACTATAATTACATATGTATTAAGATATTGGTCGAAATTGTATTTTTTTATCGCCAATTGTTTATTTTTATCGCCAATTGCGAAAGTGGCGATCGCCAGCGGAATCCCTGATATACCCGTACTAAACTTCTTACGACTAAAATGTTCGTAAATGCAAAATTATGATAGTCTCTGGAAAATTTTAAAGAAGCATATATTTATGGGAGTCTACTTGGATGGAGCATAAGTGCAAAATTATGATAGTCTGTAAATTTTACATAAGCAATATTTTCTTGTAATAATTATTGGATTTACATGTATTGAGCATAGGCTGCATATGCAGCCTATACTCAATAAATGTAAATCCATCAATTTAAATTTCCAGACGATCCTAAATTTACACTTACGAACTTCTTAGTCGTACGAAGCTTAGTGAAACGGGCACCTGGTCGCTAAGCCATTTGATGATATGTCTCGTGACGTAATCAATTCTTCACTGGTGGTAAATATAATTTGGCGCGATCTGACGAAACCTGGCCTGTATAGATCCTGATCAGGCAGGGCAATCGTAAACTCTAATAAAATCCCAGATCGCTTGCTAAATGCCTTCTCTGTGGTTCATTGAATGTAATTATACATGTACTTAATTAGTTTATGTATTAACCCTTAGACCGCTACACACAACACTTGTCGTCTGCTGTTGCTTTTATACCTTGCCTTATTTCTCAATAAAAACATGGTTTGACAGCACTTCAGAATCATTTCCATTGGAAATGATTCTGAAGTGCTGTCAAAGCATGTTGTAAATTATTCTAAAGTGCTGTTAAAGCATGTTTTTGATGATAAACATGAACATAGAAAATAAACAGCAGACGACAAAAAAGACTACGCTGGTCGAAATATAAAACAATAATTGCAGCACAAAAATATTTACACAATTCCCTAACATTTTATTGGCCCGTAGCAACTCTCTGTCCAAAATGTATATCCCATTAAACTCCCACGCCGAACTACTTTCCGTAACCGTGAGGCGCAGTTAAACTAATTCTTAAGAAAACGGAAAATAAACACATTTCAATATGCTGGAATAATAAGGAATGAATGGCCTTTTTGTTGAATTTGTCGGGGATATAAACTTGGAAAAGTCGCGGGAATACTGGACGAGGCCTTCCGGCCTTCATCCAGTATTCCCGCGACTTTTCCAAGTTTATACCCCGATAAATTCCACAAAAAAGGCCATTCATTCCTATAATAAACCAGGTTTTGTCATAGTATGGCTATTTATATTGTTGTTCTCGTGCGTTACTCCGGGAACATCACACAGAAACGCTGTGTTTTTTGTTAATATCCGCTACACGGTTTTTGTCCATTACTTACATTGAAAGGTCTAGAGTATCAGCGGAATTAAATGGTTTACATTACGTTATCAAGATAGTGATTGCTGCCATAGTGGATCTCTAAATGGCCACCCAGTTGAAACAATGTATTATAGTACATCATTTCAGGTGGTAATAATGTTGTAATAATTTAATTGGATAATATTAATTTTTTTCTTAATTATTTACTATGTTGTGAACGCCAGAAACGAGTTTCAAAACACGGGCCAACGGGTTCGATTCCGCATTTGCTGTATTGGGGGAAAATGCAAAAATCAGAAATAAATATATATTCAGCTCTGAAATTAAATAACCTGGTGCCAGGTCCATACCACACCAAAGTCACTTAGCCCCTTCCCCTAAAAGTAATACCGGTAGCATTACTCATTTAAGGGGTATAACCAGTAGCCGATTTCACCAGCATTGCAAAGTATACTTTTCTAGCAAAGTATACTTTGAGGGAGTAATCATTTATTTTTCCTGAAATGAATTATTTTATATAAAACTAACAACAATATATATTTGATGATTAAAAGTATGCAGAATTATTATACTGAATTTATTACATTATCACAGACAAAATGGCTGTGATAATGTAATAAATTCAGTATAATAAAAATTAATAAATTTATCATAAAATTGAAAATTTCTCCCTCAAAATATACTTTGCTAGAAAAGTATAATTTGCAATGTTGGTGAAATAGGCTACTGATTCTCAGAGACAAGAAAGTCAAAGACGTACCCGAGGGTCAAACCAGGGGGCCGTTTCACTAAGCTTCGTACGACTAAAATGTTCGTAAGTGCACATTTAGGATCGCCTGGAAATGTCAAATAATGGATTTACATGTATTGAGCATAGGCTGCATATGCAGCCTATGCTCACTAAATGTAAATCCAATAATTGTTTACAGGAAAACAGTGTTAATGTGAAATTTACAGACTATCATAAGTTTGCACTTACGAACATTTTAGTCGTACGACGTTTAGTGAAACGGCCCCCAGGTTATTCCGGTAAAGATGAATCCCGATCGTTAATTTACCCATCGCAATGCTCCCAACCAACGAACACATTCTGTGCTTGAAATCAAGCAGCTTGATTGTCTCAGCCTGAGCTGTGCTACAGCTCAGGCTCAGACAACCAAATTGCTTGATCACGAATTGGCATCGTCAAAATTTGTTCAGAAACGTCGATAATCTGGGCAAGATTAACGCGGGCGGTAGTGTATATATAAAGAACATGTTTTCTATAAATTCCGCTATACGGTTTGTGTCCATTACTTATATTGAAAGGTCTAGAGTATTAGCGGAATTAAATGGTTTACATTACGTTATCAAGATAGTGATTGCTGCCATATTGGATCTATAAATGGCCACCCAGTTGAAACAATGTATCATAGTACATTATTTCAGGTTGTAATAATGTTGTAATAATTTAATTGGATAATATATATTTTTTTCTTAATTATTTACTATGTTGTGAACGCCAGAAACGAGTTTCAAAACCCGGGCATTTGCTGTATTGGGGGGAAACTACTGCAAAAATCAGAAGGGAATGTTTGCGTTGAAATAAATATATATTCAGCTCTGAAATTAAATAACCTGGTGCCTATCCATACCACACCAAAGTCACTTAGCCCCTTCCCCTAAAAGTAATACCGGTAGCATTACTCATTTAAGGGGTATAACCAGTAGCCGATTTCACCAGCATTGCAAAGTATACTTTTCTAGCAAAGTATACTTTGAGGGAGTAATCATTTATTTTTCCTGAAATGCATTATTTTATATAAAACTAACAACTGCATATATTTGATGATTAAAAGTATGCAGAATTATTATACTGAATTGATTACATTATCACAGACAAAATGGCTGTGATAATGTAATAAATTCAGTATAATAACAAGAGCTGTAGGAGAACAGCATAGCTCGACTACGAGGGTTGTTGATGTACACATAGCTTGACAAAGAAGGTGGCTGCGGCCTGCATAAAAACCTTAACTAAGGTCGACTAAAAACATTAACCAAGGGAAACTAGAAATATGGCCTGTCGGCACACGAATACCCCCACTGGCAGCCAAAGAAAACGAGGCATTTTTTATTATAAGCCATTTAGCCGAGCGTTAAGGTTTCAAACGCATCAAGTCTGTGACCTTGACCCTGGGCATAGTGTGATAATCCATGCATCGGTGTAGAAGATATAGAGCGGAAGGGAATTTCAATAGGTTTGAACTTTGACCTTCAACTATGACCTTGACCTTGGACGTAGGTGCGTGGTTATTGATCGAGACACACCTTCTCATCCTGAGAAACATTTGTGCCAAGGCATTTATTTGATAATCCATGCATCGGTGTAGAAGATATAGAGCGGAAGGGAATTTCAATAGGTTTGACCTTTGACCTTCAACTGTGACCTTGACCTTGGACGTAGGTGCGTGGTTATTGATTGCGACACACCTTCTCATCATGAGAAACATTTGTGCCAAGCCATTTGATAATCCATGCATCGGTGTAGAAGATATAGAGCAGAAGGGAATTTCAATAGGTTTGACATTTGACCTTCAACTGTGACCTTGGACGTAGGTGCGTGGTTAGCAATTTGATAATCCATGCATCAGTGTAGAAGATATAGAGCAGAAGGGAATTTCAATAGGTTTGACCTTTGACCTTCAACAGTGACCTTGACCTTGGACGTAGGAGCGTGGTTATTGATCGCGACACACCTTCTCATCATGAGAAACATTTGTGCTAAGCCATTTGATAATCCAGATAATCCATGCATCGGTGTAGAAGACATAGAGCGGAAGGGAATTTCAATAGGTTTGACCTTTGACCTTCAACAGTGACCTTGACCTCGGACGTAGGTGCGTGGTTATTGATCGCGACACACCTTCTCATCGTGAGAAACATTTGTGCCAAGCCATTTGATAATCCATGCATCGGTGTAGAAGATATAGAGCGGAAGGGAATTTCAATAGGTTTGACCTTTGACCTTCAACAGTGACCTTGACCTTGGACGTAGGTGCGTGGTTTTTCCAAGTATGGTGCTGTAGCCCAGGAGTATTCCATATACAAGCTTGAGTAAAAACCGTAACCAAGGGGAGATAACTAAGTAATCCAAGGATAAAAGTAGGTCAAGGTCAAATATAGGTCAGGGATTATTGATGTACATCACTAGGAGATGAAGTTGTCCAAGTATGGTTGATGTAGGCCCAGAAGTATTCCATATACAAGCTTGACTATAAACATTAACCAAGTAATTCAAGGTTAAATGTAGGTGAAGGTAAAATAAAGGTCAGGGGTTATTGATGTACATCCCTATGAGAAAAGTTATCCAAGTATGGTGTATGTATGCACAATAGTATTCCATCTACAAGCTTGACTAATAACCTTAACCAAGGTTGAGTAAAAACCTTAACCAAGGGGAATTAAGTAAGTAATTTAAAGTTAAATGTAGGTCAAGGTCAAATATAGGTCAGGGGTTGTTGATGTACATCACTAGGAGATGAAGTTGTCCAAGTATGGTTGGTGTAGGGCCATGGGTATTCCATCTACAAGCTTGAGTAAAGACCTTAACCAAAGAGAATTAAGTAAGTAATTCAAGAGGAAATGTAGGTCAAGGTCAAATATAGATCAGGGGTTATTGATGTACATCACTATGAGAAAAGGTTGTCCAATTATGGTGTCTGTATGCACAATAGTATTCCATGTACAAGCTTGAGTAAAAAGCTTAACCAAGGTCGAGTAAAAACCTTAACCAAGGGGAATTAAGTAATTCAATGTTAAATGTAGGTCAAGGTCAAATATAGGTCAGGGGTTGTTGATGTACATCACTGGGAGATGAAGTTGTCCAAGTATGGTTGGTGTCGGGCCAGGAGTATTCCATGTACAAGCTTGATTAAAAACGTTAACCAAGGGGAATTAAGTAATTGAAGAGGAAATGTAGGTCAAGGTCAAATATAGATCAGGGGTTGTTGATGTACATCACTAGGAGATGGAGTTGTCCAAGTATGGTGGGTGTAGGGCCAGTAGTATTCCATATAGAAGGTTGACTAAAAACCTTAACCAAAAGGAATTAAGTAAGTAATTGAAGAGGAAATGTAGGTCAAGGTCAAATATAGATCAGGGGTTATTGATGTACATACCTATGAGAAAAGGTTGTCGAAGTATGGTGTGTGGATGCACAATAGTATTCAATGTACAAGCTTGAAAAAAAACCTTAACCAAGGTTGACTAAAAACCTTAACCAAGGGGAATTAAGTAAGTAATTCAAGAGGAAATATAGGTCAAGGTCAAATATAGATCAGGGGTTATTGATGTGCATCACTAGGAGATGAAGTTGTCCAAGTATGGTGGGTGTAGGGCCAGTAGTATTGCATATACAAACTTGACTAAAAACCTTAACCAAGGTTGACTAAAAACCTTAACCAAGGGGAATTAACCAAGTAATTCAAGAGGAAATGTAGGTGAAGGTCAAATATAGATCATGGGTTATTGATGTACATCACTAGGAGATGAAGTTGTCCAAGTATGGTGGGTGTAGGGCCAGTAGTAGTCCATATACAAGCTTGACTAAAAACCTTAACCAAGGCGTGACGGTGACGCCGACGCCGACGCCGACGCCGACGCCGACGCCGGGGTGACAACATAAGCTCTACTTATTCTTCGAATAGTCGAGCTAAAAATTAATAAATTTATCATAAAACTGAAAATTTCTCCCTCAAAGTATACTTTGCTAGAAAAGTATACTTTGCAATGTTGGTGAAATAGGCTACTGATTCTCAGAGACAAGAAAGTCAAAGACGTTCCCGATGGTCAAACCAGGTCTCTGGTCGGGGTATTCCGGTAAGGATGAATCCCGCTCGTTACATTGCCCATCGCAATGCTCCCAACAAACGATCACATGTTGCGCTTGAAATCAAGCAACTTCATTGTCTGAGCCTGAGCTGTGCTACAGCTCAGGCTCAGACAACCAAATTGCTTGATTACGAATTGGCATCGCCAAAGTTTGTTCAGAAACATCGATAATCTGGGCAAGATTAACGCAGGCGGGAGTGTATATATAAAGTACATGTTTTCTATAATAATACGCGGAATTTCGTATCCTCAGACTATGTAGGGTGAATATAGCGGACATGGGTTATTTCCATATCTCCATATGGATCGTGATTGTGTTCACGTGACACGCACTAATAACGACGCCCCAAGGTTCTGGTACAGTGAAAGGCGTCATAATTTGTGGCCGTGACTGGAGAGTATGGGGCTGACGGGTTTTGCGACCAGTGTACATCCAGATCAGCCTGTGCATCCGCACAGTCTGATCAGGATATGCACTGTAACAATTAATATAGATCGCTACATGAGTGTGTTTATTTTATCAGGAGTTATATTGGTCCAGACACATCCACAAATGAGACACGCCATGTGATTCTGTACCTTCGGACATTGCGTAATTTCATTAAATACGTTTATAAAATTTACAATATTATTTTTATTACATAAAGTCAAATGTTGACAAAAAATTTAAATTTACGGAAAATATTGTAAATTTTGTATTTCCTGAAATTAGGCAGATGTCCGAAGGTACAAAATCACATAGCGTGTCTCATTTGTGACATTCACTGGAGAAATGGGGCTTATGGTTTACTAGTGCACACTTGCGGCATGATAAGAGTTAGCTGCACGTTTTCCGCTTTATAGGCAACATGTTGCACTGTATATATCGCTACACCACGATACACAGTAAAAATGTGCGTAATAGTATTTAAACTAAAATATAGATGGGCTAAAAATATACTTTTTTTTATTTGTGGACCGATTTTCAAAATCTAACTTTTGTTTTCTTAGTTATATCATTTTCAAGCTATCTCGCCAGGTTTCGGAGTCAATTTCCAATTGTTTTCGTTTTTTGATCCTTCAGGATCAAAAAACGAAAACTTTTGAAAATTGACTCCCCATGTTAAATTCCCTAGGAGTAAGTGAACCTATTGTTTAGTTCATGCAGAACCAGTACAGACTGGCTGCAGGTCATGTACAAGTGGGTCCCACAGTATACATACGAATAGTGAAAGTAGGTCTCTATATTGTTATAGAGAGCCAATTCTACAATATGGCACAAAGATATTACCATAAACATACCTGATAAAGTGTGTATTAGCAAAATGCTTAGGTCACTCTCCACGAAGTAGAAAGTAAACACAGAACGCATCAAACGCACATTTGGAAATACTACTCCGTCATAGCTCTTATGTAATGAAATGTAATTAGATGTATATACTCAGAACTACTGTCTGTTCCACGTTTTGCTGCCGACGAACTTTTGGCTATTAAACACATTAAATCTAAAAAATATTTAAAAGTAAGTACTTTTTTATCAATAACAAAAAAGTCACCCTCCCCAAAAAAATATATTTCATGAAATTCCATCAAATATTTTATTGCGAAAAAACGATCTTCCTATGGGAATTTAACATGGAGGCTAAAAATATATTTTATTTAAAGGAGATATAACAAGCTTCTGTTTTCGCGATACGCTTATGTGCCGTTATTTTACGGATTTCATATTCCGGACAACCAGTTTTTCCAGCCGTCACTGCATGACTAACTTCCCCTTATTTTGCTTACCACAGTTATTTCCCTTTGCGGTCACGTGGGTATATGACGTATCAGTACTGTACTGGTGGCAGGTCCATACCACACCAAAGTAACTTGGCCCCTTCCCTAAATGTTATAGGATTACGAATAATCGTAATACTCACATAGGGGGTATAACCAGATTCAATTGTCACATACAAACATGATAAAGACGTGATTCTGGTAAAGATGGACCAAGATCGTTAAATTATCCATCGCATACTCCCACTTGCCTCCCACCGATTCACTTGTGAACAGTGAATACCCAGATCAGCCTGCGTGTCCACGCAGGCTGATCTGAGTATACACTGGCCATAAACGCCATAAGCCCCGTTTCTCAAATCGCGGCCATGTTTCACTGGAGCCTACATATCCGTTCTGAGACGAAATTGATTCTACGACCAACTCGTGAACACGGAGTGACCACTGTGTTAGCAACCAACAAGGATCTGAAAGGTCATCTAAATTGATTTTTTAGCGGCGATATAGATGCAAAAGGCGACAAAATGCGTACATTGCACGCAATAAACATTGAAATATATATTAATATAACACAACGCATGTTGTGTAAGTAAAATACATCTAGGTTTGCATATATAAACTTCTGGGTCCAGTCCCCAAATGGGGGATTTTTCCCGTTACCAATCCAATATGCAATTATACATACACAATATACATGGAAATTCTCAAGATCCGTTACACGGAAATTATTAACATACGAATACAAGTCCGGTTACAGAGCGTTCGATCAATGAACTAGAACGGCCGATAGTTCGAACTTGCATTTTTATACAAGCGGTAGCGAAGAATTATACAACCAACATCCAAATTTGAGGTCTTACAGCTTTTATGCAAATGAGCTTATGTCGGTCGCAGCACATATGTTGTGGGTTGAACTTTTTAAAAACACGGGTCTTATGCCATAAAAGTAGTTCCAACAGCTAGTCATACAATTATATACCACGAGGGGTGTTCATAAAAATCAGGACAAGCCCTGTAACATTCAATAGAAATGTTGGACTTGTCCGGGTATTTTATGAACAGCCCTTGTCATGGTAACTCTTGCAATCTACTCTTGCAAGAGTTACCGTTCGCAACTGGCGGGTTGCCCTATTTTTGAGCTCTTCGAAATGCACTTTCCTGTTTTATGGCATTTAAATTCAGACTCCAACTGGTGGTAAACTGTGATCTATGTAAACTCCATGGCTGAACGGGGGGGGGGGGGTGCAACCCCGGACCCCCACCCGCCACCCCACCCCCCTCTAGATCCGTCCCTGCTCGTACTAGTATACTTTTATAACCGGTCACCTTCATATTATTGTAACATTTTATTTGCTGAGTAATTATATGACTGTTTTTTGTCGGGTTTCCTGTTTGCCATTTGGACGGGTCATTTCCAATGTCGAATAAAAGAAGTTCATTCAATACATTAAACATTTGCTTCAACTATTGAAACAGTATTTTGAAAGAATTGCTCACCAAAATAATTAATGCAATAGCATGTAGGTAACCGGTTAGCAAGGACTGGTATATGTGTTATGTTCGTGTTGGACCGTATACAGCTAATCGTGTGCACACCTTATGTATATGAAATATAATCATATAATTCCAGCACAAAAATATTTACACAATTCCCTAACATTTGATTGGCCCGTAGCAAGTCTCTGTCCAAAATTTATATCCCAGTAAACTCCCACGCCGAACTACTTTCCGTAACCGTAAACGGAAAATAAACACATTTTCTTGATGAATTTATTTCAAATGCTGGAATTATATGGAATGAATGGCCTTTTTTGTTGAATTTATCGGGGATATAAACTTGGAAAAGTCGCGGGAATACTGGACGAGGCCTTCCGGCCTTCGTCCAGTATTCCCGCGACTTTTCCAAGTTTATACCCCGATAAATTCCACAAAAAGGCCATTCATTCCTATAAACAATAAGGTTTATCAACAATGATATATTTCTGCTTTTATAACAAACACTACCGCCGGCGCTAATCGTGCCAATATTTATCAATTTAAAAATTCTTGAATCTTGTGCTTGAAATCAAGCAGTTTGATTGACTGAGCATGAGCTGTGCTACAGCCCAAGCATTCCAATAGATGTTCAGAAACGTTGATATGCTGGGCGATATTAACGCAGGCGGTTATGTAGCATTAGTGGGCCGCGGCTGGGAGCTGTCCCGTTCGACGTCATTGTCAATGTGTATGATCACGTGGTTGCAACAACAAAAACAAGTACTGAAACTTCCAGAAGCCCTCCGATTCAAAGTACGTATTCTTTTATATTGTCCTTATGACGTAACGGATTTTGATGACATATGGCGCATCAAACGGGTCTTGTTAAGCTGCATTTGGTGGTCTCTGTATTTTGGTCCAAACTTCTGTCGTTTTTGCGAAGAATCGATTTCCGTGTCTACTGACACGGAAATCGATTCTTCGCAAAAACGACACCAGTATGTGCCGATCTCCCGGAACCACCAAATGCAACTCATGAAGACGCGTATGCTGCGCCATATTTCATCAAAATCCGTTGCATATTAAGGAAAATATAAAATAATACTTACTTTGGAGTGTGCGAGCTTTCAACACGTTCAGCCGTTGTTGTCGTTCTTGTATATAACCACGTGATCATGCACCTTGATTGTGTGGCCCGCGGGTTCCCAGATCGGTATTTTACCTCAGCTGATGGCTTAATATTAAATAAGTGAACAATGGTTGCTATCTACTGGAGGCATAAACTCGTTCAACCCTACCTACAACAGAGTCGGCTCATTGCGATCTGCAGTATTTGTCATGAGTTTCAAACTGTTTGAAGAAAAAAATACCCCCTTTTCTATTAATGAAATTAAATGTATTACCAAAAATTAAGATGGAGCAGCAAATTCCAGATATTTAGGGGTCAATTGTTAATCTAATGAAGGTATTGTCCGTGCCATTGTCAATAGAGATATGTATTATATACCTGCCCGTGTAGTCCTGAGTACATAACTCTAATTACAGTTCATTACAGTTCATTACATAAGCATTACATACACTACAAAATATGTGGCATATGAATTTCATATGAAAATTGTATATGCAAATGATATAAAGTGAGCCGATATGCAATTCATATGCAAAATCTCCATATGCATTTCATATGCAAATCATATGAACTTCATATGCAAATCATATAAATTTCATATGAAGACCCTTGTACAATGCTTTTAAATCTATAAATTGTTCATATGAATTTCATATGAAAAACATATGAATTTCATTTCGGCACTTTTCATATGAATTGCATATGCAATGCATATTTTTTTCAAATGTTTTACATATGAAAATCATATGATATTTTTTTCATATGAATTGCATATGTGACACATTTTGCTGTGTATAGTGCAACCTGTTGCGGAAACAGCTACTACCAAAGCAATACATATAGAAGGGACGAGCTCAGTATAGAAAATTGAAAGTGAGTTACCATGCTTGTGAAAGTTATTTTTTAACGCTATCCTATAGGTTTCGACCCAAGAAACAAGAATCCGAAGGTACCACACAAATCTTACCCCCAATGAGGTCAGATTTGGTGACCTTGAAAGGTCATGACAGGTCAAATAGAGGTGAAGCTCTAGGTCATTAACGGTCTACCATAACGTGCTATAATGTTGGTGTCAAATGAAAGCCTTCGACAAACCAAGCAACTTTTATTGCGAGATAAAACAAAGTTATAGGGTTAACTGTGTGAATACAGGTCAATAAATAGAGGTCAATAAAGGTAAACAAATGGCAATGTTGGCAAAAATAGGACTGACCTCAAAATTGTGTTTGTAAATTGAGATGACTGGTCATTTAACAAAATAGCAAACTAGTGGATGATATAGGTGGCATCGGACTGACAGATGACCATTAGCGAAATGGATCCTGTTTGTTTGTGTATTGGTGTTTAAAGGCCTATCAACAGCTAATGTCATGTAAGGCCGGGCAAACGGGTTCGATCCCATTGTAACCTGCTGCATTTGGGAGGGAAATCCCAAAATCAGAACTGAATATTTACATCGAGAAAAAATATAGTCAGCCCTGAAATTAGAATAACCTGACCTGGTGCCCGGTCCATACCACACCAAAGTCACTTGACCCCTTCCCCTAAAATATGATTTCGAATAATCGTAATACTCACATAAGGGGTATAACCAGATTCAACTGTCACATACAAAATGCCAAAGACGTATGTGAGGGCCAAACCAGTAGCCTATTTCATCAACATTGCAAAGTATACTTTACTAGCAAAGTATACTTTGAGGGAGTAATCATTTATTTTTCCTGAAATGCATTATTTCATATAGAACTAACAAATGCATATATATCATGATTAAAAGTATGCAGAATTATTATACTGAATTTATGACATTATCACAGCCATTAAATGGCTGTGATAATGTAATAAATTCAGTATAATAAAAATTAATACATTTTTCAAAAAATTGAAAATTTCTCCCTCAAAGTATACTTTGCTAGTAAAGTATACTTTGCAATGTTGATGAAATAGGCTACTGGTCTCCAGTCGGAATTCCGGTAAGGATGAACCCCGATAGTTAAATTACCCATCGCATACTCCCACCTGCCACCCACTGAAATGGGTCCTGATCACCCCGACTCTTGCACGTCTCGTGGGTGATTTTCAGGATAATCAGTACGACACTGATTAACTACGCCCACAACATCAAGAAGGCAAGTCGTCCCAGAATCGTTTCTTGATGCATGTCCAGAACATGGCAGAATGTGTATTACAAGTGGGTAATCCATTCCAAGAGGATGAAAATGAGTTGGTGTCACTGCAGGGACGGGTGTGTGTAACTTCTGATCAACTCGGACTACATATTAGCAGTATTAGTTTAACAATATTTATTAAAGTATACGTCATGTAAAGGAACACAACGTGAATGATAAATTGCCCTTATCGAAATGCAAGACTTGCATTTCGATAAGGGCAATTTATCATTCACGTTGTTACTTTTTCTAAAAGCATTGACAGTAATGTTTTCGTCATTAACGGGCCGTCAGTGTAAGCACTGAACACACTCTATGCTGATTTAGAGTTACACGGACTGCAAGTCCAGATTTCTACTGATGCGTGCCGTATCTTATTCCGTTATTGAGCCAATAATGGCACTTGGCGATTGTCTTCAGGGTCATGTAAACGCTTTAATTAAAGCAATGCGCGTTTAATGGCGGACAGTTACTTGGCAACAGGAAGCTTACACAGATAGCGCGGGAAGTCTACCAACTGGAGCGATGTTGGCCTATTTTCTCCCATTATACATCCGCCTACGTTAACCCATTATATGCGGAATACACCTTTACGGGTATCATTTTTTTTTAAATATTTTATTTGTACCTTTGTTATTTCTCAATGAAAGTATATGTTGCGACCACTCATTTGAACCGTGTCGACGAGACGGTTCAAATGGTGGTCGCGACATATACTTCTAAGCACATTTAAAGAAAATATTTATGATTTTCACCAATCAAAATGGCGTATACTCAGCATGAAATTGGTTAATCATTCCCAGATTATCAACGTGTCTGCAACATCTATTGACTGTTCCAACTCACATTTAGCAAGTTGATTGTTGGAACCTGATCTGTGCTACAGCTCAGGCTCCGCCAATCAAGCTGCTTGATTGCAAGCAAAATATATAAGCATTTTGAAATAAAGAATTTTACAAATAGTTGCAATATAAGCGCAGACGGTAGTGTATGGTTTTAACATTTGTTTCAAATCACAAACTTCCATTATCAGAAGAAAGCAGTGTTAAAACCGTTTTAGAAAATGTACAGTGAAATCTCTCTAAACGGGACACCCTGGGATGTCCCCAGGGTTTCCGGCTTAGAGAGGGTTCACTGTAAATCAGGCATTTGATCATTCTGCGCCATAGCTGTGTGCTATGCGATCACGAACATACATTATCACCCGAGATAAATGACCAAGAAACTCGTCAAAAATAAGATCACAGGTGTTTGCTTGGTGTCCGGTTTAGAGAGGTTCCACTGTATAAAAATCACACGGACCCGGTTCAGTCATTTTCTATTTTTGCTACAAAATATGAAATCAGTAAACTCGCTAAAGAAATATTAATGCTGTCCGGTTACAATAATTGGTTACGATCAGGGCGGCAGTATGTGAGATGGTACGGTGATCGGACAAGTGGGTTTCCTCCGGGTACTCCGGCTTTCTCACACATTACGGATCGCCCCGTACGCCTCAATATGTGCCAAAAGTACATTTGTATACATGTATTAGGCCAAGAGTAGAGCGTTTTAGATCGGAAACAAATTAAACAAAACTGAATTTTTCACCATAGGTCCCGGATATCATGAGAATTAACATATCAAAACTCCCCATGAATCCGAGTTGAGCTTTCCTCATAATTCAAGATGGCGTCCAAGATGGCCGCCAAAATATGCAATAAACCTAAATTTGTCCCAAATTACCCTATACTTTCAGAAAATGATCAGCATAACAGTACAATTAACGTAAACACTATTTCAGGTCATAATGATGTTTTTACAAACTTCAAAATTGCGTCCAAGATGGCCGCCAAACACGGAAAATGCTTATTTCGAGCGTAAACGACCAATTATGTTCAAATATCAAGCTTCGTAGCATAACGATGAATACAGAAATACGTCAATATGCCATTTTTACATTTATAGAGATACTACAATTTAGTGTACAGAAGAAACACCAAGAAGAAATGTGTTATTATAAACAATGGTATGCCATTTTACGTTCATAACAATGTAGCTTCATTTAAATGTTCCCCATTTTCATGTTTGTTTGCTATTTCTATCACTTACGATTTGTTGCGAGCGTGTTGCTTTCTTGTGGAGCTTCCATTGCTTTCATGTTATTGTTACTGTTTACTGTTATTAGTTGATATTGTATTCTTTTTGGGGACCGTACATGACTAATCGCACAGTGCACATCATTACTCATATTAACAATAAATTGCATATCAGCAGTCATTTTTCTGCTTAATCAATCGACTGTATTTTGAGTGCTCATCGCTGGAATCACTAACGTTTCACTGTATGTCATCATCTAATGTAGTACAATATGAAGACATCTGGGTGATGTTTGTGCATGTTTGCCCCATGCATTGACCACACATGGATGAACAGTGGAGTCCTAGCTTTCGGCATCCGCATAGCCGCCCAGAGCCGGTTTTGCAACCACAATACACCAACTTCAGAAGCTTGTCAGGTGCAATAGGAGCTTCTGACTCGGTCGGTAGCAAACAATCGCCATGGAAATGCCAGCCCCACTCTGTTGGGGAAAGTTCATTGCCCAACCATTGCTGTACAGTATGGTACGTACCATAGGAATGCTGCATGGCTGCTGCACTCGTGGGTGGTAGTGCTTCTAGCTTAAACGTAGCGGACAGAGATGCATGGCTTATAGATCGGTTGTAAGCTATGTATCGGTACTTGTCTGGGCACCCTAGAGCCGAAGGAGAAATGTTTCCCCAGCCGCAGCCACGTTCTCCTTCGTACTGTGTGTGGCTGCAAAATCGTCCAAACCAGCATTGTCACTGTCTTTTTCAACAAGTTTAAATGCTTTCCATTTTTCTTGTCCAAACAGTGCTGATACCGTATCACATCCGGTAATAGCGTGAACAGCCATCAGGTGTTTCTTTGCCCCCAATTGAGTGTTGGATGCCTGTAATGTCGTATACACATAACGGATTTCTCTTGAACATCATGTGCATGCGGGTGAGTGGAGTAGCTTGGGACACTAGCATTGCTAGCAAGTCAGTGTCTGTTCCAATAACTACCACTGGTTTGGACAGAGATTATGAAATTGATAATACTGTTGAGATAATCAGACTATCAGCGTCAGCTTCAGCCTGTTTTACAGTTATGTTGCTGTGTCTCAACTCATCCGTGAGCATTTCTATCAATCTTGTCTTATTGGAACCATTGGCGAGGAAGAAAGTTTGAGAGGTCATGGTTTTCATCTCGGCATCAAACATAATGTCACCAAATACCGACGTTGATGCCCGTCTGTGCTGCTCATCATGTTTAGTAGATGATTGACTTCCATATCCATCAAAGACAACCGTTGTGTCTTCGCTGCCATAATGCTCTACTATGTACAAATGTACGATACATATGACTCGCATACTTGCTTGTACGTTGCATCGGAAGGCCAAATGACAGTGTGTAGAAGGTAACCGCCATCAATGACAAAGACAGCATCTTCCGGAAATGTAGACTGTTGCGTAACATTTGACCGCAGCAGGGCACTAAGTGTACTTTTGGCAGTCTTCCTCATTGTGCCTTCATTGAAGAGAAACGTGGGTTGTGTTGCCAGTTCGTACGACAGGAATTCTTCCATCTCTGAACTGCTTTGCATAACACACGTGATTCTATTAAACAGCAAAGTTGGGTTTACCACAACTGACTGACCACGAATCTTGACTGTGTTAATAGCTCCATTTGTTGTCTTCACTCTGTCGTTCCGTTTCAGTTTTACATCTGTGAACAGTGTATTGACAATGGTAGCAGCGGCTGCCCGGCCTATCTCATAGGCGGTGTCACAGTTCACAGATGCATCAGCCACCAGACCTGTGTCTATTGCAACAAGTGAATCTGGTTTACTAGCTGAAAATGGTGAATGTATCCGCATCCACTCTAAGAAGGTATTGTAGTCTTTGCGGTCGCGAGATTCTGAGCTGACCCGCAGATCCTTATGCTGCTCTAAGGTACTCGTATGGACACCGGTAAATTTCTCAAGGGCTTTACATATAGGTATGCAACTTGGCAATGCATGGATCCACTTTGCCAACGTGCTTTCAGTGATTCCCCGTCCATGTGTCATCCCTCCGACAGACTTCAACAGCCGCATAAGCTCCTGCTCAATGGTCTGGTCCGAAAAGTTGCCGCTCCAAAATTGATCAGACCTGCGTATTGTAAAGTATCCATGATCGGTGAACAATCTGCGTTCTGTTTCAGACATGATGGAGTCAAGTTCTGTCATTTGGTGCAGGTATAGCCTGGCTGACTTTGCGTAGGCCAGATGACCCGCAGCATGGAAGAAAGTGATCATTCTACTGACACAATACAAATGTAGATCCCAATCTCCTGTACGCTCAGCCCGAATTGATCCAGAGTGTTCCTGTTCGACTTTCATTTTCTGTACCTTTTATCGCGTCAGCAATTACCTCGGTAATGTTCTGCAAACATGCATCATCCTCTTCTCTTTCAGTTGCATCGCCATTTTCCATAAGCGATTTGTGAAAACGACGCAAAGGATCGAAGTCAACATTGTCTAAACACCCGGGCTTCTCTAACAGCAACGCTGCTATGACTGCTGATGTTGTAAGGTGAGCACGAAGTGCCCTTGCGTATGCATGTCCAGTTAGCATATGGACGACAGACTCAGGGGCATAGACAGTCCCCCCATAATGTCTCCAGCCCACTGCCTGCCATAATAAATCCTACTGATCCCATATATGACATAAGTAGATGAAAACCACCCAACCTTGCAATGACTTTTGAAAGATCGGGAGACGCGGACACTATTTCGGCCGCTTTGATATAAAGCGGTTGATCGAAAGTTACTGCACAGGTACCAAGCCCATATTTCTCGGACTGCTTTTGTGCAAAGGACAGTGCAGTGTAAATTGTACTCGCATTTCCAGGATCAAGGTTGATGAATGGAAGAATTTATATTCTAGTCTTCATGTGATTCTCGCCTGTTACTGCCAGCTGCATGAATCCACTCCAAAATGGACATGGTGAGACATTCATGGACAAGCTGGCCATCCACAGACAATCTAAGCTTGTGGCAAACTTCAGACTAGGTGGGTCCGGTTTTGGAGCTTCTAGAGGACCGAACACTACAGACTGTAGCCCCGGAACAGTTGGTTTCCTGTACGATTTTATAGGGACATCCCCGAACTTCCCAATTGCTTGGGCACTGGGTATAGTTACTGAACGAGTGAGAGTTTATTTTACTACTTCACCTGGGGGCGTAACACACGCAATTCCACCCATTGTGTGAAAGGTGCCATGTCCTGTTAGCGTTGCAACATTAAAGTCAGTATTGTCGAATACAAACTGCGTGAAGCCGTTTAAGTTGTAGGATGGCTCATCCTTAGAGAGAAATGAGTAATTCAGTCTCTGAATTTCCTTGTAATCATCAGCAAAGCACATACTACTTAAGATGTCAATTAGCTCACGAGATGCATACTTTCTGTGTATGTACACTGCGACTGCTAAGAGTATTGGGGATACAAATGAATTTTGCCTACACGCAGCTATTATTGAATGCGATATCGCTGTACATCGTCTTTCTATAGACTTACTTTCTTTCAATGCCGTTGACTTTATAATCCCGTACAGAAAACGAGAAATGCTCTCAGGAACTAGTGAATTTCCATCGTTCGTCGATTCCATTGTCGGATATTCTGCGCAATTGTATGCATGTGTCCTGATATCATCTCTTATGATAGAGGCAGCCATGTCTATGATTCGGTTTTTCTCTGTTAAAACATTGGCTTTTTGTTCAGCTACCCAATTGTCACGAAGTACTTTGTGTCCTTTGTCACGGAATGTTACAATGTTTGATATGCCTGGTATGCTCGTTATAATCATTTGATCTCCATAGTGTGCTTGTAGTTTCTGCCTAAGATAATTCACTGAATATCCTTCGGCCCCCTCCATGTAGCTTTCGTGAATATCTGAAAGTTCTGACAGGGAATACTGACATTCATCGTTCTCATCAAGATGCAGACACAACTTTTGAAACGATTCCTCTTTCAACATGTCACATGGTCTGCCTCTTTCAGCATCGGTTTGTCGTCCCCTAAACTGTGTCGAACATCCACGATGTACTTGCCCTCTGGGGCAACTAAGTCACTAACAGACCGAATACGCAGCAACACTTGCTCGCCCCAAGAATCGTGTCTCTTCTCGGCACATGAAATCAGTTCCGGCAAATACTCAATGATCTCAACATCGCTAGACTCTCGTCGACGAGATTTCGGAAGATTAGAATCATGCAACAACGTCTTGCCACAGAATATACAATCTGTCTCAAAATCAAATTCGTCTGATTTAGAGCGCAGCGATGTTGAAACTCCCTCTCTGTTGTCATCACCATTATCTGCAGAGGGTTCAAATGTCCGCTTTAAATGTGAGTTGAGGGATGTTTTGCGAGTGTATTCTTTAAAGCAATTCACATGCACTTCAAAAGGTGATGCTCGTGTTTGTAGAACTGTCTGCAATTCATCACTGCGAATCATGCTGGCAGAAATCAATGAGACGTGACCCTTTTCTCCAACTGTTTGCGTCTTTGCAGAGGATAATACCTCTTTACAAATAACACATGACACATCCATTATTTTGCTTAAATGGTTGCTTATATCTAGATGAAAGTGGGTAGATAGATTGGTATATATAAACTTTATAGGTTTCAATAATATCAAAACTGACAGCGTCAACGAAATCGTATTCACTATCAGTGATGCTATTCAAAGCATAGCGTTGCTAAACGTTCTCAACTAACCAGCGTCAGCGATATTAACTCATAACGTCACTATTTTTACGTCACCGTGACACTGTCTCATTATATGTGGCCGTGACTGGAGAAATGGGGCTTATGGGCTATGCGACCAGTGTAGCCCCAGATCAGCCTGCGCATCTGCGCAGTCTGATCAGGAACTACACTGTTCGCCATTCAGTCAGTGAAACATCCATCATGCTTCTAACAAACATTACAATTCTAGCGGACCAGGAGCTAGGATGGAAACAAATCCCATAAGCACCATTTACAAAATCCCATAAGCCCCATTTCTCAAATCACGGCCACAATTATTTATACTACGTTATGATACGTAGATCTATTTATAAATTATTAAAATAGAAACTAGACTAGACTACATTTTTTGAGTTATTATAGTGTATGTAACTGTTAATGGTCGATCAGAAATACGATCCGTGAGCGGAGCATATGAAATGCCTTGCATTAGTATTCACCATTCAGAATAAGAAACTTATGTCGGATAGATTATTCATTGTGTATTCTGAATACAGTTATACAAGGTACACCAAAATGGAAGAAGACATAGTCCTTGTAACGAAACGATTAGATGAAGTTATTTCTTTTAAAAAAAAAGAGTCAATTTGGACATATTTTTCTTATTTTAAATTTATGGCGGCCATTTTGAATCATGTTGAAACATATTAATATGTTTTAAAATGTATGTTGTGCCGTGATATGCCCTTTTTTGTAAACAATTTGGCTCATTTGTAGCTCATTTGGAGCGCATTAAGAGATTTAACCATTTTTGGCGGCCATCTGGGCGGCCATCTTGAATTTTGAAGAAAGCTGAACTCGGATTCATGGGGAGTTTTGATATGTTAATTCTCATGATATCCTGGACCTATGGTGAAAATTCAGCTTTGTTTAATTTTTTTCCGATCTTTGGCAGTATTTAAGGTACTGCTCTTGGCCTATATGTGATCTCGCACTTGTTTGTAATCGTTGTCAAATAATTAATGTTTAAGCGTAAATAGATATTATATTAAATCATAAGTCAAATAAACTCATCTACTTAAACAAAACATGTAGGTTTCGCCGCACTTACATACAGTGAAATAGATCAAAAGAAAATGTGATATATCAGATAGATGCATGTTTCGATTACGTCACTGATTGCGGTAAACGAGTGACGACCTAAGCGCCATAATCTTTGGCCCCTTAGCACGTCTAGATAGCGTAAATCGCGGTACTTGGCGAGCTAACGAGTTTTGTGAAATGAAACCTCAGTATTCTTGATAACTGTGAATGTGGATGGAGAAATATGGTTGGTGGTATTTTCCGTTGATGTATCAGTGTATGCCCATACTTGTGGCTGTGATGGGGCATTATGGATTTGTGACCAGTGTAGCTCTTGATCAAATAGCATACTCCTGTAGCCTGAAAGCGATCTACATGTATATTGCTTGTTAGAATCTACGACGGATGTTTCATTAATCGAATGGCGAACAGTGCAGATCCTGATCAGACTGTGCGGATGCACAGGCTGATCAGGATCTACACTGTTCGCACACACCATAAGCCCCATCTCTCCAGTCGCAGTTACGAATCAGCATTGACACCCGCTTAGTCTGATCAGGATCTGCACTGTTCATCATGCAGCCAATTAAACGTCAGTGATTCAACTAAAACTAGATGGCCGCGGCCCGCATGTCGAACCCGCCGCGGCTTTGATAGTATATAAAAAAAAAATAACCAAAAACTTTAACCCGAACGCACGTACGTACAGACGTGCGTATGTTGAACAGTACTGACGGGCGCGACACAAATGATGAAGGTCCTTATACGCTTCATGCGTGTACCAGCAGATCAAGAGCTCGACTCACCGCACTTGCCATAATACGCATCTAATATATATAGAAGAAGAAGCAGAAGAACAAGAACATGAAGAACAAGAAGAAAGAACAAGAAAGAAGAAGTTTTATTGCATGGAGCCAACTGGTCCCTGAGCACACATACAATACTATGATACTACACAAGCTATCGTAAGATGGCGTACATGAATAGTGTGTCATACAAATTCACATACACATTGTTCCATGCAGCTATAGCCTACATTATGATTTTTATATCAATCACGACCGCATGCGCAAATCTTGTCAATAGTTGTCAATTGTAAACATACTTGAATAGTATGCTTGAAATCAATCAGCTTGACTGACTGATTGACTCTGACAATCACATTGCTTGATTGCGAGTTGGTATTGCCAATAGATGACCAGAAATAAATAAACATAACTCTGGGCAATATTAACTCACACACACACATACCAGACCAGGGTGGAGTGGGTGCTAGCAGATTAGAAGCTGAACAAACAACAAATGGCATACCAACCCCCATTTTTCACAAAGGCCTACGTTTACAGTACAGCCGAAACCTTCCCGTGAATGGCAATATACTCACTGGAGTCATAACTTTCACTTCTAACAAAAAGGTCTGAAGACTTATTAAAGGGGAATGTATTGATTTATTGGCGTTTAACGGCCTATTAACAGCTAAGGTCCGCCGGGCCAACGGGTTCGATCCCGTATGTAACCTGCTACATTTCGGAGAAAATTCATAAATCAGAACGGAATATTTACATCCAAATAAATGTATATTCAGCCCTGAAATTAGAAATAACCTGACCTGATGCCACGTCCATGCCACACCAAAGGCACTTGGTCCCTTAAAGTAATATGAATAGGAATAATCATATTACTCGAACGAGGAGTATAACCAGATTCAACTCCCTCATACAAATATGTCAAAGACGTACCTGAGGGCCAAACCAGGACTCCAGTCTGGATTCTTGTAAGGATGAATTATGAAAGGAATATACAGGGAAAGGAAGAAGCCAAAAAATACTTCCATCTTTTACGCCAATGCATTAACCGTGTCCAGATTATCGACGTATCTGGACATCTTGGCAATTTCAACTCGCAATGAAGCAATTTGAGACCTGCGTCAGAGCATGACGGGTGCTTCATTAATGAAATGGCGAACAGTGCAGCACACTCATGTCGCCTGGGCCCGGTTGCTCAAAGCTTCTGTTAGCTTAACAGACTGTTAAATCCTTAGCATTGCTAAGGATTTAACAGTCTGTTAAGCTAACAGAAGTTTTGAGCAACCGGGTCCAGGTAATGATCTACGAGGGAAGGTCATCAAGTTTTGAGCCGCACATACTTAGCCAGTTATTATAGCCACAGTGACTCAATGTTGCGGAAGACCAATGCTTTAGCAACTATTTGCATAGTTAATTCATTAAATGCCTTCATTCCTGTTTCTCAGATAACCTGGGTGTATGTGGTACTGCCATTGAAGTGCAAAATATGGACTCTACTTGGTAACGAACTACATGTACATGTATTATAAAATGTCTGGCTCTCGACAGGCACACTTAAAAAAACGTTAATGAACGTTGCAATGGCTGCTGTACGTGAATGTGGGTCCGCACTTCTTCCCCACCCTCCGTACTCATCTAACCTGGCCCTAAGGGACTACCAGCTACTCTCAAATTGGAAAGAGCATATGCGTGGCAGGAGAAATGACGACGACAATGGCCTTACTGGTGCCGTGGAGGGGTGGTTTGGGTACTAAGGTGCTACATTCTTCGAACGTGAGATAGACGACCTGCAGAAACGGTGAACTTCAAGACGATTATGTTGCAAAATAACGAGGACAGTTAAACATGTATTGCAAATTAAGTAGGCAGGGCTCAAACTTATTGACATCCCCTCGTATAGTGCTTGTTACAAGCAAGCATGGCGGGTGTTTCATTCATGTAGCGGCGAACAGTGCGGCTCCAGTAGCCGATTTCACCAACATTGCAAAGTCTACTTTTGTAGAAAAGTATACTATGAGGGAGAAATTTTAAATTTTATGATACATTTATCCATTTTTATGATACTGAATTTATTACATTATTACAGCCATTTTGGCTGTGATAATGTAATAAATTCAGTATAATAATTATGCATACGTTTAATCATCCAATGTATGTAGTCGTTAGTTCTATATGAAATAATGCATTTCGGGAAAAATAAATGATTACTCCCTCAAAGGATACTTTGCTAGAAATGTATACTTTGCAATGCTGGTGAAATATGCTACATATCCTGGTTGCTTGTTAAAAAGGCGAACAGTGTAGCGCACTCATGTAGCCTGGTAATTATATGTAGTGCTTGTTAGAAGCATGATCGATGTTTTATTGATGTAGTGGCGGCGGACAGTGCAGATCCTGATCAGACTGTGTGAATGCACAGGTTGATCTGGATATACACTGGTCGCAAAAGCCATAAACCACATTTCTCCAGTCACAACCACAGTTATGCTTCGTACTATTGTTGTATGATTCTATTACTCTGTAAAGATACCGAGTAAAAACGAACAAAAAGCCCTGAAAGATATTGCAATCACTGTAGAAGATTATGATAATGCTTGCTAACACATTTCATGCCAAAAGTGGCACCAGAATAGCAGAAAACGAACACAATGTCAAATTGACAGTCTCGTCAACGGAGCCTCATCATATGACTAATAAGACATATAAAAAAAAATCTGTCCAGAAAAAAAGAAGGTAGGGCGGGTAGGCTTTTCTTTTTAAATACTACTAGACAGCTGTATACATGTATGTGCCAATAAATATGGTGGAATAGGTTCAGTACTTGGTGCATATTGTATTTCCGACAGTAACAGGTTTAGGCATCAAGTGTGAAAAAAATATTTTAATGTACACACCAATTTTAATGTAAACACCAATTTTAACACCTATTTTACATTAATTTTAATGTACACACCAATTGTAATGCCTTAAGCACACGAAGGATCGAAAATGAATATGTGTCTTTTTTAAACGGCTAAAAATGTCTAGGGTCGGCGGCATATACATAAGTGCATAGGTAGGGTCGAGTTGCCCGCACCACAATACTTGTTTGTAGGCCTAAACTAGACGTTTTATATACAAGCACAAATTATGAAAACATCACTTTTATATGAGACCAGGCATGTGGTTTTGTGTACCTAAGACACTGTTCGATAGATTATCTCATGATAAACATTTACAACATTTACGATATTTTCTGTAAATGGCGTTGGAAGTTGACGAAATATTCAGAGCAAATGCGGAAGATCCGCATTTGCTCTGAAAATTTCGTTAAGAAAGATAAAAAAAAATTGTAAATAGTTTACATGAAAAATCGCATCCTCTTAGGTACACAATCACATGGCTTGTCTCATAATACATGACCTTCGCTATATTAGCAACGCATTATTGTATTAGTCCTATACCCCACTATAACCCCTATATAAATTCGATGTGGCATTCACTGACGGAATGCATTTCGTCGTTCTATAATTAGGTCCGGATCTAGAATTATCTCACATATGGCATCGTCTTTCTATTTTCACTGATATGAATTAGGACAGAAACTATAATGCTGTAAATTTAAGACATGTATGAATTATTTGAATGTTTACTCGGAATATTTCGTAAATTTCCGCCGTGATTTCCAGAAAATATCGTAATTTAAGAATTAAAAATGGACTCAAAATCTGGGATGCCATAAGGACGGACATTCCAGAGCAAGATCCATATTATATTATCCTACTTTAAACGCTCACTAGACCTCATTATATCTCCTGCCACTTCCCGAGTGTTATCGCTCTTATCACATCTCGTGCACGCGTGTTTACGTCATTGGAATCACTCGCCAATCAAAAATATGCGTTATCGGGCGATCGGCACTTCGTACCCTAGCAATCTCGTAATCGGAAGCACGATAATCCGTACAGTCGGGTACATGTGGCTGTTCGTTTCTATAGCAGATGCGCAATCTCGCATGCGCCGCACAGAAGGCTTTTCACCTGCAGATAGGCCTCCCATAGTGCTGGGCCCAGGGAAAATGGACCTTTAACGCTTAAGGCACTTGCGCCAATTTAAAATGTTGGTCCTCTGGCATATTTTCTCTCCCAATAATTGAAGGAGTCAGTGGGAGAAGGCTAGCCCCCTTCCTTCACTTACTCATTCTATTATAAAAATACTTGCTTTAATGGTGATAGTTAGAAGACCACGTCGACTGAATCATGAACAGAATCTGGTCTGGGTCTACACTAGCATCGAACGTCGCATGGTCCCTTTAAAAATTAAAGATGGACCCCCGCATATCATGATGTATTGTAGGGGTTATATTGTTTTGGTTCAGCATATAGAGATGTCATTAATATATACAATTACATTTACTTGTTATTACCGGCTACACTAATTGTACTATTTTGTATTATTTGTATGACGGAAATCAATAATCTTGAAATCAGGGGAGATAATAGCGTTTTCTCGAAATGTTAACAAAATTCGATATTTATTCAAAGGAAGTCGATATTTATTTGTCCAATGGAATCTCTGGTGTACAATAACTATACTTAATAAGATATCGACAGCAATCGTGTTTAAGTTGATACACATACTTGATTTAAATAATTAAAACTAATCACACAGTCTTCACATGTACATAAACAGTCAAACAGTGATCACCACTACTGACACGGTATTGAACTATTAGTTAACCCTTTCAACCCTAATTATCTGGAATGGACTGTGATATGATAATTTTACGACCAATCCAATCGTCACAAAATGATTTTCGGACTGGTCCATTTATGAAAAGAAGGTGTTTATGTTCTAAAGAATATGAAAAATTACTTGCAAACAGTGTAGATCTTGATGAGACGGCTCGTTACGAGCCGGCTCATCTGGATCTGCACTGTTTGCATAAACCGCTATAGCGGGCTGCCGGGTTCAAAGGGTTAATACTGTGGAAAAACGAACACTTTTGATGCTAAAAACTTGTGGAATAGTAATATAATTAAGTACAAATTTAATTTCCGTAACAATATATTTTTACATAAGTCGAGGGTCCCAATCTTGAAACAGCCGACGGCCCATGATATGTGAGACCATTGTTAACACATATCAGTCATCGTACCATCCACAAAAGCGGCGGGGTGGATATGGGAGAAATTCCCAGACGTTGAGCCCATTATATTTGTGGCAGTCGACTTAGAAAATGTATATGAACTGTATTTGGGTCATTGAGACCTACGTACAGTCGCAGAACAATATTTAATAGATCCACATTTGTGTTCACGGCGGTAATTGTATCTGTGATTGTGACTGGAAGAAGTGGGCTTATGTGTTTTACGACCAGCGTAGATCCAGATCAGCCTGTGCATCCGCACAGGCTGATCAGGATCTGCACTGTTCGCCATTCCATCAATGAAACACCCGTCTTGCTTCTTCTAACACGGACCACATATCGTTATCAGGATACGGGAGTTTGCTATTTGATCAGGGGCTACACTTTTCACAAATCGCATAAGCCCCATTTCCCCAGTCACGTCCACAATTAGTGAATGAATGATGAACAGTGCTAGCGGGACATGGAATGCAAACTTCGGACAGGAGTTTACAATTGAAATAGCAACATTCGCCAATACAACAAACCTGGTGGCGACAATGTACCCTTGCTCGCATAGTATAAACACATATCGATGGTCTAGTAACATAAGGTCGTAAGTGTTATGCTTTATGTCTGATATTGTCACAATAGCAATCGTATGGCGGAAATCAAAATAAACTTACAGAAATCTTCACAGACTCTCACATCATACGAATTTGCAGCAACACACTCTGCTAACAGTCCCCGATATCTGCTAGTGTCTGTCAGTATATTTAGGTATATAAACTACACTGTCTTTACACTTTTATTTCACTTCAAATATGTGTATTGTCCAGAATCATAAAACATGATGTAGTCACAGGTGGGTGAGTAGAAATGGACAAAAAGGCGTGTGGCTCAACGGATTAGATCCCCAGGTAAAATGACATGTAGAACCAGGGCTCCAGATAAGGAATTAGTAATTGAGTATTGTCACTCCATCATTCCTGAAGCAATTGGGTATTTCAAAAATTTAATTGTGTAAAATAGAATCACACTACAGTCTACACATCAGTAGACCGCACTTATTGAATACTTTGCTTCTAAATGAAAACACATCTTGGTATTTCATTAGAATTGTCTCCTTGGAGACAATTCTAATGAAATACCAAGATGTGTTTTCATGGAAAAATAAGAAAATATGCTATATTTCTGGTCTGTTTATTGTTTTCTGTAGCATGATAAAGATACCACGAATTTTACATTACGTTTTGATACTCACTGCTTCTGATTTCAATTGAATTTTTGGCAATTTTAATTTGGTATTTACGCAAATACGCAGCTTATCTGGAGCGCTGAGAATTATTCAAAGTCCAAAAGTACTGGGTGGAGAATTAGAATATTGCGTTTTGGGACATCTATTAATCCGAAAAGTTCGATTTGTTTTACAATTGAACGATACCGACAAATAGTGCAGATCCTAATGAGACGGATCGTTGCCAGTCGAATCCTCTGGATATACATTGTTTGTTCATAATTTGTTTTATGGTATGTAGAGTTGAAAGTTTAACCCTTTGAACGGGAAAGCCCGCTATAGCGGTTTATGCAAACAGTGCCGATCTGCACCTTTGAAAGTAATTTTTGAGAACGAAAACACCTCCTTTTCATAAATGAACTAGCCTGAAAATAAGTTTGTGATTGTTGGGTTGGTTGCAAAAATAATATATTAAAATCCGTCTCAGTTACTTTTTCACGAAATAAAAAGAAGACTCATTCTTAAATTTGATAAAATTTAATGTTATCAAAAACAAATATTGTAATATCGTTTTCGCATTGTTTAAACAGTAGTCAAATTTGGGCAGGTTTCGTGAAACAGACAGTATATGAACCTCAAATCTTTTTTCGGCATACTCACCTTTCACTAAAGTACCATATTGACTGCTCGTATATGTTATATGTGTCCGTGACTGCAGAAATTGGACGTATGAGTTTTGCGACCAATGTAGATCAGATCAGCCTGTACGTCCTCATAGTCTGATCAGGATCCTCACTGTTCACCATTCCATCAATAAAACACGCAGTATCCTTCTAACAAGCAATACGGACTGTTATCAGGTTACAGAGGTGTAATATTCAATCAGGAGCTTATTTTATCACAAAACCCAAAAGCTCCATTTCTGCAGTCATAGCCACATATGTGACACAGTCTGACAGTTGAACAGTTTCTAACATTGTAGATTTCTGAGAATCTAAGACTCTTGTAGCCTGATCCAAGGTTATACATCAAAACCTGAAGTCAATAGCGCACAGTGCAGGTCCAGACCAGACTGCGCGGACGCGCAGGCTGGTCTGGACCTACACTGGGCGTACAACTCCATACGTCCCTTTTTACCGTGACCTGACACAATTAGCTGCAGCCTGTTGGAAAACCAATTAGGCATATAATTGCGTTTGAAGGAGGGTTTCAATCACTATTTGATGGACCTGACAACTGATGGAATTGTTTGTAGGGGAACCGAAAATTGTCGATTGCAATTGGCACAGTAACACATGCGGAATGCTATTAATAGTTTGTGTATAAATAATAAAAAATCCGTTGAATAAGATGATAAGAACAACGCGTTGGTACACTCTCTTTAAATTAGACACAATAAAATCCCAGCATGTTCGATGTTGACTGGTTCACTGTATATGCAACGATAACGTATGTTTATGATTGCAAAGTAAACACACATGTTTTTAAGTGCATATACACAACCACCTTCGTTAATCTTACCCAGAGCATCAACGGTTTTGAAGACCTATTGTCAATGTCAACTCGCAGTGCAGCAAGTTGATTGTCTGAACCTGAGCTCTACTCTAGCACAACTGAGGCTCCAACATATTGGCAAGATTAGCACAGACGGTAATGTATTCCTGGAATTATACTTGAATAAATATGACTCCTTGCGGTATACTAGATTTGCTTACCGGAAGAGAATATATATTCTAATTTTACCTCAGCTGCCGAAGAACTCCTCACGTTAGATAATACATATAATGGAAGTAACAACTTAACCCTTTCAACACCACAGGTCTGTATAGTGGTAGTGGCAAACAGTGTAGATCCAGATGAGCCGGCTCGTGACGAGCCGTCTCATCAGGATATGCACTTTTTGCAAGTAATTTTCATATTTCTGAGAGCATAAACACCCCCTTTTCATAAATGAACTGGTCTGAAAATTATTTTGTGACGATTGGATTGGTTGCAAAATTAACATATCAACATCCACTCCAGTTACTTACGGGTGAAAGGGTCAACATACCGCTCTGCTGTGGTATTATATAGTAGGCCAAACAGTTCCAGGCAGAATGATAGTGTCGCAAATTGAATGACCTCTATAGGTCACTGGCAACTCTTAACCATTTCCATATTGGTATACCATTAAAATTCAACCATCTTCGCCCACGTTTGGCAGGCCTAAAGCTGAACTAAATTGTGTTTTTTTGTTAATAAAGAGACGACATATGACTGCCATATGCACAACACATTTGTAAATTGACCGTCCCAAAATAACACACATAAACAGAAGGCGGCATGTCCATGAGCACAATAGTCATCAATATAATGGACACAGTGACCTTCAAGTTCATGGAAACAATAATAGTGTGATAAATGACTATTAAAATACTGCCAAGCGGCCTTTTAATATGACTAGTGAAGTTAGAAAACTTTTAATAACTTAGCAGGCAAAGAAAACTGGAAACTATTGAACGTGTTCAGCATTTTACTAACAAGATTGTATAGACACATCACTTGCAAATTGCACCAGACTGCTTACCATAAAACGACACGCGAGTTCAATTATTCAATTTCAGACTAATTATGACCATCATTACAATCACATTATGTGATACCTTTGTTGCTGGGAGAGAAAGGCCAACTGTATGAATGTTTAATGACGCCGTCATTGTTGCTGATGCGTGCTGTGTCTATATCGGTACCATGGGGATTTCTGACTGCCAGGAGCTCCAGTCGACACGCAATGATGGCGTAGAAAGTATTGAAGCATAGGCGTCACACGTGCCTGTTTTATGGCGGTTGGCATACAGACAGAAACCTGTGTCTGTGGTTATAAGATAGAAGTAAATGAATACGTACTCTAACACCATGCTGTAGATCAGGCAGTTTGATTGGTCGAGGCACAGCTCAGCCTCGACCAATCAAAGTGTCTGATTTCCAGTACTAATTTGGACAACGAGCAAAAAGTTAAACACAGCAAAACTAAGTATGTGATTATGTAACCTTCTGAATACGTACTCCAACAACATGCTCGAAATCAGGAACTTTGATTGGTCGAGGCAGAGCTGTTCAAATGCTTCATTTCGAGTACGAATTTGGGCAACGTGCAAAATATTGTATAAGCAAAGGACATTTTAAAATAAGAAACATATGAATGTAAACTCAGTTGTATGGAGACTATCGAGCAAACGACCATTGCTATACCAGCTTGTTTTATAACAGCAACAACTAGCTATAGCATTGCTCCATGTAATTCCATATTTCCTTGTCCAACGTTGGATTGTACAAGTATTGGATACGGAAGTTTTCAGATAATACGTTCAATGCATTTTAGTGGTCCAAAAACGAACAATAATTGCCGCGTAACTTTGCTTTATAACATGGTCCAAAAGGGCATCTCGCTGTCAAAAGGAAGCTTTTGATATCTATACAAAGTATAGCATTAGAGTAATCAAAGATGGTCAAACACATTGCTCTGTATGTACTCTTTGAAATCCCATTATCTGATAACTGTCGAACATTATCAACGAGACCGATTGCTCTGGTCACAAATACACATTGATATCCAAAGAGGCCGAAATAAAACCGCGGGTACCTGTGAATAATGTATTAGCAGAGCGCGGTAGAAATTGTGACGTCAATCTCTGACAATGTACCTTACGACGTGTGCGATCAACGTAGTCCCAGATCAATTGCCACGTGTGCGATCAACGTAGTCCTAGATCAGCCTGTGCATCCGCACGGTCTGATCAGGGCATACGTTGTTCGCCATTTAGTCACTGACGTACCGTTACTGACGTCAGCGTGTCGTGTGCGACCAACATAGTCCAGTGATATATTTCACAAACGCCCTTTAGTCGGCTAAACTCAACCGACTAACGGACGTTCGTGAAATAGTATACAGATCAGCCTGATTAGGGCCTACGCTGTTCGCCATTAGTCGCTGATACATCATTACCGACATCAGCAACAAAACTACTGTCTGTTTCACGAAAGCTGCCCAAATTTTACGGCCATATAAACAATTCAAAAACAATTTTTTTTTCGATAGTATTAAATTAAAGGAAAATTTAAGAATGAGCCTTCTTTTTATTTCGTGAAATTTGGTCAAATATTGGTTTTATTACGAAAAATTTATTTATCTATGGGAATGTAACATGGGGGAAAAAGAGGCAAAGAAAATTGACTCCGAAACCTAGCTAGATAGCTTGGAAATGATCCAACTAAGAAAACAAAAGTTAAATTTTGAAAATTGGTCCAGGATTACTGAAATTCAAAAAAATTTCCCCATGTTAAATCCCCATAGACATCTTCACTCCGTGAAGATGTCTATGGGGATTTAACATGGGGAAATTTTATTTTCGCAATAAAATCAATATTTGAACAAATTTCACGAAATAAAAAGAAGGCTCATTCATAAATTTTCTTTTAATTTAATATTATCGAAAATAATATTGTTTTTGAATTGTCTATATGGCCGTAAAATTTGGGCAGCTTTCGTGAAACAGACAGTAGTTATAACAGACAGTAGTGAAAGCTCATTGTGGGCATGAGAGTTTCTGATAGGATGATTTAAGACATTTCTCATGACTTGAAATTTCGAACCGTTTCAGATTCGGTCTGATCGTCTCTAATTTGATTCATTTGCGGTATGAGTGTACACAGCAAAATGTGCCACATAAGCAATTCACATGAATATATTATTTTGCTGTTCATGTCAACATATGATTTGCATATGAAATTCATAAGAAAAGAGCATATATGAAATTCATATGATGTTCATATGAATTTCATATGAAGACTTTTTATATGCATTTCATATGAACAATTAGCATACAAATTTCACATGAAAAGTTTTCATATGAAATTCATATGTGACATATACAATTCATAGGAAAGGTGTTCATATGAATTGCATATGACATTTTCATATGAAATTCATGTTACATATGCAATGCATATGAAAACAGCACATATGAAATGCATATGACGAGTTTGCATATGCATTTATATTGGCTCACTTCATCATATCATTTGCATGACATTTTCATATGAAATGCATATGGAAAACATATGAAATTCATATGCGGCACATGTCGTAGTGTATTTGACGTAAGCCTTTATACTATGTGGTTGTGACTGGGGAAAATGGGGCTTATGTGATTTGTGTCCAGTGTACATGTAGCTCATGTACAAATAGGACAGTCATGTATCCTAGCAACTGTCTATATGACGTGTTATAAGCATGAGGGGTGTTTGATTGATGGAATGGCGAGCAGTGCAGATCCTGATCAGACTGTGCGGATGCACAGGCTGATCTGGATCTACACTGGTTGCAAAACCCATAAGCCCATGTTCTCCAGTCACGTCAACGTTTCAGTTCATCAGACATTTGTGTGACCTTGACCTTGGTGACCGTGACCTTATTTGGCTGAAGGTCATGCAGCCGCATGCCTGCTATTGCAACAGGGTGACCGTGCAAACTGATCAGGATCTAGATCTACAATTGCTACACATGTATGATATGTTAATTCTCCGACCAATCCAATCGTCACAAAATGATTTTCAGACTACTTCATTTGTGAAAAGGGGGATTTTTTTTCTAAAATATATGGAAAAAAAATGCTTGCAAAAAGTGCAGATCCTGATGAGACGGCTCGTCAGAATATACACTGTTTGAAAACACCGCTACACATGGATGTAGTTGAAAAGGTTAATGATAATTTTGTTGCTGGTTGTGGATATGTCATTGATCTTTTAGAGGTCATATGTATTCGTGGTACATGCTGTATTTTCATTGTCCCATTGTTTATGCCGATTGATGGCGCTATACATGTACCACGCGCATCCCCAGCTTTAACCCTTCCTACGCTGTTGACGGAAATTGCCGTCTGCTGTTTTTCATTTTTGCTTTAATTATTAACAAAAACCTGGTTTTGACAGCACATGAGAATCGTCTCCAGTGGAGACGATTTTCATGTGCTGTCAAAACCAGGTTTTTGTCGAGAAATATTGAAAATAAAACATTTCCAGCAGACGACAGCATTTAATTTAGCGTAGTAAGGGTTAATATCAGTGGGTTCGTACAGTATACAATATACATGTATATCATCGTACAATATACAATATACATGTATATCAGTGGGTTCGTACAATATACAATATACATGTATATCAGTGGGTTCGTACAATATACAATATACATGTATATCAGTGGGTACATGTATATCAGTGGGTTCGTACAATATACAATATACATGTATATCAGTGGGTTCGTACAATATACAATATACATGTATATCAGTGGGTTCGTACAGTATACAATATACATGTATATCATGACACTACTATCTTGTTTATATTATTAAATTTTGGTATTAGCATATTTTGGTTATTTTTGTATTAGTATATTTTTGTAGTATGATATTCGTGCATATGTAGACCCACACGCTTCCGTGCAGCCTGATTATGGTATGCGAGTACATTATTAAATTAATAAGTTATGTATCGACCCAATATTCGATTCGATTCGGCTTATATTTAAGGGTGGGAATTGGCTCGAACACCTTCCATACTTTCCATATCGGTCATCTCGTTAAGATAGTCCAGTTCGATAGATAACTGTGATTACCTCCCGTTAACAGTTTTGACACGGTCGCTTCCCTTGACAATTCCCTCTTCAATTGCACTTCCGGTAAGTATATCGCTAGTTAACCAACGGTTTAATGCGTCTTTTGAAATGGAATAGCCTTTATAATATATTCTTTTCTTTCTGTTTATTGTTAGATCGTCGAGACATATAAACCAATAAACATCACTTGATAGCATAATTAATCTAATGAATGTGCATGTAATTAAAATGTGCAGTAACAGGCTGGTGCAATCTGAGCAATTGAGTCAGGGGCGTCGGAACAGGTCCGGCGGGTACGGAGTGAAGATGTCTATGGGGATTTAACATGGGGAATTTTTTTTTGAATTTTAGAAATACTGGACCGATTTTCAAAATTTAACTTTTGTTTTCTTAGTTAGATCATTTCCAAGCTATCTAGCTAGGTTTCGGAGTCAATTTTCAAAATTTTTCGTTTTTTGACTCCTCCCACACTGCTTTACCTCTTTTTCCCCCATGTTAAATTCCCATAGAGAAATCAATTTTTCGTAATAAAACCAATATTTGACCAAATTTCACGAAATAAAAAGAAGGCTAATTCTTAAATTTTCCTTTAATTTAATATTATCGAAAATAATATTGTTTTTGAATTGTCTATATAGCCGTAAAATTTGGGCAGCTTTCGTGAAACAGACTATAGGGTAAGATGTCGGAAATTATAAATGTCACCTCGTTACCTTCGCCGGACCAATCTTATGACACTTCCGACGCCCCTGTAAGTAACACACACGAATGACGTTTGATATGTTAATTTTGCAAACAATCGAATCGTCACAGAACGATTTTTAGACTAGTCCATTTATGAAAAGGTGGTGTTTTGGTTCTTACAAATATGAAAATCACTTGCAAAAGGTGCAGATCCTGATGAGACGGCTCATTTGGATCTACACTGCTTGCCAATACCACTATACAGGTCTGTAATGTTGAAACGGTTAAGCTATATGTATGCAGCAGACATGTTTTGGCCTAGGACTATTTTATCATGGCGGAACAAACATATATGCCTTGTACAGCGTGAATTGACGCCGTCGACGCACAGCACGATCTGGATCAAGTTCCGTGTTGTGATTTGTGGCATAGGAACCAGTGATGAATTGCTTTGACTTTTCAATCTATAATTACGTTGCGTTAAGCGGGTGTCTGGATGCGATGTCAAGACACACGATTTTTTTTATTTTGCCGGGGAGAAATACCGCTGATTACTTTCCCGTATGCTAGTACTTGGCGCTAATGTATCAGTCCGCCCGTGGGTGGTTACATTCGTTTAGATAATGAGAACATGGTTGATAGAAATGGATTTAGAAATTGATCTGAAAATATGCAAATTGCCATTGAACGCCTGATGAGTCTTCGTACAAATTCATATTATGTACGGACGTGACGTCATATTTACTGTGCATGGTATGTTCATCTTCAGTAGCCGATTTCACCAACATTGCAAAGCATACTTATCTAGCAAAGTATACTTTGAGGGAGTAATCATTTATTTTTCCCGAAATGCATTATGTCATATAGAACTAACAACTTCATATAGTTGATGATTAAAAGTATGCAGAATTGTTATACTGAATTTATTACATTATCGTAATAAATTCAGTGTAATAAAAATTATTAAATTTATCCTTAAATTGAAAATTTCTCCCTCAAAGTATACTTTGCTAGATAAGAATACTTTGCAATATTGGTGAAATATGCTACTGGATAAGGACTATGTCATGTGACAAATAAAAACAGTTTTACTACGTATATAAATATGTATTTATTCATTTATTTATCGATGTATTTATTTCTGTATACCATACATGAGAAAGGTCGTGTGTTTGTAACTCAGAAGATAGTTTCCGTAAATGACGTCGAAAGTTGACGAAAAGTTACTCTAGCAAATTATGCGGAAAATATCACAACCTCTGTAAATACTGTACATGAATAAAAAGCACACATCTTCTTAGGTAAAAAATCCCATGGCTTGTCGCATATATACATGTACTACATTAACTACAGTGAAACCACTCTACAACAGCCACCCATGGGAAGACGCAAAACTGGCTGTTGTAGAGAGGTGGCTGTTGTAGGGAGGTTAATGCTGAATTAAATTTTGTCGTCTGATGTTTATATATTTTCTTCGATAATTCTCATCAAATACATGCTTTGACAGCATTTTAGAATAATTTTCAATGGAAATGATTCTAAAGTGCTGTCAAAACATGTTTTTATTGAGACAGAATGCTAAAGCAACATCAGACGACAATTTTCGTGCTCAGCAGTCTAAGGGTTAGATATAGAGGAACTCATCCATTTGGGATATAAAATAGCGGCTGTTATAGAGAGGGTGTTGTTGTAGAGAGATGGCCGTTCTGGGAGGTTCGACTGTATATGAATAAAGCACACGTTTATAAATATCATATTATCTGCGTATACATGAATAAACTGTGATTTGCCAGTGCATGAAAATAACAATAGTTACAGTGGAATCTATCTAAACTTGACACCAAGCAAACACCTGTGATCTTATTTTTGATGAGTTTCTTGGTCATTTATCTCGGGTGATAATGTCTGTTCGTGATCGCATAGCACACGACTATGGCTCAAAATGATCAAATACCTGATTTACAGTGAAACCTCTCTAAGTCTAAGAGGTTCCCAGGGTGTCCGGTTTAGGGAGATTTCACTGTACTGAAACCTGACGACAGCTGGTACATTTTACATTTGCAATCAATGTAAATCCAGGTGATAGTGAACGTTAAATAACACATGACGACACGTGTTTAGATCATATAAATTCTAGCAACTAAACGCAAAACGTTATTTTTAACGATGAGTATAGCATCAATATTAGCTATAGGGTGAATTTGATTTTGTGAATGTTTAATTTCCAACTAATGTATTCTGGCAATGCAGCCGGGGGACGTGACGCTGCTGATTAGGAGCGCCAAACATTGCCACTTGTGAAAATCACGTTGTTTTGGTGTTATTTTTTATTTTAATCACATTCTTGGCGGTGTACATAGGAAAATGTTCAACCTGGGTGCTGGCTGCCAGCCAGTTGAAGTAGTACCTCAGCAAAACTCCCGTACCGTCCTGTGACCAGTGTAGATCCTGGTCAAATCATATGTGTTTGAACAGATGGTCAGTATGTTGGTGTCATATGGGTATTTTGGTGTCGTTGTTTTTTTTGTAGATTTGGGTGAATTTCGCTGGTTTTGGGTAATTTACATAGTTTTGTACAACTACTAATGCTCAATCATTACGCACGACAGTTATCTTACACGTTCACCGTTCCTAACTTTCGGACCCCTTTTATACTGTCAAAATACCCACACAAAAAAATTACCGTGCTGATCTGGATCTACACTGGTCACAAAACACATAACACCAATTTCTCCAGTCACAGACACATACGAGACACTCCATGTGATTTTGTACCTTCGGACATCTACGTAATTTCAAGAAATACGTTTACAAAATTTACAATATTTTCCGTAAATGGCGTCAAAAATTGTCGCAGACAAATTTACACATTTTATATAATAAAATCAATATTTGACCAAATGTCATGAAATAAAAAGAAAGCTCATTTTTATATTTTTATAAAATGTGATATAATCGAAAAATAAATATGTTTTTGCATTGTTTATATAGCCGTACAATTTGGCCAGATTTCGTGAAACAGATATTAGTTTCAGTATAAACAGCATTGCATGATAAGGTAATCCTGCTGATATTAATTTCTGTAAGTTTTATCAAATTATATGCAGAAATGGAGGAATTAAACTCTTTTTTTTCAATTTTCTTAAACCTCTGTTTTTGCACGTACAACCTTGTGTTACTAGACCATCGACATACAATTTCACAAAGTACAGTGAAACCTCTCTAAACCGGACACCCTGGGAGGTCCCCAGGGTGTCCGGTTTATAGAGGTTCCAATGTAATTAAGAACTCGAAGGCCAATTTGTTGTCGTTTTCTGTTATGAACAGACAGGACAATGACACAAATGACATTGAAACCCATCTAAATTAGACACAATGGTGTCGCTAGGGTGTTCGGTTTGGGGAGGTTCCACCGTATTTAAATTGTACCGTGATCCACATACGGGCAATCGGCTGATATAGAGGACGCTACGACGTTTGTCCCAGCGAAACAGGGGCCCGTTTCACTAAACTTCGTACGACTAAAATGTTCGTAAGTGCAAAAGTATGATAGTCTGTAAATTTCATATTAACAACGTTTTCTTGTAATCAAGTATCGGATTTACATTGATTGAGCATAGGCTGCATATGCAGCTTATCGATAAATGTAAATCCATCAATTGAAATTTCCGGACGATCATAAATTTGCACTTACGAACATTTTAGTCGTACGAAATTTAGTGAAACGGGCCACAGAATATCAGCGCGTGCGTCTGTATCTAGTATATGATCAGGGTAAGCCGAAATGACTGATGCAGCTACAATGCTTATTCTTATTACTCTGCCAATTGCAAGGTACTAACAACACCAACAAGTACTGAAACTTCCAGAATCCATCCGATTCAAAGTACGTATTCTTTTATATAATCGTTTTATTACGTAACAGATTTTGATGAAATATGGCGCATCAAACGCGTCTTGTTAAGCTGCATTTGGTGGTCTCTGTACTTTGGCCCAAACCTATGTCGTTTTTGCGAAGAATCGATTTCCGTGTCGGTAGACACGGATATTGATTCTTCGCAAAAACGACATAAGTCTGTGCAGAACTCCCTGGACGACCAAATGCAGATCATGAAGATGCGTTTGCTGCGCGATATTTCATCAAACTCCGTTTCATATGAAGGAAAATATCAAATAATACTTACATTGAAGTGGGCGAGATTTCAACACTTTCAGCCACTGTTGTTGTTGTTGTTGTTGTTGTTATAACCACGTGATCATGCACCTTGAATTATATGCGATGACAAGGACTTACAGTCAAAATATGACACCATCATCACCCACCCACCATCATTGACTACAAATAACGACAACATTCAAAAATAACATCACACAGTTGTTTAATGATGCTTGACTGTGATTTTTTGTAGTATTTAAATCAGAATTTGTAAACAAACAATAAAGCAGATTTATTGGTCAAAAACAATTGTTTGGCCATGATAAATGATTCTTTGTTCCGCCGGTATAATCCGGTTACCGGTTCGGTCCGGTTATTGGATGCATACAGGAATCCTGCGGTAAGGCCGGAAGATCCAGAGATATCCATTCGCTGAAAATAAAAGTGAAAGACACAAATAACACACCATAAGCCATACCATTATTTTTATCTGTTAAACCTACCGACAAATACGGTAAAAAAAGGTATTGAAAGAAAACAACTAATGTAAGTTTATGTTAAAGGTACATGCCCACTCAGTAGGCATAAATGTTCATTATATCAGAGACATCATCCGAGACATTTTCTGGCAAAATAAACATTCAGTCACCATTACTCCACATATTGATTGGCATTATTATACATTTTATATCGGAAGTAAATTTCCACACTGATATCAGGGGCGATAACCATGTTTCCTTAAAATGTTAACTGACATTACTATTTATTCTCAGTATTTATTTTTTAATGTGCAATGATCATACTTTATAATCTGTCGAAAATATTATTTTTTCAGGTGACACATTTATTTAGTATAAATAAACAAAATATATCATGCCTCATTTGCATATGAAAATAGCCTGATACCACCGCGCGTCACTATCAGTAAAATAAATATTACTAAATGATTATATCTGTATAGCGGGCACTTGTATTTTTTAGAACTGGTGGAATAGTGACACAATTATACACTTATTTAATTCCTATAAATGACAGTTTATGCCTACTGAGTGGGCTTGTACCTTTAACGGGTTGAGGAAGTTTTTAGCCTAAATTTAAATCCCCCAGCAAACTTTAAAACATAAAAATAAAATACTCTAATTAAACTTATTTAGTGTAAATTCATGAACGGATATAAAACGTACACAAGCCTCCAATCAATTTTCATATTACTTCACCAGCAAATAGTGTCACATAGTATACAGGGTTTGTTGGATTTTTTTCACAGAACCACTCTCAAAACATACCCGCACGCGGACGCTTTCAGAGAAAGAACTTTGTACGGCCTAATGACAATGTATGCACGTACATTGTAACAGTATTAAGGACATTTTAAGAAATATATTATCATTCAACATTTAGAAATATTTTATTACAGACACCAGTTTAAGTAAGATAGATAACATTAAATTAATAGCGGATGCACAGTCTGATCTGGATCTACACTGGTCGCAAAGACACATAAGCCCCATTTCTTCAGTCACAGCCATAAATGAGACAGAACTCAAACGCAAGCATACTATTATTTTGCTGGTGCCAAGTTTGGAGAAACCAACATAGTCAACGGCGTCGTAAGTGGAGGTTCGATGGGTTCCTACGAACACCCCTTTTTGTAGCCAGGAGGATTGTGTGGATATAAATTAGTCAAGCAGCGCCAAACGTTTTTTCAGAAATACGCTTCATAAATGGACACAAAACTCTGCCCAGGAGCTATGTGTTGTAAAAACATACCCGAGTGCAGCATTTGGCTTCTAGATATCAAAATCTCTCAGGAACTGTGAAGCAACCGAAATATGTAAGTTGCAACCCGTGGACCCCTTACAGATTTCGTTTGCTTCACGGCTGAAAGTCGAACCCCCTTTTCAAAAGTCTGGTTGCGCTGGTGAAAGAAGTACCTGATGGGAGGTGGCGACTGGCTAGAGGCTGACAGTGCATTGGTCAATATTGACCAATGCACTGTCAGCCTCTAGCCAGTCGCCGCCACCTACTGCAAGTGTGATGTCCGTCAGCCTTGATGTGTATACTGGTGCTGTATGGTGGAAGATAATATTTATTAAAGTATTTTCATCAGAGCTCCAGATAAGTTTTGTATCTAAAGAGTAGTTTACCCCCAGATTTCAAATTCAATGCGTAACATTATTGATTAGGAACAAATGATGAAAAAATGATAAGTAAATTTCAACTTTATTACAGAATTTTCACTATAAATTTGAAAATCAATGCGTATTTTCACATTGGTGTGAGTATTTTGTACTCCCACTTTTAATAATCAGTGCGTGTTTTACTAAAATAAGTGCGCAAAATGTACACACGGTATAGCGTCATTGATCTTATTTTATTCATTTGAAATTTTACATTCCTGTGTCGTTAACATGGTGCATTGTATGTTATATGTTTTGTTTCCGTGGAACTATATCAAGGTGTATGATCACGTGGTACTAACAACAACAACAAGTACTGAAACTTCCAGAATCCATCCGATTCAAAGTACGTATTTGTTTATACTGTCCTTATTACCTGACGGATTTTGATGAAATATCATCAAACACGTCTTGTTAAGCTGCATTTGGTGGTCTTTTGCCCAAACTTCTGTCGCTTTTGCGAAGAATCGATTTCCGTGTCGGTAGACACGGAAATCGATTCTTCGCAAAAACGACACGAGTCTGTGCCGAACTCACTGGACGAGCAAATGCAGCTCATGAAGACGCGTTTGCTGCGCCACATTTCATCAAAATCCGTTTCATATGATTGAAAATATCAAATAATACTTACTTTGGAGTGGGCAAGATTTCAACACTTTCAGCTACTGTTGTTGTTGTTATAACCACGTGATCATGCACCTTGTATATCGGGGTATCTTGATCTCTATTTTGTCAAAGCAACAAGGTACACAGTAGGTGGACAGAAGTTATTTCCCACCCATTGAAATCCCATAATCTATGATAGACGTACATGTACAGTCGAACCTCCCCAAACGGCCACCTCTCTACAACAACACCCTGTCTGTAGCAGCCGCTATTTTACATCCCAAATTGGAAATGATTCTAAAATGCTGTCAAAGCATGTATTTGATGATAATTATCGAAGAAAATTAAGTAACATCAGACGACAAAATTTAATTCAGCATTAACCTCCCTACAACAGCCACCTCTCTACAACAGCCAGTTTTGCGTCTTCCCATGGGTGGCTGTTGTAGTATTTGTAACTGCGTTTGTTAGCATGTTACGTCAAAAATACATTAAATATTTTAATGAAATAAAAACAACTGAGTAGCCAATATATTTACGCAGAATTTGATTCATATTTATATTCGATATTAAAAGTTGTTTAAAAGATGCATGCAGTTAAACATATGGAAATCTTCTTGGAAATATGTTCCCATTGACGTCAATGGTGACGTTGCTCAAAAAGTGACGTCAAGTAATTAGCCATATTTAAAAAAAACATGTATCTATCGAACTGCTTGTGATAATCAGTAACCAAAACATCCATCTTCTGCATAAATCTATTTTCTTTCAAACACTTTATAGTTCATTCAAATTGGTAAAGTATATACTGAGCTAGTAGTAGTAAGGGAGTCAAAATGATACCACCTACCGTGGTATCGTTTATAACCCTCTATAATACCCCCACCACCCCCGAAAATCAAAAAATTGGTTAACGGGGAAAATTGGGTCTCCCGACAGCAAATTTATGAATTTTTGGAGAAAATAATTTTGAGAAGAGGGAGTCCCAATTATATTGGTAACTTGACTTTTGAAAAAAGTTCGAAATCAATTCATGCAAGTACAATAGTTTATATTCCTCATTTTTCTTCTCCGATATAGCTAATTTATTTCGCAGATCAGCAACTAATTCTACCAGCTCTAGTCTACCAGTTCACCTTTAGCCACCTGACAGCGTAGTTGCTTATGTCTACAAAGAGTTTGGGCACTAACGAATTTACAAGGGCATCTAGGGCATTGAAATTGTGGGGGGACACAAGGAAACTTTCTACGTCTCGCTAGATGCCTTCGTAGATAGTCTTTACACGTAAACGTCTTACAACAAGTCTCACACTCCATTATATATGTATATAAAATTTATCTGTTCAATTGGATGTGAAAAAAACATTATGTAAATTTTTGACGTCCAATTGAACAGATAAATTTTATAGGTTATACAAAAGTATATATACAAAAGTATAATACAGAAAATATGATAACGCCAGAAACTAGAAACTAGCAGAAATAGAAAGTTTGAGAAGAGAAGCCGAATCTCTAGGGATTACTTATAGTACACGGTTGAGAGTTAGGGGGTTGACAAAGCTGATAAATGCCATAAAGAATGAGGCGTTTATGAAGCGGTTTACCCGTGCCTATAAAAAGAGGGGCATTTACAAACCTCTCACTAGCGGATGAAGTTGGTAACAGAATTCAAAAAGAAAGTATTGCGGAGTTAAGGGCTAGTGTAATAAAACCTTCAAGCACCAATAATTTGTCCCAAATTAGACACACAGGTGGCCCATACAAAATAAAAGATCTCTCGTTCGCGCGATAGTGGAAAAAGGTGAAGAAATATTGGGGGCTCACGATGAAACATTGGAAAAGGTAGAAAATGGAAGACGGGGTAGTTACATTATCCTTTCGTAAAAAACATTAACATTAACGAGTCTGAACGCATGTCCGATAAACTCGCTCCGTATCTAACAACCAATTTTTATTTGAGATATTCATATTCTTACAAGCTAGAAACATATGGAGGAAATTAAAAATGGAAAACCTGTAACTATAATAATGCACAAAAATCTCGGTGGTAGCGAACCACTATCATCAATGAAAACCGTTAAAAAATGGCTGTCAGATAAGGAGCAAACACGAATAATGTCCGATAAAATAGACAGACCGAATACAAAGTGGAAGTTTGTAAGATGGGTAGAGGTTTTCGTAAAGCTAATACAGGGTAGTAGGGGAATAGATTTGGGACTACAATCCAAAGAAGCGGCAGGAGGAGAACTTCCAGAATGCTGAAGAATAAAAAAAGGTATGTATTCTTTAGATAAGTATAATGACGACCTTTGTCTGTTCAGGTGTCTAGCTATGCATATGACAGAATAAAAGACCCGACAGATGTACAGAAAAGGCGAAAGAACTTAGGTAAGCAATATTTTGGTAGTAATGTGGTTTCACCAATTCCTTTTTCAGATCTGAAAAAGGTTGAAGAGTTTTTTAAAATCGGTATAGAAGTATATCAACCCACCGAATGTAATATATGGTGGTTGAAAAAGGTACCAGCGCACTATAAGGCAATAGGTAATAAACCAATGACAATAGGACTGTTTAATAATCACGCATTTCTAATAAAAAACCTTAAAAACCTATCTAAAATTTACGCCTGCGATAATTGCAAGCAGAAATTCACGAAAGCGAGTAATATGAAGAGACACGGACCAAAATGTATGAAAGGTGAGACAAAAGTAGTATGTGATGGTAATTATTTAGAGCGCCCGCGTTCGTCGTTCGAGAAAGCGTTCTACCCAAAAAGTTCTAACAGTTTATGGGGCGATCGATTGGATGTACTCTGTGGAAAAGCGCGAGGGAATTCACATTCACCACGAACAGTGTGGACACGGGGGTGAAAGATGGATTTTAGGAGCTCCAGTAGATGGATACTGTCCAGAAACCAATACCGTATATCAAATATCACGGCTGTTACTGGCACGAGTGTGAGATTCATGCAAAACATAGAAAAGAAGAACGCGCATCCACTATGAGAAGAGATACACTTATTAGAAAAAGCAAAGAATTCAACCTAGTAGTTATATGGGAATGCGAATTTCAAAGAACTGGTAAAGACATAAAGATCGGTTGCGACACTACTCTTTATCCATATCAGATAGTATACGATTTTGAGGCATATCTCAACCCAGAATTTGAAACTCTCGGTAATAATCTAGAGTACGAAGCCGAGCACGTTCCGGTAAGCGTTAGTATAGGAGATAATTTCTCAGGAACAGTAACTCATATTTGTGATAAAGATCCCGCAAAACTTATAGAAAAATTCGTAGAAGATTTGAAAGTCAGGGGAAAAAGCTATAAGAGAAGAAGTGTGGTCAAGATATGGGTTTAATACAGAACATTTACGTAAAAACCAAATCGCCAAGATCGAAACAGTGGATAGAGCAAGTACCGGTTATAGGTTTTAACAGCAGTAAGTACGATATAAACTTAATAAAGAAATACCTAGTAGGCGAACTGGCATCAACAACAAGAAAGTAATGGTCGGAAAACGTGCAAACGCAACAATATTTCTATTTACTCCAGAGTTTAGATTTTCTTGATGTAATACTTTATCTAGGACCCGGTGTAAGTTACGATAGTTGGATAAAAGCCTACGAATGCAAAGGACAGAAATCTTTCTTTCCTTATGAGTGGTTCGATTCTCCAGACAAACTGGATTACCCAGGACTACCGGATATAGAGAATTGGTATTCCAAACTATCTGGGAAAATGTTAATAGATGAAACAGAATTAAGTAAATGTCGTAGAATTTTCGAAGAAAATAATATGAAAACTTTCAGAGATTGGTTGAAATATATATAACGATTTAGATGTAGCACCGTTCCTAGAAGCGGTGGAAAAATGTGTGAATTTTATAAACACAGAGGTGTGGATATTTTCAAAGATGCGGTAACACTACCTGGAGTAGCTATACAATATTTATTGAGAGGAACCATTAAAGAACAAAAATCTTCAAAGACGATTATACCGGAGGATGCTCTATATGCACCAAAAGAAGAAACATACGAAATGATGAAGGACGCTCTAGTTGGCGGTCCATCAATAGTATTTACACGATATGCAGAAGCTGGTGTTTCAAATATTAGAGTGGGTTCCAAACCGTGCAAGGCTGTTTTGGGGTACGACGCAAACGCGTTATATTTATCTACGTTAAATAAAGAGATGCCGTGTGGGAGAGAAACTATACACCATATAGATACCCCACATAACCCTAAATTTATTAAAAAGTTTTGTAAAAGAGTTTTATCCGGAGACTGGTTTGGGTTTGCGGAGGTGGATATAGAAGTTCCACACAACTTAAAAGATAAGTTTTCTGAAATGTCCCCAATATTTATAAACAGAGAAGTAGAGGTTGATGAAGTTACCCACACATGTTAAAATTAAAATATTTAAAAGATACTGGCCGAACAAGAGGAGATGGAAAAAAATTGGTGGGATCTATGACAGCCACTAAAGTATTGCTGTACGCGCCACTGTTGAAATGGTATTTAAAACACGGCCTAGAAATAACTGGAGTTCATCGTGTTATAGATTATTAGCGGAAAAACCATTCGAATGTTTCGCAAAAGAAGTTGCAGCCGCAAGACGAACGGGTGATGTAGAACCAAATAAGAAACCAGTAGCCGACATAATGAAATTATTAGGAAACTCGTGTTGTGGAAAAATGATAGAGGCAACGGAGAGACATTTAAATACGACATATACACAAAACGAAACCTGTGTTGACAAAGCATTAAGATCCGCGTATTTTGATGATTTGGAAGAGATAGGAGATGCGTACGAAATATCTTCAAGAAAACCCAGGTGTGTGGTAAAGAGACCATTCCATTGTGGAATAGCGGTTTATCAACTAGCTAAATTGAGAATGTTGGAATTTTACTACGAATTTCTTGACACATACGTAAAAAGAGAAGACTTTGAATTAATACAGATGGATACGGATAGTATGTATATAGGAGTTAGTGGAAAAACGATAGAGGAATTGATTAGACCTAACTTACTAGACGGGTTTGAAAAAGAAAAAAAGAAATGGTTGGCTTGGGATAAATGGAGCGAAAGAGAGCCCGGACTTTTCAAAATGGAATTTAGCGGAGATAGGGCGATAGCGTTATCTAGTAAGTGTTATTTTGTAGAAAAATTTAATTCTATTAATACAAACTCTGTGAAAGGAATGTCCAAGAGAACTAACAATTTAAATTGGGATAGATATAAACAAGTACTAACCGAAACTACAGAAGATGGAAAACACATTATAGATGTAACACAAACTAACTATGACTCTCGGCATACTACGATAAAAGACGTGTGTTACCAGACGGAATACATACAGAACCTATTTAATAATTTTGAAAAAAATTAAGAAAATTAGCAATCTAAAGACTCTGATGATCCGGGGGCAGCTGGGTGTCAGAAGGCACCGCGAGAAGTTCTTCGCGAACAAACCCTCGAGATGGCCCATCATCCAAATAGTAGAGCACGGGCTCATCGGGCTTGGAAATAGATCGATCTAGATGATATACATTGAGAGACCACACGGGATCAGTCGCGCGGCGGCTGCCACCTTCGAGCTCTCCCGGTTGATAGAGGTACCGGACATCAATATCTGATGGAAGCCGTTGCTCCTCTAAACCAACGGGTCGCCCGCGCGAGACGGCAGAGGGCTCGCTCGTCACCCTTTTAAACTTGATGGCATCTACGGGCTTCTTACCTATCAATCTGGTCACCTCGCCGTTTCAGTGCGGAGACCACGGCGGGCAGTCTGGCCACCCACTTGGTCGATCGCGAATGAGGGTCTACAAGTTCTTTAGCGTATTGGTGTCCGAACAGTCTCTCAGCCAGGGTTCGATTGAAGCGTTCCACGATCCCCTGGTCCCGGTGGATGTTGACACGGCCGCGTCTGATAGAAACTTCGTGCTTAGACAATAGATGAGAGACCGCGCCCATGAACTCGCGGCCGGGATCGACCTGGAGAAGATTCGGCCATTTGAGAGGACTCCTCTTATATATTCGGGAGAGAGCCTCGGCCACCTCCTTAGACTCTTTAGTGGCCAACGGCTCAGCCCCCTTATAACGACTCGCTACGTCAACGACTGTCAGCGCGTACTTGCCAGCACCCACACCACCACCACCCGCGCCATCAGGCGGAGCCAAGGAGTGGGTAAAAAAACAACTAAAAGCCCTCGCCAGTCTCCTGGCTAAATTAGCCGAAAAGGCGGCTGCCGCACTACCTGGACTGATCGGAAGTATCGTTTCTTACTTGCTATCTATATTATCAAAAACGGCCGGATGGCTAGCCAAAAATACTTGGGCTTTAATCGTGGCAATCTCTGGTCTCCTACTATTCTTCGCCAGAGAGTTCCTAAAACCAAAGCGCAAATAATCCGATCGCCACGAGGGCGACGACGAGCGCTAATTTCTCCTCCTCGTGTGTTGTGCTTCCAATTTCACCCAATCTGTGATTGATTGGTGTTTCTCCAATCGCGATTGGTCTGTTGATGGAACTCGATGGTGCATCCAATTTACTAATTGGGGGTACTGGGTTCGATTGTGTTGAGGGATGTGTATCCATTTTGTGTTTTGGGCGTTTTATGAAATCGGTTCCCTCAACACTTGAACCCGATCATTTTGGGGGTGCGCTTGATGATATCCGTGTTCACGTTACCGTTGTGACCGATTTTTTGATTGGCGGTGGCGATTACGATCTGATTATTGTAACCGTCAACCGGGTCGTCTCGTAGTATCATATTGCTCGGCGCCATATAAAGACCTATTCCAAATACATAGTCCACTGGGTGCTGCAGTCTGCAAAACGTCTTGATAATTCTGGATCGCCTTCTCCAGGTCCACCTTAGCTGAGATGGCGTCCTCGACAAGTGCCAAGAACTGTTTTTGTGCATCAAACGCCGTTCCCGTGCCCAGTATAGAACTGCGAGTTTGCTTCTGTGCGCCGAGGATGGCCCAGACGTACGTGCGAATAGATTCGTTGACGCGAGTAACCCCGGCCTGCGTGAACCCTAGACCCTTATCTAACATAAATGTGGTCCACGCGTTCTGAACCTCAGCAGCCTGCTGTATGTAATCGACGTGAGCCAGTTTCGGAGGTAAACATTTTACAAAGAAAACACGCCACAGTGCCGACCTCCAGACACTTCTGGCCCGAAAGTCATAGTCGCGGGGTCAAAATTCCCGGCGTTCCGACTGACGATGTGGTCACCGGAGTAATCGTGTCTAAAATCAGTCTGCGTCCAATTCCCGGACTGGCCCCGAATGAGAACGTCCCCGAGGCCGGTGGTGGTAGGAAATGCTTTCTGCCTCCAGTCCGCGTCTTTTGAAACGTTAAATTCGTTACACAATCTTTCAAACGCCATACGGTCGTATGCGTTGGAAATGGGATCCCAGGCGTCGTCTTGAGTAGAGAAATACCTAGTTCTTTGAGAATCCTCCTAATAGTATAATACGTGTGAAAGTTGTAGACACTTCGGAGCATGATATTCTTGGATGTTAGATGGTCTTTATGTGAAACTCCACACCCTGCTGTTGCGCACCATACAGCAAAATTTAGCTGGTTCTGCCAAAACTGCATCGGTGTGGCTTTCCACCCGTTTACCGACTCCATCGTAGTAATCTTGGGCAGCCTATATTTCTCAAACGTGTTAGGGAAATTGGTGGCAAAGCCACTGTCCGGTCTAACCGTTACGGTTGGGTGTACAAGGTTAACAACGTCTTTTTGCGTGTATTTACCTCCGACCTCGTACTTTGCATTAGAGTTAAAGCTAAATGCTTTTGTATCCATTGAAAGATATTATTATGTTTGCTACTATCACTAATGTTCAAAAAGGGAGTTGTGAACTTCAAAAGTTTAATAGACAACTGCTGCGGACAACGCCGGGTAGGCCTTAGATCAATCACCTTCACGGTTGGATGGAAAAACGTTCAAACGCTCGAGTTTTTCACAACAGAAGTCGAGGACGTCGAGTTTTTCGCATCAGAACACATCATAGATATTCCACATAGAATAGACGTAAATAGAGTCATAAGTCCACCAAAGGTTATAGTACCTCAGGGTCTTTGGAGTTTCGGAGATCTCCAAGCTTTTGTCGCGGAGAAGATTCCTGGTGTAGTCACTCTCGCAATCTCGAAAGCCACGGGGCTCACGACATTGACCGTTGATAGGCGTTTAAGGATCTCACCGGGGTTGGGCTCACTGTTAGGATTTAAAATAACATACCCTTACAACGATGACGGAGTGTTTGATCCTGGCGAGCACGTCGGCACGACCCCGGTGAACTTCGCCGTCACGAAAACTCTCGGGGTGCACCTGGATCGGGTGAACACATCGTACAACACGGTAGACGGCACTCCCAGCATATTACTGAAAACCGTGCCCGCCAGCGACTGTTTCTATGGTGAGACCCTGACCTTAGACTTCCCACACCCCGAGATGAAAGTTTTGGAATCGGGACACATCCACGAGTTGAAGATTTCTATTCTCGATGATAAAGGGAGAGAGTTGAAGAACGATTACCCGATTTCGGTCGTCCTAGAAATTTCAAATTAATTAATTTTAAGAAAATTATTTAGAATTAAACGTATGTTCGTAATATATTATCAACATTATTGAAAATGAGTATATACGGACCAGGTAGTTCTTCCGATTGGGTGACAAATTCAAATAATTTGGAACGGCAGAAGGGGGATTCATCCCGACAGAGTGCGACTTTTTAACTACCCAAAAAACAAAGGCCTTGATCAATAGAAACTATATCGAGGGCCACGGACGAGATTCACAAAAGTCTACTATCACAACTTAGAGAATATGCCCTGGCTGTGAATACACAAAGTCGTGAAGAAACGCATACGGAACTAAACGAACTAGGTAAAAAAATAACCAAATTTAGAAAAGAGGCCCGGTTGGGGATTGATAAAGCCCGAGAAGACCGCCAGGTTGACATTACGGCGGTTTATGATGCGTTGCGCTTAGAAGACTCTCTCAGCAAAGAAGCTACACTTGCTGAATTAGACGGGAAAATAATCGATTTTCGAAAAGAGGCCACGTCGGGTATTGAGAAAGCACGAGAAGACCACCAGGCGGATATTACGGAAGCTTATAGGGTGTTGCTCTTAGAGGACTCTATCAACAGAGAAGCGACACTTACCGAACTAGATGGAAAAATAACCGAATTTCAAAAAGAGGCCCGGTCGGGGGTTGAGAAAGCCCGAGAAGACCACAAGGTAGCCATTGCGAAGGTTTATGAGGTGTTGCGCTCAGAGGACTCTCTCATCAGAGAGGGCGGCGGTTGCTGAACTAGATGGAAAAATAACCGAATTTCAAAAGAGGCCCGGTCGGGTATTGATAAAGCCTTAGAAGGCCACCAGGCGACCATTACGGAGGCTTATGATGCGTTGCGCTTAGAGGACTCTCTCAGCAGAGAAGCGGCACTTACCGAACTAGACGGAAGATACCGAATGTTTCCGAATTTATAAACTGAAACATGATCGTATATCCGCGACCAAAGCTCTTGAGGAGGCCTCTTATGAGATTCGTACTGAGGCATATAACGCAAACAAGGCGCTTGCCGGAATAGTGAAAACAATGAAAACGCCAAAACGTGTCATAACAGTTTGGGCTGAGAAGCGGGGCCCATTGATTGAGGGGCACTATGAATATTCGTTCGGTGCCAAAGCGAGTAATAAATATGGGGGATACACTATGACAGCTGCAGGTGAAGTTATCCAAATGGCGGTCTGCTCGGTTAATGCTAATGGTAAACCTGTGGGCGAGGTCGCGATAAATATTGTAGTAGATGGGGAAGAACGGGGGTTTGGAGTCACTAAAATCTCTGCAGATATTTCGACGGTGGTTTCGTTCGCCGGTGATGATCGAATTAGACTTTCCAAAGGTAGTGTTATTAACTTTGTTACGAAAATCGGTGACTCAGAGAGTTCTTCCACTATTGTCTCATTGTTAATTGAACTTATTGTGTAAATACTAATATATTGAAATAAATTTGTAAAATTTAAATATGAACGAATCAACGCTTCCAATTGTCAATACCACTCCATCAACACTGTGTACAATTAACGAAAGAAGTTCAGATTTTAGGTTGAATAATATCGTCGCTATGCAGGATATTTTAGTTAGAGAATATACAAATAGAAAAAGAACGCTAAAAAATATAGGCGCGCGGTGAACATGGCTGAAGTATCTAGCACGGCTCTGGCGAGTGTTTCTGTGTTGTGTGGGGCGGGGACAGCTGCAACTATATCCACTATTATAACGGTTCCCGTGGCGGGGATTTTATGTGCGGTGTCGGCCGTTTCTGGGTTGTTGTGTATGGTAATTAGGGAGGGCGTCGGTGGAAAACTCGAGAAAAAATGTAGAAAACATGATAGAATATCCGTTCTCGCCAGGTCTAAGAAAAATAGCATCGACGTTATGGTGTCCAAAGCGTTGGCCGATAAGAAAATATCAAATTTAGAGTTTGAATCCGTGGTGGAAGAAATGCGGAGATATGAAAAATTAAAAAATGATATAAGAATCAAGGCACGCGCCACCATGCCCAAGATTGAGTGTACTGATTGGGATAAATTTAGGGAAAACTTGGAGATAAAGTCGAAAGAAATGTTACAGCACCATTGTGATAATAATAATTTTAATTATAAAATTAATTAAAATTAATTATATTGTCGCAGTAAACAATTTATTAATTAATTTTAGGAAAATTATTAACAATTTAAAAAGAAAAAAAATATATTTTTTTTTTTAGCTTCCACCGAGGCTCGAACCCACGCCAGCAAAACCCTTCTGGGTCCACCCCGCTAAGCCTTCGCTTAAATTTCTTCTATTTTTTTATTTTTTCGGCTTAGCGAGGTGTGTTGCACTCACATCTCCTCCACCCCATCATTGGACCGATGCCGCGGACCCCACCTCATCGTTACCTCCATCCGCTATAATGTGCAGAGCGGCCAGAGTGAATTATATGTGGCGAAACTTATCTCACTGTTGAGATATTAATGTCGGCGTCCCGACACCAAACTGTGTTTATTTCTCGTATATAAACTTAACAATCGATAGCCTGTTTACATACCATCGATAAGGCTATTAATAGCCGTGTGTGTTAATATATATAGTGTGTTTATAAACTGTGTACACCACCTGTGTAAATCGATAGCCCGTTTACATACCATCGATAAGGCTATAAATAGCCGTGTGTGTAGTATATATTATAGTGTGTTTATGTTTCATCCCGGAAGACGTAATCGTGTAATCTCTCTATAAAATGGACACTTAATATACGTGTAAGGTAGGACACATAATTTGCGTGTTTATAACACGTTTAAGTGAAACATTGTCGTCTGCTTGGTGTTGTGATTACAATATAAATTTATAAGCGATATCGTAGAAATGTACGTTCGTAAACGAATCGTTGGGTTTTAAAATTTTTGTATAATACGCCTTAGTTTCATATCCGATACGCATTATCTGTCTTAATTGTTTGTATTTGCCTCTTGTATAGTTGACATAATTGCCGGTATAATATTGGAAATGTAACGTTTTTATCGGAGCGTAATAAATTACGCTGGTATTTCATATATTCGATATCGCCTAGTGTTCTCATTTTATAGAATTTATATACAGGATTATAACCCCCGTATTCTTCGTAAACTTCTTCAACACAGTCATTAAAAATTTTCAATTCAAATTGTATTGTATTATCCATTTTCTAATAATATTGGTACTCGTTTTTTCTGTTCAATTGGACGTGAAAAAAAAACATGATGTATTTATGACACCAATATATACTTTCAAAAGTCAATTACCAATATAATTGGGACTCCCTCTTCTCAAAATTATTTTCTCCAAAAATTCATAAATTTGCTGTCGGGAGACCCAATTTTCCTCGTTAACCAATTTTTTGATTTTCGGGGGTGGTGGGGGTATTATAGAGGGTTATAAACGATACCACGGTAGGTGGTATCATTTTGACTCCCTTACTACTACTGAGCTACATATTTGAGAGTAACGCTGGAAATACATGTAGGTCTAAGGGATTTTAACGTTCGGGAATTACTTCTGTCCACCTACTGTATACTATATTTATATCTGAATTATCTGGTGGAATATATAATGTAGCGATATTCATGCTTTAGGGTTATTGGTTGCCTCTGTACACATTTATCAAACTTGTATATTTATTACGTTCCTAAATGTACAATCAATACCTTCTAAGGGACATTAAAATTGTATTGTTTTTCAAAATATAATAAACCCGCTATTGTCTCATAGGCGACAATGGCGGACACGACTTCTTATCGAGTCCGCCGCCAGGTGGCGTGTGTACCTGTGAGGAGATGACGTGTCATGGCGACAAATGGGCTGTCGGTTTCTGGCCAGGCGTCGTCAATGGTGTCTAATTGACTGCCGCTTGGTTTCGTCTCTGCTGTGCTGTCTACATGTGCGGGCTTTGTGGCGTTCTTGGCCTCTTTCACGGGAGCTGTGCGGTTGGATAACAAGAGTTGTCAGAAAAGAACGAAACACAACTGGTGATGCTCAACCTTGGGATTAGCGAAGACCAGAGGATCATGGAATTGACACAGCATGGTAGAGGACTGAGAGCAAAGCGGCGTGAAAGGAAACAGAAATAGAAACTTTACAAACATTTTCCCAACAGCAAAGTTTGTGAACACACTAAAATTGTAACATTGACCTTGGTGTTAGCGGGGGTATGGGGCTCGTAGCTTTGTCACAGAATGGTCGAAACCATTAGAAAAAGTAATGTTTGAAATATCGAGAAGTGTGGTAAAAGGAAACAAGATTTTATCCCGTCAACACAGTGCGTATGTGCCCTGAAACACGGTGCCGTGAAACATTTTTGATATCCTGTCAATACGATTTGGAGATGCGGCTGGGGTTATTTATTGCATTGTAAAGCTTTTTGTAATGTTGACGGGATAAATAGAATAGTAGGTTAGTGCCGTGAATGGCAAAATATCTGGCGCGGCACAGAAACGGGATGTGCTCGATAGAGCCTCGCCCATCCCGTTTCCTGAGCCTTGCCAGATATTTTTTCCCATTCACGGCACTAACATACTATTCTCTATATAACAAGAGTGTACCATTGACTTTGGTGTTAACGGGTGTATGACGGTCGTGGATCATTAGAGAAAGGCTTGTGTGAAATATCAAGAATTGGGAAGAAAGGAACTAGAAATATAGAGAATAGTAGGTTAGTGCCGTGAATGGGAAAAATATCTGGCATGGCTCAGGAAACGGGATGGGCGAGGCTCTGCCGAGCACATCCCGTTTCCGTGCCGCGCCAGATATGTTTTCCCATTCACGGCACTAACCTACTATTCTATTTATCCCGTCAACACCTACAAATGGCTGTAAAATGCAAAAATAGTATTGACTGGATATCAAAAATGTTTCACGGCACCGTGTTTCACGGCACATACGCACTGTGTTGACGGGATAAAATAACTAATTTCCCTCAATGTTAAGTTTATAAATGCACTAAGATTGTAACATTGACCTTGTGGTTTGTGGGAATATGACGGTCGTTGATTTGTCACAGCATGCTAGAGAATCATTAGAGGAAGGCATGTGTGAAATATCAAAACGTTTGGTGAAAAATTACAACAAATTTCCCCCAAGGTGAAGTTTATGAATGCACTAAGATTGTGACCTTGACCTTGGGGTCAGTGGGGATGTGACGGTCGTGAATTTGTCACAGCATGATAGTGACTCATTGGAGACAGGCATGTGTAGAATATCAAAATGTTTGGTGAAAGGAAACAGAAATTATAACAAATTTTCCTCACGGTTAAGTTTGCTAATTTTTGAAGATGGACGGACTACGACGCCGGGGGTATGCGAGAAACACTCCTTCCTTCGAAAGGCGCGCTAAAACGTGATAAAATTCGCGAAACTATATTATTTCTGATTATATATTTTCAATTTACTATTCAATCTCTTCATCCATAAATAACTATCAGGTTTCTGTCAGTCATGGTCCATTTTATTTAGTTTTGAACTTGTGAATACTGTAAAATCAGTAGAGCATGTAGCAACAAAAAGTCGGATGTGGAAATGTTCGAGCCAATTCCCACCCTTAAATATAAGCCGAATAGAATTGAACAGCAACAAAACAGCAATAGCAACACCACGGCAGTTGTTCTCATTTTACCATTACACAACAGTGTTAAGATGAGGGTTGAAAGTCTTTTTCCAGCATAAAAGTTCGGTAAAATGTCAACGTTATGACGTCATTATGACGTCACTTCCTGTTGTTGTTGTTTTCAAGATGGAGCCCAGTAAAGAACAGTTCTTCGCCGGTATCTGTCATTAGAAGTAAGCACAAACAGTATCCAGAACAGAAGTTAACCAAGATGCAGATCCACAGACTTGCGAAAACATATGAGCAGTGCGGGTCGATTGAAGACAGGCGACATGGCAACACAGGCCAGCCGAGATCCGTGCGAACCGCAGAAAATATTGAAGAAGTGCAAAAAGTGGTTGGTGAACATCCTAAAAGAACAAATTTGTGCCGGCATTGCAACGGATAGGTATCAGCGTTAAAGACATACTATGGTTTCAGCAAAACGGAGCAACACCACATACAGCGGGGCATGTAGTTTCATGGCTTACGAAGACATTCGGTGAGAATTTTATCTCGCTCAGGACTGGAAACGAATGACCACCCCACTCCGCGGACCTAAGCCCCCTAGACTTAGTCCTTTGTGGCTATTTGAATGACAGGGTTTATAAACATTTAACTGTAACAGTTAACTGATGACCTAAAACTAGCGATCAGAAGAGAAATCCGTTCCATCACGCCAGACAAATGTGCCAATGTGATCGACAATTACAAAAGAAGACTGAACGTCGTAATCAGCCAAAATGGACATCATTTAGAGCATGTGTTGTAAAACAACATTTTCGGAACAATGGTATATTTCAAAATATTTTCAGATAAATACCTGAAGGTCAGGTAAATATATCAATGGTATGTGTCAAATAAACTTTAAAACATCCCAAATAGCAGATATGTTTAATATATATGTTGCATACACTAAATAACAAAAATTCCGCCACGGAAGCGGTGTCGCGCCTGCCGAGGCATTTGACAGTAACATGATAATGAGCATGTGCTAAAGTAAGAATCACAAAAACCATCAGAGAAGTGCATGTTTAAAATACAAAAAAAATGTCAAGGTTGAAGAAACTTGTTGACATAATAAAGTAATATTATTGTTATACGATGATGAAGAAACTTGTACAAACTTTTTGTACAAAATGTTTCCGCAAAAATATGAAGGTAAAAAAGATCTATGTCACGTTAATGGCGGCTTGACTGTGTTCCCAATTCTCATATGTATCAAGTGTCCAAATATTGAAGCAATTCGTCCAGTAATAATAAAGTTATACCATGATGACGAAGCTTGTAAGATATTGTGGACGCAAAAAAAGTGTTTCCGCAACAATATGAAGGTAAAAAATGTCATGTTAATGGCGGCATGAGTGTGTTCACATGTAGCAAGTGTCCAAATATTGAAGCAATCCGTCCAGTAGTATTTAACTTATGCCATGAGGGCAAAGCTTGTACAAAGTTTTTGACATTTCTGACGACGACAATGTCGCGACGACAACGACGGAAAAACGGCGACTATAGTCGCGCCTTCTACTAAAGCAGACGCGACAAAAACTACAGGCTCACGAAATGGTAACATATATTATGAAACACCCTGTATGATGCTAATGATATAGAGAATACCAGGCTAGTGTCTTTTGATATCAAGTTTATCAGGCAAGGCTAGGAAACGCGTAGGAATTCCGAGGCTTGCCGAGGAATTCCTACCGTTTCCGAGCCGAGCCTGATAAACTTGATATCAAAAGACAGTAGCCTGGTATTCTATTTATCAGGTAACGTTTTATGCTCGAAAATGACCACAGATGACGTCGTATTCTATGGACAGAACGCGGACTTGTTTACGTTGCGTCATTACACTGACGTCATTCGGTAACGTCACGTGATGTCATCCGACCAATGGAACGTCAGTTTTCACTTCGTTGTAACCCGGATGTTTATATCACGTCAATGCCTGATACAACAATATGTTATCAGTCAGTCCGTATTCGGTCAATACATGGTAGGTTACCTGATAAAATATTGTATAGATGTACGAGGGCTGTCACAAAATAGCGTCACTGCGTGACAAATAACATTACACAGATTCATCGACGTCAACGGGATTTAACCCTTTCAACCCTAAGTAACTGGAATGGACTGTGATATATGCTAGTTTTCCGACCAATCCAATCGTCACAGAATGATTTTCAGATGAATCCGTTAATGAAAAGGGGATGGGTTTTTGTTTCTAAGAAAATATGAAAAGTATTTGCAAAAAGTGCAGATCCTGATGAGACGGCTCGTTACGTTTGCAAACGGGCTTTCAGGTTAAAAGGGTGAATATTTTGCACAAATGATGGTTAGCCATTTTAGGAAATTATTACTGTTACTATTTTTAGGTATCGCTATTTTATTTCTCTATTTTCAGAAGCATTAACTATGGCTGTCGGACAGGGTTATTCGCCGGAACTCGGTACTTATCATGTGGTAAAAAAGCAGAACTTTTATCAATTTTATAAATTCATATTTTATAATACCTATTTTGATGGTATATGTATCAAATTATCAAAGTTATGTCTCTATGCTCCAATTTGGTATATAATATGTATGTCTACGACGGGTCTAATTAATGAAACCCACACCAGATACATAGTGATATAAAGGCTGCCAATGGGGGCATCATCAGTGTGGGGCAGGCACACTTTTGTTTTTGGCGATACAGTTTCAGTTCTTTGATTTTATATGTTACTGTACTCTGACTTACCAGAGTTGTCTTCCAATGCCTTTGCACTGACCGGCTCAATGGACCACACCGGTGTATTGTTGTTCAGTAGTGTCAACGTTATCTGTGTTGGTGGTTTCTGAAATATTAGCGCAGTATTAAAACTTTAAACAGTTATAAGTTAACAAAATAAACATTAACTATAACAATATAAAAATAAGAGAAGACTTTACTTACATGTGTTTAGGTCGTTCAAACACGAAGATAATTCATTCGTACAAGCAATAAGAAAGTATAAGACAGCGGATAGTGATCATAGTACAACATAGGAACAATGAGAAGTCAATATCATAATGGTACATGACGACTTCGACAGGCAATTTATAATATAACTATATAAATCCGCTTATATGTAAAATAATCAGTTAACATACATTCATTAGCATTCCATTTGAACTTTACTTTGTTTTAATATAATTGAATAATAACAACAGTTATCGCATCTTTGATACATTTTCGAGTTTTGTTTCTGCATTTACACAGCACATGGCCAATGTATGGACATGAGGATGTGATAACATAGTTAGATCACGTCCGTCTGCATGTACGAGGAGATAATCTGCGAGCTTTATCCAGCGGATTATCGAACTGTGATCTAACTTATACTTAACATACCACTGGTCCTGCTGAGCGTGCCTTCTTGGCGAGTCTCCTGCGCTCGAATATTGCCTTTCGCTGATACTGCAGCCCCCACGTTCGTCTGTTCGACACTTCCGTAGAGTGGCTTTCACGATGGCATATCCAGTAGGAATTGGAGCGTTGTCATCTGACGCATTTCTTTCTGCGGTGGTTGCAAATCCGAGATGCCATAAAAACGGAGCACCTACTACCTACTAAGTAGGTGCTCCGTTTTTATGGCATCTCGGGTTTCCCTGTTCTGTGCGCCTTTCACAATCGAGGAGGTGTATATGACGCGCGTTGTTTTCACAATCGTGATCATCGTTTGTGCGGGGAGTCACTGCATGTCCGGATTCCGAACATTCTGAAACTATAAGACAAAAATCATAGCAAAAAAATGCATGCACTACGATACATAAATCTATTTTAGCAAACAGTTGTGATAAATATAATAGATTGCCGAAATTCAATAATAATGCAACTAAATATATAGAGGTTCTTACATGAGTGATGATTTAATACTATTATATACGTATGCCATTCAAGGAAAATACTGTAAGTTTTATTTGTGTCCGGTTTAGAGAGGTTCCACTGTATATATATGTAATATGAGACAGACCACATGCGATTTAAGTCCCCTCTCCACATGCAGAGCCCCGCCCCCACCCCATATAGCATACTAGTATATATAGTATATATATATGTAGTATAGTCGGACTAGATTGATTTATCTAAAGGGGGTATGTGGGTGGGGAGGCCTGTGGACAGACAAACGGACGACGAGTATGTCTGTCAGACAGAATGACAGGCAGATTAGTCTATAAAGTTAATACTTAATAAAGACCATATAAAATGTTAGATTTTATTTATTGCATAAGCACATCATCATACATTGAAGGTCACCAAACCTGTTATCTGTAACCAGCTAATTTGTATAATATGCATTACACTAGTGTTTTGTGTTTTTCATAACACTGTGTTTATACACTGCGAGCGCCCATTATATGAAATAAAAGGAGGATTATTTACAAGGGTACTACATATACAAGAACATTATTTCTTCTATTCGTTGTGTTACAAAGTGTAAACGTACATATTGTCATTTCTGAAACAAATATTCCTTACATTAAGACTTATTCAGAGGTGACATACTCAATTGAATTTACATACCAGCTGTGCAGCTGCTCTCATCTTCTCTACACGCATCCTTCGTTCCTCTCGTCTCTACTCCTCTTCCAATTTCGCCCTCCACTGGCTTCTCAATTTGGCCGTTTCGACGCAAAGCTCGAACCATTTATCCCTTCCTTCTCTGATCCTACTGGCTTCTTTAGCAGCCCATTGTCCCTACATGGACCTCAGCAGAGTGGCATCGAGAGTTGGAATCGCCTTCTTCTCATTTTTGAATCAATAAGTGTGCCGAAAATTCCGAGCTGGCTTCAGTGATGGTAAACAAACGATCACTAAGCGAGCAACGTCGTCAATGTTACGTCATCAAGCGTATATGGCAACGTCTCGCAAAACGTTGAACGAAACGAACGTTTTAAACATTAAGCTGTTATACTACCTGTAGTCGTTGCCGTTCCGTAGCTTTCCACATTCTTGGAGACAAATGAACAGTGTAATATTGATGTATGAAGGAAAGTCGAATATTTGTTCTCCATTATGATGCAAGCCGGCTTTTATTGCGACGTGTTAGAGTGTTCGCCTCACATACAAGAGGCGATATTCCGCTTATTGGATTTACATTTATTGAGCATAGGCTGCATATGCAGCCTAAGGCTGCATATGCAGCCTATGCTCAATAAATGTAAATCCATGAACTTTCTGCTGCTAGTATAAATGTCCACGGTCATTGCTTAACCCCTTCAACACCACATGCCTGTATAGTGGTATTGGCAAACAGTGCAGCTTCAGCGCCGTCTCATCAGGATCTGCACTTTTGCAAGTAATTTTCATATTCTTGAGAACAAAAACACCCCCTTTTCATAAATGGACTAGTCTGAAAATTATTCTGTAACTATTTAATTGGTTGCAAAATTAACATATCAAATTCCATTCCAGTTACTTATGGGTGAAAGGGTTTGAATTAAGAATTGGGCTGTTTGATCATCTTGCAGACACGTTCGTTATGATTATAGTCGGACTATTTCCCATAGAAATTGGTGGGTGGGTGGGAATTGGGTAATTTTTTGGGATATAAGTCCGAATCTTCTCGGAGTCTGTACTATTTACCATTCGTTTGGATAACATCCAACAAGAATGAACAGTATTAGAACCTCATATCTAAGAAATGGACGAACAAAATGTCTTCCTATACAAGAACCTGAGATGCGGGACCCCAAAAGCCATACAATTGCTCGATTTTCGGGCGAGCCGTCTGCCCGGAGATACACACCTTGCGGTTTTGTAACGCGCCATTTGATTGGATAGCGAAATGAGTAATTAATGTTTGTTTATTTATTGGTGTTTAATGGCCTATAAACAGCTAAGGCCGGAATATTTACATCGAAAAAAGTATATTCAGCCCTGAAATTAGAATAACCTGACCTGGTGCCAGGCCCTTTTCCCTAAAAGTAATAGGATTAGGAATAATCGTATTACTCATACAATGGGTATAACCATGTGAAGGTTAAAAGGTCAAGTGCATGTTAATGGGGCATGAGTGTTCTAAATGCTCACATGTATCAAGCATCCAAATATTAAAGCAATACATGAAGTAATATTAAAGTTATATGATGATAAGAAACGTGTACAAACCTTTTGAAGTGCGAAGTGTTTCCACAACTATGTGAAGGTTATAAAGGTCAAGGTCACGTTAATTGGGGCATAAGTGTGTTCCAAATGCTCACATGTATCAAATGTCCAAATATTGAAGCAATTCATCAAGAAATATTTAAAGTTATATGATGATGAAAAAACTTGTACAAACTTTTACAAGTATTTCCACAAAAATGTGACGGTAAAAAAGGTGACGATCATGTAATAACGGTATGTGTGTGTGTTCCATATGTTCACATGTATCAAGTCTCACAACATTGGAGTAATCCGTAAAGTAATAGGATAGTTGTATCATGATGAAGAACTGGTTACAAACTTTTTGACATTGTGGACACAAACATCGCACCCACTGCTAAAGCAGGCGAGACAAAAACCGAACTAGTGCTGGATAAATGGGACTTATGGGTTTTGCGACCAGTGTAGATCCAGATCAGTGTGTGCATCTACGCCGATCAGGATTTGTACTGGTTGCCATTCCACCAGTAAACACCCGTCATGCTTCTAACAAGCAATATAGATAGGTATCAGGATACACGACGAGTGTGCCATTTGATCAGGAGCTACATTGTCAGAAATCCCAAAAGCCCCATTTCTCGAGTCTCAGCCGTAAGTGTTCTGGTAGTCTGTAAGTCTGTTCAGTGACCGCCATGGATCTCAGGGGGCCGTTTCACTAAACTTCGTACGACTAAAATGTTCGTAAGTGCAAAATTATGATTGTCTGTAAATTTCACATTAACAAAAATTTCTTGTAAATAATTATTGCATTTACATTTATTGAGCATAGGCTGCATATGCAGCCTATGCTCAATAAATGTAAATCCATAAATTGACATTTAGAGACGATCTTAAATTTTCACTTACGAACATTTTAGTCGTAAGAAATTTAGTGAAACGGCCCCCTGGAGTCTACTTCGTTCTAATTTCAAATCATTAAAAGTGATATGAAACATGGCATATAGGGGTGGGAACAGTTCAACATGCCAAAATGGCTAAACAAACATATGTTTTCACCCTCAAATGCCTAAAAGTGTGCTTACCATGTCGACCATTAGTATTTTTCTGCAATTATCAGGAACCTCAAATATTCATTTCAGGATATATCCTGAAAATTCCCACCACTGGCGTAGATTATTTCCTCATCGAAGATTTTATTTAAATTGTGTGTAATGGCCCGTCAACAGCTAAGCTCATTTTAGGCCGGTTTAACATGTTTGACCCATATTATTTCACCTGTTGTGTGTCTGTGTGTGTGTGGGGGGGGGGGGAGGGTGGGGTTGGAAATTATGGGCCAGACAGCGAAGATGCAGAAATGTGAAGCTGTCACCAGAGCAAGAAACATTAATGAGAATTTGCCAGTCTATAGCATTATGTCTTCATCTCGTTGTGCTAAACATGTATACTAATTTAGGCAGAGATAGAAAAGTAGAGTGTAAAGTAGAAATGATAGGGAATTGGATACAATAATGTAGAAAAAATGGCTCAGTTAAAAAGGTGATATTTTTGGTAACAAATATTTTTTCGGCTTAAAAATACCAAGGTGCACATCTTCAATATGTGTAGAAGACGTGTGTATAGCTTCAGAACGATCGACTGAACGGTTTCGGAGGAGTTGTGTACACAAACTCTGTACCGTATATAGAATTGTATAGCAAAATGTAGAAAACATGGCTAAGTTAAAAAGGTGATATTTTTGTCGGCATAAAAACACCAAGGTGCACATCTTCAATATGTGTAGAAGACGTGTGTATAATTTCAGATCGATCGACTGAACGGTTTCGGAGTTGTGTACACAAACTCTGTACCGTATATAGAATTGTATAGAAAAATGTAGAACAAATGGCTCAGTTAAAAAGGTGATATTTTTGTTAAAAAAATATTTTTTCGGCATAAAAACACCAAGGTGCATATCTTCAATATGTGTAGAAGACGTGTGTATAGTTTCAGATCGATCGACTGAACAGTTTCGGAGGAGTTGTGTACACGAACTATGCACTTTTTCTGTCAGCCGCCCAGCGGTAAAACATAATACGTACCGTTTTTTAAAAACGGTCGTATAAAAACTGGGGCACCATGTAACCAGATTGCCGTGGCCCTCATGTCGAGCCCGCCGAGGCATTTGATGGTCTCAGAGTGTATTTATTTGAAGTTTGATGCCCAATAAGCATACAAAGTGTCAAGCAAATCTGACTTACGGTTACAGAGATAGTAGGTATGTGAAAACTTTAACGCAAATTTTGACAGAAACTTTAACGCAAACTTCTAAGTCATTTGACCTTGACATATGGGAACAGGGGCCGCATGAGTGGGACACAGCATGAATATATGGATGATGACTAATAAGCATATGAAGTTTCAAGTCAATGTGACTTAGGACTGCAGAGATATAAGGTATTTAAAAACTTTAACGTAGATTTCGGACGGACGGACGGACGCCCGGACGTCATTCTGATCACTATGTATCGTTTTCCGCAAGCAGGCTCGACAAAAATCTAGCAATTGAAAATTCACTGCAACACGACTAAACATGATTCCCTACATTATTTGAAACCCTAGTATCACTGGTACTGCACTCGGTACCAGCAGAAAATGTTTCATGTCGAATATTATTCGATATTTTCCTTAATATAAAACGGATTTTGATGAAATATGGCGCAGCAAACGCGCCTTCGTGAGCTTCATTTGGTGGTCCAGGGAGTTTGGCACAGACTTATGTCGTTTTTGTAAAGAATCGATTTCCGTGTCGGAGACACGGAAATCGATTCTTCGCAAAAACGACAGAAGTTTGGGCGAAAATACAGAGACCACCAGATGCAGCTTAACAATATGCATTTGATGCGCCATATTTCAAAATCCGTTACGTAATAAGGACACTATAAAAGAATACGTACTTTGAATTATGCATCAGTCAATGTAAATCCCCGCCCCCCCCCCCCCCCCCGGGCGGGGCTTTACCGGGGCATACCCCGGGGCTTTTACCTTTCATGATGCCCCGCACTGCGGGGACTTTACCGGGGCTTTAACTGTTGCTAAGAATTGAGCGGGGACATACCCCGGGGCTTTACCGGGGCTTTACCGGGTTTTATCAGACATATACAAGATATGTACATGTATGTTTACCTGAATACTGTTGTGTGGAGGGGTGACATGGGTTTAAACTGTTTAATACGATCTACTTTCACTGTGGACTGTTTAATACTGGCAAATTTTGTTTAATATAAAACAAAATTGTTTTCAAATAATTCCTCTGTTTATATTGCACTGCCGTTATCCGTATCCGTTTATCCCAGACCCCCCCCCCCAGTCCAACAGCAGTCAGCCCCCCCCCCCCCAACACGTGGAAAATTCTGAGACATCCCCCCCCCCCCACACACACTGAAGGAAAACCCGAGACCCCCCCCCCCCCCCCACCTGGAAAGTGATTCTTTACCCAACAAACCCTGGAAAATCCCGAGACCCCACCCCCCCCCCCCCTGGAAAATCCCGAGTAGTAGTAAGGGAGTCAAAATGATACCACCTACCGTGGTATCGTTATAACCCTCTATAATACCCCCACCACCCCCGAAAATCAAAAAATTGGTTAACGAGGAAAATTGGGTCTCCCGACAGCAAATTTATGAATTTTTGGAGAAAATAATTTTGAGAAGAGGGAGTCCCAATTATATGGTAATTGACTTTTTGAAAAAAGTCGAAATCATTCATGTAAGTACAATAGTTTATATTCCTCATTTTTCTTCTCCGATATAGCTAATATATTTCGCAGATCAGCAACTAATTCTACCAGCTCTAGTCTACCACGTTCACCTTTAGCCACCTGACAGCGTAGTTGCTTATGCCTACAAAGAGTTTGGGCACTAACGAATTTACATGGGCATCTGGGGCATTGAAATTGTGGGGGGACACAATGAAACTTTCTACGTCTCGCTAGATGCCTTCGTAGATAGTCTTTACACGTAAACGTCTTACAACAAGTCTCACACTCCATTATATATGTATATAAAATTTATCTGTTCAATTGGACGTCAAAAAAACATTATGTAAATTTTTGACGTCCAATTGAACAGATAAATTGTATAGGTTATACAAAAGTATATATACAAAAGTATAATACAGAAAATATGATAACGCCCAGAAACTAGAGCAGAAATAGAAAGTTTGAAAGAGAAGCCGAAACTCTAGGGATACTTATAGTACACGGTTGAGAGTTAGGGGTTGACAAAGCTGATAAATGCCACAAAGAATGAGGCGTTTATGAAGCGGTTTACCCGCGCCTATAAAAGAGGGGCATTACAAACATCTCACTAGCGGATGAAGTTGGTAACAGAATTCAAAAAGAAAGTATTGCGGAGTTAAGGGCTAGTGTAATAAAACCTTCAAGCACCAATAATTTGTCCCAAATTAGACACACAGGTGGCCCAATACAAAATAAAAGATCTCTCGTTCGCGCGATAGTGGAAAAAGGTAAAGAAATATTGGGGGCTCACGATGAAACATTGGAAAAGTTAGAAAATGGAAGACGGGTAGTTACATTATCCTTCGTAAAAACATTAACATTAACGAGTCTGAACGCATGTCCGAGAAACTCGCTCCGTATCTAACAACCAATTTTTATTTGAGATATTCAATTCTTACAAGCTAGAACATATGGAGGAAATTAAAAATGGAAAACCTGTAACTATAATAATGCACAAAAATCTCGGTGGTAGCGAACCACTATCATCAATGAAAAACCGTTAAAAAATGGCTGTCAGATAAGGAGCAAACACGAATAATGTCCGATAAAATAGACACCGAATACAAAGTGGAAGTTTGTAAGATGGGTAGAGGTTTTCGTAAAGCTAATACAGGGTAGTAGGGGAAAAGATTTGGGACTACAATCCAAAGAAGCAGCAGGAGGAGAACTTCCAGAATGGCTGAAGAGAATGAAAAGGTATGTATTCTTTAGATAAGTATAATGACGACCTTTGTCTGTTCAGGTGTCTAGCTATGCATATGACAGATAAAAGACCCGACAGATGTACAGAAAAGGCGAAAGAACTTAGTAAGCAATATTTTGGTAGTAATGTGGTTTCACCAATTCCTTTTTCAGATCTGAAAAAGGTTGAAGAGTTTTTTAAAATCGGTATAGAAGTATATCAACCCACCCAATGTAACGTATGGTGGTTGAAAAAGGTACCAGCGCACTATAAGGCAATAGGTAATAAACCAATGACAATAGGACTGTTTAATAATCACGCATTTCTAATAAAAAACCTTAAAAACCTATCTAAAATTTACGCCTGCGATAATTGCAAGCAGAAATTCACGAAAGCGAGTAATTTGAAGAGACACGGACCAAAATGTATGAAAGGTGAGACAAAAGTAGTATGTGATGGTAATTATTTAGAGCGCCAGCGTTCGTCGTTCGAGAAAGCGTTCTACCCAAAAAGTTCTAACAGTTATGGGGCGATCGATTGGATGTACTCTGTGGAAAAGCGCGAGGGAATTCACATTCACCACGAACAGTGTGTACACGGGGGTGAAAGATGGATTTTAGGAGCTCCAGTAGATGGATACTGTCCAGAAACCAATACCGTATATCAATATCACGGCTGTTACTGGCACGGGTGTGAGATTCATGCAAAACATAGAAAAGAAGAACGCGCATCCACTATGAGAAGAGATACACTTATTAGAAGAAGCAAAGAATTCAACCTAGTAGTTATGTGGGAATGCGAATTTCAAAGAACTGGTAAAGACATAAAGATCGGTTGCGACACTACTCTTTATCCATATCAGATAGTATACGATTTTGAGGCATATCTCAACCCAGAATTTGAAACTCTCGGTAATAATCTAGAGTACGAAGCCGAGCACGTTCCGGTAAGCGTTAGTATAGGAGATAATTTCTCAGGAACAGTAACTCATATTTGTGATAAAGATCCCGCAAAACTTATAGAAAAATTCGTAGAAGATTTAAAAGTCAGGGGAAAAGCTATAAGAGAAGAAGTGTGGTCAAGATATGGGTTTAATACAGAACATTTACGTAAAAACCAAATCGCCAAGATCGAACAGTGGATAGAGCAAGTACCGGTTATAGGTTTTAACAGCAGTAAGTACGATATAAACTTAATAAAGAAATACCTAGTAGGCGAACTGGCATCAACAACAAAGAAAGTAATGGTCGGAAAACGTGCAAACGCAACAATATTTCTATTTACTCCAGAGTTTAGATTTCTTGATGTATACTTTATCTAGGACCCGGTGTAAGTTACGATAGTTGGATAAAAGCCTACGAATGCAAAGGACAGAAATCTTTCTTTCCTTATGAGTGGTTCGATTCTCCAGACAAACTGGATTACCCAGGACTACCGGATATAGAGAATTGGTATTCCAAACTATCTGGGAAAATGTTAATAGATGAAACAGAATTAAGTAAATGTCGTAGAATTTTCGAAGAAAATAATATGAAAACTTTCAGAGATTGGTTGAAATATTATAACGATTTAGATGTAGCACCGTTCCTAGAAGCGGTGGAAAAAATGTGTAATAAACACAGAGGTGTGGATATTTCAAAGATGCGGTAACACTACCTGGAGTAGCTATACAATATTTATTGAGAGGAACCATTAAAGAACAAAAATCTTCAAAGACGATTATACCGGAGGATGCTCTATATGCACCAAAAGAAGAAACATACGAAATGATGAAGGACGCCTAGTTGGCGGTCCATCAATAGTATTTACACGATATGCAGAAGCTGGTGTTTCAAATATTAGAGTGGGTTCCAAACCGTGCAAGGCTGTTTTGGGGTACGACGCAAACGCGTTATATTTATCTACATTAAATAAAGAGATGCCGTGTGGGAGAGAAACTATACACCATATAGATACCCCACATAACCCTAAATTTATTAAAAAGTTTTGTGAAAAGAGTTTTATCCGGAGACTGGTTTGGGTTTGCGGAGGTGGATATAGAAGTTCCACACAACTTAAAAGATAAGTTTTCTGAAATGTCCCCATATTTATAAACAGAGAAGTAGAGGTTGATGAAGTTCCCACACACATGTTAAAATATTTAAAAGATACTGGGCGAACAAGAGGAGATGGAAAAAAATTGGTGGGATCTATGACAGCCACTAAAGTATTGCTGTACGCGCCACTGTTGAAATGGTATTTAAAACACGGCCTAGAAATAACTGGAGTTCATCGTGTTATAGATTATATTAGCGGAAAACCATTCGAATGGTTCGCAAAAGAAGTTACAGCCGCAAGACGAACGGGTGATGTAGAACCAAATAAGAAACCAGTAGCCGACATAATGAAATTATTAGGAAACTCGTGTTGTGGAAAAATGATAGAGGCAACGGAGAGACATTTAAATACGACATATACACAAAACGAAACCTGTGTTGACAAAGCATTAAGATCCGCGTATTTTGATGATTTGGAAGAGATAGGAGATGCGTACGAAATATCTTCAAGAAAACCCAGGTGTGCGGTAAAGAGACCATTCCATTGTGGAATAGCGGTTTATCAACTAGCTAAATTGAGATGTTGGATTTTACTACGAATTTCTTGACAAATACGTAAAAAGAGAAGACTTTGAATTAATACAGATGGATACGGATAGTTATGTATATAGGAGTTAGTGGAAAAACGATAGAGGAATTGATTAGACCTAACTTACTGACGGGTTTGAAAAAGAAGAAAAGAAATGGTTGGCTTGGGATAAATGGAGCGAAAGAGAGCCCGGACTTTTCAAAATGGAATTTAGCGGAGATAGGGCGATAGCGTATCTAGTAAGTGTTATTTTGTAGAAAAATTTAATTCTATTAATAAAAACTCTGCGAAAGGAATGTCCAAGAGAACTAACAATTTAAATTGGGATAGATATAAACGAGTACTAACCGAAACTACAGAAGATGGAAAACACATTATAGATGTAGCACAAAATAGGGGATTTAAAATGAAAGACGGTGTTATGAAAACGTACTGTCAACAAAAATTAGGACTCTCGGCATACTACGATAAAAGACGTGTGTTACCAGACGGAATACATACAGAACCTCTCTAATGATTTATTTAATAATTTTGAAAAAAATTATAGAAATTAACAATCTAAAGACTCTGATGATCCGGGGGTAGCTGGGTGTCAGAAGGCACCGCGAGAAGTTCTTCGCGAACAAACCCTCGAGATGGCCCATCATCCAAATAGTAGAGCACGGGCTCATCGGGCTTGGTAATAGATCGATCTAGATGATATACATTGAGAGACCACACGGATCAATCGCGCGGCGGCTGCCACCGTTCGAGCTCTCCCGGTTGATAGAGGTACCCGGACATCAATATCTGATGGAAGCCGTTGCTCCTCTAAACCAACAGGTCGCCCGCGCGAGACGGCAGAGGGCTCGCTCGTCACCCATTTAAAAACTTGATGGCATCTAGGGCTTCTTTACCTATCAATCTGGTGACCTCTCCGTTCAGTGCGGAGACCACGGCGGGCAGTCTGGCCACCCACTCGGTCGATCGCGAATGAGGGTCTACAAGTTCTTTAGCGTATTGGTGTCCGAACAGTCTCTCAGCCAGGGTTCGATTGAAGCGTTCCACGATCCCCTGGTCCCGGTGGATGTTGACGCGGCTGCGTCTTATAGAAACTTCGTGCTTAGACAATAGATGAGAGACCGCGCCCATGAACTCGCGGCCGGGATCGACCTGGAGAAGATTCGGCCATTTGAGAGGACTCCTCTTATATATTCGGGAGAGAGCCTCGGCCACCTCCTTAGACTCTTTAGTGGCCAACGGCTCAGCCCCCTTATAACGACTCGCTACGTCAACGACTGTCAGCGCGTACTTGTACGTCTTACGACCGACGCGATCGTGAGGGAAGAAACAGGAGATCCGCTTGGTGAACTTGTTCGGTACCGGCACGTCGAATTTCGGGCGCGGAATATTGTGAGGCGCGGGTAAATAGATCTGCCAGATGGCTGCTTCTTGAGCCATTCCTTGACAGCGTTTTCTGAAACCTTGGTCGCCGCCGCGAGGTTCTTGATGGCAGCGAGTCCCTTCCAGTAGCCGCGGGGGCTATAGTACGTGTTCGCTAGCTTGCGCGTTAGGCGAACCGATAGTTTGGTATTAAGTTTGCGCGTGTTCATCATATGCGATGTATTGTAATATATCTGACAATCTCCAACATGCCCTCGCCAGATCGTCCGGTAACTGCGTCGATAATAATAAACCTTTATTGGAAGTGCAATCGCGATTGGGGGTTAAGTTCTGAAGGAAATTGGGAAAATATAATCCCCCAGGATTGGTGGAGGAATCTAACATCCGCTTTGCGAAAAGGGTGGCCGCTTTTTCGTCCTCCCGCCACGTCTCGAGAGAATCTCGGGCCAGACGAATCATACCCTTTGCACCAGCTATGCGGTGTTTAAGGGCAGTGTAGCCTACATCAATCATAGCAAAATAAAGTTCGTCAACTGACATCGTTCTATATATATATATATATTTATAAAAAAAGTTATTTAAAATAATTAATTTAAAATCTCGATTGAATATAGTAGCCGACGAGACCACCACACCCATTCCACGACGATGAACGCGATCTCGCGGTCTTTTTGGGCCTCTGACGGTACATAGAAATCTGAAAGTTGGGGCTCGCGATCCAGCGGCGCGAGACTTTTCTGCGGATATGCCAGCGCGTACTCGCGGTTGGCTTCTTCAACGTTCTGAAAAGTTTGTGCGGCGTGATTTTCGCGGCGAAGCTCTTCATTGACCCAGTCAAGATGGGCGGTTCGTTTTTTTTTTTCCGACCACGCTTCCTTTGCGCTATTGAATTGTTTCTACAGCTAAATCGTGACGCGTACTCTCCTCATCCGCGTTCGAGTTTTGTAGTTTAGAGAATGAAAGTTGCTGACGGTGAACGCAAATGCGTTTAAGAGCACACCACCTATCATCATTGCGATTGAAGCCATTTATTTCCATATATTAACTGGTAGAATTCCAGCTTAACTAGATAATCCGGGTCCAAAACTGCGGCCGCTACAATCTAAGGTCGCGAGCCCTACGTCTCTCACAGTAAAGTCCAATTTGGTGAGCGGATCCTCCTAGGGCCATCTTTGATAGTCGAGCATACCCGATACTGAAACCTGATATCACCACGGCGTGATAAAGCGCATTCACTAACATTTTACCGTCTTGTTCAGCCATTATTGCATATAAAAGCGGTCGCGATCAATGTTTAAATGGGGCGCATCCAATCGCGATTGGTGTTTCGTAACTTTCTTCTGAACACTGGCTGGTTGTTTTTTCGATAATATGGGGTATTTCCACACGCACAGGGCACCAACAACTGCCAGACCACCACCAACAACCCAACTCCAATTCACGAATTTGGGTGACAAATTCAAAGAATTTGGTGTGTGCTTCCAATTCGTGAATTGGGGTTGTACTCAACTCTGTCTTCAGATGTTTTGCTGTCTCCGTCCCCGATTGCAACCCCAATCTCGATTGGAGTTTAGCCTCTCGAAGCTCGGCGAGTATTTTATCTTGTTTAACTTTCGGTGGCAGCCGCCGCCCGCCCAGCTGCCTGTCTTTTGGGATTTTTTATATGCGGTATGTCATCCAGTGGCGAGTAACACTCGGGTTCGATTGGGTTGGAGCAATCGGGTTCAACTCCGTCACTCTCGCGGGTGTGTCTTGTGTCATCATTTTCAGGGCTTATAGTTCGTGGGCATATATGTCCAAATTGACAGTGTTTACCCGTGGTGAACGCGGTTGTCAGCGGAGCTAAGTACATTCCAAACTTGTGATAAATTGAGCAGCAGGCTGTTCTAAGAGTGTGACCTATAAAAGGGTCAGTCTCTAGATCGTCAATCAATCCCGCGGTGTTTGGTATAGGGAGAAGTATACTAACGGCGGTTGCGTACAAATGAATAGCCGCCGATCCGAGAGTTTTTGTCATCTCGCTCCCAATTTGGATTCGTATCGCGCATACATTTTATCGATCTCCGCATCTGACATCTTATCCACCTGAAAAACTGAGAGACGCCTACCGAGATAATGCTCCGATTGTCCCCAGCAACCAGCGCAGCTAGCCGCTCTCGTCGCGCCACATTTTCATTTTTCATTCGGAGTCGTTGCACTCAACCCAATACCAACCGCCGTTGGAGTTGATTCCGATTGCTCTGTCGGATCATTATCTATGTTGGCAGTCGGAGTTGAGGTTTCTTCTATTAGCTGATCGAGAAGTTCGTCGCAGTTAATTTTTCTTAAAATTAATTTAACTATTCTAACAAGTCTCATCACTTTAACATATTGCAAGCGCACCACCCGATACTTATGATCACCATTATGCTCGCAAAAAAGCTCGCAGCGGAGCACCAAATTGTTAACATTGTTAACCATTGTTCAGCATTTGTTCAACATTTGTTAAGCATTTGTTCAGCATTGTTCAGCATTGCTAAGCATTGTTCAGCATTGTTCAGCATTTGTTCAGTAATTGCTAATTAATTATAAAATTAATTGATAACTTCGTAAGCAGTTGGTTGATCAGTCTTTAGCAAAAGCTTGGCGTGCTTAGTTTCCGAAAGCATCTGTCGAACCTCCAGGCGCTCCTCGCGCGTTGGGATAACGTCATTCTCTCGAAGACAGTCATCGAATGAGTCTCGGTCCTTGCAGTGAAAGAGGGCGACCCATTTTGTTTGCTCGCGCAGATCCTTGAGGACGGCGTTGTACTTTTGAGTGGATATCCATACGCTTTGCCTACATGGCGGCCAGAAAATGCGAGCTCGAGAGCATGTCCTTCTTTTTGGTCATCGCCGCCTTGGCCGAGCAATCGTCAATCACGTATAGGGTGGGCTCACCCTGGAATCTTTGGTATAAACCACGCAACCAATCGTGAAGCCTATCACCAGGGTCAATAACGTATACCTCAGGGTCGGTCCATATCCACGTTCGCCGCTGATAAGTATCGTTGTGCCGCACAGTGGGACACAGGATCACAATGTGACGAAAGGCATCGCGGTAGGACTCCTCGAGCAAGTCGAGGATGAAAACCGTTTTTCCACATCCTGTCTGCCCACATATTATGGCAGAGTGGGCATCTCCAATCGTGAATTGGTATTGATTGCTAATTTTCTTAATTAATTCTTTAGAATTATCAAATTTATTAATTAATAAATCGTTAGAATGATTGTTAATTTTCTTAATTAATTCTTTAGAATTATCAAATTTATTAATTAATAAATCGTTAGATGATTTTTTTATTAAATCAATAGAGTGCTGAGACGTATCGGCCATCTTCGATGTTGAGTTGTGCGTCTGTAATTATATATAAGTACACATTCAATGGCCCGGCTCCGTCCGCCTCTTTGGTTATCTGGATCGTCACACCCTCGCTAGCGTTCTCAACTTGGCGTCCGCTGCCGTGTATTTGGTCGTCGTCGCTGGCTCGCATGTCTAGCCATAACGCGTATTTGGTATTCAGGAACTCCGCGAGGGAGACGGCCGAGAGATGCAGGTCTTTGGCAACCGCTGCAACCTCCGGAGAGCGCTTAGAGCCGGCAGCAAACTGGTTTGTTACTTCGTCCCACTGCTGGTGCGCGCGAAGACCCGCGCTGTAGAGTTGATTGGGAACTCCCTCGATCGTCACCTCTACCTTCGTGATTTTGGGGTTATAGAATTTGTCGGTTTTTCTAGCACCGAACGCGAACCGAGCATCCTCGAACAACATCATTATACCTTTCATCGAGCGAGCGGGTACGTTGACGTTAATATTCCACAATGTGTCGCCTTTGTCTTTCGTCATCTTGCGATGGCGAAGAACTCGGTCGTAAAGTATGGCAACGCGCCCGGCGTACTGGGTTCTGATCAATCGCGCGAGTTCGGGCATCGTGACCATGTCGTACTCCAGCGAAACATTATCGATCGTATACGTCGATAACAGGTCGCTGGTTATGAGAACTCGGACGTAGTCGTTGAACGTTAGTTCGTATTCGAGGCGGTCAGCCAAAGCGCTCTGATAGTAGGGCATGTGACTCTCCAGCAACTCAAAGTCGAGCGGGATGTAGAAGCGGTTGCCGTAAGCGCCCGCGACCGCATTGTCACTCGCGTTGTTATCTACCTTGTTACCAGCCCCGATTCTAAGTTTGGTTACGTTCTTATTTTTGCTGGTGTCAATACCCTGATAGACAGCGTTTTCGCGCTCTGGCGCCGTCTTCCATAGGTCCTGATAACAATGGTAGACATCGCTGTCGTCGATCGACATCAACTCATTACCAGAAATCTTTATCATGGTCTTCTTGACGATGGCGCGACCAAGGTTCTGAACGACGGTTCGGTGCTCGTCCGTCGACGTAAGCGAAATAGTGAAAGCGAGGCGAACAGTACCCGGCACAATGACGTCGTTAGCTCCGAGGTTGGGGAAGCGGACCAAGAGCTGCTGGTTCTGGTCGATCGTCGATGGGTTGTTCGTAATAACGACACTCTGTCTCACCCCTTTTGCCCCGAGGGGCTCACGCAGTCTGCGGTATGGATTGAGTTTGCGACCGTATTGACTCGAAGACTTAATTTAGTGAAACTATATTAAACCCTTATGGTTTTGTCTTTAATACATAATTAATTTTAAGAAATTAATATGGCTGATTACGATATTGACATGGATGAAATCGGCAGAGACTATTACATCGATGCGGATGAGGATGATTATGACATAGATGATTATAATGACGAAAACACCCTTGATACAACCTCCAGTTCCAATCCAATTGGGGGGGAATTAGGTGGCGCTACCGGCACGTTGGTCTTAAATCAGTCGGGAATTACTCGAGGGAGCTGTAGACGACTACTACAACGGTTTGGCAGAAAAAGTGTGTGGTCCCGTCTGTCGTCGCGACTACTCCAAGTTCGAATTGAATCTGAACGGTAGATTGCGACTAAAAACGGCACCAAATCTCCCAATAGTCAACATGAAGAACGGAAAACCCCTATCGCTAAACACCGTTGCAGGAAACCGGGGCGGTGGCGAAATCATAAAGAGCGAACTAGGATTCCCAGATTGGAAGAGGGGTAAAACAATTATGCCTACCCGCGCTGTAGAGGCCCTATAGTCTACCGACGAAACGGTCGCGCTCAGCGATGTCCCTCGAGTAGCCACCGACGCTATTAACACGATGGAGACCACGTTCAGCGTCCAATCGCAATTGGGGGAAATACTCAACGATGACCCACCGTTACCTCTTCGCGAACTCCGGGGCCTCGATAAGGCTCTACAAACGGTCCGGGGCGAACTGGTCCTTAACCTCGCCAAACTCTCGTCGCTGGATGAACATATCGCGCTAGAAGAAAGAAAACTGGAGGAAGCTGGTGGTGATAGAGAATCTACCGAGCGGATCAACAAACGCTTGCGGTCGTTGTGGGATGAAAGAGCAGCTCGTTTGGAGGCTGCCTTGACTAACCGTGAGACACTCCGCACCCAAATAAGTTGGATCCGCGAAACAATCTCGAGGGTACTGCGCGAGGAGATGATACTCGGTGAGCGTACGACAATCGGTGAGCGTCTTCGCACTCTATTCAGAGAACAGGGCATCACGATAGCAAGCATCCTCGTTGCTATCAGCATGACTATATCGACCATAGTTCTAGCTTTCACTGGTGGTGCGGCGCCACCACCCGCGCCAGCACCCACACCACCACCACCCGCGCCATCAGGCGGAGCCAAGGAGTGGGTAAAAAAACAACTAAAAGCCCTCGCCAGTCTCCTGGCTAAATTAGCCAAAAAGGCGGCTGCCGCACTACCTTGGACTGATCGGAAGTATCGTTTCTTACTTGCTATCTATATTATCAAAAACGGCCGGATGGCTAGCCAAAAATACTTGGGCTTTAATCGTGGCAATCGCCGGTCTCCTACTATTCTTCGCCAGAGAGTTCCTAAAACCAAAGCGCAAATAATCCGATCGCCACGAGGGTGACGACGAGCGCTAATTTCTCCTCCTCGTGTGTTGTGCTTCCAATTTCACCCAATCTGTGATTGATTGGTGTTTCTCCAATCGCGATTGGTCTGTTGATGGAACTCGATGGTGCATCCAATTTACGAATTGGGGGGTACTGGGTTTCGATTGTGTTGAGGGATGTGTATCCATTTTGTGTTTTGGGGCGTTTTATGAAATCGGTTCCCTCAACACTGTTGAACCCGATCGTGTTGGGGGTGCGCTTGATGATATCCGTGTTCACGTTACCGTTGTGACCGATTTTTTGATTGGCGGTGGCGATTACGATCTGATTATTGTAACCATCAACCGGTCGTCTCGTCGTATCATATTGCTCGGCGCCATATAAAGACCTATTCCAAATACATAGTCCACTGGGGTGCTGGCAGTCTGCAAAACGTCTTGATAATTCTGGATCGCCTTCTCCAGGTCCACCTTAGCTGAGATGGCGTCCTCTACAAGTGCCAAGAATTGTTTTTGTGCATCAAACGCTGTTCCTGTACCCAGTATAGAACTGCGAGTTTGCTTCTGTGTCGCCGAGGATGGCCCAGACGTACGTGCGAATAGATTCGTTGACGCGAGTAACCCCGGCCTGCGTGAACCCTAGACCCTTATCTAACATAAATGTGGTCCACGCGTTCTGAAACTCAGCAGCCTGCTGTATGTAATCTACGTGAGCCAGTTTCGGAGGTAACATTTTACAAGAAAACACGCCACAGTGCCGACCTCCAGACACTTCTGGCCCGAAAGTCATAGTCGCGGGGTCAAAATTCCCGGCGTTCCGACTGATGATGTGGTCACCGGAGTAATCGTGTCTAAAATCAGTCTGCGTCCAATTCCCAGACTGGCCCCGAATGAGAACGTCCCCGAGGCCGGTGGTGGTAGGAAATGCTTTCTGCCTCCAGTCCGCGTCTTTTGAAACGTTAAATTCGTTACACAATCTTTCAAACGCCATACGGTCGTATGCGTTGGAAATGGGATCCCAGGCGTCGTCTTGAGGTAGAGAAATACCTAGTTCTTTGAGAATCCTCCTAATAGTATAATACGTCTGAAAGTTGTAGACACTTCGGAGCATGACATTCTTGGATGTCAGATGGTCTTTATGTGAAACTCCACACCCGGATGTTGCGCACCATACAGCAAAATTTAGCTGGTTCTGCCAAAACTGCATCGCTGTGGCTTTCCACCCGTTTACCGACTCCATCGTAGTAATCTTGGGCAGCCTATATTTCTCAAAGATGTTCGGGAAATTGGTGGCAAAGCCACTGGCCGTTCTAACCGTTACGGTTGGGTGTACAAGGTTAACAACGTCTTTTTGCTTGTATTTACCACCGACCGCGTACTTTGCATTAGAGTTAAAGCTAAATGCTTTTGTATCCATTGAAAGATATTATTATGTTTGCTACTATCACTAATGTTCAAAAAGGGAGTTGTGAACTTCAAAAATTAATAGACAACTGCTGCGGACAACGCCGGGTAGGCCTTAGATCAATCACCTTCACGGTTGGATGGCAGAATGTGGGGAAGAGCGAAGGGTTTTACTATGTGAAGGATGGACAACAATTAGGTGTAAAGCTGCCTCACGGACTGTGGGGAATAAGACAGCTCAAAGATTTTGTCAACTCAGAGCTTGACGGTATAATCAACCTCACAGTATCGAATGCTACCGGGCTCGCAACAATGACCATCAGAACTGATAATGAGGTAGTGGTCTCCCGGGGTTGGGTATTCAACTCGGTTTTAGAGAGACATACTCCTCAAACAAAGGAGTGTTTACCCCGGGTGAGTACGTCGGTGATAACCCGTGGACTTCGCCTTCACGAAAACTCTCAGGGTACACCTGGATCGGGTGAACACATCGTACAACACGGTAGACGGATCCCCCAGCACATTACTGAAAACTGTGCCCGCCAGCGACTGTTTCTATGGCGAGACTGTGACCTTAGACTTCCCACACCCCGAGATGAAAGTTTTGGAATCGGGACATATCCACGAATTTACGGTCTCTATTCTCGATGATCAAGCGAGAAAGTTGAATAACTATTACCCGATATCGGTAGTTCTCGAAATTTCCAATTGAGTATAGGTGCCCAATATTATAATTAAAAAATTAAGAATGAGTATATACGGACCAGGTAGTTCTTTCCGATTGGGTGACAAATTCAAAGAATTTGGAACCGACAGAAGGGGGATTAAAGAGGGACATCCCGACAGAGGGCGACTTTTTACTACCCAAAAAACAAAGGCCTTGATCAATAGAACTATATCGAGGGCCACGGACGAGATTCACAAGAGTCTACTGTCACAACTTAGAGAATATGCCCTGGCTGTGAATACACAAAGTCGTGAAGAAACGCATACGGAACTAAACGAACTAGGTGAAAAAATAACCAAATTTCGAAAAGAGGCCCGGTTGGGGATTGATAAAGCCCGAGAAGACCGCCAGGTTGACATTACGGCGGTTTATGATGCGTTGCGCTTAGAAGACTCTCTCAGCAAAGAAGCTACACTTGCTGAATTAGACGGGAAAATAATCGATTTTCGAAAAGAGGCCACGTCGGGTATTGAGAAAGCACGAGAAGACCACCAGGCGGACCTTACGAAGGCTTATGAGGTGTTGCGCTCAGAAGACTCTCTCATCAGAGAAGCGGCACTTACTGAACTAGATAAAAAAATAACCAAATTTCGAAAAAGAGGACCGTCGGGTATTTGATTAAAGTCCGAGAAAGACCACCAGTCGAACCTTGATTAGGCCATTGCGGAGGCTTATGATGCGTTGCGCTTAGAGAACTCTCATAGTAAAGAAGCGACACTTACCGAACTAGACGGTAAAATAGCCGAATTTCTGAAAGAGACCAGGTCGGGGGTTGAGGTGTCCGAGAAGACCACAAAGAGGCCATGCGGAGGCTTATGGGGCGTTACGCTCAGAGGACTCTCTCAAACAGAGAAGCGGCACTTACTGACATATACGAAAAAATAACCGAATTTAAAAAAGAGACCCGGTTTGATCTTGATGGAGTCCAGAACGGGTATTGAGAAAGCCCGAGAAGACCACCAGGCGGATATTACGGAAGCTTATAGGGTGTTGCTCTTAGAGGACGCTATCAACAGAGAAGCGACACTTACCGAACTAGATGGAAAAATAACCGAAATTTCAAAAGAGGCCCGGTCGGGGGTTGAGAAAGCCCGAGAAGACCACAAGGTAGCCATTGCGAAGGTTTATGAGGTGTTGCGCTCAGAGGACTCTCTCATCAGAGAGGCGGCGGTTGCTGAAACTAGATGGAAAAATAACCGAATTTCAAAAAGAGGCCTGGTGGGTCGGGTATTGATAAAGCCTTAGAAGGCCACCAGGCGCACCATTACGCAGGCTTATGATGCGTTGCGCTTAGAGGACTCTCTCAGCAGAGAAGCGGCACTTACCGAACTAGATGGAAAAATAACCGAAGTTTCTGATAAACTGAAACATGATCGTATAGCCGCGACCAAAGCTCTGAGGAGGCCTCTTATGAGATTCGTACTGAGGCATATAACGCAAACAGGGCGCTTGCCGGAATAGTGAAAACAATGAAAACACCAAAACGTGTCATAACAGTTTGGGCTGAGAAGCGGGGGCCCATTGGTTGAGGGGGCACTATGAATATTCGTTCGGTGCCAAAGCGAGTAATAAATATGGGGGATACACTATGACAGCTGCAGGTGAAGTTATCCAAATATGGCGGTCTGCTCGGTTAATGCTAATGGTAAACCTGTGGGCGTGGTCGCGATAAATATTGTAGTAGATGGGGAAGAACGGGGATTGGAGTCACTAAAATCTCTGGAGATAGTTCGACGATTGTTTCGTTCGCCGGGTAATGATCGAATTAGACTTTCCCAAGGTAGTGTTATTAACTTTGTTACGAAAATCGGTGACTCAGAGAGTTCTTCCACTATTGTCTCATTGTTAATTGAACTTATTGTGTAAATACTAATATATTGAAATAAATTTGTAAAATTTAAATATGAACGAATCAACGCTTCCAATTGTCAATACCACTCCATCAACACTAGTGTACAATTAACGAAAGAAGTTCAGATTTTAGGTTGAATAAATATCGTCCGCTATGCAGGATATTTTAGTTAGAGAATATACAAATAAAAAGAAACGCTAAAAAATATAGGCGCGCGGTGAACATGGCTGAAGTATCTAGCACGGCTCTGGCGAGTGTTTCTGTGTTGTGTGGAGCGGGGGACAGCTGCAACTATATCCACCGTTATAACGGTTCCCGTAGCGGGGATTTTATGTGCGGTGTCGGCCGTTTCTTTCTGGGTTGTTGTGTATGGTAATTAGGGCGTCGGGTGGAAAACTCGAGAAAAAATGTAGAAAACATGATAGAATATCCGTTCTCGCCAGGTCTAAGAAAAATAGCATCGACGTTATGGTGTCCAAAGCGTTGGCCGATAAAAAAATATCAAATTTAGAGTTTGAATCCGTGGTGGAAGAAATGCGGAGATATGAAAAATAAAAAATGATATAAGAATCAAGGCAGCGCCACCATGCCCAAGATTGAGTGTACTGATTGGGATAAATTTAGGGAAAAACTTGGAGATAAAGTCGAAAGAAATGTTACAGCACCATTGTGATTTTTTAAAAAATAATTAATTTTAATTATAAAATTAATTAAAATTAATTATATTGTCGCAGTAAACAATTTATTAATTAATTTTAGGAAAATTATTAATTATTAACAATTTAAAAAGAAAAAAAAGATTTTTTTTTTAGCTTCCACCGAGGCTCTAACCCACGCCAGCAAAACCCTTCTGGGCCCACCCGGCTAGCCACCTTTTCTGATCTTGTCTGATCTTGTCTTTGTCTTACTCGTCTCATGTTGTGGCTAGCCGGGTGTAATAGCTGCCTGTACAGCACACCCCCATCTATCGGCTGATCTAGGAACCAGTGTCGAAAGTCTAGGCAACCTTGGAAGTGTGTGCACGGAAGCACTGAGCGCTCATTTTTCGTCAAGGGGCGTCCCCAAAGACAAAGTATTGTTGTTAATTTTACATATATGAAGTTTAGAAAACCGTGTTGTGCAATACCAAATATTTACTCGTTTATTTTTATTTGTTTTATATATAACAAGTTCATTTTTTATTTAATAATATAGGTTATAATCGTTCTAAATTATTAAAAGTAAAATTAAAAAATAAAAAACATGCCAACCAATCACAATGTAAGAAATACTTCCGGAATATCGATAGCGTGTAATACATTGTTGCAACCCTCGAATACACACCCATGTGTGTAGTATATTATAGTTTTTAATGTTTCATCCGGAATATCGATAGCGGGTTGTGTAATACACAGTATATATATTATAGTGTGTTTATGTTTCATCCCGGAAGACGTAATCGTGTAATCTCTCTATAAAATGGACACTTAATATACGTGTAAGGTAGGACACATAATTTGCGTGTTTATAACACGTGTAAGTGAAACATTGTCGTCTGTTTGGTGTTGTGATTACAATATAAATTTATAAGCGATATCGTAGAAATGTACGTTCGTAAACGAATCGTTGGGTTTTAAATTTTTTGTATAATACGCCTTAGTTTCATATCCGATACGCATTATCTGTCTTAATGTTCGTATTTGCCTCTTGTATAGTTGACATAATTGCCGGTATAATATTGGAAATGTAACGTTTTTATCGGAGCGTAATAAATTACGCTGGTATTTCATATATTCGATATCGCCTAGTGTTCTCATTTTTTTTTATAGAATTTATATACAGGATTATAACCCCCGTATTCTTCGTAAACTTCTTCAACACAGTCATTAAACATTTTCAATTCAAATTGTATTGTATTATCCATTTTCTCTAATAATATTGGTACTCGTTTTTTCTGTTCAATTTGGACGTGAAAAACATGATGTATTTATGACACCAATATATACTTTCAAAAGTCAATTACCAATATAATTGGGACTCCCTCTCTCTTATTTTCTCAAAAAATTCATAAATTTGCTGTCGGGAGACCCAATTTTCCTCGTTAACCAATTTTTTGATTTTCGGGGGTGGTGGGGGTATTATAGAGGGTTATAAACGATACCACGGTAGGTGGTATCATTTTGACTCCCTACTACTACTTCCCGAGACCCCCCCCCCCCCCGCCCCCCCACCCCCCCCCCCCCCACACTGGAAAAATCCTATTTCTCACACACACACCCTCCCCATGTAAGTAAAAGTATAAAGTGCTGCATTTTATACTATTAATAGGGGGGGGGGGTGTACTTTTTATGAACCCTGTCTCGAAGAGCCGGTGTCATATAGTGTTTGCACCGTCCGTGTGTCCGTGCGTTAATACGGTTAAGAAGTTTGTATCATGCAAGGGTCCACTTTTGCGCTATTTAATACTATTCACACATATCCGACCTTCCTTCTACCGAGTCCGTGGGTGGTGCCAAAGGTTAGCGGCTATTTATTTGGTTACTACTATTAACAGGAACGTACCTATTTCAAAGCAACAGTCACATATTTACCCTGTACTTAGTCGACCCTACTTGTCCTAACTGTCATTTGGAGGCGGAGCAGGGTAGGATGCGTCACATGCTACTAAGATGCCCAGCACTACACGAAGTTCGGAACAGACCTACCGGCGTTTCGTCAAGAAATCCAAAAAGTGCTAGGAGACTCGAACTTTTACAAACTAAACATATCGGTCATTACCCAGCTGATCATCGACTGTAACGGTTTCAAAAACAACTATATCACAAAGTCACCACCCTAGATAACGACAGTAGCAGGCCAAATGTACTACCAATTACATCTACAACGAATAAAGCTGCTTGGGTTGTAATAATGGCTTCCCATACTAATAAAAAGTTCCCAGATATCTACTATTTATAAGTGACATTTGCTCTACAACACATCATTTTCGTGCAAGAATATTTCACATTTAAAATCACCAGATGGCCCCGCAGTGCGGGGCATTTTACCGGGGCTTTTACCGACCATGTTGCCCCGCAGTGCGGGGCCTTCACCGGGGCTTTAACAGCAACGAAAATATAAGCCCCGCTATTCCCCCGGAGGGGGGGGGGGCGGGGACTTACATTGACTGATGCATTAGATGGATTCTGGAAATTTCAGTACTTGTTGTTGTTGTTAGTACCACGTGATCATACACCTTGTAGATGATAATGTAGACAGTATCATCTGCATGTAACTGAATGGGAATTGGTCCGGACTCTAGCACCAATTTCAACTCAGTGATTACGGTATAGATTGATCAATACACAGAGAACACCAGGCTGGCGTCTTAGGATATCAAGTTTCATCAGCAAGGCTACAAAACCTGTAATTATTCTAATTTCAGGGCTGATTATAAAAAAAATTATGTAAATATTACGTTCCGATTTCGAAATGCAATTTCAACGCTTTCAACACCACAGGCCTGTATAGTGGTATTGGCAAAACTTAAATCCAGATGAGCCGGCTCGTCAGGATTTGCACTTTTTGCAAGTAATGTTTATATGTTTTAGAACAAAAACACCCCGTTTTCATAAATTGACTAGTCTGAAAACCATTTGTATTCAGATTGGTGATGTTATTGGTGTTTAATGGCCTATCAACGGCGAAGGTCACTTAAAGCCAATCCCGCATGTAACATGCAGTATTGTGGGGGGGGGGGGGGATCCCAAAATCAGAACGGAATATTTACATAACAAGAGCTGTAGGACAACAGCATAGCTCGACTACGAGGGTTGTAGATGTACACATAGCTTGACAAACAAGGTGACCGTGGCCTGGATAAAAACCTTAACCAAGGTTGACTAAAAACCTTAACCAAGGGAAATTAAGTAAGTAATTCAAGGTTAAATGTAGGTCAATGTCAGATATAGGTCAGGGGTTATTGATGTACATCACTAGGAGATGAAGTTTTCCAAGTATGGTTGCTGTAGGCCCTGGAGTATTCCATATACAAGCTTGACTAAAGACCGTAACCATGGGGAAATAACTAAATAATCCAAGAGTAAAAATAGGTCAAGGTCAAATATAGGTCAAGGATTATTGATGTGCATCACTAAGAGATGATGTTGTCCAAGTATGGTTGCTGTAGGCCCAGGAGTATTCCATATACAAGCTCGACTATAAACCATAACCAAGTTCGAGTACAAACCTTAACCAAGGGGAAATAACTAAGTAATTCAAGGTTAAATGTAAGTGAAGGTAAACTATAGGTCAGGGGTTATTGATGTACATCCCTATGAGAAAAGGTTGTCCAAGTATGGCGTCTGTATGCACAATAGTATTCCATGTACAAGCTTACTTAAAAACCTTAACCAAGGGGAATTAAGTAAGTAATTCAAGGTTAAATGTAGGTCAAGGTGAAATATAGGTCAGGGTTTGTTGATGTACATCACTAGATGAAGAACTTGTCCCAAGTATGGTGGGTGTAGGGCCAGGAGTATTTCATCTACAAGCTGGACTAAACACCTTAACCAAGGCGTGACGGTGACGCCGGGGTGACTACATAAGCTCCAACTATTCTTCGAATAGTCGAGCTAAAAATAACTACATATTCAGCCTTGAAATTAGACAAGAGCTCCGCGGAGCAAAATGTCCCGCCTGGCGCAGTTTGATAGTATATAAGGAGCTTGTAATAACCTTGGGGTTAGTGAGCACCATGGGCTTGACCTTTGGGGTTAGCGGGCACCATGGGCTTTCTGTAGAATGATGGGCTTTCTGTAGAATGATGCGGGATGTTGTTACAAATGCATGTATGGAATATTAAAGCATAAACTGAGCGTTAACTTTTCCAAACACTGAAATTTCTAATTCAGTGACCTTGACCTTTGGGGTTAGCGGGCACCATGGGCTTTCTGTAGAATGATGCGGGATGTTGTTACAAATGCATGTATGGAATATTAAAGCATAAACTGAGCGTTAACTTTTCCAAACACGGAAATTTCTAAGTCAGTGACCATGACCTTTGGGGTTAGCGGGCACCATGGGCTTTCTGTAGAATGATGGGCTTTCTGTAGTATGATGCGGGATGTTGTTACAAATGCATGTATGTAATATTAAAGCATAAACTGAGCGTTAATTTCTAAGTCAGTGACCTTGACCTTTGGGTTTAGCGGGCACCATGGGCTTTCTGTAGAATGATGCGGGATGTTGTTACAAATGCATATATGGAATAATAAAGCCTAAACTGAGCGTAACTTTTCCAAATACGGACATTTCTAATTCAGTGACCTTGACCTTTGGGGTTAGCGGGCACCATGGGCTTTCTGTAGAATGATGCGGGATGTTGTTACAAATTCATGTATGGAATATTAAAGCATAAACTGAGCGTTAACTTTTCCAAACACGGAAATTTCTAAGTCAGTGACCTTGACCTTTGGGGTTAGCGGGCACCATCGGCTTTCTGTAGTATGATGCGGGATGTTGTTACAAATGCATGTATGGAATATTAAAGCATAAACTGAGCGTTAATTTCTAAGTCAGTGACCTTGACCTTTTGGGTTTAGCGGGCAGCATGGGCGTTCTGTAGAATGATGCGGGATGTTGTTACAAATGCATATATGGAATAATAAAGCATAAACTGAGCGTTAACTTTTCCAAACACGGAAATTTCTAATTCAGTGACCTTGACCTTTGGGGCTAGCGGGCACCATGGGCTTTCTGTAGAATGATGCGGGATGTTACAAATGCATGTATGGAATATTAAAGCATAAACTGAGCGTTAAAACTGAGCGTTAACTTCTCCAAACACGGAATTTCTAAGTCAGCGACCTTGACCTTTGGGGTTTGCGGGCATCATGGGCTTTCTGTAGAATGATGCGGGATGTTGTTACAAATGCATGTATGGAATATTAAAGCATAAACTGAGCGTTAAAACTGAACGTTAAAACTGAGCGTAACTTTTCCAAACACGAAAATTTCTAATTCAGTGACCTCGACATTTGGGGTTAGCGGGCAACATGGGCTTTCTGTAGAATGATGTGGGATGTTGTTACAAATGCATGTATGGAATATCAAAGCATAAACTGAGCGTTAACGTTTCCAAACACGTACATTTCTAAGTCAGTGACCTTGACCTTTGGGGTTAGCGGGCACTATGGGCTTTCTGTAGAATGATGCGGGATGTTGTTACAAATGCATGTATGGAATATTAAAGCATTCCATTGAGGGAAACAGAAATTACAATGAAATAACCTGAGCGTTAAGTTTTAGAAACAGAGCTAAACGCAAAAACTTACGTTGAATGCATGTGAAAAGTAGGTCAATGAACCATGAAAACTAGGTCAAGGTCACATGGGCTCCCTCTGTGTGAGATGGTTACACCAGTGTTGATGTATACCGAAGCTGTCCATCAAGGGAAACAGAAGTTGTAATACATTAAACCGAGCGTTAACTTTTCCAAACACGGAAATTTCTAAGTCAGTGACCTTGAACTTTGGGGTTAGCGGGCACAATGTGATTTCTGGAGAATGATGCGAGATGTTACAAATGCATGTATGGAATATTAAAGCATTCCATTGAGGGAAACGGAAGTTACAATGAATTAACCGGAGCGTTAAGTTTTAGAAACAGCGCTAAACGCAAAAACTTAACGTTGAATTCATGTGAAAAGTAGGTCAATGAATAAGGGTGTAACGATGCATCGACTTATAAATCGATGCATTGCGATTGTAATGCTCACGATAGTGCTATTGCGATGGTGGTTTGTAATATTGAAAAAAATCGCGATAGTAAGACGAACTATCGATTTCTTTCACAATATACATCTCAGAATGCTAAATGTGCAAGTTTTCATGCATTTTTGGCTCGCGTTGTCCGTAATTTCCTGTTAATCGCAGCCCGTGATATTAAACGTTATCCTGCGGATGATTTGGTAGGGCGGAATGTTACACCGCACCGGATTGGGTATAGGCAAAAACAGAGATCTACTGGCTCATTCGGGGAGCTGAATTAGGAAAATAGTTTGGGTCGAATACAAGTTCTGATTGTTTTTGGGGATCTTGAACTATAAACATTGTTCTTTTATCAATTTATCCATTTTGAAATTATTTCCGAGACGTTATTGGAAGGAATTTTGAAATGTTTATTTGTATATAATATCGGATAAAGTATCATGCAGTACAGTCCGCGCTTTACAGTAAACCGGAAACGGGCGTTGCTTCCTAGTTACGAACAAAATGGGAATTTGTTTCTAATCAAAAGGCGAAATCGAAAGTATGGACCCATTTCGGGTTTGTTAAGGAAGGCGACGTCATTAACAACAAGCGAGTTGGATGCAAAATATGCAACTTCATACTTAAATACACTCATTTGAAGTCATTTGTAAATTATACAAATGAATTCTCAAAAGTCCAATAGTATTGTAATACTATTGCAATATTTTTTCCGATATTGCGATACTATCATGATAGTCATATCAACTATCGTGATACTATCGCAATAGTAACAAGAGGCCCAAATGGGCCTGTATCGCTCACCTAAAAGCCTCCATAGAGGTCATCTTGATTTCACAAAGACTCTTCACTTACAACTTCAAATGTTCCACAGAATTTGTTGGTACCTTCTGATCTAACATATATTGCGAATGTGCATGTGATTTACTGCTATACCTTCAATTTGATATATAAAATGACCATATTCGGTCAAAAATAAAATTTGACCCCTATTTGACCCCTCGGGCCATGACCATTTTTGACCCAGAGGCCACCATATGAACAAATCTGAATCAGCGTTAACTATCGATCATTCATACAAAGGTTCGTCGAAATCGGCCTGGCGGTTTGTGAGAAGAAGATTTTTTGACAATTTGACCTACTTTTCAATGGCGGACATCTTGGATTTGGTGATGACCTCCATTTTGACAAAAATGAACAGGCTTCACCAATAAACCATTTCAGTTAAGTTTGGTCAATATCGGCCAAGCAGTTCACAAGAAGAAGTCCTTTGAAATCTTTAGTAAAAGAACAACCTTTTGACCTGTCGGTGGCCATCTTGGATGACGTAATCATCTGATTTTTGCAAAACATACTCCAGAGTGATCGTCTCGTCGATACCTTGGATTGGATATATTATATGACCATATTCGGTCAAAAATATAATTTGACCCCTTGTTGACCCCTCGGGCCACGCCCATTTTTGACCCAGGTGCCACCATATGAACAAATCTGAAACAGCATTAAATATCAATCATTTACACCAAGTTTCGTCGAAATCAGCCTGGAGGTTTGTGAGAAGAAGTTTTTTTTGACAATTTGACCTACTTTTCAACGGCGGACATCTTGGATTTGGTGATGACCTACAAAAATGGACAGGCTTCACCCACAGACCATTACAGTTAAGTTTGGCCAATATCGGCCAAGAAGTTCACAAGAAGCATACGTTTGAAATATTTAGTAAAAGAACAACTTTTTTACCTTTCGGTGGCCATCTTGGATGACAAAATCATCTGATTTAGACAAAAAATGCTCCAGAGTGATCGACTAGTCGATACCATCGATTTGATATATTATATGACCATATTCGGGCAAAAATATAATTTAACCCCTAGTGACCCCTCGGGCCACGCCCATTTTTGACCCAGGGGCCACCATATGAACAAATCTGAAACAGCGTTAACTATCAATCATTCACACCAAGTTTCGTCGAAATCGGCCTGGAGGTTTGGGAGAAGATTTTTTGACAATTTGACCTACTTTTCAACGGCGGACATCTTGGATTTGGTGATGACCTCCATTTTAACACTAGATGGCCGCGGCCTGCATGTTGCGCCATGTAGCGAGGCATGGACACTAAAAAAAATAATATAGTATAACAAAAAACTTAACCAAAAAACTTAAACAAAAACTTGAACCAAAAACTTGAAAGTAATTTGACCTTGACATTGGGCACAGGGGCCGCACGGAAGTGGGGTAGAATGAAAATGGAAATAGAATTTAGAACAATATTTCTCTGTTGTTAAGTTTTGTAAAGAGACTAAGTATTTGACCTTGACCTTGGGATCAGCGGGGGTTGGACGGTCGTGGATTTGGCACAGCATGGTAGTAGAGCCTTACAGGAATGCATGTGTGAAATATTAAGCATTTTAAATGAAGGAAATAGAAGTTATAACTACTCTGATGTTAAGTTTTGTAAAGAGACTAAGTATTTGACCTGACCATGGGATCAGCGGGGGTTGGACGGTCGTGAATGGCACAGCATTTTGGTAGGTAGAAGCCTTACAGAATTTTGTCATGTTGTGATTATTAACATTTGGTATGAATTGAAATTATGAAGTATAACATAAATCTCTGATGTTAAGTTTACGGACAATATTTGAAGGTGACCCTATGACCGAGGTTCGAGCAGCCGGATAGTTGGGATGCATGATTCTTTTAGTGGGGTTGAAGTCACTCATAAGTAGCAGTATGGAGTTTGGCGGACTCTGGTTTGGACGCATGGTAGTAGTAGACCGTACAGCATGCATGTGTAGAAATATTAAGCGATTTTATGAGGTGTTTTAACACTGGAAATGATGAACTTGTTATGAACGACCAATAGGGTCGGGGGTTGGAACGGTCGTGATGGCAACAGCTTATTGTATACAGGAAATGCATGTGTGAAATATTTAGCATTTTTTAGATGAAGGAAATAGAAGTTATAAACAATATTTCTCCTTGAACCATTAAGGACTAAGTATTTGACCTTGACCTTGGACTCGGGGTTGGCGGTCGTGGATTTGGCACAGCATGGCAGTAGAGCCTTACAGGAATGCATGTGTGAAATATCAAGCATTTTAGATGATGGAAATAGAAGTTATAACAATATTTCTCTGATGTTAAGTTTACGGACGCACGGACACACGGACACACGGACGGACGGACGGACGGACGGACGGACGGACGGACGACGGACGGACGGACAACCTGACTCCAGTATACCCCCCCCCCCACAACTCGTTGCGGGGGGTATAAAAACTTCAAAGTAATTTGACCTTGACATTCGGCACAGGGGCCGCACGGGAGGGGGGTAGAATGAAAATATAGATGATGATAAACACCCATGTGAAGTTTCAAGGTAATCGGCAAAGCAGTTGCAGAGATATAGTATAATGAAAAACTTTAACCAAAAATTTTTAACGAAAAAACTTAACGAAAAACTTAACCAAAAACTTCAAAGTAATTTGACCTTGACATTGGGCACAGGGGCCGCACGGGAGGGGGGTAGAATGAAAATATAGATGATGATAAACACCCATGTGAAGTTTCAAGGTAATGTGCAAAGCAGTTGCAGAAATATAGTATAACGAAAAACTTTAACCAAAAAACTTAACCAAAAAACTTAACCAAAAACTTTAACCAAAGAACGTAACCAAAAACTTTAACCAAAAAACTTAACCAAACAACTTAACCAAAAACTTTAACCGGAAATCTTTAGTAAAAGAACAACTTTTTTACCTTTCGGTGGCCATCTTGGATGACAAAATCATCTGATTTAAACAAAAAATGCTCCAGAGTGATCGACTAGTCGATACCTTCGATTTGATATATTATATCAGGGTGTCCACACTTTAGGAAAACTAAAATTCCCTGACTTTTCCCTGACCCAAATTATTTTTCCCTGACCAATTTTAGCCAATGTTGAGGGCCCGATCGCGCTAGGGGGGTCCGGGGGCATGTCCCCCGTAAATTTTTGAAATCCAAGTGGTGTGAAACGCCATTTCCTGCATTCTCAGCAAAGGTTGAGCACATTCTATTACTCTCATTTTTCCTGTTTCTGTATGCATATTTCAACACGGTTTCTATATTTCCCAATCTTGACAAAAATATCCAAAATGTACGAGATTAAAAATCTATTGAGATTGTGGCACGGCTCCAACAAATTGATTGGTTGGAGAATAACATGTGTAATGCACACCTGCAAATGTTGGTAATTGTTTTATTGCTGCATGTTTTGTCCTAAAAAAATTTGCAAATTTTTGAAATCCAAGTGGTGTGAAACGCCATTTTCTGCATTCTCAGAATCGGGTTCCCAGTACTCATGATTACACAAATATATTAGAATAAAAAATATGTTGGCCTCCTCCTCCCCTTCAGCCAACCCTTACCACCTTTTAAAGATCATGGTAGTATATATAATATATTTAAAATTTTGTTTTATTTATAATCTATTTTCTTGAATGTGGTGTTTTTGAATCAACCATTTCAACCACATGGGCTGCTATAGTATAGCAGTGTTTGCAAACATTGCAGATCTAGATGAGTTGGCTTAAAATACTGTCTCACCAGGATCTGCCCCGTTTGCATTGATGTTTTTGTATTGCCACATTTTACACCAGTTTTTCATAAATATACTCTGCTTAAAATCATTTATGATTGAAAATATTAAAAAATTAGCATGACCTGGTCCATTCCAGATATTCAGTGGCAAAATAGTTTAAAACATACAATGCTTTAAAGAAACGTTTTCATTATGATTATTTAGAAATAACTATTTTAATAGCCAAACTGGAAGAAACTGCCCTAGCCATTATCATAGTTTTCATCGGTTCTCGGCCTGAAATTCTAAAATTCCCTGACTTTTCCCTGACTTTTCAGAAATTTTAAAATTCCCTGACCAATTTCAAAATTCCCTGACAATTCCCCGACCTTGAAAAAAAATATTTTTTCCCTGACTTTTCCCTGACCGTGGACACCCTGTATATGACCATATTCGGACAAAAATATAATTTGACCCCTAGTTGACCCCTCGGGCCACGCCCATTTTTGACCCAGGGGCCACCATATGAACAAATCTGAAACAGCGTTAACTATCAATCATTCACACCAAGTTTCGTCGAAATCGGCCTGGAGGTTTGGGAGAAGATTTTTTGACAATTTGACCTACTTTTCAATGGCGGACATCTTGGATGTGGTGATGACCTCCATTTTAACAAAAATGGACAGGCTTCACCGACAGACCATTAGTTAAGTTTGGCCAATATCGGCCAAGCAGTTCACAAGAAGAATACGTTCGAAATCTTTAGTAAAAGAACAACGTTTTTACCTTTCGGTGGCCATCTTGGATGACAAAATCATCGATTTAGACAAAAAATGCTCCAGAGTGATCGACTAGTCGATACTTTCGGTTGGATATATTATATGACCATATTCGGTCAAAAATAAAATTTGACCCCTCGGGCCAGGCCCATTTTTGACCCAGGGGCCACCATATGAACAAATCTGAATCAGCATTAACTATCGATCATTCATACAAAGTTTCGTCAAAATCAGCCTGGCGGTTCGCGAGAAGATTTTTTAAGAATTTGACCTACTTTTCCACGGCGGCCATCTTGGATTGTCGATGACCTTCATTTTAACAAATCTGAAATGGCATCACCCATATATCATCCCTGTAAAGTTTGATCAACATCGGCTCAGCAGTTCGGGAGAAGATGTTCACAGACGACGGACGACGGACATTTTGCCATAAGAATAGCTCACATGAGCTAAAAATGCCGCAATAGTCAGCCCTATCAATGAACCATGAAAAGTAGGTGAAGGTCACATGGGTTCCCTCTGTGCGAGATGGTTACACCACAGTGTTGATGTATACCAAGTATGGAGGTCGTAGGAGTTATAGTTTTCTGGAAACTGAGCTAAACGCAAAAACTTAACGTGAAATGTTGACATCGCCGCCGACGGAAAAGCTATGCCTATGTCCCACTTCTGCTAAAGCAGGCGGGACAAAAAACCGGACCTGGTGCCAGGTCCATACCACACCGAAGTCACTTGGCCCCTTCCTCTAGAAGACGTATGTGAGAGCCAAACCAGGTCTCCAGTCGGAATTCCGGTAAGGATGAACCCCGATCGTTAAATTACCTTACCCATCGCATTCTCCCACCTGCCACCCTCTCCTCTAGAAGTAATAGGATTACGAATAATCGTAGAAGGGGTATAACCAGATTACACCCTCACATACCCGAGTCAAACCAGGTCTCGAGTCGGGATAATAGTTAAATTACCCATCGAATGGTCCCACCTGCCACCCACTCGACCAACGAAAGATTGGTGAAATAGTTTGAATCGGCCGTCACACGAAGTGTCTACCTCGTTCTGCAATTTGTAATCAGTGGACTGAACTCTCGCAACCATCCATATCAATTTATGCTAGTCCACTGCTCTATTAAGACTAAAGCCATCCTTGCATAAATGAAACTAAACACGATATCGACTGCATGTACATGTAAAGTGCCCCTTTTCAACCAGCAGCACGAAAAGCGTAATAAGAGTGTTGGGGACGTACGTCTGTTGCGAGAAATCATTATTTTGATAAGCGATGAATCGACATCGGTGCAATGTACATGGGGATACCAAATCACATGTGTGCAACACATCCGGAAAGGGCTTTGCAACAAAATGCCGACTTGGCGAGACATGAACACACAGAAACGAGATCTAAGATGGGACATCTGTGGATTTCAAGCAGAATCCGTATACCCACTGTGATCACGTGGCAAAACATCCGATCCGATCCCATCGCTGTGATGCATGTGGCAAGATGTACAAATACAAGAGTGATCCCAGTCAACATATCGCACAAGAACGCAACTGAACAGAGAAAATAATTTAACTTCATTTGCTGGCCAGTTTGTCTGTTCCACATTTTCCTGCCGACCAACTTTTGGTTGTCCAAGAAATATTTAAATACAAGTACTTTTTCATCAATAACAAGAGCTGCCGTCCTTTTTATATTCAAATATTGATTTTATTGCGATAACGATTTTCCTATGTGAATCTAACATGGGTCAAAAAGGAGAGCGAGCATCGTAAAAACAAAATATCCATCAGAAAACTGTTTTGATAGATATTTTGTTTTTGCGATGCTCGCTCTCCATTTTGCCCCATGTTAGATAAGATTGGAAATGATTATTTCCAGAAAACAAAGCTAGATTTTGAAGATAGGTCCACAAATTCCAAAATTATTTTGTTAAAACCTCCAAATTTACGTTTATAGTCCACTGCTCTATTAACCCTTAGACCGCTATCTTATTTTTGTTGTCTGCTATTTATTTTCTATTTTTACATTGGAAATGATTTTGAAGTGCTGTCAAACCATGTCTTTATTGAGAAATAAGGCAAAATATAAAAGCAACAGCAGACGACAATTGTTTGCGAGTAGCGTCCAAGGGTTAAGACTAAAGTCCTCCTTGCATGAATGCAACTAACCCCGTCAACACCACAGGCGTGGTACACTGCAGCTCCATTATAACGCGGTCGCGTATAGCGCGATCTCCATTATAACGCGGGTCTCTCGTGGATCCCAATTATTTTTTTTAAAAATCGAGAAAAAATAAAATAAAATCGTCGGACGTCGTAGTCATCGTGTAATTAGTTGATTCGAGATTTCTGTAAGTTTATTCAAACAACGAAGTTCAAAGTCCATGAAAGGATTATTATTAGTATGTTAGCAAATGTAATACCTTTAATCAGGTAATCATGTTAATAGGCATATTTATTAATCAATTCAATTACCTTAATCCCAATTGACATGTATTCGCGAAGTAATGGTCGTATCAAAGGAGCATGCCGACCAATGTAACGCCTGATCAGAAACTACACTGGTCACAAATCCCATGAGCACCATTTCTCCAATCACGTAAATGTACCGCTTTTTGTCACCAAGTAATGTCAATGTATCTGTGTTAACACAAGTAGTAGTAAGGGAGTCAAAATGATACCACTTACCGTGATATCATTTATAACCCTTTATAATACCCCCACCACCCCCGAAAAATCAAAAAATTGGTTAACGAGGAAATTGTCTCCCGACAGCAAATTTATTAATTTTTTGAGAAAATAATTTTGAATAGAGGGAGTCAAAATGAGTCCCAATTATATTGGTAATTGACTTTTGAAAAAAGTTGAAATTATTAATGCGAGTACAATAGTTTATATTCCAACACCCCATTTTTCTCCTCCGATATGGCTAATTTATTTCGCAGATCAGCAACTAATTCTACCAGCTCTAGTCTACCACGTTCACCTTTAGCCACCGGACAGCGTTGTTGCTTATGTCTACAAAGAGTTTGGGCACTAACGAATTCACAAGGGCAGCTGGGGCATTGAAATTGTGGGGGGGGCACAAGGAAACTTTCTACGTCTCGCTAGATGCCTTCGTAGATAGCCTTTACACGTAAACGTCTTACAACAAGTCACACACTCCATTATATATGTATATAACCTATAAATTTATGTGTTCAATTGGACGTGAAAAAAACATGACGTAAATTTTTCACGTCCAATTGAACAGATAAATGTATAGGTTATACAAAAGTATATATACAAAAATATATACAGAAAATATGATAACGCCAGAAACTAGAGCAGAAATAGAAAGTTTTAGAAGAGAAGCCGAATCTCTAGGGATTACTTATAGTAAACGGTTGAGAGTTAGGGGATTGACAAAGCTGATAGACGCCACAAAGAATAAGGTGTTTATGAAGCGGTTTACCCGCGCCTATAAAAGAGGGGCATTTAATGATATATCCAAAGCGGAGGAAGTTGGTAACAGAATTAAAAAAGAAAGTATTGCGGAGTTAAGAGCTAGTGTAATAAAACCTTCAAGCACCAATAATTTGTCTCAAATTAGACGCACAGGTGACCAAATACCAAATAATTTGGAGAATAAGAAATAATCTATCGTTCGCGCGATAGTGGCAGAAGGTGAAGAAATATTGGGGGCTCATGATGAAACATTGGAAAAGGTAGAAAAGGGAAGACGGGTAGTTACATTTTCCTTTCGTAAAAACATTGACATTAACGAGTCTGAACGCATGTCCGATAAACTCGCTCAGTATCTAACAACAAATTGTTATTTGAGATATTCATATTCTTACAAGCTAGAACATATGGAGGAAACTAAAAATGGAAAACCTATAACTATAATAATGCACAAAAATCTCGGTGGTAGCGAACCACTATCATCAATGAAAACAGTTAAAAAATGGCTGTCAGATAAGGAGCAAACACGAATAATGTCCGATAAAATAGACAGACCGAATACGAAGTGGAAGTTTGTAAGATGGGTAGAGGTTTTCTTAAAGCTAATACAGGGCAGTAGGGGAATAGATTTGGGACTACAATCCAAAGAAGCAGCAGGAGGAGAACTTCCAGGATGGCTGAAGAATAAAAAAGGTATGTATTCTTTAGATAAGTATAATGACGACCTTTGTCTGTTCAGGTGTCTAGCTATGCATAGGACAGATAAAAGACCTGACAGATGTACAGAAAATGCGAAAGAACTTAGTAAGCAATATTTCGGTAGTAATGTGGTTTCACCAATTCCTTTTTCAGATCTGAAAAAGGTTGAAGAGTTTTTTAAAATCGGTATAGAAGTATATCAACCCACCGAATGTAATGTATGGTGGTTGAAAAAGGTACCAGCGCACTATAAGGCAATAGGTAATAAACCAATGACAATAGGACTGTTTAATAATCACGCATTTCTGATAAAAAAAACTTAAAAACCTATCTAAAATTTACACCTGCGATAATTGCAAGCAGAAATTCACGAAAGCGAGTAATATGAAGAGACACGGACCAAAATGTATGAAAGGTGAGACAAAAGTAGTATGTGATGGTAATTATTTAGAGCGGCGCGTTCGCGCGTTCGTCGTTCGAGAAAGCGTTCTACCCAAAAAGTTCTAACAGTTATGGGGCGATCGATTGGATGTACTCTGTGGAAAAGCAGGAGGGAATTCACATTCACCACGAACAGTGTGGACACGGGGGTGAATGAAATGGGATTTTAGGAGCTCCAGTAGATGGATACTGTACAGAAACTAATACCGTATATCAATATCACGGCTGTTACTGGCACGGGTGTGAGATTTATGCAAAGCATAGAAAAGAAGAACGCGCATCCACTATGAGAAGAGATACATTTATTAGAAGAAGCAAAGAATTCAACCTAGTAGTTATGTGGGAATGCGAATTTCAAAGAACAGGTAAAGACATAAAGATCGGTTGCGACACTACTCTTTATCCATATCAGATAGTATACGATTTTGAGGCATATCTCAACCCAGAATTTGAAACTCTCGGTAATAATCTAGAGTACGAAGCCGAGCACGTTCCGGTAAGCGTTAGTATAGGAGATAATTTCTCAGGAACAGTAACTCATATTTGTGATAAAGATCCCGCAAAACTTATAGAAAAATTCGTAGAAGATTTGAAAGTCAGGGGAAAAGCTGTAAGAGAAGAAGTGTGGTCAAGATATGGGTTTAATACAGAACATTTACGTAAAAACCAAATCGCCAAGATCGAACAGTGGATAGAGCAAGTACCGGTTATAGGTTTTAACAGCAGTAAGTACGATATAAACTTAATAAAGAAATACCTAGTAGGCGAACTGGCATCAACAACAAAGAAAGTAATGGTCGGTAAACGGGCAAACGCAACAATATTTCTATTTACTCCAGAGTTTAGATTTCTTGATGTAATACTTTATCTAGGACCCGGTGTAAGTTACGATAGTTGGATAAAAGCCTATGAATGCAAAGGACAGAAATCTTTCTTTCCTTATGAGTGGTTCGATTCTCCAGACAAACTGGATTACCAGGACTACCGGATATAGAGAATTGGTAATTCCAAACTATCTGGGAAAATGTTAATAGATGAAACAGAATTAAGTAAATGTCGTAGAATTTTCGAAGAAAATAATATGAAAACTTTCAGAGATTGGTTGAAATATTATAACAATTTAGATGTAGCACCGTTCCTAGAAGCGGTGGAAAAAATGTGTGAATTTTATAAACACAGAGGTGTGGATATTTTCAAAGATGCGGTAACACTACCTGGAGTAGCTATACAATATTTATTGAGAGGAACCATTAAAGAACAAAAATCTTCAAAGACGATTATACCGGAGGATGCTCTATATGCACCAAAAGAAGAAACATACGAAATGATGAAGGACGCTCTAGTTGGCGTCCATCAATAGTATTTACACGATATGCAGAAGCTGGTGTTTCAAATATTAGATCTAATTCCACAGGAATTAACAAACCTTGCAAGGCTGTTTTGGGGTACGATGCAAACGCGTTATATTTATCTACGTTAAATAAAGAGATGCCGTGTGGGGAGAGAAACTATACACCATATACATACCCCACTAACCCTAAATTTATTAAAAATGTTTTGTAAAAGAATTTTATCTGGAGACTGGTTTGGGTTTGCAGAGGTGGATATAGAAGTTCCACACAACTTAAAAGATAAGTTTTCTGAAATGTCCCCAATATTTATAAACAGAGAAGTAGAGGTTGATGAAGTTCCCACACACATGTTAAAATATTTAAAAGATACTGGCCGAACAAGAGATGGAAAAAAATTGGTGGGATCTATGACCGCCACTAAAGTATTGCTGTACGCGCCACTGTTGAAATGGTATTTAAAACACGGCCTAGAAATAACTGGAGTTCATCGTGTTATAAATTATATTAGCGGAAAACCGTGTGAATGGTTCGCAAAAGAAGTTACAGCCGCAAGACGAACAGGTGATATAGAACCAAATAACAAACCAGTAGCCGACATAATGAAATTATTAGGAAACTCGTGTTGCGGAAAAATGATAGAGGCAATGGAGAGACATTTAAATACGACATATACACAAAACGAAACCTGTGTTGACAAAGCATTAAGATCTGCATTCTTTGACGATTTGGAAGAGATAGGAGATGCGTACGAAATATCTTCAAGAAAACCCAGGTAAAGAGACCATTCCATTGTGGAATAGCGGTTTATCAACTAGCTAAATTGAGAATGTTGGAATTTTACTACGAATTTCTAGACAAATACGTAAAAAGAGAAGACTTTGAATTAATACAGATGAATACTGATAGTATGTATATAGGAGTTAGTGGAAAAACGATAGAGGAATTGATTAGACCTAACTTACTAGACGAGTTTGAAAAAGAAAAAAATAAATGGTTGGCTTGGGATAAATGGAGCGAAAGAGAGCCCGGACTTTTCAAAATGGAATTTAGCGGAGATAGGGCGATAGCGTTATCTAGTAAGTGTTATTTCGTAGAAAAATTTAATTCCACTAAAGATAATTTGGAACAAATTAAAATTAATAAAAACTCTGCGAAAGGAATGTCCAAGAGAACTAACAATTTAAATTGGGATAGATATAAACGAGTACTAAGTGAAACAATAGAAGATGGAAAACACATTATAGATGTAGCACAAAATAGAGGATTTAAAATGAAAGACGGCGTTATGAAAACGTACTGTCAACAAAAATTAGGACTCTCGGCATACTACGATAAAAGACGCGTGTTACCAGATGGAATACATACAGAACCTCTCTAAAGACTCTGACGATCCGGGGGTAGCTGGGTGTCAGAAGGCACCATAAGAAGTTCTTCGCGAACAAACCCTCGAGATGGCCCATCATCCAAATAGTAGAGAACGGGCTCATCAGGTTTGGTAATAGATCGATCTAGATGATATACATTGAGAGACCACACGGGATCAGTCGCGCGGCGGCTGCCACCTTCGAGCTCTCCCGGTTGATAGAGGTACCGGACGTCAATATCTGATGGAAGCCGTTGCTCCTCTAAACCAACGGGTCGCCCGCGCGAGACGGCAGAGGGCTTGCTCGTCACCCTTTTAAACTTGATAGCATTTACAGGCTTCTTACTTATCAATCTGGTCACCTCTCCGTTCAGTGCGGAGACCACAGCGGGCAGTCTGGCCACCAACGCGGTCGATCGTGAATGAGGGTCTACAAGTTCTTTGGCGTATTGGTGTCCGAACAGTCTCTCAGCCAGGGTTCGATTGAAGCGCTCCACGATCCCCTGGTCCCGGTGGCTGTTGACGCGGCCGCGTCTGACAGAAACATTGTGCTTAGACAATAGATGAGAGACCGCGCCCATGAACTCTCGGCCGGGATCGACATGGAGAAGATTCGGCCATTTGAGAGGACTCCTCTTATATATTCGTGAAAGAGCCTCGGCCACCTCCTTAGACTAACTCTTTAGTGGCCAACGGCTCAACCCCCTTATAACGACTCGCTACGTCAACGATTGTCAGTGCGTACTTGTACGTCTTGCGACCAACGCGATCGTGAGGTAGAAACAGGAGATCCGCTTGGTGAACTTGGTTCGGCACCGGCACGTCGAATTTCGGGCGCGGAATATTGTGAGGCGCGGGTAAATAGATCTGCCAGATGGCCTGCTTCTTGAGCCATTCCTTGACAGCGTTTTCTGAAACCTTGGTCGCCGCCGCGAGGTTCTTGATGGCAGCAAGTCCCTTCCAGTAGCCGCGGGGGCTGTAGTATGTGTTTGCCAGCTTGCGCGCTAGGCGAACCGATAGTTTGGTATCAAGTTTGCGCGTGTTCATCGTATGCGAAGTATTCTAATATATCGGACAATCTCCAACATGCCCTCGCTAGTTCGTCCGGTAACTGCGTCGTTAATAATAAACCTTTGTTGGAAGCACATTTGGAGGTTAAGTTCTGAAGAAACTCGGAGGAATCTAATTCATCCAATCCACCAGGATTGGTGGAGGAATATAACATCCGCTTTGCGAAAAGGGTGGCCGCTTTTTTGTCCTCGGGCCACGTCTCAAGAGAATCTCGCGCCAGATGAATCATACTCTTTGCACCGGGTAAACTGTATTTAAGGGCAGTGTAGCCTACATCGATCATAGCGTAATAAAGATCGTCAACTAACATCGTTCTATATATATATATTTATAAAAAATTTTTTTTTAAATAATTAATTAATTTAAGATCTCGATTGGATATAGTAGGTGACGATACCAACCACACCCATTCCCACGACGATGAACGCGATCTCGCGGTCTTTTTGGGGCTCTGACGGTACATAGAAATCTGAAAGTTGGGGCTCGCGATCCATTGGATCTAGACTTTTCTGTGGATATGCCAGCGCGTACTCGCAGTTGGCTTCTTCAACGTTCTGGAAAGTTTGTGCGGCGTGATTCTCGCGGCGAAGCTCTTCGTTGACCCAGTCCAGATGGGCTGTTCGTTTTTTCGACCACGCTTCCTTTGCGCTATTGAGTTGTTCTACAGCTAAATCGTGACGCTTGCGCTCCTCATCCACGTTCGAGCTTCTCATTTTAGAGAATAAAAAGTTGCTACCGCTGAACGCCAATGCGTTTACAAGCGCACCACCTATCATTATTCCGATTGAAGCCATTTATTTCCATATATAACGGGTAGAATTTCCAGCTTTAATTAGATAATCTTTGGTCCAAACTGCGGCCGCTACATCTAAGGTCGCGAGCCCTATGTCTCTCACAGTAAAGTCCAATTTGGGAGCGGACCCTCCTAGGGCCATCTTTGATAGTCGAGCATACCCGATACTGAAACCCAATATCACCACAGCGTGATAAAGCGCATTCACTATCATTTTACCATCTTGTTCAGCCATTGTTGATAATTATAATTATTGCATATAAAAGGGATCGCGATCAATGTTTAAATGGGGCGCATCCAATTGCGATTGGTGTTTCGTAACTGTTTTTGGATGAATTGATGGGGGTTGTTTTCTCGATAAGGATTGGTGTAATAGGGGGTATTTCCACACGCACAGGGCACCAACAACTGCCAGACCACCACCAACAACCCAACTCCCAATTCGTGAATTGGGGTTCAATTGGATTCGTCCAACCTCGATTGGGTGTTGAGTGTGCTTCTAATTCGTGAATTGGGGGTGTTGTTGTACTCAACACTGTTGAACTCGATTGCTCTGTCTTCAGATGTTTTGCTGTCTCCGTCCCCGATTGCAACGACTGTTTAGCCTCTCGAAGCTCGGCGAGTATTTTATCTTGTTTAACTTTTCGGGTGGCAGCCGCCGCCCGTCCAGCTGCCTGTCTTTTGGGATTTTTATATGCGGTATGTCATCCAGTGGCGGAGTAACACTCGGGTTCGATTGTGTTGGAGCAATCGGGTTCAACTCCGTCACTCTCGCAGGTGTGTCTTGTGTCATCATTTATGATATTAATATTAGGGCTTATAGTTCGTGGGCATATATGTCCAAATTTACAGTGTTTACCCGTGGTCAACGCGGTTGTCAGCGGAGCTAAGTACATTCCAAACTTGTGATAAATTGAGCAGCAGGCTGTTCTAAGAGTGTGTCCTATAAAAGGGTCAGTCTCTAGATCGCCAATCAATCCCGCGGTGTTTGGTATAGGGAGAAGTATACTAACGGCGGTAGCGTACAAATGAATAGCCGCCGATCCAAGAGTTTTTGTCATCTCTGCTCCCAATTTGGATTCGTATCGCGCATACATTTTATCGATCTCCGCATCTGACATCTTATCCACCTGAAAAACTGAGAGACGCCTACCGAGATAATGCTCCGATTGTCCCCCAGCAACCAGCGCAGCTAGCCGCTCTCGTCGCGCCGCATTTTCATTTTCATTCGGAGTCGTTGCACTCAACCCAATACCAACTGCCTTTGGAGTTGAAGTTGATCCCGATTGCTCTGTCTGAGTTGATGTTTCATTATTTTTCAGGATGTTGGCAGTCGGAGTTGAAGTTTCTTCCATTAGCTGATCGTGAATTTCGTCGCAGTTCATTATTGCTAATTTTCTTAAAATTAATTTAACTATTCTAAGAAGTCTCATCACTTTAACATATTGCCAAGCGCACCACCCGATACTTATGATCACCATTATGCTCGCAATAAAGCTCGCAGCGGAGCACCAAATTGTTAACATTGTTAACCATTGTTCAGCATTTGTTCAACATTTGTTAAGTATTTGTTCAGCATTGTTCATCAATTGCTAAGCATTGTTAAGCAATTTCTAAGCATTGTTCAGCAATTGCTAAGCATTGTTAAGCATTGCAATAGCTTATTACTTTGCAATTATCTTAAAATTAATTAATTGATAACTTTATAAGCAGTTGGTTGATCAGTCTTTAGCAGAAGCTTGGCGTGCTTAGTTTCCGAAAGCATCTGTCGAACCTCCAGGCGCTCCTCGCGCGTTGGGATAACGTCATTCTCTCGAAGGCAGTCATCGAATGAGTCTCGGTCCTTGCAGTGAAAGAGGGCGACCCATTTCGTTTGCACGCGCAGATCCTTGAGGACGGCGTTGTACTTTTGAGTGGATATCCAAACGCTTTGTCTAGCATGGCGGCCAGAAAATGCGAGCTCAGAGAGCATGTCCTTCTTTTTGGTCATCGCCGCCTTGGCCGAGCAATCGTCAATCGCGTATAGGGTGGGTTCACCCTGGAATATTTGGTATAAACCACGCAACCAATCGTGAAGCCTATTGCCGGGGTCAATAACGTATACCTCAGGGTCGTTCCATATCCACGGGCGCCGCTGATAAGTCTCGTTGTGCCGCACAGTAGGACACAGGATCACAATGTGACGAAAGGCATCGCGGTAGGACTCCTCCAGCAAGTCGATGATGAAAACCGTTTTTCCACATCCTGTCTACCCACATATTATGGCAGAGTGGGCATCTCCAATCGTGAATTGGTATTGATTGCTCATTTTCTTAATTTTTTCAAAATTATTAATTAATAAATCGTTAGAATGATTGCTAATTTTTTTAAAATTAATTAAATCAGTAGAGTGCTGAGACGTATCGACCATCTTCGATGTTGAGTTGTGCGTCTGTAATTATATATAAGTACACGTTCAATGGCCCGGCTCCATCCGCCTCTTTGGTTATCTGGATCGTCACACCCTCACTAGCGTTCTCAACTTGGCGTCCGCTGCCGTGTATTTGGTCATCGTCGCTGGCTCGGATGTCTAGCCATAACGCGTATTTGGTATTCAGGAACTCCGCGAGGGAGACGGCCGAGAGATGTAGGTCTTTGGCAACTGCTGCAACCTCCGGAGAGCGCTTAGAGCCGGCAGCAAACTGCTTTCTTACTTCATCCTGTCGCGTGACACGTGCATTCTTGTACATTCCGGATTTCCGTATAATTGTATATTTGTGATGTGTGGTACTGTGTTGTATTTTTGTGCGTACTACTGATTCCACATACCTGTGATTTCACACACCTGTGATTTTTACATACCTGTGATTTAGCATGTACATTTCCCATGTACAATGTGCGTGTAATAACGGGGCTTATGTTGTATTGGTGGAAATACGTTTATGCGTGTCCTTTTTGCGGATTTAAATACACGTCCATTTTAGGAGCAATGTTTTACTGATGTCACGCCATATTTGCCACAGACTATGCATGTGTGTGGTAGAGAACTCGTTGACTGCGTGTGCTGGTTTCGCTAGGGAAAAGACCCCTTTTAGTATTACGGATGTCCACTATTCGTGCGGCCGAGTTTGTGCCGCGTGTCAGTGCAGTTGTTTACCAGATAAGGGACCTTCTGTAGGTGAAGCCAGTATTAGCGCAGACCATACCATGGTCTGCCCTGTTATGTATGCTACGGGTTAGTGTTTCAGCATAGCCTGGTACTGGCCAACACGGATATATCAGATCCCATACTGGTGATGCTTTGTGTCGTGATATTTCCGTAAATGACCACGATATTTGAGTTTAGTATGTGCTACACTCTCATTTGAGTGTACAGCCCGTAGGACCGTATGGAGGGGTTTGGCGGGGCCAAAAAGCGACCTTCGCATTGTCGAGACCAGTCGAGTAGATTTCGGATTATGAGATCTGGGTCTGTAGTGTGCAGATTTAGGGTAGTGTGGGATATACCATGTTGGATGGTATTTATTCCGCGAGGGCTGTACACTAGTTAGGTTGAATTTATGGCGTGGGAACATATATTTATGCCAAATATAAAACACGGTGAAATGGCAAAAGCCATGGTTTTGTAATATTTATGTGAGATGTCGAACGAGGGGTAGGCATATTCATTATTCCGTGCATGGTTTCACTGGTGCATATATAAGCGATGTCTCGCTATGTGTTGGTGGGACACATATTTTCTGGTAACAGAAGAGTAGTACTGTATTCACCAGTGACACGGAGGATTTTGGTATGTACCTACAACATTTTATTTCAGCTGTGATTTGCCGTTGTTCGATTCCCATTTTAGTCCGTTGTGCATCCTGTCTTTCTGTCTGTCTGTCTGTCTGTGCGTATTCGTCCAGTAATTGGAGACTCATTTCATTTTGTAGCCTCTTGAGAACGCTCCAGCGAGCCACATTGGACGTTTTGGTCCACTCGTTGAGGGCAGACCCCAGTCAGTGCAGAGTACCGGGTCGTCCGAGTGTCCGTACGTCTGTCTGGCGCAGTGTGTGTAGCAGCTCCGGGTACAGGCCTGTATAGAGCAGTGTGTGATAGCTACATCGCGTACAGCAGACAGTCACAGCCATAGATTAGTGAAGTGAAACGCCATACACACATATCATATCATTATACTACCACCGAATTGAATGTCACCTAAGTGAACTTTTCCCGGCGTCTTAGCCAACGTGATAATCGCCATTTGTATTATATCGGAACTTTACATCCGGTCTACCACTTCCGGTATTACAATCCATTGATTCAACATGGATACTTTACATCCGGTCCACCACATCCGGGTTGCTACAGTCGAGTGATACCATAGGAACTTTACATCTGGTCCACCATTTCTGGAAATAATACTACCTTTGGAACTTTACTTCCGGTACCAGCTTCCGGAACATTATCGTTATTGACTATCATGTGATGTAACCACATCCAGCTTTGACTTTGACATTCATACTTTGGAAATATATTGCATAGGCAATACACATGTATACTTTGATAGTGTATGGTAATACTCCTATCATGGCATATGATGGCTAAAGGATTGTAGTAAGACTACATATATTGTTTATGGATTAATCCACTTGAAGTTGGATTATAGCCATATTGTTGACTAGACCTCATACTGCGGGTGAGGTAGACCTTGGGACCTTGATACTCAGTTATTACCACTATCTATTGAGATACGCCAGCACTGGGGTAGCTCAGATGATTGTCATTTGTCCTCCAATGTTCGTTCTGCCATGTTATACTTGTATGTTATTTCACTTTGATTAGCGATCATCAAAGTACTTGTGCATTCATACTATTGTCCACTACGGGACCATTGAGATACCACATACCCAGTTTATTCGTCTATAGCTTTTAAGTTGCGTTAAAGTATAACCGTCGATTGGCTTACAACCTTGTAGTAATTGAATAGTATCATGCACAGTACAGTGATGTTCGCATATCAATGTATCATGTATTCCTGTGTGTTCCCCATGTAATATAGTGTACATTATAAATGATTAAGTGATTATGTGTACTTATCTACTCTAGCCTATCCCTTACATTTCAACTGCATTGTTACCACTTTTCGTTTGTCAGATCAAGCTATATTGGCCATAACGTCATAACAATTGAAGCATACTTGGTTCATATGATAATAGGGGAGACAATCTGTCTCGATCATTCCTGACCTTGGTAATGACCTTGACACATCCCACTGCTGGTGCGCGCGAAGACCCGCGCTGTAGAATTGATTGGTTACTCCCTCGATCGTCACCTCTACCTTCGTGATTTTGGGGTTATAGAATTTGTCGGTTTTTCTAGCACCGAACGCGAACCGAGCATCCTCGAACAACATCAGTATACCTTTCATCGAGCGGGCGGGTACGTTGACATTAATATTCCACAATGTGTCGCCTTTGTCTTTCGTCATCTTGCGATGGCGAAGAATTCGGTCGTAAAGTATGGCAACGTGCCCGGCGTACTGGGTTCTGATCAATCGCGCGAGTTCGGGCATCGTCACCATGTCGTACTCCAGCGAAACATTATCGATCGTATACGTCGATAACATGTCGGTGGTTATGAGAACTCGGCCGTAACAATGGTAGACATTACTGTCATCGATCGACATCACCTCATTACCAGAAATCTTTATCATGGTCTTCTTGACGATGGCGCGATCCAGGTTCTGAACGACGGTTCGGTCCTCGTCCGTCGACGTCAGCGAAAATATTGAAAGCGAGGCGAACAGTCCCCGGCACAATGACGTCGTTAGCTCCGAGGTTGGGGAAGCGGACCAAGAGCTGCTGATTCTGGTCGATCGTCGATGGGTTGTTCGTAATAACGACACTCTGTCTCACGCCTTTTGCCCCGAGGGGCTCACGCAGTCTGCGGTATGGATTGAGTTTGCGACCGTATTGACTCGAAGACATAATTTAGTGAAACTATATTAAACCCGTATACTTTGTCTTTAATACATAATTAATTTTAAGAAAATTATAAAGATGGCCGATTACGATATTGACATGGATGAAATCGGCAGAGACGATTTCCGTGATGATGATGACATAGATGATGATAATGACGACGTTGACGAAACTACCTTCATAGAGACACCATTAAATAATGATCCTGAGTTTGTCGACCCCCGAATTACGCCCTTAACAGCCATACCAATGGGAACTTCACCCGATACTACGTTTCCCTGGAAGGCCCCATCCGCAACTCCGGCGTGGGCGGGCGGTGCTGAGATTCCTGCGGGGATCTCCAAGGATGAGCTGGCGCCTCTCACGGAAACGGAGTCTCGGGTGAAACGGTGGGAGAGTGACGAGTCTAAACACGGCATCAAGGCCACGTTGGAGTTCCGCAGCACTAAAAGAGGAGACTTGTGGGTTAAATGGGGCAAGAGCTGGAAGTTGCTGACGTACAAGAACAACCCGACCCGGTTCCTCAGCCCCTCTTCCGTGAACCGAATATGGAGTACTCTTCGCTCGAGCTCTCGGAGTGATCGATGATCGGTCGCAGATGCCTAAAAAAATGGTAAAAACCCTACAGTCTACCGACGAAACGCTGGCGAAGACGGCCGCCTCTATAGAAACGAGCGAGCTCAGCGATGTCCCTCGTATAGCCACCGACGGTATTCACACAATTGAAACCACGGTCAACGAAATAAACGGCACGAAATATGAACCACCATTACCTCTTCGCGAACTCCTGGGATTCGATAAGGCTCTGCAAACAACTCGGGGCGAACTGGTCAATAACCTCTCCAAACTCACGGCGCTGGACAAACATATCGCGCTAGAAGAAAGAAAACAAATTGGGGAAATCCGTGGCGATAGAGATTCTACCGAGAGGATTAACAAACTCCTGCGGTCGTTGCGGGATGAAAGAGAAGCTCGCTTGGAGGCTGCCTCGACTAACCGTGAGACGCTTTCCGGCCAATTAAGTCGGAGCCGCGAAACAATCTCGAGGGTCCTGCACGAGGACACAACACTCGGTAAGCGTCTTCGCACTCTGTTCAGAGAGAAGGGCGTCACGATAGTAACCATCATCGCAGCTTTCAGCATGATTATATCGACCCTAATTCTATCTATATCGTCTCTATTTGTAGCACCCGCACCAGCACCCGCGCCATCCGGTGGAGCTAAGGAGTGGGTAAAAAAACAACTAAAGGCCCTCGCCAGTCTCCTGGCTAAATTAGCAGGAAAGTTGGCTGCCGCGCTGCCTGGTTTGATAGGAGGTCTCCTCTCCTTCTTGTTATCTATATTATCAAAAACGGTCGGATGGCTCGCCGAGAATGCTTGGGCTTTAATCGTGGCAATCGCCGGTCTCCTACTATTCTTCGCCAGAGAGTTCCTAAAACCAGAGCGTAAATAGTCCGATCGCCACGAGGGCAACGACGAGCACTAATTTCTCCTCCTCGTGTGTTGTGCTTCCAATCTCGATTGGTGTTTCCGCACCTTTCAACATTGTTGATGATTGGATTAGGGGGACTCGATGGTGCATCCAATTTACGAATTGGGGGTACTGGGTTCAACTTCAATCCCGATTGTGTTGAGGGAGGTGTATCCATTTTGTGTTTTGGGGGTTTTATGAAATCGGTTCCACTTACAACTCCGCGCCCGGGCATCTTGGGTGGGAGCTTGATGATATCCGTGTTCACGTTACCGTTGTGGCCGATTTTTTGATTGGCGGTGGCGATTACGATTTGATTATTGTAACCGTCAACCGGGTCGTCTCGTAGTATCATATTGCTCGGCGCCATATAAAGACCTATTCCAAATACATAAGTCTACTGGAGTGCTGGCATTCTGCAAAACGTCTTGATAATTCTGGATCGCCTTCTCCAGGTCCACCTTAGCTGAGATGGCGTCCTCTACAAGTGCCAAGAACTGTTTTTGTGCATCAAACGCCGTTCCGACTCCTATTATAGAACTGCGAGTTTGCTTCTGTGCGCCGAGGATGGCCCAGACATATGTGCGAATGGAGTCGATGCGGGTAACACCGGCCTGCGTAAACCCTAGACCGTCGTCCAATATAAAGGTTTCTATACCCTTCTGCACGTTTCTGTCTTGTAAAATATATTGTACGTGAGCCTTTGATGGTGATAACCATGTACAGTATTTGGAATCACACGTGTGCCCTCTAGCCACTTCAGCCCCGAATGTCATGTTGGAGGTATTAAAATTGTTGTCCGTCCAATTTACCGTGTTTCTGAATGGTGGTGGTGTTGGGTAACTCGGAGTATAACCCCCGACCGCCAACCCTGTAAAAGCAGGTTTCGTTCTGGCATAGTATGTCCCGTGCTCTAAACCCCTAAGATGAACGGTGCCCAGGCTGTTGCTGTTCGGGTATACTTTTTGTCTCCAATCCGAATCTTTGGAAACGTTAAATTCGTTACAGTCTTTCGAACGCCCTACGGTCGTATGTGTTGGAAATGGGGTTCCAGCCATCGTCTTGAGGTAGTGGAATACTGTTCTTTGATGTAATCCTCCTAATAGTATAATACACATGAAAGTTGTAGAAGCTACTGCTCAGCATGCTGTTACTAGGTTTTATGTGGTCTCTGAAAGATACGCCACACGTTGTGGCACACACACGGCAAAATTTAGTTGGTTCTGCCAGAACTGCATATGGTTGTTGTTCCAGTTTGTTGTGACATCCCGTGTAGTAATCTTGGGCAGCCTATATTGTTCAAACATGTTAGGGAAATTGGTGTCGAAACCCAGGCCCAAACTGACTCTTATTTGGGGGTGCACAAGCCCACCAATGGTGTTCTTTTGAGTGTATACACCTCCGACCGCGTACTTTGCATTAGAATTAAAGCTAAATGCTTTGGTATCCATTCAAAGATATTATTATGTTTGCTACTATCACTAATGTTCAAAAAGGGAGTTGTGAACTTCAAAATTAATAGACAACTGCTGCGGACAACGCCGGGTAGGCCTTAGATCGATCACGTTCACAGTTGGATGGAAAAACCTTGAAACGCTCGAGTTTTTCTCATCAGTTACCGATGACGTCGACTTCAAACGCCTAGATGGAATAGACATAGATAGACTCATAGAGAGCCCAAGTGCCATAGTACCTCATGGTCTTTGGAGTTTCGGAGATCTCCAAGCTTTTGTTGCGTCGAAGCTTGCTGGTGTAGCCACTCTTGCAATCTCGAAAGCCACGGGGCTTGCGACATTGACCGTTAAGGGACATTTAAGGGTCTCACCGGGCTTGGGTTCAGTTAGGATTTAAAATAACATACCCTGTCAACAATGATGGGATGTTTGATACGGGAGAGCACGTCGGCACAACCCCAGTAAACTTCGCCGTCACAAAAACTCTCCGGGTGCACCTGGATCGGGTGAACACATCGTACAACACGGTAGACGGCACTCCCAGCACATTACTGAAAACCGTGCCCGCCAGCGACTGTTTCTTTGGGGAGACTGTGACCTTAGACTTCCCACACCCCGAGATGAAAGTTTTGGAATCGGGACACATCCACGAGTTGAAGATTTCTATTCTTGATGATAAAGGGCCAGAGTTGAAGAACGATTACCCGATTTCGGTCGTCCTAGAAATTTCAAATTAATTAATTTTAAGAAAATTATTTATTTAGAATTAAACGCATGTTCGTAATTTATATATATATATATTATCAACATTATTGAAATGAGTATATACGGACCAGGTAGTTCTTCCGATTGGGTGACAAATTCAAAGAATTTGGAACCGGCAGAAGGGGGATTCATCCAGACAGAGGGCGACTTTTTAACTACCCAAAAAACAAAGGCCTTGATCAATAGAACTATATCGGTGGCCACGGACGAGATTCACAAGAGTATAATATCACAACTTAGAGAATATGCCCTGGTTGTGAATACACAAAGTCGTGAAGAAACGCATACGGAACTAAACGAACTAGGTGAAAAAATAACCAAATTTCGAAAAGAGGCCCGGTTGGGGATTGATAAAGTCCGAGAAGACCACCAGGCGGACCTTACGGAGGCTTATGATGCGTTGCGCTTAGAGGACTCTCTCATCAGAGAAGCGACACTTACTGAATTAGACGGGAAAATAATCGATTTTCAAAGAGACCCGGTTGGGTATTGAGGGAGTCCGAGAAGACCGCCAGGCGGACCTTACGGAGGCTTATGATGCACTGCGCTCAGAGGACTCATCAGAGAAGCGGCACTTACCGAACTAGGAAAACAAATAACCAAATTTCGAAAACAGGCCAGGTCGGGTATTGAGAAAGCCCGAGAAGACCACCAGGCGGCCCTTGCGAAGGCTTATGAGGTGTTGCGCTCAGAGGACTCTCTCATCAGAGAAGCGGCACTTACTGAACTAGACAAAAAAATAACCAAATTTCGAAAAGAGACCCGGTCGGGTATTGATAAAGTCCGAGAAGACCACCAGGTGAACCTTGCAGAGGCCATTGCGGAGGCTTATGATGCGTTGCGCTTAGAGGACTCTCTCAGCAAAGAAGCGACACTTACCAAACTAGACGGGAAAATAGCCGAATTTCTGAAAGAGACCAGGTCGGGGGTTGAGGTGGTCCGAGAAGACCACAAGGAGGCCATTGCGGAGGCTTATGGGGCGTTACGCTCAGAGGACTCTCTCAACAGAGAAGCGGCACTTACTGACCTATACGAAAAAATAACCGAATTTCGGAAAGAGACCTGGTTGGGGGTTGAGGGGGTCCGAACGGGTATTGAGAAAGCCCGAGAAGACCACCAGGCGGCCCTTGCGAAGGCTTATGAGGTGTTGCGCTCAGAGGACTCTCTCATCAGAGAAGTGGCGGTTGCCGAACTAGACGAGAAAATAACCGAATTTCAAAAAGATGCCCAGTTGGGTGTTGAAAAAGCCCTAGAAGGCCACCAGGCGACCATTACAGAGGCTTATGATGCGTTGCGCTTAGAGGACTCTCAGCAGAGAAGCGGCACTTACCGAACTAGACGGTAAAATAACCGAAGTTTCTGATAAACTGAAACATGCTCATAGAGCCGCGACCAAAGCGCTTGAGACCGCTGAAAAGGTTCGTGCTGAGGCCCATACCTCTATCGGGGGGCTTGCCGGATTGTTAAAAACAATGAAAACGCAAAAACGTGTGATAACAGTTTGGGCTGAGAAGCGGGGCTCATTGGTTGAGGGGCTCCCTGAATATTCGTTCGGTGCCAAAGCTAGTAATAAATGTGGCGGATACACCAGGACAGCTCCAGGTACACTTCTCCGAATGGCAGTCTGCTCGGTTAATGCTAATGGTAAACCTGTGGGCGCGGTCACGATAAATCTCGTAGATGGGGAAGAACGGGCAATTGGAGTCACGCTGGAGATAGTTCGTCGGTGGTTTTGTTCGCCGGTGATGATCTAATTAGACTTTCCGAAGGTAGTGTTATTAACTTTGTTACGAAAATCGCTGACCCAGCGAGTTCTTCCACTATTGTCTCATTACTAATTGAATTTAATTTGTAAATACTAATATATTGAAAATGATGAATGAATCACCGCTTCCAATTGTCAATACCACTCCATCAACACTGTGTCCAATTAACAAAAAAAGTTCAGATTTTAGGTTGAATAATATCGTCGCTATGCAGGATATTTTAGTTAGAGAATATAGAAATAGAAAAAGACACGCTAAAAAATATAAGCGCGCGGCAAATATAGCTGAAGCATCTAGTACGGTTCTGGCAAGTTTATCTGTAATGAGTGGTGCGGGGACTGCTGCAACAACTATCTACAATTGTAACTGTTCCACTTGCAGGGGTTTTGGGTGGAATTACCGCTTTATCTGGAATACTTTGTATGGTAATTAGGGCGTCGGTTGGAAAACTCGAGACAAAATGTAGAAAACATGATAGAATATCAGTTCTCGCCAGGTCTTAAGAAAAATAGCATCGACGTTATAGTGTCCAAAGCGTTGGCCGATAAGAAAATATCAAATTTAGAGTTTGAATCCGTAGTGGAAGAAATGGGGAGATATGAAAAATTAAAAAATGATATTAGAATCAAAGCACACGCCACCATGCCCAAGCTTGAGTGTACTGATTGGGATAAATTTAGGGTAAAACTTGGAGATAAAGTCGGAGGAAATTAATATTTGTATTAAATAATTAATTTTATAATTTTCTAAAATGAATTATATTGGTGCAGTAAACAATTTATTAATTAATTTTAGGAAAATTATTAACAATTTAAAAAGAAAAAAAGTTTTAGGTCCCACTGAGGCTCAAACTCACGCCAACAAAACCCTTCTGGGTCCACCTCGCTAAGCCCTTCGCTTAAATCTCTTCTCTTTTTTTCGGCTTAGCGAGGTGTGTTATCTCCTCCACCCCCATCATTGGACCGATACCGTGGACCTCTCCCCTTCATTACCTCTATCCGATATAATGTGTAGAGCGGCCAGAGTGGAATACATGTGGCGAAACCTATCTCACTGTTGAGATATTAGTGCCGGCGTCCCGACAATGAACTGTGTTTATTTCTCATATATAAACCTAACTTTGCCGGTGGAAATAAAAAAAAAAAAATTGTTATTTATTATTAATTAATAAATTATTATATTAATTAATATGTTTTCTATATAATAGGGGGTATTCAGCTTTAAATTATAAATATTTTTACGAATTAAATAACGAACCATCCCGGAAATTCGTGAACTAATATAACCTCACTAAGTGTTTATAAACTGTGTACACACACCACCTGTGTAAATCGATAGCCCGTTTACATACCATCGATAAGGAGAAATACACTCGGCTATAAATAACCGTGTGTGTAGTATATATTTACAGTGTCTTTAGTTTCCATCCCGGAAGATGTAAACCTCTCTATAAATGGACACTTAATATACGTGTAAGGTGGGACACCTAATTTGTATTTTCATAACGCGTGTAATTGGAACATTGTCGTCTGCTTGGTGTTGTGATTACAACATAAACTAGAAATGGACGCTTGTCGACAAGTTTGAAAAAAGGGTGATCGAGTTATGCTCCATTTTGGAAAAAAGACAAAATCGAGTGACGGACAAAGGGAGATAACTAAACAATTAGTGATGCAAGAGTTGTCATTCTTGCACGACACACCTTTAGGGTCTATGCATGTGTGAAGCTACTGGAGCGCAGAATTATTTGTTAATAGTCCTATATTTATGTACATATATCTGCACAGGTGCACATAATGCCACAATATTTTCAACACAATTGACGGAAATGTAATATAGAATGTAAATAAAAAAAATAATGCTCGCTACTGGAGCCGAGAATTTTTTTTAATAGTCCTATATTTATCTACATATATCTGCACAGGTCCACATACTGCCACAATATTGTCAACACAGTTTAGGTAAATGTAATAATTTAGCTGTATAAATTACCTGTAATAAGTTAGTGGTCAGTTAAAAAATTGAAAAAGAATGTAAAAAAAAAAAATAAAAAAAAAAGAAAAAAAAATTGAAAAATAAAAAATAATAATACTTGCTACTGGAGCCCAGAATTTTTTTTTAATAGTCCTATATTTATCTACATATATCTGCACAGGTCCACATAATGCCACAATATTTTCAACACAGTTTACGGAAATGTAATATACAAATTTTTTTTTTTTAAATAATGCTCGCTACTGGAGCCCAGAATTTTTGTTAATAGTCCTATATTTATCTACATATATCTGCACAGGTCCACATACTGCCACAATATTGTCAACACAGTTTACGGAAATGTAATAATGTACCTGTATAAATTACCTGTAATAAGTTAGTGGTCAGTTAAAAAATTGAAAAAGAATGTAAAAAAAAAAATGGAAAAAAAAATAAATTAAAAAAAATAAAAAGAATAATGCTCCCTACTGGAGCCCAGAATGTTTTTTTAATAGTCCTATATTTATCTACATATCATATATACACAGGTCCACATATTCCCACAATATTTTCAACACAGTTTACGGAAATGTAATATAATCATTTACCTGTATAAATTACCTGCAAGTTGTCAGTGGTCAGTTGCACATGCTAGCACATGCACAGGTGAATAGTCTGTATATAGCACTTACGACCTTATGCTACTAGACAAAAATTGAAAAATAATTTGAAAAAAAAAAATGAAAAAAAAAAGTTTAAAAATAATAATGCTTGCTACTGGAGCACAGAATTTTTTTTTAATAGTCCTATATTTATCTACATATATCTGCACAGGTCCACATAATGCCACAATATTTTCAACACAGTTTACGGAAATGTAATATAATCATTTACCTGTATAAATTACCTGTAAGTGGTCAGTGGTCAGTTGCACATGCTAGCACATGCACAGGTGAATAGTCTGTATAAAGCACTTACGACCGTATGCTACTAGACAAAAATTGAAGTAAAAAAATTGAAGAAAAAAAAAATGAAAAAAAAAAAAAAAAAAAAAAAAAAAAAAAAAATTAAAAAAAAAGTTTAAAAATAATAATGCTTGCTATTGGAGACCAGATTTTTTTTTTAATAGTCCTATATTTATCTACAAAAATCTGCACAGGTCCACATAATGCCACAATATTTTCAACACAGTACCCAATGTAGTGATTTACCTGTTATAAATTACCTGGTCAACAGTGGTCAAGCACTGGACATCTGCACATGCTAGCCCATGCTAGCCCATGGTTTCTCCCAGTTTCTATTGTTCTCTCTACAGGTAAGGTGTACAGAGCACACAAGAAAAGGTGTACAGAGCAGACGAGAAAACAGGTCTTCATGCATTATTGTCCAGTTTGTTTGTAGAGTGCGCAAAACAAAAAAAGGGAGATAACTCAAAAATTAGCTACGCAAGAGTTGTCATTCTTGTGCGCGACACACCTCCGGGTCGTGGTCTATGCATGTGTGTGAAGTTTCATGAAAATATTCCAAAGGGTGGTCGAGTTATGCTCCGGACAGGAAATCAGTGAGCGAAAACAAAAAAGGGAGATAACTAAAAAATTAGCTATGCAAGAGTTTGTCATTCTTGTGCACGACACACCTTCGGTTCTTGGTCTAATTGAATGTGTTGAGTTTCATAAAAATATTCCAAAGGGTGGTTGAGTTATGGTCAATCAGTGCGCGAAACAACAAAGGGACATAACTCAAAAATTAGCTATGCAAGAGTTGTCATTCTTGTGCGCGACACACCTTAGGGTCGTGGTCTATGCATGTGTAAAGTTTCATGAAAATATTCCAAAGGGTGGTGGAGTTATGCTCCAGACACGAAATCAGTGCGAGAAACAAAAAAGGGAGATAACTAAAAAATTAGCTATGCAAGAGTTGTCATTCTTGTGCGCGACACACCTTCGGGTCGTGGTCTATGCATGTGTGAAGTTTCATGAAAATATTCCAAAGGGTGTTAGAGTTATGCTCCGGACAAGAAGTGTCTGCGGCGGACGCGGATGCGGCGCGCTGTCAAATCCATAGTATCCCACGACGGAGTCCGGGGGATACAATTAATTAGTTCTGTTCAATAATATACATATCTTTATAAGCGATATCGTAGAAATGTACATTCGTAAACGAATCGTTGGGTTTTAACAATTTTATATAATACACCTTAGTTTCATATCCGATACGCATTATCCGTCTTAATGTTTGTATTTGCCTCTTGTATAGTCGACATAATTGCCGGTATAATATTGTAAATGCAACGTTTTTATCGGAGCGTAATAAATTACGCTGATATTTCATGTATTCGATATCGCCTAGTGTTCTCATTTTATAGAATTTATATATAGGACTATAACCCCCGTATTCTTCATAAACTTCTTCAACACAGGCATTAAAAACTTTCAATTCCAATTGTATTGTATTATCCATTTTCTCTAATAATATTTTATAACCTATGAAATGTATCTGTTCAATTGGACGTGAAAAAAACATGATGTATTTATGACACCAATATCTTTTTTCAAAAGTCAATTACCAATATAATTGGGACTCATTTCGACTCCCTCTTTTCAAAATTATTTTCTCCAAAAATTCATAAATTTGCTGTCGGGAGACAATTTCCTCGTTAACCAATTTTTTGATTTTTCGGGGGTGGTGGGGGTTATATATGATATCACGGTAAGTGGTATCATTTTGACTCCCTTACTACTACTACACATAATTGTCGCTAATAAATGGTTGCGTGTTTGGCCTTTCTCTTTCTTTTTCTTTACTCCCAGGTGTAATATTTAGAGTTCTATAAACAGACTGGTGTTTCAGCATTATCTGGGTATGGATCACGTGGTCTATTGTTTACACTGCAGCCCAGGGCAATCTCGCTTAAATCGTAAATTTCATTCATCAATACGACTTGCAGTGTAAACAATAGATCACGTGACCCCACATCCTGAGATTATGCATGTATCAACCGCATGAATAGGCACGACATGCCACCATAGGCATTATTTATTATCAATTAATCCGTTTAAGCGTCTGTTGATCGCGAGTAGTATACATTGTAATAAGCGTCTGTCAATCGCGAGCACTATACAACGTAATAAGCATGATTTCATAAATAACTCATATGTTTAATACATTAATACATACAAGTTTGTATGTCATAGGCATTATTAATAATTACTTTTAACTTCTGTTCAAATGACATGATTTTATATGGGTCCGTTGCTAATGGAATTCCCGCAATAGTTGGTAACCGAAATGCGAATGATACCAGTAACCCGTGCAGTACCAGTACCCGTGCATGTCCTGAAATTTTATAACGCGGTCCGATTCGATCGCGGTTTGAAATCTTGGACCCCGACCACCGCGTTATAATGGAGCTGCAGTGTATTGGTAAAACGTGTAGACGAGCCAACTCGTCACGATCTGCACTTTTTGCTAGTACAAAAATACCCAATTTTCATAAATGGACCTGAAAATCATTTTGTGACAATTGGATTGGTTGCAAAATCAACATATCAAAATCTATTCCAGTTACTTAGGTGAAATGGTTAAAGGTACATGGCCACTCAGTAGGCACGAAATATTCTTTATAGGAAGTAAACAAGTGTATAATTGTGTCACTATTCCACCAGTTCTAACAATTACAAATAAGGCATGATATTTTTTAATTATTTATACTATAAATTGAATGTCGCTTGAAAAAAATAATATTTTTCAACAGATTATAAAGTACGATCATTGCACATCAAAAAATAAAGAGAATAAATAGTTAGTAATGTCCGTTAACACCTTAAAGAAACACGGTTATCGGTTATCGCCCCTGATATCAGTGTGGAAATTTACGTCAGATATAAAATGTATAATAATGCCAATCAATGCGTGGGGTAATGGGGGAATGAATGTTTATTTTGCCAGAAAATGTCTTGGATGAGGTCCGATAAAGAACGTTTTTTGCCTACTGAGTGGGCATGTACCTTTAATAATGGGCATCTGGCATGAAATCAAATGGGATAATAAAGGATAACCAACTAAAAAGGAAGTGCCACGAGATAAGTTTAATGTGGGTTACGCAGCGAGGCAGGTGCATCAGATTCCGCGCCACTGGCAATCTGCAGTCCGACAGACAGCACAGCACTATACTATTGTTCAACAGGATGGTTTGACCCATTACTATCGAAATACTCCATAGGTGGATGTAAAATTTTAAATATTTCCTTTTCTATTTCTCAATGGAAGTATATGTTGTGACCACTCATTTTAACCGTCTCGAGGCGACGGTTCAAATGGTAGTCACAATATACGTCTAAATATATCATTTTTTTCTCGGATCTCTATGAAAGTATATGTTGTGACCACTCATTTGAACCTTCTTGTGAAGATGGTTCAAATGGTGGACACAATATACAGTTTTGATAATAGATAAACAAATATTTGAAATTTTCTGTTTGTAAAATAGTTATCGTTCGAATAGAATGAGTTAATAATAGCACTATAGGATGAACTAGTTCAGTTTCACAGCAGGTTACATCAGTCTATGTTCTTTGTCAAAATGAAGCGTATTTGCCAGCAAGATTTCCAGACTCGATTCAATCAACATATTTATAGTTTCGTCAATGCCACTCTCCAACATATTTCAAGATGGTGATGTTGCAAATGATTTCGCAGAATGTCCAAAATATCTTCCTTTTTTTTTTTTAGAACAAAACCATTCACAGAAATGAAAATAAATAAGCGTAGGTCGTCGGTTCGGTGCAGTTACAATTTGTCGAGATAATGATCCACTGCTTGTATGGTTTCCTTCAGCCCCTTTCTCTTTCGGATATCGGTGACGATGACTCCAGACTTTGATGTGGGGTCTGTGGGGTCGCCACCAGGGTAGACGCGCCAGTGGTCGAAGACGCACTGTGGGAAGGCCTGGCCTCCGGTCGCAGCTCTCAACTCTCCCGTGAATCCTGCAAAACAGGCAAATAATTCATTGGCACGCTCACTATGCGAGACGACCAATGTGATTTTGTAAAAATATTTACAACAACTGCTATTTTCTGTAAACAATGTCCACTACGAAACTTTCGTCAACTTTCTGTACATATTTTTTGTGAGAAATATTTTTTCCCATTCACGGCATTAACCTACTATTGATTCTATTTATCCCGTCAACATTGTCAAACAGCATTTAATTTAACGTAATTTAGTTAGTTAAGCTTCACAAACAGAGATAAGTGAGAAACGAATTGCATCAACCACTCCGTTGTGCTCACAACATAGTTCAATACATTATGGTTGTAATAATCCCTTAACCCTTTCCTTGATAGAGACGACTTTTGACGCCTCTGCAGAAGATGTCTTTTGAAAACATTGTGGGAAAAGGAGAAATTGCTTGTAACAAGCAATTTCTCCTTTTCCCACAATGTTTTCTACTCTATCAGATAATTTAACCATCATTTGACCCAGCATTTGATTCTTTTATTCAGATGTTTTCGATTTGGATGAGTCGAAATATCTCAAAACAGGGAAAGGGTTAATGAACAGCCATGACAGTAAATTGATAAATACTGGTTTTAAGCCTTTAGGTACTTTACTCAATGTTTTTATTTGTGAAATTTAACCCACATGGATACACTGTCCCATTAACAGTCTGATCAATCAGGCACTGGTCAGCACTGTGTTTTGGACATTTCTTTGTAACCGCGTATGAATTGTGATTATAGTCTGTTTCACGAAAGCTGCCCAAATTTTTAAACAATGCAAAAACAATATTTTTTTCGATAATATTAAATTAAAGCAAAATTTAAGAATGAGCCTTCTTTTTATTTCGTGAAATTTGGTCAAATATTGGTTTCTCTATGGGAATTTAACATGGGGAAAAAAGAGGTAAGGCAGTGTGGGAGGAGTCAAAAAACGAAAAATTATGGAAATTGACTTCGAAACCTGACTAGATAGCTTGGAAATTATCTAACTAAGAAAACAAAAGTTAAGTTTTAAAAATCGGTCCAGTATTTCTGAAATTCTAAAACATTTCCCCATGTTAAATCCCCATAGACATCTTCACGGAGTGAAGATGTCTATGGGGATTTAACATGGGGAAATTTTGTTTTCGCAATAAAATCAATATTTGACCAAATTTCACGAAATAAAAAGGCTCATTCTTAAATTTTCCTTTAATTTAATATTATCGAAAAAAATATGGTTTTTGAATTGTTTATATGGCCGTAAAATTTGGGCAGCTTTCGTGAAACAGACTATAGGTCGTATTGACAGGATATGAAATGTTTCACGGCACATAGGCACATATGTTGACAGGATAAACATGTTTATATCCCCGACAAAATTCGACAGAACATTATCAAAGGATAGAAGCCCATCAAACTTAACACCTTAGTTGTTTTCAGGATATCCTGTTTTGCGACATTCTACAGTATAAGCCACAACTATAGCAATAATAGCGTAAAAGTCAGTCTGACATTATATGTCGATCAAGTCGGCCTTAAGAATCAGACTGAATTCTGGGTTATCAGAGAGGCGTATAGGATCGACGGTCACAGTAGGAAGATGATACGAATGGAGCAAAATCGTTTAGCTGGTAGGCAATTGAATAAATATTGGTCAAGATTCAATTCTTAGGGAATAGCATCTAGTTCATTTGGACACTAGTACGTTTGAACAGCGTAAAACACATCATTTCACTACACCGCCCTTGGACAGGCAAACAAAAACTTGACACAAATCTTACAAAAACTATATACCCCTAGACAAACGTTGTATGCCAGGGGTATAAAGTCACATGTATACACCCCTATACATACTGTGTATGCCATGGGTATAGTCACATGTAAATGAATGCCTAGAATATTTACCGAAGGATTCCATGACAGGCAAATGAGCCTTCAAGATGACCTGTCCCGTGGGCAGCTCGTACTGTTCATTCATGATGCCACGTTTCTTGTTCAGCACTGTGAAGCAGCCACCCTGGGCCTGGTTGGGAACCTAAACAGAAAACAGCTATACTCAACACATGCATACAATATTTTTATTGAAAGAAAAACATCCGATTTTTAATTAATTTCTCCTTAATTGTCATCGAAGACGGTTCAGATGAGAGGTAACAATATATACTTTTTATTGAAAGACAAATCCGATTCTTTTTATTTCTCCTTATTTCTGCATAAAAGTATATATAGTTACCACTCGTCTGAACAGTCTCATCAATCGAGACGGTTCAGGAGTTAGTAACAAATTATACTTTCGAACAGAAATGAAGAAAATAGCCAGAAAAAGAATTCTCCAAATGTTCATACTACTGTATTTATGTGCTGCATATAATGGGTTAACACACAAGCCAACAAGAGTAACGAAGGTTGCAATACACGCCCGTCGAGGCATGGCAAGTCAACTAGGAGATAACCCACTGAAAACAAATAGGGTTTATCATCTTACCATGATAAATGTGTGTACCAAATTTTGTTATGATCCGTCAAGTAGAACTCTATAGTGTCACGACCCGATGTCAGGCACCCGTACTACACCAGTAGCCGATTTCATCAAAATTTCAAAGTATACTTATCTACCAAAGTATACTTGGGAGTAATCATTAATTTTTCCCGAAATGCATTATGTCATATAGAACTAACGACTGCATATATTTGATGATTAAAAGTATGCAGAATTATTATACTGAATTTATTACATTATCACAGCCATGTAATAAATTCAGTATAATAAAAATTTATAAATTTATCTTTAAATTGAAAATTTCTCCCTCAAAGTATACTTTGCTAGTAAAGTATACTTTGCAATGTTGATGTTTGCTAGTAAAGTATACTTTGCAATGTTGGTGAAATAGGCTACTGATCTTCCTCTGTGTGAATCTAGGCAAGACGTGAATGTTTATGATTCACCGTGAAGGTATGTAACAGTACACTTTATGCATACACTCCTTTAACTATTTTGTTGTCTAATTTTCTTATTTCTGAACCAAAGTATATTGTGATAACTCATTACAGACAGTTCAAATGGTGGTCACAACATATACTTCTTATAAGAAATTATTTGAAACTCGCGATCATTAATACAGTCCATTGGTGAAAATGGACAAGAATGCTTCGAGTTAGGCCATGCATGCGACGTAGTTACCTGGATCTCGACCAGGTAGATTGGCTCCATAAGAGCAGGGTCGGCCGTGAGAATGCAGGCATACATGCAGCGCCGGGCTGTGGGGATGATCTGGCCACCGCCGCGATGGATCGCATCAGCGTGCAGCGTCACATCGTGGATGTCGAATCGTACACCACGCAGGTTTTCGTCACACAGTACACCCTGGTGATAAAGGTCGTGTTTTGTAATGTTACATCTGTGTTATCTTCCTATTAAACGTATCCAAACAGCACTAAACCCACAACTTACAATATACCGGTTGGTTTGGTGGTGGGGTTGAAAAAAAAGAGAAAAGTCCTTCAGGGATCAACACTAAGGCACGTCCGACCGACCGAGTCAAGTAAAATGTTGGTCCGGTCGTGTCAATTATCCTGGAATACCATCATTGTCGGTAGCCCGACTGGTCGTGTTCCAATTTGACCAAAGTCTCTGCCAAAAATAAAACAGTATTAGTTCACCTTTTATTTTTCTGGTAATAACAAACAAAACTTCCAAGAAAGATCGCTGATTGACAGTTCGAGCATAGTTTATTTACAACTCCAGGCGGACTTGTTTGCCTAGGCTTCGGGTATGATATTTGTAGTAGGCCTCTGTATTTCGTACCCAAACTAAAACGTACCCATTTTAAACAATGGGATCAATGCTACCATCGAATATAATTTAATGAGGGAATTTAAAATTTTGTGTGCACTGATGTACTTCTCTAGTTCGTTCAGTTTTTTTGGCTGGACAGTTTACATATAGTATCAACAATGCAAAGCTCAATACCGCACGGCATTATTATATTCTGATGTAATTTTGACCAGATCCCGATAAAAGAACCAAAATAAATCATAACGAACAAGTCCAGAGTAAATCTAATTTACATAAGGAGTAGAACCATCTACGATTGGTTGATGGTGCTTCAATCACCAAATAGCAATTTTTGATTGGAAGCTGTCGGAAATATACGCAAACAGAGCGTACCGTACGTATTGAGCATACAATTATCTTGCTTGGAAAAAAAAAAGGAGTGAATTCTCATTGCGCAGATCATGTAATCGGCCAGTGACTCAGCAATTACACACAGTGGATCAAATGTACTGCTGAGCACGTGCTTTTACTAACATCCACATCGCTAATAAATCTTGTGCCCTGATATGAGCATATTGAAAATGAGTTCAACTGATATGGAACATTCCAAGTCACTTAAAGTTCTTGTTTTGTTGGGCTGGGAGGCAGAATCAGTGGACATTAGAATTTGCCATTTAATGAATCATTATTCATTGATCTGACACCTTGGATAAGATGAATTTAATCGACACCAATTGAAAAAAAAACACGAAATGTTCAAATCGGAAGTGCCTGCTGCCGACGTTTTTTTGGCTTGTTTTCAGTAATGATGTAAATATTAGCTGCATTCCAGACACTACCATGATTAATTTGTGTAGTTATAATTTATTATTACTCTTTCAGAAGTAAACAACTGGTTTCTTGAACGTTAAACCTTCCAACAATGCAACTAGTAAATTACATTGTTGCATAACCAGTAGTCGACATAACCAGTAGTTGGACACACTAATTACATTCAAACACGTACCTGTATCATCACGATCACTATGTTAGCCGATTTGAACATGACTTAGTACTGTGTTTCATGAAACTGTGATGGTTAGTTCCATTAATTATATTTTCTCTTGTCATTTACAATGGCCTATACGTTTTTTCAAATGTCCCCAACTTTGTGCATGAGGTGGGTCAACTGGCCCCACTTTAAACATTTCTGCAATGCACACTGAATAGGTTTCAAAACTGTCTGCTTCAATATTTCATAATTGATTATCATTGACATCTGCTTTATATGCATGTAGTACCAAACAATCAGTACAATCGAGTCCTAGTTGCTACAAGTACAATGGAACGTTAGTTGATAATAACTATACATCATTACATGTATCATTTAATAAAAACTTTGATAAATAAATGCAAGTTACGCTTCACTAGGTCAGGGCTAGTACAAATTAGGTCAGGGCTAGTAGTTTCTAAAAGTACTAGCCCGACTGGTCTAGTGGAACAAAAAAGTTAACGTTGAGCCCCGTCCTTACAAAACAAATTCATCAGAAAGTTAGTTTAATATTACATTTGGCAGGATTTTTTTAAGGACCCGTTCTATACCTGATAATCGTTTGATTCAAAGATAATTGCTTCGTAAATGTGATAGAACCCATTTTTTTTTTCAAACACCACCACCCATCAATAACAATTTTCGTTGACCACCATCAACCATCAATTTAAAATAATATTACCGAACCCCACCAAAGAAAAAAAAGCCAGCCCCACCACCCATACATAAAAAACAAAAAAATGTCAACCCCACCACCATTCAATAAAAATTACTGACCCACCTTATAAACGAAGGAAAGTAATGCCCATAACGAGCGACCATACGTACTTAGCGGTAAACTGAAATGGCCTACGTGTCAATTGACATTTACATTCAAACAAGATTTTCACGGTGTGTAATCGATCGTATTTCCTCGCCACGATATGAAACCAGACTCGAGAAACACAAATTAAGTTGTTGATTTCTGAATTTGTCAATTGTTTGCACGGTCCAAGAAATCGAACAAATGTGGAAACAAATTTGTTTTTACAAAATATTAGACTCGTCTAAGGAGACGATTCTTATGTGTTGCCAAAACATGTTTTATTAAGTCATTGGACAAATGTGAAAAGAAAACCTGAATACAGTCGAACTTCGATGGGTCGAACAGCCTGCGGGGTTAAGTTTTAGTTCGACCCATCCGTTGTTTGACCCATCGGGATTTTCTACTGTAACCATTTCAGATCTACGAGTTGGTCAGTGTACTAAGTGAAACAAGTCGTCATTACGACACGTTGTTTCATATAAATGCGCTTACATTTGCATTTATGGTTGATTGTCACAGTCGTTTATTAACAGAAACAGGCTTTAATAAAATAAAGAAAGCGGCAAACTCATGTGTGTTTTTATTTACATAGCCATTATACAGCAATATAACATGAGAACAACAGAAAATGATTATGAAATACAATTGGCGGACTTGATTGCCCCGTCCGATACGATCATGTGAAAGCATCTCTGATTTTGTACCTATTGGCATTTGCGTAATTTCATGACAAATATTTGCGTAATTTCATGACAAATATTTATCTAATCAAATATAAATCTTTGTGAGTGAATATGTATTTGCCATAAAATGATGCGCATGCTTGTAGGTATACAATTACATCGCTCGTCATACACTGATAAATCAATAGATGCATGCCCAGTCGCCCCATCACTACTTCGGACCCGGAACCACATTCACTGAATATCATAATTTACTATCACATGGAACCCAGTCCCATAAATTACCACTTTAATTAACTAACAACTTCGCCGACATTGGTCAATGCATAATTACCACGTATGCTGGTCACGACTGCCGTTATTGTATACGCTCAAATGACCACTTGAGATTTGTTTGACAACTGGTTAACAATAGGTGTGAAAGTCCATCAACTAATCTGGAGACAATCGTCCAACATGTTCGAGTTTTTGTGGCCGGCCGTGACAGCGATTCGAGGCATTGAGGGTTGTTCGACTTTCACAAGTTCGACCTATACCGGGTAGTTTTAACGTATTTATATAGGAATTCTGCCGGGACCTAAAGGCTAGTTCGAGGCAAGCATGGCTGACGAGTTTACCAGGGTTCGACCCATCGAAGTTCGACTGTATATTGTTATTTCTTTACAAGAACATATTTTGACAAAATATGAGAATCGTCTTACTTAGGAGACGATTCTCATGTGCTGCCAAATCTTGCTTTTATCAAGAAATCAAAACAAATCTGAAACTGCACAAGCTAATGCATCAATTCGATGACGTGAGCGACTACATAGCGTGGTTTTGGTATGTTCGTTTCCACGGAGTTCTAAAGGTCAGTCACACTTTGCACATGAAAATGGATTACCGACTGATGATTGTAAACACCATCAGGTGTGCAGCTAGACCGAAAATGATATGTCGCAAATGTGCTAGTTGTGGATGGGTGGGTACGGCGGTATATTTTTTTTATGTTACAATCTCGCGTATTTGCGATCTCGATCTCGCCTTCCGCTTTTGGAAATACGATTTGCCCATGCATGTGTAGACAGCATGCGTGTTGGATTTGCGTTCTACATGTACGTACGCACATATTTATAAAAGCATGCTATTTCGAATTGCGTTCTACGTACATATGTACATACGTAATTACGTGCATGTAATATATGCGGAAAACTCAATTACAATAAATAGCATTAATAGGAACCTGCCAATCTCTGTATTCTATGTCTCTGATGAGACGTATGGTAATTACCATTAATTTTTTGCAGTTTTACACTGCGAACCCACAATTTCCCGCGTTTATTTTTTCGCTCGAGTGGACAAAAACGCGCGTGACGTGACGTATGGTAATTACCGATACCACCATTAATGTTTTGCAGTTTTACACTGCAAACCCACAATTAAATAATTGCCGTGTTTCACTCGATCCCATATTAATTAAACAATTGCCGGTTTTCACTGGAGCCCATAATTAATGAATTACTGTTATTCACTGGCCCTCACCATGCATCAATTAGAATTTCATGTGGACACCACCACCCATACATTTTAATTTCATGCAGACCCCACCACCCATCAATAAATGCAGACCCCACCACCCACCTGTCCAGTAGTGGACATATTGATTGAGCAAGACCTAATATGTGGCCATGATTTGAGAAATAGAGCTTATGGATTTTGCTACCAGTGTAGATCCAGATCAGCCTGTGCATTCGCAGTCTGATCAGGATCTGCACTGTTCTAACAATTGCTAGTATAAATCATTATCATCTACAGAGTGGTTCATTGGATCAGGATGGACAGTCACCAGGTCCAGATAACGCAAATATGCAATTAAAAAATGCAAAAACCCAATTAATATCAGACCCAATGCGTACCAAAAAGCAATAAAAAATGTCCGGTTCGCAATGTTTTATCCTGTAGCGTACTCAACTGTATTTTCAGTCTGTCGCGTACTGCTATATTTGTTCATGTATACAATCCTACAAAATCATCGCCGATGATTTGTGCGGTCGGCCATTCATTGTTTACAAAGTATGGTTCCGGTTCAAGTTAAGGATTCCAAATCTAGAATTTCCACCCTTAACACATTGGAAAAAAAAAACGGCGATGCAACATTAATGTGAACCCCGAGATCCAGGCTCATTACTAGTTGCTTTTTTTCTTAAATTCAAATCGATGTGAAACTGCTGGTTTCGGCGACCCGAGAGTCCACTCAAGGAGTTGCAACGAAAAACGTCTGTAGACATTTGTAAACAACTATCCGCATGGATAAAATAAATGGTACGGTGGAATTGGTCCAGGGTGAGGGCGGGGCACAGCAGACATTATATTATTTTGAATGTGTCAGGTTTATATTTACGTGTGGGGCAGTATCATAAGTAATATATGAAAATATGGTAACATTATTACTATTTCGACCAATGCATACATTGAATAAAATGGCGGTCGAATTAACTAAAATAGGACGCGCTGAACGGCGCCCGAATTCATAAATAAATATAATCGTAGTAGCGATAGACACTGTAGAAGATTGGTGACAAAATGGCGCAACAAAATGGCAGACACAACAAACAAGCGTGGAAGAAACAAATTGCAAAAGTCCACCACCAATGTTGACCCTACTTCGATTTATTTTACCACCGATGCAAAGGCGGAATCTCAATCTATTGCACAAGGCATCATAGTCATTTTGTTGTGCTCTGTGTGGAGACCCCAACTTAATCGCTACGGACATTTTTGATGAATTGCTGTCAAACATGGTCAGCAAAAAAAAACTGGATCGCGTGTTACAACCAAGGAATTCTGATCAGTGTATGCACGGTTTGTCATTCAGATAATGAAACATCTCCCATGCTTTACATGAATACACGATACTGCGCGGTACATAACATAACTATAAGTGTGCTAGCAGATCCGGAACTACACTGGTTACAAATTCCATAAGCCCGATTACTCTAGTAACAGTATCTATGTACTTGGAATCATTGAAAACTTGAACTAATCATTTTGGTGTTCTTACAAGTAAGTGAAGCTGTGCTATACTTACATGTGTAACATACACATGTAGGTAGAACACTGCTTCACTTAATTATATGAACAACAAAACGGTACCATTAATACATAAATTAGTACCATTAGTTTCCGAAAAGGTTTTTGTAATCAAAATTTGAAAATACCCAATTGAAAAAAATTGCCTGGGTAACAATTTTAAAATACCCAATTGAAAATTGAGAATACCCGATGATTTCAAAAGTATGGAGTAACAGTACCCAATGTCAAATTCTTTATCTGGAGCCCTGAAAGCCCCATTTCTCCAGTTCAGTTACAGCCACATATTATAATTAGTTTGTTTCTAACACGGATACTCACCTCCTTTGTAGCCCACTGGAAGCCTGCAACAACACTGTCCTTAATTTCATTGAGATACTGGACTCCCTTCGTGACGTCCACCAACAGATTCGGCCCAGTGCCCTCAGGCCCGAAGCACCAAATCTTTCTCGCTTCCGTGATGTCAAATTCGTACTTGTCTCCAAGGTAACGGGCACGTTCCTTCATATCTTGTCTTGGAGATACAGCACCCTAAAATCAAACCAGTACAACATGTAGTCTGTGGTGTGATTAAGATAGGAGCCGGAAATGGTCGAACGTGTCCATGCAGAAACCGTTTGCCGATTGTGTTTATTTTTAGCAGAACTTCTGACCTGGTAATGTGACAATACTATAATACTAGTGTGACAAGAATCAATTACATGTATATAGAGAATAATAGGTTAGTGCCGTGAATGGGAAAAAATATCCGGCAAGGCTCAAGAATTTCTTTATTTCTCATCAGAAGTATATGTTGGGACCACTCATTTGAACCGTCTCACCGAGACGGTTCAAATGAGTGGTCACAACATATACTTTGGTTCAGAAATAAGGAAAATAGATAGAGGTTAGTGCCGTGAATGGGAAAAAATATCTGGCAAGGCTCAGGAAACGGGATGGGCGAGGCCATCCCGTTTCCGTGCCGCGCCAGATATTTGTTCCCATTCACGGCACTAACCTACTATTCTATTTATCCCGTCAACACCTTCAAATGGCTGTAAAATGCAAAAATAGTATTGACTGGATATCAAAAATGTTTCACGGCACATACGCACTGTGTTGACAGGATAAAATCGATAATTGAATTCAATTTGAAATGGATTAATGAAAATTTCATTGGTTACGATTTTTGTGGGCATCAGGAAAAAATTTAATTCAGCACAGTAATGTTACATATATGTACTGTTGCTGTGGATGGTGGGGTAAAACAAAAAGAACTCATCGGACATTTTGAAAATCAATAGGCCTCGAGTTTATGGGGCCCACTCCCTCATGGAGCTAACCCCACTGTTGCACAGCCCTCTCAATTTATCACAACTAATAACGTACGTCATCGATATCCTGCGCCAAACCATCGGGCAGTGGTCTGGCTCTCATGAACAGTCTGTTGTGTTTGTTGGGCGATTTGGACAAGCATGTGACTCTCGACTCTTCCGTTACGGTTTCTCTGAATGATACGACGGGATCGGATTTGATCAACTCAATACAGGCATGGTCTTCCTCCAAATCCTTCAGGCAGATCTCGAGATGAAGTTCGCCGGCACCAGCAATAATGTGTTCACCAGATTCTTCTATATGGCACTGAAATAACAGTAGAACATCTCTATACAGTCATACCTCAACCGGACAATCCTAAATTAATCGACAGAAGGCAGTGAATTCCATCAAATAAATCACAATTTGCGATTTATTAGATGGATTTCACTGCCATCTGTGTGCCATTGTTTGCGAGGGGTGTTCATAACCGTCTACATTGATAATGCATGTTCATGGTTGAATGTATACGAGCATGTATTGGGATGGATTTCATTTATTGACTCTTAATGGGCTCTCAACAGTTAGTCATTTAAGGCCGGGCCAATGGGTTCGATGATTGTGAAGCACAGGACAAGGCCTCGGCTTCAAGACTATTCCAAAATGCCAGCAGGAGCAGGGATTCCGCTGGCGATCGGCACTTTCGCAATTGGCGATAAAAAAATTTTTTATCGCCAATTGTTTATTTTTTATACTATTGGTTATTCCAGTTTTTTTTTATTCTTTTTGATTTTTTTGATTTTTTTTTCCCAAACGGAATCCCTGAGGAGGGAAATACAATAAAGTTACTCGTCCCTCGGCGGGAATTGAAGCCTTTGGTATTGATGTCCGTTGCTCTACGCACTCGACAATCATGCCATTCTAATGCAGGGCTCCAGATAAGGAATTGTTTACACATCAACAGACAGCAATTATTGAAGTAGTTTGCTTTGAACTGAAAACATATCTTGGTATTTCATTAGAATTGCTCCTCGAGACAAATTCTAATTAAATACCAAGATGTGTTTTCATGGAAAATAAGAAAAATATGCTATATTTGTGGTCAGTTCATTGTTTTCTGCAGCATGATACAGGTACCACAAAATTGTTATTGATTTTTGATACTCACTACTTCGGATTTCAATTGGGTTTTTCGGCAATTATAATTGGGTATTTATGCAAATACGCAGCTTATCTGCAGCTCTGCTAATGGGTGTGTTCTATAAGCAATACACAACCTGGAATATGATGGCCACTTACCTGCACCATAGGGTCGGACTTTGCGAGACGTTTCAAGCCTTCTACCAACTTGGGCAACTCGGAGGGATTCTTGCACTCAACAGCAACACGCACCACAGGGCTGACAGAGAACTTCATCACCTGATGGACAAAAAAGTTAAGTTTAACCCTTTACCTCTAAGTAACTGAAATCGATTTTTATGTTAATTTCCGGACCAATCCAATACTAGTTACAAAATGAATTTGGGGGTGGGGGGGGGGGGGGGATTGGATCTGGATTGGAAGTCTGGTGTTCTAACCCCTAACCCCTAACGTGTAAAGCTTTCAGTTACTGCTCAAGGGAGTGTCAGATATTTGACTGGCCCCGTCTTTATTGCAGACAGAAAAGTGCACTTAGTTTGTAAAGGTGCCCTATATGGTAAAAACCTGTGCATAACCGTGTTACCTGTTGAAACTGTTTCCTATTCACTGGATTTATAACCGTCACAATCACTACGAACAACAAGGTTACGAAGACCTTATTCTTCGGTGCACCTATGAAAAGCGGGAAATACAAAGAAAAGAAAGATGCTGCACTCCTCGTTGGCATGAATGGAAACAAGAGGGCCATGATAGCCCTAATTCGCTCACCTGACTCCATGAACACCAGAGAACGTGACATTGAGTTCATGTGTTTTAAAAAAATTGTGCTATTTTTAGACGGCGGTCATCTTGGATTAAGCGATGACTCATTTTACCAAATCTGAAAATGCTTCACCCAAGGATCGGAACTTCCTATGAAGTTTGGCCAGCATCGGCCATGTGGTTCCTGAGAAAAAGACGTTCAAAATCTCAAATAAATGGACCTTTTGGCGGCCAGAGCAATCGCCTCATCGATACCTTCAATTTGATATGACATGAGCATATTCGGTCAAAAATAAAATTTGACCCCACGGGCCACGCCCATTTTTGACCCCGGGGTCACCATTTTCACAACTTTAAAAGAGCATTGTACATCGATCATTCCTACCAAGTTTCGTCGAAATCCGGCCAGTGGTTCATGAGAAAGATTTTTCAAGAATTTGTGCTATTTTTAGACGGTGGCCATCTTGGATTAGCGATGACCTCCATTATAACAAATCTGAAAAGGCTTCATCCATGGACCATAACTGTGAAGTTTGGCTACCATGGGCCAAGCGGTTCATGTGAAGTAGAATTTTTAAATCTCTAATAAAAGAACGACCTTTTGGCGGCCATCTTGGATGACATAACCATCAGATTTCGACAAATAATTCACCAGAGTGATCGCCTCATTGAAACCTTCGATTTGATATATAACATGACCATATTCGGTCACAAATAAAATTTGACCCCAATTTGACCCCACGGGCCACACATTTTTGACCCCGGGGCCACCATTTAAACAACTTTGAAAGAGCATTGTACATTGATCATTCCTACCAAGTTTCGTCGAAATCCGGCTGGCGGTTCATGAGAAGATTTTTTAAGAATTTATGCTATTTTTAGACGGCGGCCATCTTGGATTAGCGATGACCTCCATTTTAATAAATCTGAAGTCTTCACCCATGGACGATAACTTTTAAGTTTGGCTACCATGGGCCAAGCGGTTCATGTGAAGAAGAAATTTTAAATCTCTAATAAAAGAACGACCTTTTGACCTTTCGGCGGCCATCTTGGACGACATAACCATCAGATTTCGACAAAAAATGCACCAGAGTGATCGCCTCTTTGATACCTTCAATTCGATATATGACTTGACCATATTCGGTCAAAAATAAAATTTGACCCCACAGGCCACGCCCATTTTTCACCCCGGGGTCACAATTTTAACAACTTTGAAAGAGCATTGTACATTGATCATTCCTACCATGTTTCGTCCAAATCCGGCTAGCGGTTCATAAGATTTTTTAAGAATTTATGCTATTTTTAGACGGCGGCCATCTTGGATTAGTGATGACCTCCATTTTAACAAATCTGAAAAGGCTTCACCCATGGACCATAACTTTTAAGTTTGGCTACCATGGGCCAAGTGATTCATGTGAAGAAGAATTTTGAAATATCTAATAAAAGAACGACCTTTTGACCTTTCGGCGGCCATCTTGGACGACATAACCATCAGATTTCGACAAAAAATGCAACAGAGTGATCGCCTCTTTGATACCTTCAATTCGATATATGACATGACCATATTCGGTCATAAATAAAATTTGACCCCACGGGCCACGCCCAGTTTTGACCCCAGGGTCACCATTTTAACAACTTTGAAAGAGCATTGTACATCGATCATTCCTACCAAGTTTTGTCGAAATCCGGTTGGTGGTTCTTGAGAAGATTTTTGAAGAATTTGTGCTATTTTTAGACGGTGGCCATCTTGGATTACGCAATGACGTAATTTTAACAATTTTGTAATCCCCCTACCTAAGGACCATGATCATGAAGTTTGGTGACTATAGGCCCAATGGTTACTGAGGAGAAGACGTTTGAAAATGTTCACGGACGACGACGGACGACGGACACATTGCGGTAACAATAGCTCACATGAGCTTCGCTCAGGTGAGCTAAAAAGCGAAATGGTTTAACGTCCCAACAGCTAAGGTCATATAGAAACGGGACCAAAGTTTAGTCTCATCCGACAGACCAGTGGGATTGAAATACTATAAAAGTATTTGTTGATGCCCTAGGCGAGGCTTGAACCCACAACCTCCGGATTGGAAGTCAGGTGTTCTAACCCCTCGGCCACGAATGGAAGCATGGGTGGTTCCCGATTTGGGATGAAACCAGAGTACCTTGATAAAACGCAATTCTGGCAATCAGACTACCAGCTCATAAAATACAGACATATAAATGTGACTGATAATATCGAGTGTCGGTTTATATACAACTGATGTTCAGTACACGTTGGGAATGTTATCAACATGCAAGTTTTGACCCGAAAGATAGTCATCATTACATCAGTGCATAATTTACCATTCTGTTCTAGAAATGTACCCTTCGTACAAGACATGGACACTGGCAGAATATTATATTCGTACAAGACACTGGCAGAATATTATATCAATGCAGAGCTCCAGTTAAGGTGCGTAATTTTAATAAAACTGGCAAGTTGGGAGTGCTTTAGAATCGTCTCGATGAGACGATTCTAAAGCAATCCAAACTTGCCAGTTTTCGTCAAGAAATAAGAAAAATACCCGGAAAATTTGGTCCAATTACGCACCTTAACTGGAGCTGTCAATGAAAGTAGTACGATTAGTGGGCCATTATTAAGAACAGGTGACCCGACCACCGATGTAGTTGATGACACGACTACACCGATGTAGTCGAAGAATTGTAGACCCACAACAGCCAAGGTCATTTAAGGCCGGGTTGTTTTCACATGATTTCACAGGAGCCGGTGTATATGATGAACACGGGTGGTTACCTTCATGTTGTGAGCATCCTTGTAGGTGGAGATGGTTCCACCCTTGATCAGGTACTGGTCGACACCCACCAGACCACAGATGTTACCACAAGGCACGTCAGTGATGGCCTCAATGTATCTACCCATCATCAGGATAGTTCTGTAGACACAAGGGCAATCTCGCCATTAGTGGGAGGAACAGACAACACGCCATGAACATGTGCAATATTTCAGGACAAATATTTACAAACTTTACGAGTTTCGGTAAACGAAAGTCAACAAAATTTTCTGCATTAGCTATAAAACTTTCGCAATCTGTCGACATCATTTACAGAAAATATTAGTTGCTGTAGATATATTTCATGAAAAATCGCACATGTTTTTAGGTAAAACATCACATGGCGTGTCTTTGATATGAAGGAACAGAACATTTTGAAATCCCTTTCACTCTCAAGTATCGTAATGGATTTGGGTGTCACTATTCAGACTGTTCCATTAATCGTATAATAAGGGGCAATTTTGTAGTGAAAACCATGCATGTCCAAACAGTGAAGATCCTAAGAGACAGCTCTTGCCCAACATGAAAAGAAGTTTTAAAGTGAGAGAGTGAACTACTATTTATCAAAATTGTAGCCGAACTATAAGAAAGCCAGTCAGTCAACTGTGATCATATTGAATGTCGGTTTATATACAACTGATGTTCAGTACACGTTGGGAATGTTATCAACATGCACGTTTTGACCCGAAAGATAGTCATCATTACATCAGTGCACAATTTAATCTGGAATATACATCATACATTTATTGAATAGAATATACATCATACATTTATTGAATAGATGAGTTTCATCAAGTCAACATGGCTGTGTAAAGTTGCGTTGCAGAGATAATTAAACAGGTATTTTATCACGTGTAGCTGAATCAAACCTACAATACTGTACAATACAATGCTGTACCACAATACATTATTTAAAATTGAAATAAGACGAGGTGACAGGTGTCTCACACGTAAAGGTCAAGATCACACGAAATACATGGATAGCCATCATTGTAAGGAAGCACTATTGATGAAGTTTGGTAATGATCCGACTAGTAGGCACCAAACATTTTCGAAGCCTAGGCCTGAATTACGTTCTGGGCGAGACAACAACTTAACTGATGTTCAGTACACGTTGGGTATAGTTGTCAGCAATATGGTTTAGACCCGAAAGATAGTCATCATCACATCAGTCAAATTCAATCTAGAACACAATGTGAACTCGCAACAGACACGAGAACTACAGTGCAAATAAATAAGATAAGCGCGCTTACAAACCCTCCATAAAATAAATGAAACGTTCAGAGTAGTAGGATTTCATAGGTACAAAATCACTTTTCTGGTCTTTGGTACAAATATACTATGTAGGTGGACTCAAATTTCTGTCCCCAACTCTCGTAGTTCACTCACAACCTAGTATACAATGACGAGAATCACAAGATTTTCGTGACAATTGTATCGAGAGGATTGGTTGGGTTTTACGTCATACAGAGACATACATTCACCATGATGAAGCCATTGTAAAACTGAATACCGGAGACACCTTAAAAAACATTTAATATATTTGTAGTGTATACTCTATTCAAACAAATATTGCCGAAATACAAAATATTCAAATCAATGTCTCTATGTGGTGAACATTCAAATGCGTCTAGTATGTCACTTGAAAACATTTTAAGCAAGCCATCATTTTTCTGAAGAAAAATTCTTACGTCATCTATTTTGTCGTCAGAACTATTTGTGACCACCATTTGAAGTCTTGTTGAGACTTCAAATGCGTGGTCACAACATAACACGACAGTGAAGGTTTTAACCTCCCAGCAGCAGCCAAGGTCATAAAGAGACGGGACCAAGTGTAAAGTCACATCCGACAAGACGAGTGGGATGGAAATACTATGAAAGTATTTTTTGACGCCAGAGGCTAGGTTGAACCTAAAACCTCCAGATTTGAGGCAGGTGCTCTAACCGCTAGGCCACAACCCATCCCTACATAACATGACAAATAACTGAAGTAGAGAACAGTCTCGTTTTTTCAAACGGGTGTATAAAATGTAATAAATGGTCCAATACCTCTGAATGGTCTTCTCATACAAATCTTCCTTCTTGCCGGGTTTGTAGTTGGGTCCCATGATGCGGACTTTCTGTCCGGTACACACGGTGCCAGAGAAGACACGGCCAAACGCGTAGAACCTGCCCTTGTCCGAGGTGGGCACCATCTTGGAGATATACATCATCACCTCACCCTTGGAGTCGCAGTTCTTCACACCTGTCACAGTAGATAAAAGAAAATATGGTATGTCGGCCCATTATACGGATGTAGATTGGAGAAACTACGGCAAATGTCCCGACAATGAAAGCATTACGTCCCAGCAACAGCTAAGGTCGCACGAAATGTTCAAAGTGTGGATTTTTTTTGTCAACTCGTGTCTTTTACGAAAATATAATAAATTTTGTAAATATTTTTTGTATGCCATGTGTGAATCCCAGCAAGATTCAGCTATGGTATAAAACAAAAGTGAATGGGTTTATGGTAAGAATCGTCGAGGATGGAGTCATCGTTTCCGATATGAAAACCTGTCAATCAGCTCGAGTGTACACGACTGGTGAAGCGTACCGACGGCGCATGGATCGTCCATGGGGCCTTCATAGAGCAGCTCCATTCTGTATTTCTGGGCCGTGACGGGCGACGGCAGGTGGATAACGATCATCTGTAGCAGGGCATCTCCAGCAGGCAGCCATTTCCTCATTATTGTCTGCAATCAGTATTGAACATTGAAAGTACGACATGTAATTTGAAAATAATCATTGTCAAAATACGAGTGAAAATGCTGTAAAAAATATAGAGAATTCTCATTCCAGTTGAAAACAAGAGGGCCATGATGGCCCTAATTCGCTCACCTGACTCCATGAACACCAGAGAATGTGACATCGAGTTCATGTGTTAAAAAATTGTGATATTTTTAGATGGCAGTCATCTTGGATTAAGCGACGACTCATTTTACAAAATCTGAAAATGCTTCACCCAAGGATCTTAACTTACTATGAAGTTTGGCCAGCATCGGCCATATGGTTCCTGAGAAAAAGACGTTCCAAAATCTTGAATAAATGGACCTTTCGGCGGCCATCATGGATGACATAATCATTTGATTCCGAAAAATATTGCACCATAGCAATCGCCTTATCGATACCTTCAATTTGATATACGACATGAGCATATACGGTCAAAAATAAAACGCCCATTTTTTACCCCGGGGTCAACATTTTAACACCTTCGATAGAGCATCGATAATTCCTACCAAGTTTCGTCGAAATCCGGCTGGCGGTTCATGAGCTTTTTAACAATTTGTGCTATTTTTATTTAGACGGCGGTCATCTTGGATTAGCGACCTCCGTTTTAACAAAGCTGAAAAGGCTTCACCCATGGACCATAACTGTGAAGTTGGGCCACCATGGGCCAAGCGGTTCGTGTGAAGAAGAATTTTGAAATCTCTAATAAAACAACGAGCTGTTGACCTTTCAGCGGCCATCTTGGATGACATGACCATTCAATTTCGACAAAAAATGTACCAGAGCGATCGCCTCTTTGATACCTTCGATTTGATAGACATGACCATATTCGGTAAAAAATAAAATTTGACCCCACGGGCCACGCCCATTTTTGACCCCGGGGTCACCATTTTAACAACGTTGAAAGAGCAGTGTACATCGATCATTCCTACCAAGTTTCGTTGAAATCCGGCAGGCACTTCACGAGAAGATTTTTTAAGAATTTATGCTATTTTTAGACGGCGGCCATCTTGGATTAGCGATGACATCCATTTTAACAAATCTGAAAAGGCTTCATCCATGGACCATAACTTTTAAGTTTGGCTACCATGGGCAGTTCATGTGAAGAATTTTGAAATCTCTAATAAAAGAACGACCGTTTGACCTTTTGGCGGCCATCTTGGATGACATAACCATCCAATTTCGACAATAAATGCACCAGAGCGATCGCCTCATTGATACCTTCGATTTTATATATGACTGGACCATATTTGGTCAAAAATAAAATTTGACCCCACGGGCCACGCCCATTTTTGACCCCGGGGTCACCATTTTAACAACTTTGAAACAGCATTGTACATCGATCATTCCTACCAAGTTTTGTCGAAATCTGGTTGGCGGTTCTTGAGAAGATTTTTGAAGAAGTTGTGCTATTTTTAGACAGCGGCCATCTTGGATTACGTAATGACGTCATTTTAACAATTTTGTAATCCCCCTACCTAAGGACCATGACCATGAAGTTTGGCGACTATAGGACCAATGGTTACCTAGGAGAAGACATTAAAAAATGTTCACGGACGGACACATTGCGGTAACAATAGCTCATATGAGCTTTCGCTCAGGTGAGCTAAAAAGACGGTATGAATTAAATGTTAACTTATGAATCTTATTATTTGCATTTGCTCGATTGAATTTGTCAACTTTTGAACTCGTTTACATAGTACATTGCAATATGTTTCATGAAAAGTGCACATCATACGGATGAGGGTCTCGGAAGTCTTGTGAAATTATTGCTAATAATAACATCGCTATCACTAAGCTAATCCCCTCATTAGCAGCCTTGATAATAAAACAAGTTATTGAATAAAAGAAAAATACTTTCTAATGCATTTGCCTTACAAAGTGAACAAAGTCCTCAATTACCTCGACATTGGGTGGTCGGACGTGGGTCATATGCAAACCATAGCACCATCTATACACACATTGTCGCCAAATATCATTATCAAAATCGGTGAAGCGGCTCACAAGTTGTTGAAAAATGAAAGGTGTTACTAACGTACACAGACTAAAGCTATACCCCCTTTTGCTGATTGGAGCGAGATAACTAGTGATAATTAAAGACGACTTTAGACACACATGACGGTACCTTGAGGAGGGGCTTGCCCGACAGTTCCTTCTCCTCGGTGGTGAGTTTAACTCCGAGTTTCTCCGCCAGCTTCAGGGGCTTCTCGTCCTTCGGGTCGGCATTCTTGCACGTGTCGAACACCTGCAGAACGAAGAGGCGAAAAGTTTAATGTCTCGGAGGGCCAAACTAGGGAAATCGCGATTCCTATAAGGAGGAACGCCCACCGTTAATTTACGCCGTACAAGGAAGCAGACAGATACTACAATATCCAAAGATCCAGATACGGTGGGTGCGTGTGGGCATATTTTACGCACTTATTTTAGCAGAATACGCACCGATTATCAGAAGTGCGAGTACAAAATACTCGCACCAATGTGATTTTTTAATCGAGTAGTGAAAATATTGTAATAATGTTGAAATCCTTGCTGGTTGCAGCTGAAATAAGTGAATTTTGAAATAAGTTTTATACATTTGCAAATGTATAATACTCTTTAGAAACAAAACGTATCGGGAGCCCTGCAATCCAAGTCAAGACAGGTACCACACCATGCGGTGGGAACATGAACATACATGGTAGATGGGAGCGAGCACGTATTTGTTGAATCCTCTCTCCTTCTGGGCGGTGGAGTCTGCGCTCACAGTCTTGCTCCATTTCTTCTGGGCCTCGTTGTAGAAGTTGTCTCCCCATAGCCGCTTCATCATCTTGGGTTCCTCGATCTTGAACTTCTTGGCGTACATCTTCGCAAAGTCTTTCAGGGTGAAGGCCCAGCCGTGAAGCCCTGCCCCAAAACCTACGGTGCCCATCTGGGGGTCCACCTATAGAGGGAAGATATATATTCAGTAACGTCATAAAACAGGCCCAAATATAACCACTGGTACATTGAAATACGACGCCAGATTCCAGACAAATTCCTATTCAACTACTGCAAATGTACAAGAAGCCTCAAAGTCGACCAATCAAAATTCTCGATATCAACAGTGATTAGTATACGACAACCAATCTTTAAAGGTACATGCCCACTCAGTAGGCACAAAATGTTCTTTATATCAAAGAGACAATCATCAGAGACATTTTCTGGCAAAATAAACATTCATTCACCATTACCCCACGTATTGATTGCAGGGTTGGCAATTTCCCGGGAAATAAGAGTATTTCCCAGAACAGCCAGGACAGCGGGAAATACCGGGAAATATGAATCTTGGTGGTCTTTTTAATCCCAAAATGTCGGAAGATGAGTCTCTATATTCACCTATGAGTCTCTATATTCCCCTATATCTACTATGGTTTATATCTATGTAGACTGATAAAATATTCTGCAATAAAAAAAAGAAATAAGTTTATTTAGAGGAAAAAAACATTATTTTCTAGACAATTTTCTTCCCTATATAAAAGTCTATGTAGTATTTGCCAACTGTCTATTTTATTGTATATCAGAACACCCCTCATTACTATAGTAACCTGCCACTAATAAAAGCTGCTTCTGGAATTTTGAGAAAATCCCTGTTGATAACAGGGATAATCCATGTACAGTGTAAGTGTAACTGACATGACCATAAATAATACAGACCACCTGGGTTCTTATTATACAGTATGACACAAAAGGTGTGAGAGAAGGCTGACAATTAACAGCATGTTGTCATCGTCTGATGGTTTATTAAAGTATATTAAAGTCTCATCAATGTACATGCAAATAAGTAGACATTAGTAGGCTTTTGGCTAATTTTAACGATTTTAGGTACTGTACTCATACGTACCATCGTGGCCCATAGTCTGCACGTTAAATAAATGTCATAATAATAATGCAAATAAGTAATGCAAATGCAAAGCATAAAACAACAGTACATTGTCAGTCATATAAGACTTGTAAGAGACTATGTGTATTCACATCATGCATGCTAAGATCATTTATTCTCATTTCTTGATACCGAATATTAGTGTGCGAGAAGGTTGACGATTAACAGCCTAGCTGTTGTCTAAACATAGTCTGATCATGATGACGTTATCCTTGTGAATTGTATCTAGCAGACACTCAGATGCTTCATAAAAAATGAAGAAGTAATTTACAAAAAAATAATACAACCAAAATATAAATGTCATGGTTGTCAAATATTCCACCTGATGAGTACCCCTAGTTGGGAATGAAACAGATCTATACATTGCAATTAACCCCTATATCTAATTATTAAGTTGTTGATTGTTTAATTAACTATTACTGAGCTTAAAACTTAATTTAAATAACTTTAATTATCAAATAATAACATCAAAATTCATATTTCCCGCAACGGGAAATACCCGCCCCCGATATTTACCGGCCAACCCTGATTGACATTATTATACATTTTATATCAGACGTAAATTTCCTCACCGATATCAGGGGCGATAACCGCGTTTCCTGAAAATGTTAACGGACATTACTATTTAGTATCTGTATTTATTTTTTGATGTGCAATGATCATACTATATTATATAATCTGTCAAAAATAATATTTTTTCAGGGGACGCATTTAATTAGTTTAATTAAAAAATATCGCATGCCTCATTTGCATATGAAAATAGCCCGATACCACTGCGCGTCACTCGGTAAAATACATATTACTAAATGATTATATCTGTATAACGGACGCTCGTAATTTTTAGAACTGGTGGAATAGCGACACAATTATATGCTTATTTAATTCCTATAAAGAACATGTGCCTACTGAGTGGGCATGTACCTTTAAAAATAACGGACAGAAAACACAATTTACAATCCGCCAACCAGATAAGTAGTGAAACCACTCCAAGCTGGATACTCTAAATGTTGTAAATCTTAGCCCCCCTTTTCTACTGACCCATTCATAGATGTGGCTGCTTTCCAATCGAGAAAACACACAATCAAGACACATGGGAGGGTTCCATTAGTTTGACACTTCTTCATATAATATGCGACCGAGGCTGGAGAAATGGTTTAATATAGGCTTTGCGACCAGTGTAGATCCAGATCAGCCTGTGCATCCACACAATCTGATCAGGATGTGCACTGTTCGCCATTCCATGATCAATGAAACAAGAGTTATGCTTCTCCAGTCTCAGCCAATATGCATGCCTTCCAATCAGAAAAGGCGCAATCAATACGCACGATACCAATCATGGTCAGGGTGATTTAGACCCTTGAAATAGTATACGACTCCAGCAGCCTATTGTAAAGTATACTTATCTAGCAAAGTATACTTCGAGGAAGAAATTTTCAATTTTAGGATAAATTTATTCTTTTTTTATTATTATACTGAATGCATTACATTATCATGTAAATTCAGTATAATAATTCTGCATACTTTTAATCATCAAATATATGCAGTTGTTAGTTCTATACGACATAATGCATTTCGGGAAAAATAAATGATTACTCCCTCAAAGTATACTTTGCAATGTTGATGAAATAGACTACAGGGATCTAATTTTATATGTTTTACACTTAAATTTACTCTTGATTGATCATTTAATTATGGACACTATTGAAAACCAACCACGGTGTTCGGTTTAGCAAAGGTGTCCTTGGATATCGACCATTACATACCTCAATTTCACCCATGGGGCTGTCGTTGCCCTCGTATGTGGCAATGATGACGTTCACGTTCTCGATGGACCGCTGGAAGGTCTGGTACAGCTCCTCCATGCCACACTGCAGGGTGAGCAGGGCCAGGTCCATCTTGTTCATGAACAACACGGGACGGATTCTCTCAGCGATGGCCTGTCGCAGCACAGTCTCCGTCTGCACAGACACACCTATACACCGGGCAGACAGAAACGTCGGTTAACACTTTCAACACTACATTCCTGTATAGTGGTATTGGCAAAGAGTGTAGATCCAGATGAGCCACCTCATCAGGATCTGCACTCTTTGCAAGTAATTTTCATATTTCTGGGAACAAAAACGTACCCTTTTCATAAATTGAGTCAATGGACTAGTCTGAAAATCATTTTGTGATCATAGGATTGGTTGCAAAATTAACACATCAGTCGATTCCAGTTACTTAGGGGTTTAAGGGTTAAACATTTGATTTTGAGTATGAGAAATAACAGCACTCTCAATTTAGGCAGTGCACAAAAATTCTTGAAATTTTTACAGGAATGGCAAAATTAAACAAGAAATGCGTCTGTCGAATGCGGATGCCACCTGCAGCATATTTGAGAAACTGTGACAAATTGGTTAACCGAAAAGTGTGACGGACGGACAGACAGACGGTCCAAACACTATATGCCACCCGTTTCTTCGAAACCCAGTGGCATAAAAATCTACATTACAAAAATTGATATTTCTACTTCTGTAGGCATTTCCACTGGTCGGGACGAGTGGAATTTTCATGCCGTTTTAGGTTGTGGGCTAGCTGATCTGTATTGAACAGCTTCCAGATCCGCTTCTCTGCTTGCATAAATTGATGATAATAAATTTAATAGAACATAGCACAGCCTATTTTCTTACAAAGAAAATGTATATAGTAAATTGTCACGTTTGTAAGATCGTCCCAAGTATACGTACCAGAGACACAGTCGACAACGACGAGCGCTCCGTCGGTGACGCGGAGAGCAGCGGTCACCTCGGACGAGAAATCAACGTGCCCAGGGGAGTCAATCAGGTTGATCAAGAACTGCGGGAGTTTTTCGGGGCCCTGTGGCTGTTTGATGAACTGCAGATCGTTCGTTGGCAGCTCATAATAGAGCGATATGGCGCTGCAATGATCAACCGCAACATATACGACGGACTGGAGAAATGGGGCTTACAGGATTTCTGACCAGTGTATATCGTAATCAAATAGCACACCTGTAACCTGATAATCTACATTGCTTGTTAGAAGCATGTTGGGCGTTTCATCGATGGAATGGCGATCAGTGCATATGCTGATCCAGGGTTCGTACAGACATGACAGGATACAATTCAAGCACTTTTCAAGTACAATTATTATTTTTTCAAGCACAATATCAATTTCTTTCCGACAGAGTACAATAGGCTTTGTGCCTATCGGGCGCTTCTTTAACCCACTTAAAGCGGCTTATCCAGATACGGTTGAATACATTTTTCCCCATTGTGAAAACGCAGTGTAGCGTTTACGCACGTCGCCATTAACCATTCAGAACGAGGATCATATTGGACCAGTTTAAAACCAGAACCGCGCACGGTTTTGCCGATACGCAGCGGGTTTGCAGATACCACGCATAGTTTAACATGCAGTTTCCAATACCGATCAGCGCTCCACAATTTACACTCGACCCATCGAACATCGAATTTTAGCGATTAACCTTTTTATTTTTTCTATTAAAATTCAAGTACTTTTTAAGCATGAAGGCATTTTTTAAGCACTTTTCAAGTACAAAAATACAATTCAAGCACTTTACAAGCAGATTTTCAGAAAATAAGTACTTTTCATTTATCACTCGAGAATTCAAGTACTTTTCAAATCTGTACGAACCCTGTGATCAGACTGCGAATGCACAGGCTGATCTGGATCTACACGACCCAATTTCACCAGATCAATCATATATGACGATTACTAGACGTGTTTAATTCCAGTCGCTAAGTTAATTCCAAGATCAATGTCAGAGAAATTAACTAGTCAGTATTTAGCCAGTGTACATTATCCAGATCACTTTCCATCATAAAGTCGCGGATTCTTATTCTCATAATCAGTACCGTATTAACCCTATATATTCGACACAAATTGCTTTGGGAAACCAGTATATAAATAGGGGTTTCCCAAAACAAATTGTATCCATATACATTGTTATTGTGATTATACCAGTACGGTCATGTTAACCATAAATATTGACACGCTCAACAGTTGTAGGGAAACCATATAGCTTTATGTGTCTCACCAAATAAATGATGTCCAAATATTTAGGGTTATTACGATAAGTTAAATTTGCCAAGCGCGAACTGCCCGATTTACGAGAATGTGCTAAATGTTTTACCATCATAGAACTCTCAACGGACTGTGCCTATTGCAGCCTAAGTTACTACTGTAAGAGTGTAAGATACACAATTAGGTGCAGAAGGATTGTTTGGGAGTCAATGGCAAGCAAAGCTGTCTTTCAGAAACCTAGAATTTCAGGAAAATCCTATGATCCTTGCATGGAGGATGTCCTGCAGACCACCTGCACAAAAAGTTACCCCTGAAAATACATGTGCCAATACTCACGTGGATTTAATGGTGATACACCGTTCCTGTTCATCTTTCCTGGTATCAGTAAATCTGGTTTCGCCAGCCTTGGCTCCAGCGATGATACCAGCCTTGCTGACCAGCGAGTCGGTCAGCGTCGACTTGCCATGATCAACATGGGCAATTACGGACATGTTACGGATGTTGTACTTCATGTCCATAATGTTCCGAATCTCTTCTACTGTGAAGTTCACCTAAAGAAAAGAATTGATAAAATTGCATTTGTTTTTAAATTTTTGCCAAGAAAAGCCATTGTCAACTAGTTATCACAGGAGTGATCATAATACCCATGCAAACATCGCTTTGATACATGAACATATTTATTATCAGAAATAGCTTGGAATCAAAACTCATGCCCATTTTTTTTTTGGGCACAAAGTCGTGTGGACACCTAAAAAATGGAGGTAGCAGCAGGCGACAGGATTTTAGTTGGTTTACAAAAATGGGAATAAAAGGATAACCAATGTCAACGTATGTATACTTACATGTGCATTATTGGCCAATGAGTGTTTTTAACACGATTGTGAATTGTTACGACTGCTCACGCGTCGGACTGTAGCAAAATGCCAGGACAGATCGGGCTGTTATTGTGATCAATGTTTATATGAATGGGATCTCAGCTCTCACGGATACAGGAAATATAAGACATATCAAATAGTAAAAGTACACCCGTAGAGCCGAGATTTTCTCGGCTCAGCATAAATATATTCTAACTAGGTTAGCTTAGAAAATCTCAGCTCTACAGTTGTTCCGAGTACATAACTCTAATTACATTTCATTACATTGCACTACATAAGAGTTATGACGTAGTTGTATTTGTAAATGTGTGTTTTAAGGCAAGTCGAAATAATGCTGTTTTTATTTGTATGATGTTCAATTTACATATACATAGTGAAGTAAGTTATACTTTATAAACCATATATGCATGTGACAAGTAATAATTCATAAAAATGGTTCTACACAGCAATTTCATGGATAAATTGAGATGTTTACTCTGGATCGCCAGTTCTTCTTACATTGCCCGGTGTCAGTATAGTTTCCTTCCTGCTGATCTATATATAACTTCGAGGGCGTTTCGGACCGTAACAAATTCGTTATGTTCGATTTTTTTGTCCCAAGTTTAAAAACTTAATGATATATTAACAGCGAGCATGCGAAAGGTTCATATATCATAGTGATAAAGAACTTTTGCGTATATGTTGATTACGCATAGTAAAAAATAGCAAGGTTGTCGCGAAACGATTTTGATCCGAGGTTGCTAGTGTCCGAATTGTTAAAATACTATAAATTACTGATCGAGGCCTCGGTATGTCGTAATGAAATTGAAACACTTTATATTTCCAATGCATTTTAAATCTTAATTACATACTTGTACAAATTTAAATTCTGTAGTATGAAAGTGGAGCAAGAAAGGGGTTTAAAGGAGATATAACAAGATTCTGTTTTCGCGATACCCTTGTATTCATCATTTATATATCAAATAAAACAAATTTCACAGTAATACGACCAGAATATGCCGTTCTTTTACGGATTTCATATTCCGGACAGCGAGTTTTTGCAGCTGTCACTGGATGACAAACCCCTTATTGTGCTTACCACTAGGACAGATAAACAAAATGGATTCAACCAATCAGCATAGAATAGGTGTGGCTTCCTTGAATTCAGAATACACCTGTCCCAAAGTCCACTTCCCTATTTGCCTAAATCATCGGATAAGTCGTTTGTTATGCCGAACTATTAATGACCTCCGGCGGCATCTGTTTGACCGTAGCTACACACGCGTCACTGATTATTTCAGCTCAAATTCCATTTTTTTCTGATTCTGGCTCAGGTGTCTGTTTAACCGTGAATTACAACAGAATTCCGCACAGATGGTCATCGCTGACGCAGGCGCGGATACAGAAATAATTGCAGGTCTAGACCTCCGCGAGCTCGATGCGCATCGTAAAGTCTGGAAATTGTTAAATGCCAGATCGATGCAGATGCGATTTCCTGCCACCTAGGCCACGAACAAAGTCATCCAACAACTATTCGAGTATTGTAGATTTTCTTCTCTCTTTTTTTGCCGGGAGCAGCCCCCCCCTCCCCCCTGTATCCGCACCTGCGACGATTGCAATCAACGTAAGTCCCATATCACACATGACATGTGACTGTGTAAACTGTACCTTCGGACATCTGCATAATTTCAGGAAATATATTTACAGAAAATGTAAATAATTATTTTCAGTAAATGACGACAGAAGTTGAAAAAATTGTCATTTTACTTTACTAAAGAAAACTATTCTAGATTTTTCTACATGTATTTATTGAAATTACACAAATGTCCGAAAGTACAAAATCCCATGGCGTTTCATTTGACGCACACCTGTGATTTGACGATGCGATATATATACAAAAAGTCGGCATCACGTTACGCGCGAGCCGTCTCGGGCCTCAAAACTGTGACCCCGATAATTAATATAAATAGATGTCACATGCTAGTCAGGTGTGATCCGTCTCCCGCCATATTGAAGATGTTTTGTTTACTTTCTGCTTCGTGTGAGTGACCTTAGAATTTTGCTAATCAACACTTTATTAGGCGAGTTTTTGATAATATTGTTGTGTCATATTGGAGTATCGTCTATCAATAACAATATAGCAAAGTATGAATTCAATGCCCTGCACGTCTTTTCTATATTTTAGTACGCGAATTGTAAATGCTATTACGCACATTTTTACTATGCAACGTGGTGTAGCGAATAGGACAACCTGTTGCGCTATAAAGCGGAATATGTGCAGTTAGCTCTACAGATGTGTTTTACTATTTCATCCGTCTTATATTTTCTGTATCCGCGAGAGCCGAGACCCCATTAATATAAAATTTGGTCACAATAACAGCCCAATCTGTCCTGGCATTTTGCGACTCAATCCGACGCGCAAGCAGTTGAACTTTAATGCAACACTAAAAACAAATAATGTTTTTGTAAATTATCGCGTGCACCAGAGTAGTTCTATGTGATAGAACGGCTGCAAATCTATTTTTGCAATCTGTTATTCTCTTTATTTGCACACCGTTCTATCCCTAAAGGCCAAAAACCGTTAACAAAGTTCCGCCATGAATCGAGGGCGGAACGTATTTATCAAGTTTTTTAACTATTTTAGCCACAAATTGCTAAACCCATTTGTAATCCTGTTCTAGAAACCTTATTTAACAATATTACTGCTTACCGTGGCAAAATCGGCATGTATTTTGATCTTAAAACATGGATTATAACAGCAAGGTACAAGAAATACAAATCTAGGTCACCCATTTACGAGCTATTTACATATTTTGATCACGTGAAGATAAGGTCATGTGTATTTTGCGAATTATTTAAACGAAATGATTACTACCGTAATTTGAAAATAGGCACTGCCTATCAACGGGCAAAAATATGTGATAACTGTTCATTGTATTACTGTAGGTTTGAAACATATCACATTTTATTCGGATGTATTGGTTGCTTGTTGGTTCTTTCAACAAACACAGCACATGCTGTGGGGCTCCAGATAAGGAATTGGAAAGTTGGTACTTACTGCTACGCTATACTTGTGAACAACTAAATTAGGTATTTAAAATGTCCTCTTTTAAAAAAAAAACCACACACCTCAAATTTTGTTTATTGGGTATTTCAATATGTTTTGTAAAATAATTAATTGATAAAGTTGAAAATAATTTCTAAAGTGAAGTTCCATGCCAACTTTTACTAAAGATGATTTGTAGGTTCAGATTGAGGCAGATAATTGATTGTTTTGCACGCTTTCTTCATATCAATACACTGTAGGCTGATGGGACATGGTACTGTAGTTGTTGTTTTTTCACGTCACGGTGGGTTATCATGACTGGCATACATTGATACATGTACCATGCCAAAGGTTCTGATATAATAACTTCAGAAATACCACAGTACACCCACAGCTATATTTTCATTTGATTACAGTAAAATGTTTCATTTGATTATAAAATAAATATTTGTAAATTCCGCTTACATGGTCAATTTGATTATTTCAATAAATAATAATTTTTATTTTTACAACTTACCACGATCTCTGATGCATGTCTGAATGTTCACAATTGTCAATAGTTTATGATTGTCGTCTTCATACACAAGGAAACTTATTTAGTTAGTTATAATTCACAATAGTTTTTTGACATTTACTGTATGTGTTGAATGCAACCACCATCTTTGCTGGTTCTGCTTGTCTTGGCTCGCGTCTGGTCGGAGCTTTCCTTCTACATAATCTAGCCAATCACTGGCAAAACCTATAAATAGGAGTGCAAACTTGTAAGGCCCTAAAATGTTATCCTATTACTCACCGACGATATTACCCATGGTCCGTTAATCGTTAGATATGATTTGAATGTGATTCTGGCATTATTGAATATTAATATTGGGTGTAAATATGACAATGCCAATATCCCATTACCCTACCTACTTTTTCCCCATTGCGATGTGATTCCCGACCCATGCTTCGTGATCCCCGGCTGTGCGACTCCCCACCCTAACTTCGTGCCCCCCTCCCACCCCCGTTATCTGATCCCCATCCCATCGTCATGAGTCCTAGCTGTTGTGTGTACTCCCTCCCACCCCTGCTGTCTGATTCCCGATCCGTGCATCCCTGCTGTGTGACTCCCCGCCCTAGCTTTGTGACCCTCCCATCCTTGCTGATTGATCCCCCGCTCATTATTCGTGCCCACCTACTGTGTGACTCCCCACCATCGCTTCGTGTCCCCTCCCAGCCCCGCTGAGTGACTCCCACACCCAGTCGTGATTCCCGCTGTATGACTCCAACCATACATTATTCCCCTCCCCCAGCTTCGTGAGTCCCGCTGTGCGACTCCCCACCCTAGCTTCGTGCTCACTCCCACCCTTTATGTATCTGTCTGTGCCAACAGGAAAGCATTTGGACAAGTTTCCTCATGATTGTTTGTAATAATTGTAAAATACATACAGTTTTAAACTAATGTGCATGACAGCCAAGTATATGCATAATTAATTGACAGTCATTGAGTGAAATATGCTGACAGTATGGGTACCTATGTACATCTATTAGTTGCTCAAAATGTTACCCTGATTTACATGTACGATCAGTAGTAGAGCTATAGTGCGGTCCACAGCATTCTCCTGCACAGTAGTCTGGAGCATAATCAGTGTTCAGTTTCCACAACTATATCAGAGGGTGATGGTGTAAATAGGCACACGCGCATAATGAACGGAGCTAATTGTGACCATAGATATTCAGGAAAATGGAGAGAACTTTAACTTTCATATTCCGTAGATTAGCCAATTTACAACATCAGCAATCATATGTACATTCTTTCAACTAATTGGAAAACAAACATATTCCAATTAACACTGAACATTTACGTTCACCACAGGCACCTTTGTTTGTGAATTTGTGATTTTGTTTTCAAGACATAGTCAAGCGATCCATGATAATCAGTGGACATGACTAACAGAAACAAGAAGACATTGCAAGTGCGGTTTTATCGCACCTGTTCAGTTGTGTCACGGACTGTGCTATATTCAGTCAAAATGTGCTCAAAGACCATCAGGGATGGAGAAAATAACTCAATAATTTTCAACAACTTCCGGTATTTTTTTTTACAACCTGCCAAATTGACGATTAATTGCGCAATTAATTGATTGGTCGAAATGGACCAATCAATTATTGTCTTTCGTGTTTCAAGGGTCATATATAGGTTAATCCTACAAACCGCTATATAAGCGCTGTTCGTGCTATGTACCTGGTCAGCTTATTGCAGACTAATACAGTGATCACATCACTTCAGACCTCTCTCTCTCTCTTGCTCACTCGCTCGTACCTGGTAGGTTTCGTCCCCAAACTCGCTCATTATTCGGTCGCAAAATACCTTTTCCACATAATATATTCATTTTTCTCACTCGTGTTACTTGCCCTAACGCATTATATTTTGTGTTGTCTTCTTGTGTAAATAAATTGCTATTGAGCTAAACTATCGACAATTTATATATACGAACGCTTACGGTTTGGTGAAATTATTCTTCCAGAAACGTGTTTATTACGTTTCTGGGTGGATTGTTTCATCCTACTGACTTATCAATAAACCGTCAGCCTTTACGAACCTTACGATTACGGCCTATGGTAGGTCACTAAAAGCGGCCTTGAACAACCGAAGTACTCGTTCCCCCCATCACGCGAACCTACTACAGTACCATTCATACATGCAGCATAACATCATGATAAAGCTACAAATTTGTAAATTTACTTTCATACACCAACGTCGCCCGCTATACATGTAGGTAGTGCCCGTTTCATATTGTTGTTGTTATCTTACTAGTAGCTTTCCACGCGCTTTCATTTAAAATCTAAATGAATTTGTTTCGTTAAAATTTAGATTTTTCTTTTTGTATTTATCCAAAATGGCAGGAGCTGGAAGTTTTGAAGACACCGGTTTCAATTTAAATCATTTATTCTATTAAGATCTACATCTACCAGGAAAGGATACTTCCATTAACACTTCAGATTTATGGTTTTATGAAATAGAGTAAGTTTTGGAGGTGGCAGTGGCATATTTTGAAATGGCAAAAATGCTAATGGGTTTTCATACCGATGAACAAAACTCAGCAACAACACACACAAAGTTGCTGAGATTTTGTCACACAGAACTAGCACCAGAGCAGCCACTCGGCGTAATTGGACAGCTGATTAACGCAGGATTCAAATATAGTTTAACAATGCGGTTGGTTACCTGGAGTGCTGGACTGCTTCAAGCATCAGGTTTTTGTTCATCCCAAGTTACGTTAACGAACTCAAGAGACTGCCATTATAGAAACTTGGGTAATTCATTTATCTTTTAAATACGTTTTCTTATCAAAATGTGGAAGATATGTGTGCTCGAAACTACTAGTACTAGGAGGACCAGTAAACTACATGGCACGTGCACCAATATTGTAATAATACGAATTTGGGACAATCGTATCCGTCTTTTTCAGAGAAAAAAATCGTTTTCAAATGCAATACAATAGTTCATACGGTTAAAATATAAGGATACACATATTTATATACACTATCGTATTCAGTCATTAATTACAATATTTATTTTAAGCCACATGATGTTACGTAACGTCAACACAATTAAAATGCGCATAAACGGCGTCAAGAAATGTGTGGAAAAAACATATAAAGAAGGCACACATCTCAATTAAACCAACACAATTGCAACAATAAAATACTCTTTATTCAAAATATAACATTACAACATTTGGATGAAACGTACCATCTTGGATTGAGTCTTTTTGAACAACCACTGAAAAGTTAGTTGTCCTCTATGGCGGACTCGTAAGGAAAGGACCGGATTCTGTCACGTGAACAGAGATGTGAAATTTTCAGACGGGTTTCCGAATAGTTTCTTGTTATTTCAAATAAATGATAAATTCCTAGGTAACCAGTCTTTAGCCACGTAAGAAAATGCGTATTATTTTATTATGTTATAAATAATATTTAATAAATTTCAATTATATGTATCGAAAAAATTAAATGAAGGAAAGGTAGTCCTACTGAAAAAAATATTTGTTTCAATCAGTTTTAGAATATCCGATATCTGGTCAATTCGTACACATACCATTTCGTATTTAATCAAAGTACTGAAATAACCTATAGACGTATAGTCTGTTTCACGAAAGCTGCCCAAATTTTACGGCCATATAAACAATTCAAAAACAATATTTTTTTCGATAATATTAAATTAAAGGAAAATTTAAGAATGAGCCTTCTTTTTATTTCGTAAAATTCGGTCAAATATTGGTTTTACTGCGAAAAATTGATTTCTCTATGGGAATTTAACATAGGGGAAAAAGAGATAGAGGAGTTGTGGGAGAAGTCAAAAAACGAAAATTTTTGGAAATTGAATCCGAAACCTAGGTAGATAGCTTGGAAATGATCTACCTAAGAAAACAAAAGTTAAATTTTAAAAATCGGTCCAGTATTTCTGAAATTCCAAAAAAAAATCCCCATGTTAAATCCCCATAGACCCGTGAAGATGTCTATGAGGATTTAACATGGGGAAATTTTGTTTTCGCAATAAAATCAATATTTGACCAAATTTTCCTTTAATTTAATATTATCGAAAAGAAATATGGTGTTTGAATTGTTTATATGGCCGTAAAATTTGGGCAGCTTTCGTGAAACAGACTATAGTGATAAAACTACACATCTTGTACTTGGACTTTCTCGAACTGAGAGTAGAGAAAATGAAGTTAATATTGACAGGCCCGTAGCCAGGGGGGGGGTCGGAGCGGTCGGACGACCCCCCCCCCACCCCACCCCCCCCCCCCCCCCCGCCCAGCCTCGAGGTCCACTTTTTTTAGCCTCGAGGTCCACTTATTTAGACCCCCTAGATATCTCAGGCCCCTTCGGCCTTCGAAACGACCCCCCCCCCTTCAAACAGGTCTGGCTACGGGCCTGATTGAGGATAGTTTAAGCATTGCAAGGAGAACCATGTATGCACTGATAAACACGGGATTACACGGCTCGAATGTTATCAATCCAGCTGTGTCATTTAACATTTATCAAAGATATGTGCTTCCCAGGCTTCTATATGGACTTGAAGTACTCCCGTTAAATGCAACACAAACCGCTTCTCTATCAAGATTTCATATTCGTACTCTCAGAAAGCTGCAGTCTCTACCAGATAGAACCGCATCTGGAGCTGTTTACCTACTGATAGGAGCTTTACATATATAAGCAGAAATACATAAGCATCAATTGAGCTTCCTGTACAATAGTATGACCTGTGACAATGAAACTATACAAAACCTAAATGGAAGACAATATAGTGTCTGAAATATTACATGTATACAGTCTTCCCGATATATCGTCTCTAAAAGAGCACTAGCTGTGTCAGCAAATTAAGTTGGAAACTACAAGTTAAACACGCAGTCAACTGCTACTGGACAGAGCACTTAAAGAACGAACTCTCTGACAAAACCACTATGAAATACATCGCGACACCGAAGCTCCAAGTTGGCGCCACTCATCATGTGTGGCAATCCCTACACTCATCTGTAGACGATGTGAGGAAGGGCATCACCAAATATCGTATGATGACTGGCACATACATGCTCCAAGCAACCAAACACAAGTTTAACCAACGATCTGAAGACCCAAGATGTAAATCTTGTGATGGAAAATGGAGACATCGTTCGTATGCTAAATACGTGCCCTGTACTGTTTCGAGCGCGGAAGGAGGAATTCACCAAACTTAAGCAACTGGTGCTATCAATTATCGGCCCAGACAAATGGAAAGCTACATTCATGATAAACTCTATCGATCTCTATTACAAAATTAATCCTGGACTGTAATAATTATAATGATATCATATCAAACGCTGAGGACATCAATGCCATTACTAGAGTGTCAACAGAATTGTGTCATAAACTGCATATACGGACTCTGTCACTGCGACAGTAATCTACATATAAATAAGCTAATCGTATGTACCTATGTTTCTGTATGGACACCTCTACGATGTGATACAAATTAACTAACTGTGTGTATATATTCACAAAGTATACCTGTAAATAAGTTACTGAGTTGAAGGTTCTCAACTAATACACAACCCAGACTTCTTGCATTTTACAAGTGCTAGGCTAATAACATAGAAAGTGCTTGGTGTTCCACTTACTGGAAGGAAATACAGAGGAAATGAAAGAAAGAAAGAAAGAACTGAACATAGGGTACTACAAGAATTCCGCCACAGAAACGGTGTCGCGCCTGAAAATGCCTTGTCGGTACAAAACAATGTTGTAGCAGGATTTTTGTTAAAGTTTCTGCATTACTTTGACATCGCCATGTTTACTTCTGTTTTATGAATGAAATAGTTGGCCCCGGATCGAGTATATTAAAACATACAAATGACGTCATTGGGGAAACCGCTGACAACATTTTCAATATATGGAAAACCAAACTTGTTAGAATTTGTTTTTGTCGTATTTTCAGTACTTGCATTAATATGGGTATTAATCTACGCTGGATGTGTTATACTGTCATTAATTTGTTCCCTGACTGTAATTTATCACTTACTGACTTATTGACCCCCTTCCCTGAACGAAATTGACACTCATGTTGGCGTGTATTGGCCACCATGTTTACACGTGTTTATCCGGTGGAGAGTATTCGGAGGGGAGTTAACTCTGCCGAAAACTATACCTGTTACTAAATTTAGCGATGACCGCACGATTTGTGACGCAAATGGGGGCAAATAACAACTTGAACGCGTAACAAAATAATCCGATGTATTTTTGTACGTAGAACCTCAGTTGTTGATATTGTTCAGTGCAATTAGTTTTTCATAATATTATTTTCAATTAGCAGTTGCAGCTTCAGCAAACATCCTGTGAAAAGCTGCTTGGAATTCACATAGACCAATCCTTATCATGGCAAACCCAGGTAGAAAACATTGTCAACAAATGCAATTCATTATTATATCTTTTGTGCAGAGTAAAAAAGTACCTAACGAAACCTAGCAGACTACTATTCTTTAATTCATACATATTACCACATATCGACTACTGTGCATCTGTTTCGGGAATTTGCAGCATCGAGTCACTCTCTAAACTTCTTGAAGTACAGAAGAAAGCAGCAATAATTATTTTGGATAAACCTGTAGACTACCCCTCAGACAAACTTTTTAAGGCACTTAATTGGATGAAAATAGAAGATCGAATAACATATCAAAAAGCAATTCAAATGTTTAAGTGCATGAATAACTTATGCCCAAATTATCTAAACAATGCATTTAAACAAACAACAGCAATTCATGGGTTAAACTTAAGGTCAACAGATAAAAACAATATGTATATCTACCAAAACCTAACGTTGAACTATACAGGTCAACTTTCGTCTATTCTGGAGCCAACATATGGAATGATCTACCAATGTATGTTAAAACTGCCAAGTCCGTGGAAGATGATTTTAAGAGCAAATACATAGTACATGTTCATACAAGTACTCAACACGAATACCTCTTAATTTAATACTCATGTACGGTTTCATCATATATATAAGAAAATCATACTCATGCGAGTGTTACATTGTGACTCATGTTTACATGTACTTGTATCATTATTATTTGTTAAATATACGTGTACTTGTAGATAGATAGATGATCTCAGGGAAGATTTGCTAGGCCAACTGAGCTTCTTCTATAAATAAAGACGTTACTTACTTACTTGCTTGCTTGCTCGCTCGCTCGCTCGAGCTCGCTCACTCACTCACTCACTCACTCACTTACTTACTTACTTACTTACTTATCCGTTGTGGCCTCTTCGTACTAGAAGTAGTCATGCAGTGACGGCTGGAAAATTGGCTGTCCGGAATATGAAATCCGCAAAAGAACGGCACATAATGGTCGGATTACTGTGATCTTTTTTCATTTGATATACAAATGATGAATACAGAAGCGTATCGCGAAAACAGAACCTGGTTATATCTGATCGAGTCTACTAGCTGTCACTGTCTCGTTACGGAGATCATTCCAAATGTTTATTACTTTCTGGGAGAATGAATGAAGGCGTATATCAAGTCGAAACTGAATTTTCTTTAGATTTTTTAGTGTACTCTTGTTCTTGTGTCAGAGAGTTCAGTTTGAATAGTTGCTATCAGTCTGCTTTGTCTACCGCATTACCATATGTGATATTTTCCTACGGTACTGTTGTATAGTTATTCCTATATACGTCCTTTATCATTTGGGTCTAACATTTATTTTTGACGTTTCTTCAATTATTAATTGTATTGCTCGTTTCTGTACATTCTTTATTAATATACAGTCATTATTTGTACATTACCAACCATACATGTGTGGCTGTGACTGGATAAATGGGACCTATCGGTTTTGCGACCAGTGTATATCCAGATCAGCCTGTGCATGCTCAACGTCTGTCAGGATCTACACTGTTCGCCATTCCATCAATGAATCGCATGTCATGCTTCTAACAAGCAATATGGATCGCTATCAGGCTACATGATTGTGCTATTTGATCAGCAGTGACACTGGTCACAAAACCCATAAGCCCCATTTATCGAGCCACAGCCACATTTGAAGCATATTCTAGGTGCGGTCTGACTAAGGATTTATATAAGTTGAGGAACACTACTTAATCTATGTGTTGAAATGTTCCCCTGATTACTCTGAGCATTCTGTTAGCCTTTTACACCGAGTGTTGTCTATGTGATGACTAATTTAGTATATTTTCTACTAATAGTCTTAGATTAATACTTTTTTCGTGGACTGTCTGTATTTCACCATTAGGTATAATAAACATAATTTGGGTACACTGTTTTTCTTCATTGTAAATTTTGTAACATTGAATTTTAATTGTCATTTTCTGACCATCTTATTAATGAGTCAGTGTCACCCTTGAACAAATCTGCAAATATGTTCACATTCTTTTCAGATACGTCTGGGAGGTCATTGATATAAATTAGAAATAGTGTTCGTGCTATGTCAATGCCATGTGTGGTCTCACGTGTTACCCGCGTCCATTCAGACGGTTCTCCGTTTACTGATGCTGGTTGCTTCGTGTTGTCTAATAGATCCTTAATAGTTATTTTCTGTACTTTACAATTTATCCCATGAACTTCCAGCTGTTTTAAATGTTCGTTGATGTGGAAAATTATCAAACGCTTTTTGAAAATCAAAGAACACAGCATCTACATTAATATTGTTTTGGTTGTCCCGTTCTTCCGTCCATTTATCACAAACATTATAATAACTGTGTAACGCACTATAATCCTTTTATAAAACTATGCTGGTGCTTTGTAAACAAATGTTTTTTTTCTTTAAGTATCTTTAGTCTACCTATATTCACCTTTTCAGGTATTTTACATGTGACTGATGTTAAGCTAATTGACCTGCAGTTCTCTGCTTTGTACTTTGGACCCTTTTTTATAAAATGCAATGACACTTGCTGATTTCCAACTTTCAGGGACTTTTCCTTCATCGAGTGATTTGCTAAAGATACACGTAATTGGAGCAAGTCACATTTATGTAGTTTCTATCAGGAGTTTTGGGTGTATGTTGTCAGAGTCTTGTGACTTTCCAGATTTAGTTTCCCCATATATCTTCTAATAATTTCCAATAACCTCCGAAAGGAAGCACATTTAATACACATTGTTTGAACGTTACTATTTTTATTAAATTTTCGACCACATGGTATTTATCAAAATAGTGTGAAAATGTATCGGCAGTCCAATGTGACGTCCCTAGTGTAGCAGTAAACTGGATGTTATGAGCCGGACGTCATGACGTCGCGCGAGCCTGGACTGTGTGTCGGATCGCGGGATCATGATGCACAAGTGATGCATCGTGGTTTTGTGGTTTGACGTAAGGCCTTGGCTCGCGCGACGTCATGACGTCCGGCTCATAACATCCGGGTTACTGCTGCACTATGGACGTCACATAGGACTGCCGATACATTTTCATATTATTTTGATAAAGACCATGTGGTCGAAAATTTAATAAAAAGGGTGACTTTAAAACAATGTATCTTCTAATAATTCCAGCACAAAAATATTTACACAATTCCCTGACATTTGATTGGCCCGTAGCACGTCTCTGTCCAAAATTTATATCCCAGTAAACTCCCACGCCGAACTACTTTCCGTAACCGTGAGGCGCAGTTAAAATAATTCTTAATAAAACGGAAAATAAACACATGTTCTTGATGAATTTATTTCAAATGCTGGAATTATAAGGAATGATCGAATGGCCTTTTTGTTGAATTTATCGGGGATATAAACTTGGAAAAGTCGCGGGAATACTGGACGAGACCTTCTGGCCTTCGTCCACAGTAACCCCGATAAATTCCACAAAAAGGCCATTCATTCCTATAATATCTTCTTCATTTGTGTTTATACGACTCGTATTAGTAAGTGTTGTATCATATCTTCTATTTTCAAGGTCAGCTATATTATATGTACTTTCTTTTGTGTATACACTTATAATTTCAGCCCGTTGTTCGTTATCTGTTATCATTTCTCTTTCGTCATTCTTCAAGCTGCCAAATAGGTCTGTGTCTTTGACTTCACATACTTCGAGAAGATCTTTTTATTAATTTATTTTAATGTTTTTAGCCAATCACTTTTTATATTCAATCTTTGCGTTTCTTATTTCAATGCCATGTCAATGGCAATATTATATTGTATTTTGCTTTCTTCTTTTAATATTTATATACTTCACCAATCTTCTCTTGTTTAAACTGTTTCCACTACTTCTTTCGTCATCACGGGGTGTAAAATATTCGTTCGGATGTCTTATACACCGGTATGTTAGCTTGGTTTCATTGACATTATCGGCAAACCATTCTCATGGTTCATTTGTGGACGTCTCTAACCCGATACCTTCTTCCCACCTCATGGGTTCTTCCCACCTATGACATGCTCGCATGTTCGCATTAATTGTTATATACAATGTAGTCGTCTTTGTAATAGTTTTTCATTACTTTTTTCTTGAGTGAGATGTTTATATACAGTTTTAACATACATTTTAAAATTAAATGATCACGTTTACCCAAGGGCGCTATAGGTATTCTATAGTTTCAATTATATTTTCTTCATTTGTGTAGATCAAGTCTAAAATAGAGTCTCTTTCTTCATCTCATTATATTTATATTATTTGTGTGTCACAGTTTCGTAATGTTTCTGTTATGACAATGTTGTGTCTTCTGCTGAGTAGTTTAATTGTAGTTCATCTAATTTGTTTGTAAAAATTTCTGCATTGGTGTATTCTATTTTTAAATTTTAAGAGATATTCATTTGGTTAAGTAAGCTGCCACAGTATGCTGTATTATTACTCTCTACACTAGTACTACCATGTTGTTCCTAATTCATATCGTGATGATTTCGATGTTGCAAGTTTATGTTAATATTCTGTTCGTCTGAGTTAGCATGTGATGTGTTTAAATTGGCATTTACTGGAGACCCTGAAGAACATTGCTTGTAAATAAACCACTAATATTCACGCTATTTACTATTTGATGCTTGTTGCAATCTGTTGTCAGTTGTGTTGATATTTTCGCTTCGCTCTTTTAACCTAGCTTTATTTGCTTTTCATGTTACATCATTTACATAATTAAGCTAAGGGTTCCTGACGTTTTTTCCTTGATGAATCTTGCATTATCAAGACTATTTTTGTTCGCGCCCGCTTGCGGAAAGCGCGATATAGTCGGCACTTTGGCGTACGTACGTGTGTCCGGTTAAAGTTTTTGGTTAAGTTGTTTGGTTAAGTTTTTTGGTTAAAGTTTTTGGTTAAGTTCTTTGGTTAAAGTTTTTGGTTAAGTTTTTTGGTTAAGTTTTTTGGTTAAAGTTTTTGGTTAAAGTTTTTCGTTATACTATATCTCTGCAACTGCTTTGCCCATTACCTTGAAACTTCACATGGGTGTTTATCATCTTCTATATTTTTCATTCTTCTACCCCCTCCCGTGCGGCCCCTGTGCCCAATGTCAAGGTCAAATTACTTTGAAGTTTTTGGTTAAGTTTTTTGGTTAAAGTTTTTGGTTAAGTTTTTTGGTTAAGTTTTTTGGTTAAAGTTTTTCGTTATACTATATCTCTGCAACTGCTTTGCCCATTACCTTCAAACTTCATATGGGTGTTTATCATCATCTATATTTGCATTCTACCCCCATCCCGTGCGGCCCCTGTGCCCAATGTCAAGGTCAAATTACTTTGAAGTTTTTGGTTAAGTTCTTTGGTTAAAGTTTTTGGTTAAGTTTTTTGGTTAAGTTTTTTGGTTAAATTAAAGTTTTTGGTTCAGTTTTTTGGTTAAGTTTTTTGGTTAAAGTTTTTCGTTATACTATATCTCTGCAACTGTTTGCCCATTACCTTGAAACTTCACATGGGTGTTTATCATCATCTATATTTTCATTCTACCCCCCTCCCGTGCGGCCCCTGTGCCCAATGTCAAGGTCAAATTACTTTGAAGTTTTTGGTTAAGTTTTTTGGTTAATGTTTTTGGTTAAGTTTTTTGGTTAAGTTTTTTGGTTAAAGTTTTTGGCTAAGATTTTTGGTTAAAGTTTTTCGTTATACTATATCTTTGTAACTGCTTTGCCCATTACCTTGAAACTTCACATGGGTGTTTATCATCATCTATATTTTCATTCTACCCCCGTGCGGCCCCTGTGCCCAATGTCAAGGTCAAATTACTTTGAAGTTTTTGGTTAAAGTTTGTTTCGCGCCCGCTTGCGGAAAGCGTGATACAGTCGGCATTTTGGCGTACGTACGTACGTACGTACGTACGTGTGTGTCCGGTTAGAGTTTTTGGTTAAGTTTTTAGGTTAAAGTTTTTCGTTATACTATATCTTTTTTTTTAGTGTCCATGCCTCGCCACAAGGCGCGACATGCAGGCCGCGGCCATCTAGTTTTAAAGTGTGTTTTGTTCTCAAGTGCGGTTATAAGGGACACGACACGCTCCTTATTTGACTATACCTATCCTAAATGCATGCTTTATTTGAACATTATCCATTTCTATACTAGTGCAGCATTATTTAAACGGAAGTTTTTTATTGATATAAAATAAAAAAAGTTAACTAATTTGAATATAGAGTTTTAGTGGCTTGTAACCTATTTATTTTCGTGGTGCGGTACCTTGTATTCGAGGCTGGTTTGTTTTCATTTTATCAGAATTTATTTTATTAATATCTGCTTCTAATTTTGTAGACGTTGATCTTATTTTTGTTAATAAGTGTTACTGTTTTTTGAAATAATAATAATTTAGCTAGATACATTGTGATATCACCAGTTTCCTTCATCTGTGGTAGTGTTGTTTTCATTCTCCCATGTTGAGCACCTTCATATTTCATCATACACATGTTCTGCTCCTCTATCTTACTTCGTACAACTTCCTTTTTCGTTTCGCTTACTTGATCTTTGACCGTTGTAGATATATTTATGTTTATTCTGTCGATTTTATCCTCCAGTGTGAGCATTCTGGTTTCACTTTGCTGGAATAATGTCTGAAATGATGATTTAAGATTACGATTTCATGAATTACAGGTCCATTTGTGTCTGGATCTTCATTTATTGTTTCATGTAGTGCGCTGGGTATGTGTGTACACTTAAAACAGAAACCTAAGTCACATACACAACACAAGTAATGTTGATAGTGTAACTTCGCACAGTGTACATTGCTCGCTTCACATTCGTGCTATTATGGTATTCTGTCTATTTATGTCTGGTGCTGGTGTACGCTGGTATGTGTTCATTGTACTTGATCAATTACCGAATTGTTTTGTTTCTGTCGATTCAAAGTCATTTACGTCATTACATGATGTAATCAATTTAATAGCTGTCGATCTGTAGCACTACGACAATTCCAACTTCCACAGTCTGACTGTGTACACTTTTAAAATTTAGTGAGTTCGGGGTATATGTGGCGAGCCAGCCAGTGTTTATACATACTTTCACACCTATTTTTGTAGTTAAGCTATTTTCTGGGGTGTGTGGCAAGACAGTGCCTACATTTTCATGCTATTACAAATACTGTATTGTTGTTGTTGTTGTTTTTAGTGTTTTCGGGAAGGGGGGTGTGTGGCGGTGGCAAGCCAGTGCTTACATTCATTCACAACCGTATCTGCATATGTTTATCTACCTTTATATGTGTTCTGTATGGTGGAATATTTCTGCCATCTACATAACGTGATAACGTGATAGCTAAGTCGTCCTACTACACCTTATAATACATATTAACTACATAATTATCGCGTCGAGACGTCTTACTAACTGGTCAAGACGAGATCAATTGGACGCGGCAATTATCACCAAATCTTGTCAAAGACTTGATATTGTCTTCAGATTTTCAGATTTTCTCGTCGAATAAAGACAATAAGACAGTTTATCACGTCGTGACACGTTAGTAAGACGTCCAGACGGGATAAGTATCTCGTCAGGATGACATACTAACCGACGAAGACCAGATAAAACGTAATACAATGATGGCACTATATATAGTGGACAGTATCACGTTTTTGACGACATTTCGTTTTATTTATCTCGTCCTGACGGGATAATATCTGGTTAAGACGACCTATAAGGCATATTAAGACGAGTTAGCTATCACGTTATCGTGTTATGTAGATGACATACGTATGCAACCTCTGCTCGCATTCATCTTGTATAATGTGTCTGTTGCCAGCACTCGATGTTCATTCCCATATTTACATTTTTCATTTACACTTCGATGCATATTTAGATCTAGAATTAAAGATGCGAATTAGAGAAATATAGGTACGAACTTAACCCCGCCCGCCCCCCCCCCCCCCCCCCCCCCCCACCCCCCCCCTTCCCATTTCATTAACCATTTTATATTGATGTATTTGGTGCCAGTCTGAGATTTTGTATGTGTTTTAACTTTTAATATTTTACTGATGATCTAAGATGAATGTTATAAGTTAACGGAACTGTGTCTGCCAGTTAGAAGATATCTCAGATATTCAATATATGATGTTGTTGTTTTATTTTTCACTAAATATTTATAGTATATGACATATATCAACATGATCAACATGATATATATCAACATAACGCAGACGTTTTACATTATATTCTACTATATACTATCATAGCCGTTGATAAACAGGGGAGAAAAAAATGGTTATGAAATTTCTCTATTGTTGTACAAAAGAAATACAATTTGTGAAACATAACGTTTTTAGTTGAACAATGATACACTATGCTTAGTGAAAATAATATAAATTAAATAAAATTAAAAAGGACACCCTATGATACAATCGTAACTCTTATAGACTCGACATCGTTTGAATCAATGAAAACAATGATTGCCCTTGCACCATATGATAAGAGCGTAGTTATTTCTTTTGTTACACATACTCGATGTAGCGCGAATATTTGGGGAACATGGTTGCAAGAACGCCCTGCACCATTAAGGATAATTGCTTTGTAAATGGGATGGGATATATGTTTGACATGTGTGTGAACACATTCTCGTGTTAGTGTATTCTACATGGAGTTGCGATCTCGGCCATCTTAGTATATACATGGCATCGGCCAGTTTCACTTGTTGTATCGTTTGGCACATACAATAAAACTATGACACATAAACTAATAAAATGTGGTACAACAGGTGGCAAGGATAATGATTTAATTACAACGTGCTATCAGCTATATCATGCCAATGTATACACCATGATTGATACATTGGTTATATACATTTTGTCATTTCCAAAAATCTTTAATGACCATATTATACTGTTTATCCCGTCAACTATGTCGCTACTAGACGTGAAAAGCAGGTACGTGTATTTTTTCTCGTTCACGTCTAGTAGATACGTCATTATGTATGACGTTACGTCATAATGTGAATGACGTAACACGATAATCTTGTTGCTTCAGAAGACAAACTTATGAGGCCACAAATGCATTTTTAGAGACATTTGAACAACTTTGATGTGGTTAACGGGATAAATAGAATATTATTATAGTGTCATGAACGTGAATAAATATCTGACTCGGCTCGAAATCAGGATGTGCTCGGCAAGCCTCGCCCATCCTGATTTCTCAGCCTCGACAGATATTTATTCACGTTCATGACACTATACTAATATTCTCTATGTAAAGTATCAGGTCGCTCTGTACTCAGCTAATTTTAGAACTACAATGGAAACTCTCTTGAACCGGAAACAAAGAAAAGAAAGTCAGTTGTTCTTAACTTCGATAGAGTTCATTGTCATTTATCCCCGATGACAATGTATGTTCACGATTGCAAAGCTCATATGCGTGTCTTGAAGTAGTCATCTGTCTGTTTCACGGTGGAATATCTCTATAACGGACACCCTGGCAATCAATATTCCTTATTGCACTACATACAGAATACATGAAAAAACAACTGTGTATACATGCAAGATACCCTATATAACAGTGTACTATAGATAGCATGTGTAGAGATTTCTGTGTTTTCAACAATGGGCACATTTGTGTATTTACTCGGGCTACATATAATTGATAGGACGATGTAACTAATTATTTTAAAAATATGTTGCACTAGATTGTATTACTTTATCTGTCAAATTCAGAGCTGTCTGTGTCAAATACTACAAGAGGTGAAACTGGCCGATAGCTTGTCCGTGCAACGATGGCTCTGATGGAAACACAATGCACATTATTATATTACACACTAAGAAGAACGGGATCAGGGGCCCGTTTCAATAAACTTCTTACGCTACGAACTTTCTTACGTCTACAATACTTTTCGTACGAACTTTTTACGTGCGTTTCACTAACATATTCGTGCGAGATTTCTTAAGTTACGAACTTCTTAAGAATTCTCCAGTATTGGAAATCCATCAAGCCCTTTGAATGTAAACTTCCGGTCTGATTTTGACAACCAGACGACAGCTGTCAAATCAACTTCCTTAGTCCAGCATGTTGACAACCAGGAAAGTGCATTGGACTGACACTGAGTAGCCCATCCACGGCGCACAGGGTGTTCGGAATCATGGCCACACTGTTACGTGCACGTGTAAAGGGCTTTTTTTTCCAGTTGGCCAGGTCTTGTTCCTCGGTTGGAAAAGTGATGTTGTCCAGTCGATTATTGATGATGGCTGAGACAACATCATTAATACACTGAAAAACCGAACTCCTAGAAACACCGTGGATGTCACCAGCCTCGGAGTAGAACTCACCCTTCGCCAGGTAGCGCAGGGTAACCAATGTCTGCACAGTTTCAAGTGCTTGAGTCTTTGATGATCTCATATGTGATTTGTATTTGCTTTAGCTTGTACTATATACTATACGGGTCATGGAGTTGCTATATTGGCCATCTTAGTAGATGCGATCCATCAGTAAGTTTTACCTTTTGTGGCGTTTGAAACATACCACAAATAATTTGACATACCCATAAATACAAGTTTGTGCAACGTCCTATTGGTTGTTTTCATCACACTTATATACAAAGTCTGATTTCCTATTAATGTTAGGGGAAGGGGCCAAGTGGCTTTGGTGTGGTATGGACCTGGAACCAGGTCGGGTTATTCTAATTTCAGGGCTCAATATATACTGAGCAAAACTAGAAACGTCCCTCCATGTTTAAGGAAAGATTCATCAAAAACCAAAAGGGTTACTTTTAAAAATCAAAATGGAAAAACAAGTTCATTCATTTCTGTATCAAAGCCAATAAATTGCATTTGGATATCTTGTTAAATATTCGAGAGATAACCGGCCAAGGGCGGTAGGGGTCAAAATCAAAAATCACAAAAACTCAGAAATGTGTTACTTAATGTTTAGAGATGGAATTTCAATAAGTAATGTGGCAAATTCAGTAAATCTCGTTAGTACCGAGTGTGGCCACCATTTGCATGAATGCATGCAATGATCCTACGCCGCATCGACGTGACGTAACGCAATACTAGTGCGTTGGGCAAATTCCTCCATTCCCGTTGTAACGCCCGTGTAAGATCGCGAACATTGTCAATCTGATGGTTAGCTCGTGCTTTGCGGCCCAGCTCATCCCATATGTGCTCAATGGGATTGAGATCCGGGGAGACCGCTGGCCATGGCATGACGTCGACGTTGTTTTGCTGTAAGTATTGAGTGGTGACCCTGGCTACGTGAGGGCGGGCATTGTCGTGCATCAATGTCACACCAGGACCATGCTGACGGATAAATGGTAAGGCATGTGCATTTAGCACATCTGCAACATAACGTTGTGCATTGATGTTGCCCTGTACAACAACCAAATCTGTCTTCCGGTTTCCCATGATCCCACCCCAGACCGACCATTACGCTCCCTCCCCCAAACCTGTTCTTCTCAACAATGCAAACAATCGGTGAATCTTTCATTTTTACGTGCCCTGTAATAAACCCGTAATCCCATAATCTTCCGTCAGCATGACTAACTGTGAACCGAGATTCATCGGTGAACAAAACTCGGTTCCAGTCAGCCCTTCTCCGGTTCAGATGACGTCGCGCCCATAACAGTCTGGCAGCACGGTGACGTTGTGTCATTATCTGACCAGTGTACGGGCGGCGTGCCCGGATTGGTTGGGCGTTACGACGTAACCGGTTGCGAATGGTCTGCCCTGAGACACCGTATCGCCTAGCAGTGAACTGTGGCTGCCAATCGACGTTGACGTAAGTGCGTCAACGTAATGTAACGATCGGCTCTAGCCGTCGTTACACGAGGCCTACCAGGTCGCTGCCGGTCGTGAACAGCCCCAGTCTGCTGGTACCGGGCTGCAAGACGATTAATCGTCTTCCGACAGCAAACCAAAACCGAGGCGCGACCGCCCTGGCGGCCATCCCACCCGCAAGCATCCCAATTGCCTGATTTCGCTCGTTTTCGGAAAGCCGTGGCATATCGAAAACAGTGAAAAATTAAAAAAGTTTTTTAATTTTCCGAATAGCCCCTATCGCATGAATGGTACGACATGAACTGAATCACCTTATCGATGACAAGTATAGCGTGCACGTGCAAAAAGTGGAAATCAACGTTCCGGTCACTGGCCGCTATGTAAACCGTGTGTATCGGCTAAACTCTACACGATCGTATTCTGAACATCGCCACGGTTTAAAATACATGTACTTTGAACATGTGGTACATACATAGACAGATGTTTTCGATGTAATTATTCCGTTCTTATTTTGGGATCCCCACCCCCAATGCAGCAGGTTGAATACGGGATCGAACCAGTTGGTCAGGTCTTACATGACCTCAACCTGTTGTATAGCTTTCTGGCATACTATTTATAGCACGATGTTGTCATATCTGTCTATAATGTATTGCACCTCATTGTAATACTGTTTCTGTCATATTATTTGCTGTATGTGTCAAACGGCGGTCGAAGTGTGAAACTGCAAGATTGCTGTACATACACAGATGGCGGAGATGGCAACTCGATGTACCATATAGTATACAGTAACAAAACAAATGTTGTTTTCTGAAAATGTTCTGGAAATGGCTGAGAACATTAGACGGACATGGGTAATATTCCTAATATGACAACACATTACATATATTACTTTTGAAAGTTATTTGATTTGTGTTGTCATTCATTTCACCCCTACACCACACTACAATTATAGTGAATCACTCCACCTTAAACCACATTATATCAGGCTGCATTTGCTGGCTAACTGATCAGAAGGTAAAACTATAGTGAGTAACTACACTATATAAACCACAGTATATCAGGCTGCATTTGTTGGGATAATTAACTGATAAGCATCTACAATTTTAAGTCACGTTGTATCAGGTTGCATTTGTTGTGCTAACTGATCAACAGTTTACAATTTAGTGAGTAACTACTCCATAAGCCACGTTATATATCAGGCTGCATTTGTTGGGCTAATTGATTAATAGCTATAAGTATAGTGAGTCACTACTCTATAAGCCACGTTATATCAAGCTGCATATGCTGGATAACTGATCAGCAGGTACAAGTATAGTGAGTCACTATTATATAAGCCACGATATATCAGGCTGCATTTGCTGGCTAACTGATCAACAGCTACAAGTATAGTGAGTCACTACTATACAAGCCACGTTATATCTGGGTTGCATTTGCTGGCTAACTGATAAGCAGCTAAAGCTAGATAATCCGGTCTGTCTACGCACTTAGGGCCCCTATAAGTGATTTGAGAAACTTACAAAAACTTCCAAAAAATAAACAGACGAACAGACAGACGGTCAGACAAAAAGTTAAAAAAATAAACACACGAACAGACAGACGGACAGACAAAAACTTTAAAAAAAAATAAACACACGAACAGACAGACGGTCAGACAAAAACTTAAACAAAAATAAACACACGAACAGACAGACGGACAGACAAAAACTTAAAAAAAATAAACACATGAACAGACAGACGGTCAGACAAAAACGTAAAACAAAATAAACACACGAACGGACGTACGATCAGTCGTGAGGGTAATTGTATTAATGCGGAAGAATGTATCGTTACTAAGTAATGCCAAAAATAAACGGACAGACAGACAAACGGAAGGATAGGGCGAAACCTATAGGGCGAAATATGCACCGTCGATTTGACGGGGATGTTATCCATGCCATGGAATACATGTATGGCGACCGTGACACTTGCGCTAAAAAGTCTTCGTACGACAGCCCAATACCTATCGCAGACTTACGAGGAAAGTTACGAACTTCGCAAGAAAGTTCGCACGAAATTGACGTTAGTGAAACGGTAAAATGCGCCTAAGAAGTTCGTACAATAATTTCTTATTGTAAGAAGTTTAGTGAAACGGGCCCCTGATACACTTATACAAATATTCAATCACATTTACGAAACTCAGGGATTACTAGATAATACTAATCATGCTAATAGTAATCATAACTATATAGTAATAATAATAATAATAATTATTATTAATAACAATAATAATAATCAAATATTTCTTCACTTCTATATGATCCGTTGTTGTATTAATCCTCAACCGAATGAGTACCCTCCCTTGGCTTCAGAGACTGCAGATGGCAGCACTCCAAGAAGTCATTTCTGAGAATGTCTGCTCTCCAAGAAACATGGAACTGTTGGGAGAATTGAAGCTGAAACACCATACTGTTTGATCACAGTGAGACATTTCTGCGTGTATTTCGTTCCGTCGATAATGCCGCCATTGAATAAATGTTTTTTTGTCAATTAGCTGTCAGAAACATTGAAGAAGGCCATGTTTACATTTTTGAGTCGTAGCCCATTTCTCACCATGTTCACGTTGTGTGGACACCGGTCGATATTTCAGATAATCGAAGCATCACAATGATTTCCTATTCAGTGGCTTCCATTTTCATATGTTATTCTTACTCTTTGTTGAAAGGTTAGGCTGATAGTGTTATTTGATTGACCTTTACGCAATAAGCCTAAAAGTTGTCCCCCTTGCAAATTATTGGTTCGGTCCAAGGACCAAAGATAGTCATTCACGAGGACCAAAGATCGTCATTCACCAGTCTACCGGTACTGTATACAAATATTTAGCAACAGCCTATAGGCATTAGGTTGCACTATATTGCTACACCACAGTCAACGTAGTTCTGTGTACACACCTCTAATTACATTTCATTAGACATTACACTGCATTACATCTTCTTTTATAGTAATTGCAAGCAGTCGTTTACCGACTATTATGGCAATGCGTTACATACGAGTTATGACGGACTCACGGAGTAGTCTTTCCAAATGTGCGTTTGAAGCGTTCTTTGTTTACTTCGTGGAGAGTGACCTAAGAATTTTGATATTACACACTTTATTAGGTAAATTATGGTAATATTTTGGTGCCATATTGTATAATTTTCTCTAAATTTATAACAATATAGCGAAGTATGAATGTCAACACCCTGCAGGTTTTTTCTATTCATCAGTTTATCATCTGGGTACTTTAATCGGTAACTGAAGATATCCGAAAGTTATTTCATTTCCGGTCGTTCTAAATCGACTGCGTTATACACAAATGTTCAGGGCCTGAAAATAGCACTGGACCTGCAAATTTTAAAGTCGGACCTTTGTATTTTACAAGCAACAAGTCTGCCGGACCTGTGATAAAGTTGAAATTGCTATCATCATTCAGTGGCGATGCTAAGTCCATTCTGATTATTGTCTTATAAGATAATTGATGGTGACTCATTCGAGTATTTACACATGTTGTGAGTCATTTCCCATAAAACAGACACATATTTCTACCGTTTTTCTAGCGATTATCCTCTCGGACCTTCCAATAAATTCCTTGGACCTTTCACTTTTTTCCTTGTTAGGTCCCGGACCTACTGGTAAAAGCTGCTATTTTCAGGCCCTGACGTTATACAACAGGTACCAACAATAACATGTAAATCCAGCTGAAAGCATGCGTAGCTTGAGGCTACAACAGCCACAACATGAAGGACAGAGACCACTGCTTCTCACTGTTCAGACATGAAAACTTTTTATCGCCAACTTTTTATTTTTATCAACCAATGGGAAAGTGGCGATCGCCAGCAGAATCCCTGAGTCACTGACCCCAGCCCCGACCTACCTGCTATCAAATCCAGAAGTAACAATCCAGTAATTAAAATAAACATAATGGAAATATAAGTTAATTTTCAATAGTAATAATGGCCACCGCCGGTTACCGTGAGATAATTGCCGGCCGATACAAACACACGACCTTAAAAAAAAGTGACAGGTGCTGCAATCAAGAAAATGGAGGACTATTTATTGGTATCTTTGACAGAATCAGGAAAATGAGGAGTTAAATTGTTATCTTTTTTTAACAAAATGTTGACATAATGTCTTCGACATTTCGTACATTGATTCTGCAATGCTTTGCAGATATTTGTCAGTTGAGAATACTTGTGTTGACAATTTTGAGATTCCATAATCATTTACACGTGTGTGTAGCTACGCTCAAACGGATGCCGGCAGATGTCATTAATAATGCGGCAGGTGTACTCTAAAATCAACAAAGCCACACATATTCTATGCTGATTTGTTGAATCCACTTTTTGTCGCGCCCGCTTGCGGAAAGCGCGATATAGTCGGCACTTTGGCGTACGTACGTACGTGTGTCCGGTTAAAGTTTTTGGTTAAGTTCTTTGGTTAAAGTTTTTGGTTAAGTTTTTTGGTTAAAGTTTTTGGTTAAACTATATCTCTGCAACTGCTTTGCCCATTACCTTGAAACTTCACATGGGTCTTTATCATCATCTATGTTTTCATTCTACCCCCCTCCTGTGCGGCCCCTGTGCCCAATGTCAAGGTCAAATTACTTTGAAGTTTTTGGTTAAGTTCTTTGGTTAAGTTTTTGGTTAAGTTTTGTGGTTAAAGTTTTTGGTTTAGTTCTTTGGTTCTTTTGTAAGCGATATAGTCGGCACTTTGGCGTACGTACGTACGTGTGTCTGGTTAAAGTTTTTGGTTAAAGTTTTTGTTTTAGTTCTTTTGTAACAAATGGTTTTTATTTTGCGCTCCCGCTTGCGGAAAGCGCGATATGTCCACTTTAAGTAGTACGTAGTCCGGTTAAAGTTTTTGGTTAAGTTGTTTGGTTAAGTTTTTGGTTAAGTTTTTGGTTAAGTTCTTGATTAAAGTTTTTTGGTTAAGTTTTTGGTTTCAAGTTTTTGGTTAATTTTTCGTTATACGAACTCTGCAATGCTTTGCCCTTACTTGGAAACTTACATGGGTGTTTATCATCTCTATATTTTTCATACCCCCCTCCCGTGTGGCCACGTAATGTCAAGGTCAATTACTTTGAAAGTTTTTGGTTAAGTTTTTTTGGTTAAAGTTTTTCGTATATATCTCTGTAATGCTTTGCCCATTACCTTGAAACTTCATAGGGTGTTAGCATCTTATATTTTCACTTAAACCCCCCTCCCGTCGGCCCCTTTTTTGTGCCCAATGTTAAGTCAAATTACTTTGAAGTTTTTGGTTAAGTTTTTCTTTGATTAAAGTTTTTTGGTTAAGTTTTTTGGTTCAAGTTTTTGGTTAAAGTTTTTGTATCTATATCTCTGCAATCTGCTTTGCCCATTACCTTGAAACTTCCACATGGGTGTTTATCATCATCTATATTACTATTTTACCCCCCCTCTGTGTGGCCACTGTGCCCAATGTCAAGGTCAAATTACTTTGAAGTTTTTGGTTAAAGTTTTTCGTTATACTATATCTCTGTAACTGCTTTGATTTCCCATTAACCTTGAAATTTCATTCATATGGGTGTTTATCACATCTATATTCATTCTACCCCCCCTCCCGTGCGGCCCCTGTGCCCAATGTTAAGGTCAAATTACTTTGAAGTTTTTGGTTAAGTTCTTTGGTTAAAGTTTTTGTCGCGCCTGCTTTAGCAGAGGCGCGACTATAGTCGGCGCTTTTTCCGTCGTCGTCGTCCGTTTTTTTTGTAAGGCAAATGCGTTAAAGTTATTGTTTTTTCACAATATCTCTTTATCCCCTTGCCAGACATTGATAATATTTCACATCAATGTTTGTCTAGGGATGATGCTTCATTACGCACACCCCCACATCCAAATTATCAAGGTCAAGGTAATTTATTTACTTGTAATGTTCACCAGTTTTGTAACAGAAATACGTTATAAAGTTATTCTTTTTTCACAATATCTCTTTCACCCCTTGCCAGACTTTGATAATATTTCACATCAATGTTTGTCTAGGGATGATGCTTCATTACGCACACCCCCATATCCAAATTCTCAAGGTCATTTATTTACTTGTAATGTTCACCGGTTTTGTAACAGAAATGCGTTAAAGTTATTGTTTTTTCACAATATCTCTTTAACCCCTTGCCAGACATTGATAATATTTCATATCAATGTTTGTCTAGGGATGATGCTTCATTACGCACACCCCACATCCAAAGTCTGAAGGTCAGGGTCATTTATTTACTTGTAATGTTCACCGGTTTTGTAACAGAAATGCGTTAAAAGTTATTGTTTTTTCACAATATCTCTTTAACCCCTTTCCAGGCATTGATAATATTTCACATCAATGTTTGTCTACGGATGATTCTTCATTATGCACACCCCCACATCCAAATTCTGAAGGTCAAGGTAATTTATTTACTTGTAATGTTCACGGTCAAATGCCTCGGCAGGCGCGACACCGCTTCCGTGGCGGAATTCTTGTTTATCTACTCACTTGTTTCAAATGAACAGAAAATTATTGACATGATGTCAAAAATAAATAGCTTGGTCCGATATGTGGCTGTGACTGGAGAAATGGTGCTTGTATGATTTGTGACCAGTGCAGGTCTTGATCAAATAGTACACTCCTCGTAGCCTGAAAACGGCATATATTGCTTGTTAGACTAAGTGTGTTTCAGTGATGGAATGCCAAAAAGTGCAGATGCTGATCAGACTGTGCTGTCTGATCTGGATCTACACTGGTCTCAAAAGCCCTATAATATATATATAGTCCCGTGTTGTGTTTGGCATATAATAGACATTCTCAGTCGCAGGGTCCTGGGCCAATTAATCACTTTGATAAGTTGACACAAGCATAAAACAATTGGTGATAATCCGTCCCTAGCCCTCCAGTGCACTCCACCCCCGTGACAATTATAGCGACTAATTTACCCGCGGCTGTCCCCTCATAATGACCCACTTATGGCATTTTGACCAGCATAGCACCAGGTCCATCTACACATCTGACAGCTATGATAAGTGTCTACTCTGTTACCCGATTGGTCACTTGGACCATACATACAATCGTTATGCTCAGTTTAAAATGACATATAACAGGGATTCCGCTGGGAAAATAAAAAAATCCCCACTTCAAATTTTTAATTTTTTATCGCCTATTGCGAAAGTGGCCATCGCCAGCAGAATCCCTGCATAAGATTCATAGGCCATCAAAGTGCGGTATACTCCTTTTGAATTGACGAGCTTTTGTTGGGAACAATTTTGGTAACTAGTTATGTACCGGCGTATTTAGTGAATGCCTTTTCATTCCGATAAAAATACATGTTATAATTCATTCATTATTATTAAAATAAAAAAGTATATAATTATATAATTCATTCAGAAACATAGAATACATAATGTATGTTTTTGATTCATCCATACATACATAAGTATATTGTTTTCGCTAATACTTTATGTGATGTGGGGGTCGGGGGGGGTTTGAATAAAAGCACACTGACAAAGAAAGCAAGTTCAAATAAATACAACTCATTTACATGTATGGTTGTAATTATACCCCCACAAACAAAGTTTGAGGGGGTATATAGGAGTCAGCTTGTCGGTCGGTCGGTCTGTTGAAAATTCCCTTCCGCTCTATATCTTCTACACCGATGCATGGATTATTAAATGGCTTGGCACAAATGTTTCTCATGATGAGAAGGTGTGTCACGATCAATAACCACGCACCTACGTCCAAGGTCACAGTTGAAGGTCAAAGGTCAAACCTATTGAAATTACCTTCCGCTCTATATCTTCTACACCGATGTATGTATTATCAAATGCCTTGGCACAAATGTTTCTCAGGATGAGAAGGTGTGTCGTGATCAATAACCATGCACCTACGTCCAAGGTCACAGTTGAAGGTCAAACCTATTGCAGGCGGCAGACAGATAAACTGCATAGTTTGTGTACACAACTCCTCTGAAACCATTCAGTGGATTGATCTGAAAATATACACACTTTTTATGCCGAACAAATTTTTTTTTTGCAAAAAATATCCTTTTAACTTGGCCATTTTTTCTATTTTTATTAAATTGATTCATTGCGTTCTTGACAAACTCGGCACAGAGCTTTTAATCAAAATCATATTAATCCATTACTCGTGTAAGATCCTCTATAACTGATGAATGAATTTTCAAATGTTTTCAGATTATCTCATTTTCATTGACCACGTACGTAGGTAAAAGGTCAATGTCACACATTTCTAAGGCCAGCATTAAATAATGATCATGAAATTTTTATTCAAACCTATAAAACTCTTCTAATGTTAAGCTATTTGTAAGTCCAACTCTTTGTGGGGGTATTATGATCACTCCTGTGATAGTTCTAGTTAATGTTGACCTTCGTACAACAATTATCATCATACCACTAAATTCATGCGCGTCAATAAATACATGTTCACACTTTTAATATTTATCATAAATAACTTAAAACATGATCATGCAATTTTTATCACGGAGATATTATCTGAATATAAATACAGGTAAATATATAAAACATCCAATCTTCCCTGGGCTTGGTCTAGATCCTTGGATTGAAGAATCGTGTAAATCTGAAATGAGAAATTACATTATATGTATGTACATAGACTCACTGACAATATATAAACTGGACGATTAATCCACCCTGATATTACATCATTATTATATACCGAAAGGCCATATATATACTGGTAAGCCATTTATACATACAACAGACTGGAATAAAGTTTATATGCACAACACTGATATAACTATTATATGTTCGAAACTGTTGGACAAATATCACTAGAGATAACACTTTTTATACGACCGTTTTTAAAAAACTGTACGTATTATGTTTTACCGCGGGGCGGGCGGCGGACAGAAAAAGTGCATAGTTCGTTTACGCAACTCCTCCGAAACCGTTCAGTGGATCGATCTGAAACTATACACACGTCTTCTACACATATTGAAGATGTGCACCTTGGTGTTTTTATGCCGAAAAAATATTTTTTAACAAAAATATCTCCTTTTTAACTTAGCCATTTTTTCTACATTTTTCTATACAATTCTATATAGGGTACAGAGTTTGTGTACACAACTCCTCTGAAACCGTTCAGTCGATCAATCTGAAACTATACACACGTCTTCTACACATATGGAAGATGTGCACCTTGGTGTTTTTATACTGAAAAAATATTTTTTAACAAAAATATCACCTTTTTAACTTAGCCATTTTTTCTACATTTTTGTATCCAATTCTATATCACATACTTTATCTACATACTATCTACTTTACACATCTCTGCCTACATTAGTATACATGTTTAGCACAACGAGATGAAAAAATAATGCTACAGAGTTTCAAATTCTCATATAATAGAAAAATATATAGAAAAATATCACCAAAGGTCAGCTTTATGGCATAAATTAGACTTTATATTGTCTAAAAGTATGTTATATTTATTGTTATTTACTCATTAATATGCTTAATAAAAATTCATGATGCATGTAATAAACTTATTGAACCTACTTACGAAGAAATTTGTTGTATATAATTCCACCATATTTGCCATTCGTGTATAACATAATTACCCGTAATCGCAAACACACAGCAGGCTAGCCATGTGTAAACTTCTTCCCCAAGGCGATAATAACTCCTACTAGTGACCTGCACACGAGAAATGGGCCATAAACAATTCCCCCCCCCCCCCCCCCCCTCCCCCCCCCCCCCCCCCCCCCCCCTCCCCCCCCCCCCACCCCCCCCCCCCTTCCCCCCCCCCCCCCCCCCCCCCCCCCAGCCAAATATTGACACTGTGGACCACCGTGGATATATGTAGGTACAGATAGTGTGTATTCACTGTTTATTTATTAGGTTTGAGATCGGTACACCAGCGTAAATTTATACAGAAAACACGTAAATTTCCTCTAATACACGTAGCCTCTTATGTTACGAGCCTGGCTATATTGAATCCCAAAATATACCAATTTACCATCAATCTATACTTACCGCACCCATTCATATCGATTGATTCCTTTTCTCTTGTTTCACACTATGCGTATTTCAACGTCATAGCAGACACCTGTCAAAAATTGATATTTCCGTTTCCGGGCTTGTTTTGTTTGCGTAAAACTGGCAGAAATCAGTTGGAAAAAATGTTTGCAATTTATGTTCCCACTTATAACGCGCAGGGTGACTTCTGGATTACAAATGGGGCTGAAAAAATGCGCGTAATACACGCCTAAATACGGTAATGTTTCTTACCTTGGTGACAGCTTCACATTTCTACATCTTCGCTGTCTGGCCCATATTCGACGGGCATATTTTGTGACTTACGTTACTCTTGTTATACGAGCGTTGTAAAAAAACGGTACGTATTATGTTTTACCGCAGGGAGGGCGGGCGGGCGTTGGACAGAATAACTGCAGTTTGTGTACACAACTCCTCTGAAACCGTTCAGTCGATCGATCTGAAACTATACACAAGTCTTCTACACATGTTGAAGATGTGCACCTTGGTGACCTTTTTAAATTAGCCATTTTTTCTACATTTTTGTATTCAATTCCATATAGGGTACAGAGTTTGTGTACACAACTCCTCTGAAACCATTCAGTCGATTGATCTGAAACTATACACATGTCTTCTACACATAGAAAATGTATCGCGGTCAACCGTAGCCACACGAAACAGTACTATCGACAATCAGTCGATAAAATTAAACCAGTCAATTCCGTAACCGAGATCTGCCGAATGAATGTGGAGTTAAAAATTGGAAAACCCAATGAAAACTAGATTTTCTATTCTGAGAATGGAAAACGAAACTGCAGATTGTATTCATGCACTGAACCATGGAGTTGCGAACCGCGAATAATCAAGTGTGGCAGTTAATTTCTGATATCGGTTACATATCATAATGTTCTGCACACCATAGTTGCCAATGGATGTGTTCTTCTCGACCAGTACATGTCAGCTTCTGGCAGAGTATTGATGTCCATCAACACATTAATTCCGACGTACGCACAAAATTCGGACGTATTCATGTCTGTCCAACGGGTATCAACATGGGCATAATTGTTGGTATGGCGGCCCACAGAACTTGAAAACTAGCCAGAAGTAGTCAACAACCGTTGCTGTGTCCACGTCGAACCCTTCGTGAAGTTTTGCACCGGTTTCCTTCGTGAAATCTTCTACATGGACCTATGGATGGTTTGTGGCCTAGGGGTTAGAACACCTGACTTCCAATCCGGAGGTTGTGGGTTCAAACCTCCCTCACCTTCGACGTCAGATACTTTCGTAGTATTTCCATCCCACTGGTCTGTCGAATCAGACTTTTAAGTCTATATAAGTATGACCTTAGCCGTTGCTGGGACATTAAACCCATTCACTTTTTATACGACCGTTTTTAAAAAACGGTACGTCTTATGTTTTACCGCGGGCGGGCGGCTGACAGAAAAAGTGCATAGTTTGTGTATACAGCTCCTCCGAAACCGTTCAGTCGATCAATCTGAAACTATACATGTACACATGTCTTCTACACATATTGAAGATGTGCACCTTGTTGTTTTTATGCCAAAAAAATATTTTTTAACACAAATATCACCTTTTTAACTTCACCATTTTTTCTACATTTTTCTATACAATTCTATATACGGTACAGAGTTTGTGTACACAACTCCTCCGAAACCGTTCAGTCGATCATTTTGAAACTATACACACGTCTTCTATACATATTGAAGATGTGCACCTTGGTGTTTTTATGCAGAACAAATATTTTTTAACAAAAATATCATCTTTTTAACTTAGCCATTTTTTCTACATTTTTCTATACAATTCTATATAAGGTACAGAGTTTGTGTACACAACTCCTCCGAAACCGTTCAGTCGATCGTTCTGAAATATACACACATCTTCTACACATATTGAAGATGTGCACCTTGGTGTTTTTATGCCGAAAACATATTTTTTAACAAAAATATCACCTTTTTAACTTAGCCATTTTTTCTACATTATTGTATCCAATTCCCTATCATTTCTTCTTTACACTCTACTTTTCTATCTCTGCCTAAATTAGTATACATGTTTAGCACAACGAGATGAAGAAATAATGCTATAGACTTTCAAATTCTCATTAATGTTTCTTGCCTTGGTGACAGCTTCACATTTCTGCATCTTCGCTGACTGGCCCATATTCGACGGGCGTATTTTGTGACTTGCGGCACTCTTGTTGACTCATGTGTCAATAATTTCGACAAATTTTCCCCAAGTAGACTTCTATCATAAAAATACAACTTGTGAAGAAAATCCTCCGACTGTCTTGAAAAGGTTTGGCGGCAAGTCAAAACGTCCCCGGGTTAAAACGTCTCCGAGTCAAAACATACCCAGCCCATTAATTTCATGTGATAATATTTTCATTTCCATTTGCTCATAATCAATCAAGTCATTTGGTTCAATAAGTTTACAAGGGAAATAATGTGTGGAAATTGAAGTCTAGAGCGGGTACACTTGGACTAGCAAACATATTGACTTGGGGACGTTTTGATATGCATATTTGGTCGGCCTGTGGTCACCGTGTTGTGTCGGAACCTTAGGCTACTCTCGTTGCTGTGGACAGGTCAGATTGTGCGAAAAGTCCAAAAGATGTTCTGTTTTGAAGCCTCACATGTCTTATCCATTTTGAAAATGACCTATCCATATTTGTCGCGCTTGCTTTAGCAGCAGGCGCAACTATTGTCGCCGCTTTTTCTGTCGCCCGCGTCAACAAATGTCAAAAAGTATGTACAAGTTTCTTCATCAGGATATAACTTTAACTCTTAGCACGCTAAGTAACTAATACTTGTTATTGCCATCTGCCACTATGTAATTATTGGTAAAATATGCTAATTATATGTTAATGTATTCTATGTTGGAAATAAAGCATATAACTCATTTCAGATAACTTTATTTTATGTTTTCCCATTCAGGAATGATGAGAAATGCTGTAAGTATTAAAAACACTATAACATTTTCAAAAATGTGGACATTTTTGAGTCATCAAAGTTTTTAGGCCCACTTTTGTTCTCAAATTTGTTCAGCCAGGCCGATTCATACGCATCAAAAAATGCGTCACGACCTCTTTCGATTTCATTTCGTATTTCCTGAAGTTCTTGTTCATTATACCCCCCGCAACGAGTTGTGGGGGGGGTATACTGGAGTCAGGTTGTCCGGCCGTACGTCCGTCCGTGTGTCCGTAAACTTAATATCAGAGAAATATTGTTCTAACTTCTATTTCCTTCATCTAAAATGCTTGATATTTCACACATGCATTCCTGTAAGGCTCTACTACCATGCTGTGCCAAATCCATGACCGTCCAACCCCCGCAGATCCCACGGTCAAGGTCAAATACTTAGTCCGTAAACTTAACATCAGAGAAATATTGTTATAACTTCCATTTCCTTCATCTAAAATGCTTCATATTTCACACATGCATTCCTGTAAGGCTCTACTACCATGCTGTGCCAAATCCACGACCGTCCAACCCCCGCAGATCCCAAGGTCAAGGTCAAATACTTAGTCTCTTTACAAAACTTAACATCAGAGAAATAGATTGTTAACTTCTATTTACCTTCATCTAAAATGCTTAATATTTCACACATGCATTCCTGTAAGGCTCTACTACCATGCTGTGCCAAATCCACGACCGTCCAACCCCCGCAGATCCCAAGGTCAAAGTCAAATACTTAGTCTCTTTACAAAACTTAACATCAGAGAAATATTGTTATAACTTCTATTTCCTTCATCTAAAATGCTTAATATTTCACACATGCATTCCTGTAAGGCTCTACTACCATGCTGTGCCAAATCCACGACCATCCAACCACCGCTGATACCAAGGTCAAGGTCAAATACTTAGTCTCTTTACAAAACTTAACATCAGAGAAATATTGTTATAGCTTCTATTTCCTTCATCTAAAATGCTTGATATTTCACACATACATTCCTGTAAGGCTCTACTACCATGCTGTGCCAGATCCACGACCGTCCAACCCCCGCAGATCCCAAGGTCAAGGTCAAATACTTAGTCTCTTTACAAGACTTAACATCAGAGAAATATTGTTCTAACTTCTATTTCCTTCATCTAAAATTCTTAATATTTCACACATGCATTCCTGTAAGGCTCTAATACCATGCCGTGCCAAATCCATGACCGTCCAACCCCCGCTGATCCCAATGTCAAGGTCAAATACTTAGTCTCTTTACAAAACTTAACATCAGAGAAATAAGTTATAACTTCTATTTCCTTCATTGAAAATTCTTATTATTTCACTTCTGCATTCCTCTAAGGTTGTGCTATCATGCTGTGACAAATCTACGACTGTCCAACCCCCGCTGATCCCAAGGTCAAGGTCACATACTTAGTCTCTTTACAAAATTTCAGAGAAATATGTTATAACTTCTATTTCTTTCATTGAAAATTCTTAATATTTCATATGCTGTGACAAATCCCCGCTGATCTCGAGGTCAACGTCACATACATACCGTATAACCTCGAATTAACGCCCCCCCCTCCTAATAAACCCCCCCCCCCCCCGCAAATAAAACGGTTATAACTTCTATTTCCTTGCTCGGATCTGCTTCACATTTCACACACTCATTGCTCCAATGGACCTCTACCACCCTGTGACAAATTCACGTTCATGCCGCTCGCGCTAATCCCAGAGTCAAGGTCACAAGCCCACACACTTGGAAATTTTTACATATTTTAGGGGTACCTGGGCCCACGCGGGGGGTATTCCGTAAGCCTCGCTTACTGACCAATCTAGTTTAGATCTAGGTCATCAATTTGAACAGTTTCACCACCATTTACCGGTTTAAACCCCTCAAATTCGTCATGACTATCGCTGGCATATGTGTCCTGAAAATTGCCATCCGCCATTTTGATTATTTCGCATCAAAATAGCTGAAAAAACTAATAAAATCGGCGAATTTCTCACTGTTTTTTGTAAACAATTTACATTTTGACCTTTACAGAAGTGGTATTGCGATTGCGCGCGCACCTGGGCAACCAATTGACTTGCAATTGAAGACACCCCTCTACGGCGAAATTTTCCGCCGCTCGCGAACTGGGAATACGGTTACACAGGCGGATTTATCTGCCGCTCGCACGCTAAGAGTTAATATTACTCGACAGATTGCCTCAATATTGGACACTTGATACATGTGAGCATTCGGAACACCCTCATGCCGCCATTAACATGACCTTTACCTTTTTTACCTTCACATTTTTGCGGAGACACTTAGTCATTTCTTTGCGTCAAAAGGTTTGTACAAGTTTCTTCATCATCGTATAACATTAATGATACAGAATCATTAGAGTGGCATGTGTCGGCTATCAAAACGTTTGGTGAAAGGAAATTATACCAAATGCGCTAATGGTTCTCTACCAACCTGTGACAAATCCATGATAGTCCCGCCTCCGCTAAGCCCAAGGTCAAGGTCTCATTCTATGTGCGCTCGAAACCTTAACGCTCGGGTAAATGTCTAATAATTTCTAATAGTTTCCTTGCACGGATATGCTCGATATTTCACACACATATTGCTCTAATGGTCCTCTAGCTCCCTATGGCAAATCCACGATTGTACCCCCCTTCTATCACCCTGTGACAAATCCATGATCCTCACACTTCCACTAACCCCAGGTCAAGGTCACATACTTGGAGCGTTCGAAACCTTAACGCTCGGGTAAATGTTTAATTGCGTGGACCTGCTTGATAATTCACACACGCATTGCTCTGATGGTCCTCTACAGCCATGTGGCAAATCCACGATCGTCCCGACCCTGCTAAGCCCAGGGTCAATGTCACATATTTGGTGCATTCGAAGCTCTGTTAAATAATTTTTAGCTCGCCTGCACGAAGTGCAGAAGAGCTTATGGCATACCCCCGGCGTCGTCGGCGTCCACAAACTTAACGTTGGGGTAAATGTCTGATAACTTCTGTTTCCTTTCATGGAACACCTTGTTATTTCATACATACATTCCTCAGATGACCCTCTATCATGCTGTAGCAAATCCATGACCCACCACCCATCCCTTACCCCAAGGTCAAGGTCACAAACTTAGCACATTCATAAACTTAACGTTGGGGTAAATGTCTTATAACATCCGTTTCCTTTCATGGAACGCCTTGATATTTCATACATGCATTCATCTGATGATACTCTATCGTGCTATAGCAAATCCATGACCCACCACCCATCCGTTACCCCAAGGTCAAGGTCACAAACTTAGCCCATTCATAAACTTAACGTTGGGGTAAATGTCTTATAACATCTGTTTTCTTTCATGGAATGCCTTGATATTTCATACATGCATTCATCTGATGATACTCCATCGTGCTATAGCAAATCCATGACCCACCACCCATCCGTTACCCCAAGGTCAAGGTCACAAACTTAGCATGTTCATAAACTTAACGTTGGGGTAAATGTAACATCTGTTTCCTTTCATGGAACGCCTTGATATTTCATACATGCATTCATCCGATGATACCCTATCATGCTATAGCAAATCCATGACCCACCGCCCACCTCTTACCCCAAGGTCAAGGTCACAAACTTAGCACATTCATAAACTTAACGTTGGGGTAAATGTTGTGTAACTTCTGTTTATTTACTCTATCGTGCTATAGCAAATCCATGACACCCCACCCCTTTCCCCAAGGTCATGGTCACAAACTTCGCACATTCATAAACATTTAACTTTGGGGTAAATGTCTTATAACATTTGTTTCCTTTCATGGAACGCCTTGATATTTCATACATGCATTCCTCAGATGACCCTCTATCATGCTATAGCAAATCCACGACCCATCACCCAACCCTTACCCCAAGGTCAAGGTCACAAACTTAGCATGTTCATAAACTTAACATTGGGGTAAATGTTGTGTAACTTCTGTTTCTTTACAGGAACGCTTTGATATTTCATACATGCATTCATCTGATGATCCTCTATTGTGCTACAGCAAATCCATGACCCACCCCACCCCTTTCCCCAAGATCAACATCATAAACTTAACGTTGGAGGAAATGTCTTTTTATAACTTCTGTTTCTTTACAGTGAACACCTTGGTATTTCATACATGCATTCATCTGATGAAACTCTATTGTGCTATAGCAAATCCATGACCCACCCCTTTCCCCAAGGCCAAGGTCACAAACTTAGCACATTTATAAACTTTTTTTTGAAAATATTTATTTTCCCCGTAATAGGTTTGTGGTGGGTCGGGGCCATCCCCCACAAACCGTACATACCGGTAATATACATGTAATAGTCAGATACAAATACAAAATATACAATTACAGATATTCACCCTCTTTTGCTCTTGCAATACTGGGTAGAAATCACTGTTCTATTAAGACTTCATGGTGGAGTGGTACATTAGAATCGTCATTAATGAGACCTGAATTTTTAATAAAAACTTGCATGTGTTATTAAAAAAAGACAGTAATACTTATAATAGACCCGCAGATGACAATGTCACTCTCCAGCGCTGCAAGAGCCAAAGTTTGATAAACATTTATGAACTTAACGTTGGGGTAAATGTCTTATAACATCTGTTTGCTTTCACGGAACGCCTTGATATTTCATACATGCATTCATCTGATGATACTCTATCGTGCCATAGCAAATCCATGACCTCCCCCCCCCACCCCCCTTGTTCCAGGGTCAAGGTCACAAACTTAGCACATTCATAAACTTAACGTTGGGGTAAATGGTCTTATAACATCTGTTTTCTTTCATGGAACGCCTTAATATTTCATACATACAAACCCACAATCCACTACCCAACCCTTACCCCAAGGTCAAGGTCACAAACTTAGTATGTTCATAACCTTAACGTTGGGGTAAATGCATTCATCTGATGATGCTCTATTGTGCTACAGCAAATCCATGACCCACCCCCACCCCTTTCCCCAAGATGAACATCATAACCTTAACGTTGGAGTAAATGTCTTTTCATGCCCCCGCTACCGAAAGGTACGGGGGCATATAGTGTTACCGGCGTCCGTCCCGTATGTCCGTACGTCCGTCCCGCGTCCGTCCGTACGTCCCGATATTATATTCTTTAGTAACTTCTACATGGCTTCACATATTATGTCAATATTTATACACGTGATACATATGAACATCCCTTACACACTCCACCCCCCAGTACTTGGACCTTGACCTTTGGTCTTGACCTTTTCCACTTTAAATGTTTGCTTGGCACTTTGGGACAAATCTACGTGCAATTTTCTCAATCCTACACTAACTTCTCAATACTTTTGCCAATCGCTTATATATACACATGATACATATGAACATGCTCCACACACTCCACCACCCAGTACTTCCGACCTTGACCTTTTGACCTTACATCTACTTTAAATGTTTACTTAGCATTTGGAACAAAATCTACGTGTAACGTTTCTCAATCCTACAATAACTTCTCAATACTTTTATTTTTGCCAATCCTTAAATATTTATACACATGATGCTATGCCCTACACCACTCACCTCCACCCAGTACTTCGACCGTTCACCTTTGACCTTCACTTTTCTACTTTAAATGTTGACTTATGCATTTTGGGACAAATCTACGTGCACGTTTCTCAATCCTACAATAACTTCTCAATACTTTTGCCAATCGCTTAAATATATACACATGATACATATGAACATGCCCTACACACTCCACCACCCAGTACTTCCACTTGACCTTGACCTTCACATTTTCTACTTTAAATGTTTACTTGCACTTTGGGACAAATCTACGTGCAGTCTGTCCTACAATAACTTCTCAATACTTTTGCCATTCCCTTAAATATGATACACATGATACATATGAACATGCCCTACACACTCCACCCAGTACTTCGACCTTCACCTTTCACCTTCAACCTTTTCTACTTTAAATGTTTACTTAGCACTTTGGGACAATCTACGTGCACGTCAATCCTACAATAACTTCTCAATACTTTTGCCAATCGCTTAAATATTTATACACATGATACATATGAACATGCCCTACCCACTCCACCACCCAGTACTTCGACCTTGACCTTTGACCTTCACCTTTTTATGCCCCCGCAACCGAATTGTGAGTGGGGCATATAGTGTTACCGGCGTCCGTCCGTACTCGGGTAAATGGCTTGTAATCAAATATGCCTCGTTTTCTTTGGCTGCCAGCGGGGGCATTCGTGTGCTGACAGGCCACATTTCTAGTTATAATTTCTGTTTCTTTACAGGGAACGCCTTGATATTTCATACATGCATTCATTTGATGATTCTCTATTGTGTTACAGCAAATCCATGACCCACCCACCCACCCCTTTCT